>CP126898.1:32777791-33977791 GCA_030440675.1 Furcifer pardalis
TCAGAACCATTAGCCCTGTTAATTCTGTCCTGCAGACAGTTATCAAAGCAGATAACTGCTTACATAGGTAAAACCAGCAATGGGCAAACTGCTGACTTTTGCGTGCCTTACTCTTTATTCTCAGTTAAGACAAATACAGTATCCAAATGCCAAAAACAAATTACAATTTTTAAAATAATAATAATAATTTTATGTCAGAAATTATTCTGCTTTGAAAGGATTTTTGCCGGAGAAACTCCACTCAGGGGACCACCAAATGAGGCTCCTTTCATGTGCTGACTTGCTGGCCTTCCAGCTAGCAAGGTGAGTTTCTTAACCAATGAGTGACCGCAGCCCCTTAGATTTTTTTAATTAGGAACAGACATGAAAGTAATGTTGTTCAGAGTTCCTTGGGAAAGAGCACTGTGTGTTAATCAGACCTTCCTCCTGTCATCAAGGTTGTCCAGTTTCAGTAGAATGGCTGATTTTTAAAATTTAAAATATTTATATCCCACCCTTCTGTTCAGCAGCACCCAAGCTGGCTTTCAGTATTTAAACAAAGTAAAGTTTGGAATCAGCTCCCCTTCTAGGCAACCGGCAACTGAGGGCATGACTACACTGGAAAAAAATAGCAGGAAAGGCAATGGTTTGGGATGAAATGAGTTCCATTTTTTTATTGACAACATGATGCAAAGGGAAATGTGAATTATTATTTTTAATATTTTTATTGAGTTTTTAAGTTAAACAGTAAAACAATAAAAATTATGAAAATAGACAAAAACAATACAAAAAATACAGTACTGTACACAAAATTGTTTCCATTTTATATCTGTTCTTTCACATCATCATTATCACCTTTTTCTTAAATCTATGAAACCTTAAATTGTCTTTGCTTAACGATTGTAAGTTTAGTAATGAAAATATAAGGAAGACCTAAAGAAATTCCTGCTTAGGTTGAAAGAAGAGAGTGCAAAGGCTGGCTTGAGACTCAACATCAAGAAAACCAAGATAATGGCAACAGGTCCTATCAGTCCCTGGAAAATAGATGGGGAAGAAGTAGAAGCAGTGACAGATTTTACCTTCTTAGAATCCAAGATCACTGCAGATGGTGACTAAAGCCATGAAATAAAAAGGTGACTGATTCTTGGGAGACGAGCTATGAGAAACCTGGGGAACATAGTTAAAAGTTGAGACATCACTTTGCAAACAAAAATTCGAATAGTCAAAGCAATGGTATTCCTGGTGGTAATGTATGGTTGTGAGAGCTGGACAATAAGGAAAGCTGAGCACAGAAGAATAGATGCCTTTGAAATGTGTTGGAAGAAAGTCTTGAGAGTACCCTGGACAGTAAGGAGAACAAATAGGTCAATCTTAGAAGAAATCAACCCTGACTGCTACTTGGAAGGTCAAATAGTGAAGATGACGCTAAAGTACTTTGGACATCAAATGAGAAGAGAGAATTCCCTTGAGAAATCCTTGATGTTGGGAAAGATCAAGGGCAAGAGAAGAAGGGGGCGGCAGAAAATGAGATGGCTAGATGGTATTGTAGATGCAATGGGCACAGCGTGGGCGGGTTGAGGAGGATGGTGGAGGACAGGGGTCCCTGGCGGGCAATGGTCCATGGGGTCGCAAAGGGTCGGAGTCGACTGTGCAACTGAACAAAAACAAATTCCATTAGGAGTGGTAAGGATCTAGTTTTGTTTCCATATAGACCCGTGTGTTAAGGCTGCAGCTGGATTAAGTCAGCTCATTACGACAGCTATTTGAATGCATCCAAGACGGTTTCGCTGGACCTTTAATCCGATGCAGTCGAGAAGGATCTGCCAGTTCTGTGAACTGCTCCGCTCACTTCTGCAACATCTCTCAATTTTTATTCCCAGTTCTGTTTTCTCATCCAATACTGTTTCATTTATACAAAATTTGGCAGCTGCTTAAGAGTGAAGTCAATGGCTGAATATGTACACGGAACCCATTCTACATAAATTCAGCAAAACACAGCAGTTACAATTGTGATGATTGTCCTATGTAACCGTTTCTGTGCCCTACTTCCTCACAGACAGATATAGCTAATGCTTTTTTAGTAGCAGCCAATACATGTGACTAGTGTCTGAGAACTCCAGCCAGTTTCTGTAACATACAGGGAGCAAATAAATAAATAAAAATCAGGCTGCAATGTAATAGATTGTTAATTTTCAACACCCCCTCCATATTTCTTCCATATGCCACCCCTAACTTTTCCCCGTGCGTCTACCAATTATCTGTTGTGTGTCATGATGAGACTGATGTGAATGATGTAGATGCAAAGAATTTCCATTAGTATGCTTTAGATTGGGAGTTCCCAACCTTTTCAAGCTGGGAGCCAGGTCATGCTCTCTCAGTCAGATTCAAGGGCCGGATGGCCATTTTGTCCCAAAAGCTTCAAAGGGGTGGCCATTTTGTTTCTCGAATGCCCTTGGAGGGTTGGGGGGGCACATGGATCCATCCCACGGGCTTTAGGCTGGGTACCCCTGCTTTAGACACATCTTGTAGGGAGAGCAGAACTATTTGTATTTAGAAATTTAGTCCTGCCCGGTTTCATTTTTTTGTTCCTGTTGATACCCGAATGGAACACTTGTTTCCAAAATCCTTTGGCTTTTGGATGTCTCATCAGGATATTCACTTTCAGTTAGAAACCTAAAGCGGTGGATAGTTAATGAGCTACACTCCATGATGGTCTTTTGCTTTTTGCATTACACATCACACTGGATAGTAGCTGAAAGAAATGGTGTTTCAATCCTTGTCCAGTAATTAAACAAGTAAACACTGCTGCTACATTGCATATAAATATGAATGAATAAATAAATATATTCTAGCTCAGCTTGTCATCTTTGCATCCAAGAGCTTTCAATTGTGAGAGACCTCTAGATCCAACTCTTCCCTTCTTTGCTCTTAAACAACGGATCCACCCCAAAAAAGCGGAAGGTGACACTCAACTCAGGAATGCTTTAAATAAAAATACCTTGCTACCTAGGCTGAACTACTATAACAATTCATAGCATTTAGAGCTGCAGCTCTTGATGCCAGCTGGGATTCTGGTTTCCTGTTTCCTTCAACACATAATCATCTCTTCATAATTTCAGCAAAAAAAATCCACTAGTCAAAATGGGGGAATCCACACTATCTAGCCAAAGAAAAGAATTTAATTTAAATGGGATTGGGGTGAATGTGTGCACACAAAGAATGATACACTATGCCTGTTAAGAGCTCAAAATCCTGCTTGTACAGTGGTCCATTGTGGATGAGGTTGGTTCCCACCCCCACCAATGGCAGAAAAGGTATTCACCATCCATTGGTGAATATGTAAGCCTTGCTGTCTTCAACAGGACAATCTCCAGCTGGAGTAACTGCAAACCAGAGGTGGCTGCCACAATTGTTTCTCAGCGTTGAGTCTCACATTGTTTAGTGACCCCAAAATGAAGGTCACCTGGAAGTGACAATTAAGCTTAGAGTGAAGTAGCAGGGGTTTAGGCCTCACATGCTCAAAAGCCAGTCCTGTCTGAGACTAGGGTAGTGATGGTGAAAATTTTAGAGAAAGTGCCCAAATTGCAACTCAAAACCCACTTATTTATCGCTAAGTGCCAACGCATTAACAGGGGAGGGAGGAAATGCTCCCATTGGGCTGCTTGGCAGAGGGGTGGGGCAAGCTGTGCTGGGGGACAGAGGGAGTGCTCCCATTGGTCTGCTGGGCAGAGAGGTAGGGCAAACTCTGTGTTAGGATGACCACACAAGTGCCCACATAGAGAGCTCAGAGTGCCACCTCTGGCACACGTGCCATAGGTTCGCCACCACTGCTCTAGGGTCTGTTTAAAGCCAAAAAGCCAGCTCTGACTGTGTTTGCAGATGGTTCCGTGGTCATGTGGCAGGGATGATTAAATGCTGAAATGCACAGAACACTTACCTTTCCCACTGAATCATACCTAGTTACCTTGGAGTCATTATTCAGCAAGGAGTCAGCACATTGGTAGACTTCTCTGTGATGACATTCCACACATGTAAATGGACTTGAGAAATCAAGTCCATTTACATCCAATTTGTTTATCCACTTGCATATCACGTCACCATGATGTGTGCTCTCCACTTTCACCTTGCCCAAGGGATCTGACGGAGGACACTATCACCAGTTTTAGTCTCAGTCTAACATCATTGACAAGAGATGGGCAACACTGCCTAGTTAGACTGCTCAACCCCCCCCCCCCCCCCCCACACACACACCTCAACAAGGCTCTCACCTAGCAATGGAGTACCTAGTTATCTATTTGCAATCTCTTGCTTTCAAACTGCTTACAAGGAGGCAATTGACAGAGATCGAGGGACCTGCTGAGGTCCCCGTCCTGACATGTGCTGATCTCCCTTCCAACTCTCATGTGATACTTCTGAATCTACATTTAGACACAAAAATTCTGTCTCAAAGGAGCTTTTTAACATAACTATTTAAATCTCCCCAATAAAAGGCTGCTATTTTTCTCCATGGTCCTCTGAGGAGACTATTCGCCATCCATTGTTCAATACAGCTGCCTCATACAATAAAAATTGTCCTTGATGTGGCCTAACCAATGGAATCAAAACAAGCTAAACAGTAAAACCCTTGAGACCATTGGAGCAATAAAATAATGAAGACAATATTAAAATAATAAATAGTAGCAAGCATTAAATATTTAAACATGTTAGCTGGAACTGTTGATAAGCAGTACTTCTTCCTCCCTTTTTTCCTCCCTTTTTTAAAATCATGGGTTGTTCCTCTTTGAAGCCATTACCCAGGGTCTGCCATGACTTATCAGAACTCTTCTATATCGCTCTTCACAGCTTGTAGCACTTCACAACAGCTTCCTGTGAAACACTCCAAGCTTCTATTTGTGAAAGAACACTTTGTCATACCACTCCCCTTTCGCTCCTCCTCCTCCTAATGCATCCCATCATTTTAAATCAGTGATGGATTTCATGAGATCACCGATGCCTGTCATGGCCGTTCTGTAGCCCTGTGCTGTGGAAATGTAGGTGCCAAATCCTGAGCTTCCTTTTCATATGGCAAATGTCCAGCTCTATCTCTTGGCTTCCGCTAGCTGTCGTGTGGTGCGGTCGCCTTTCTGATATCACTGTTTGGAGGAGATGATTAATTTTCTCATGATGGATGCTGACAGGCTAGATCTGTGATGGATTGGTCCCATGAATCTGCAGCACCCTGGTCCCCACCCTGGCTGCTTCCTTTCATGGCAGATTTTGCTCTTCCCGACACCAGGATTGGGATTTATTTTTGACTTCAGGGCTAGGGGAGCTTTTATACTTCAAAGCAGGCGCCCAAAGGACAATGACAGGAATCTCCCTTCTGCCAGAAAGTCCTTTCTCTTATCTTTCACTGTCCTTGCTGTGCCTGCCACCTTCTTAATGAAATGGGTTTTGTTGTTTTCGAAATATCTCACTTAAGAGGATCTTTCCGCATCAGTTTCTTGGCCAAGTAGACCCTGCATTTCTGCAGTGAAATTGCAATAGGTTTCAGAGAATTCCAGAATGAGATCACAAATTGATCACAAATACTCAGTCCGTTGCTATGAAAGCAAAGGTGAAATCCCCCTGCCCCACCACATATGCAGTGCTCTCTGTCCCATTGTTAACATGGAATAGTAGTGCTGCTTCCATTAATGATTATTACCAGAGTACTGGAACACGCCATTCCATATCCCGACTCTGAGCCTGCGACATCGTGGACTGAATCCATCAAAGCCAAATCCCATTTATCTGAGCAATGACATTCTACTCCAATTCGGCAGTCTATCATGCCCGACCGAAAAATAAATTTGCTTGCTTACATGCAGCCTCAGCTTTTCCTAGTGCCCTCTCTACCATAATTAACAGCTTGTCCCCCTGAGGTGTTCCTTAAGGGTCACATCTTTTTACTGCCTCCCTTGATTTATTTTAGAAGTTTAAAGCTGTATCAGCAGCCTCTACAATCTCTCGCTCCCCACAGGAGAGCTAACTAACTTTGAATCAGATCTTGGTTGTACTGGAGTTACTTTTGCATGTATAGTAATACCTTGGATAACGTTAAGACTTGGTTCCACAAGTCTTAACGTTATCTGATTTTTAGCCTTATCCGATGCATGCACCAGATAACGTTAAAATCCTATTCAGGTGGATCAGATAACGTTAACTCCATAGAGATAAGCAACAGAGGCTTCAAGGGAAAGTCAAGGAAACATGCTGGAAACTTAGAACTTTAAGAAATAATTGTCTAAAGGGTAAATACATTACAAAAACATGCCAGACCACCCTGACTTTAGGGGAACAAAGCCATACAGCATTTTTAAATTTTTGAAAATTTTATAAAGTGCTGTTTTAAAAGATCTGAACAGAAGCTAGAAAAATGTTTTCATTTAGAATCAGCCCCCCTACGATGGCTTGCTTTGGGGCTTAGCTGAGGTCCATTGCTGCAATAACTGTGATTGGGGATTGGGGATTTCTGATATGTTTTTGATTTTGATTTTGTATTATTTGAAGTGTTGCTGAAATGTTTTATTAATTGATTATAGTGTTGAATGTTATATTTGTGAGTTTTGTGAGCCGCCCTGAGTCGGTTGCACCGAGTAGGGCGGCATATAAATTGAATAAATAATAATAATAATAAAGGAAGTTCCCTCAGGGCTTTGCAGGGTGTGAAAAGCTTAATTGCTTTGTAGGTGAAAGGTTTCAGTGTCTGCTTGTTTTCCGTTGACAATGCATGAGGCTTGCGGAGCTACAATCTTGGTTTCAGGCTGTTTAGAATTTAAAGGGGAAACTTCATAAAAGTAATTGGGTCAAATTGTCTCTTTGCAATTATTTTTCTGCAAAGTGTTCTGGGTTTCACTGGGGAAAGGGCCCTAAGCCTCTCTTAAGGAACTCCACCCCCCATCACTATGTCCCTTAGCAAACCAGATGGAGGCTTTCTGAACAGAAGCTAGGAAAATATTTTCCTTTAGAATCAGCCCCCCTACGATGGCTTGCTTTGGGGCTTAGCTGAGGTCCATTGCTGTAATAAGGGAAGTTCCCTCAGGGCTTTGCAGGGTGTGAAAAGCTTAATTGCTTTGTAGGTGAAAGGTTTAAGTGTCTGCTTGTTTTCCATTGACAATGCATGAGGCTTGCGGAGCTACAATCTTGGTTTCAGGCTGTTTAGAATTTAAAGCTGTTAGCTTTTAAAACTGATTCCTGTGCTCATGGCTCCATATGGAAACTCTGCATGGTTTAAATTGGAGTCAGGACATACTGAAAGAGTCCCCACCCCCCATGTCTGCTTTTGCGTTGCTTTGCTAAACTAGTCAGACTGGTTTTGCAAGCTTTTGTTATTCAAATGTGGCAAGCTTGAGAGCAGGCAGCCCCTCCCTTTCTCCCAAGAGAAACTGGTGAGTCACAACCACACCTCAGGGAATTTGAGGCAAACATTAGCCTCAGAAATACTTAGGTTATCTGATGGATGGGATAACGTTAACATAATGGTTAACATAATGTTATCCGATCCAAATGTTTGCCTCAAATTCCCCAACGTTATGCGATTTTAGCGTTATCCGATCCAATCGTTATCCGGTGTTTTACTGTACATATTCATTTGCTCATTGACTGCAATGAAAAGTCATGAACTGTTGTGCATACCAAAGTGTTGCCACTTGGTTAGTATCACAGGTAAAAATTGTGTTGGGCTGTCTCCAAGTTTCATATGACCTTAAATTAAATACCTTGTTGGGGACCACTTCCCAAGTCCAAACACCATGATGGACTTACCTTCAGAAGTTCTGCAGACATTTTATTGTTTTGGTGCTCCCCCCCATCTTACTCACAATACTCTCTTTAACGATGCATATAAAAGAATAAACAAAACAAAACAACAACAAAAAAGACAAAAAAAGTGTGGCACCTTAAAGACTAACTCCTGTATTTAAATGTGAACTTTTGTGGATCAAGTCTACTTCTGTCAGACATAAGAATGAGATCTTATGGCATCATTTAAAGATACACTATGCACAGTATTTCAAGAGTTGTTAGTGTGTGGATTTCTGAATGAACGTTTGTGGGCAGTGTTATGCAATGAAAACAGGATCACAGCAGAAATACCAATGTTGTAATCCTTTAGTTCTTGTGCTGAAGTAAATGTGAACATGTTCTACAATGCTTCATAGCAGTTGTCATGATTATGTATTCATAAATGTTATTTTAGGAGATCAGGACAGGATATTTTATTTATTTGGCACATTTTATATTGCCCATGTGGGAAGAAATTCGCACTCTGAGTGGTTTACAGCATGAAAGAAAGAAAACAACCTATATATGCCAAAACAAAGTCTTCTACAGAAGGAAATAGGGTCCCAAAACTGATAATAATAAAAATTAAACAACTGTAGGGAGGAGGTATTGAATCATAGAAACACTGAGTTGGAAGGGGCCTATTAGGCAATTGAACCCAACCCCCTGTTCAATGCAGGAATCCAAATCAAAGCAGATACAACAGCGGATTGCTTTCCAATTCTCTCCTGAATGCTTCCGGTGTCGGGAGTGCTCACCATCTCTCATGGCAGTTGGTTCCACTGTCCTGCTCTAACAGTTAAGAAGATTTTCCTTAAGTGTCTCTCTGCACAGTTTGGTCTTCAACTACTTCTTAAATACATTCAAAGAGGGGTCATGATGCAGTTCTAGAGATAGGCTGTTCCATAGCATAAGTGCCACCATAGGGAAGGCTTTCTGCTTAGTTATAACACCCCTAGCCTTCCTTGGTGATGACATTTGAAGCTGAAAGCTCTGAGAAGATCGGATGATGGAGAAGATCGGATCCTTGGGAGAGATGCCCCACAATGTAAAGAGGTCCCAAACCGTTTAGGGCAAGGGTTCCCAACCTAAGGCCCATGGGCCGGATCTGGCCTGTGGTGCCATTTCATGTGGGCCCCCACCTCTCCAAGGGCATTCGAGAAACAAAATGGCCATCACTTTGAAGCTGTTTGGACAAAATGGTCACTCCCATCATGCAGTCAGGGCAAAATGGCCATCTGGCCCTCAAAGCTGACTGAGAGGATGTGACCCAGCCCCTGGCTTGAAGACAGTGATGGGATGTCAAAAATTTTACTACCCCACCGTGACATCATCAGTATGGACAGAGCTAACAGCATGATGTCATGATCTTGTGGGTGGGGCCAAAGAAAAAAAAATACAAAATAATAAAATAAAATAAAAATAAGCATAAACACACACACACACACACCCTCAACCCATCCACCCACCCACCCATAACAGAAACCCATAAATTAACTAATAATTAATTAATTAAAAATACGTTAAAATACACCCAGTGAAAAGGTAAGCCCCAAAGGTGGTTCCCCACAAAAGCTGCTACCGGTTCTCCGGGACACTGGGAAAAGTGGTTGGGAGCCCCTGCTTGAAGAGGTTGGGAGCCCCTGGTTTAGGGATTTGTAATTTAGAGTTACTAATACAGGGGGGAACAGGGAGCCAGTGTCACTGACAACAGACCTATGAGATAGGATAAAATAAGAGGTGGCAATTGGTTAAGTGGGTCTGAGTTTAGATGTGAACCTGAGTTTTTCTAGTCCTGGACTAAACTGTTACACTGCTAATTTGTGCTGGGCTAATGCGACACGATCAACATACAAATGTTATCCCACATGGATTCATTCTGTTTTGTAAACTAGATATCCTGTACACACTCTCTTTTGATTTTCCAGCTTTGATATGCAGGAACAAATACATTTCCTTGTATTGTATATCCTTGTTATATTTTTACCTTCCTCAAATGGAATGCGAGACATTTCTTTGGCTAGGGCTCTCCATATAAATAGACAAATAGATCCGCAATCATGTCATGTTTCTGAAAATAAAACCTAGCCATTATGTGACCTCAGCACAGGGCAATTGTAAAAATGGCCGTGTTACAGAAGCAGAACTCTTATGATCTGAAATGTCCAGGTTGACAAATTAAGCTTATAGCCGTTGAGCTAATTTGGGTTGGGATAAATCTATTGAAAGGCTGAACATATATACCAGAGAGAGCATTTACAGCAGAGATTCTCAACCTGTGGTCTGTAGGCCGATTGCGGTCCATGGCACCATTTCATGTGCCCCACCACGCCCACCACACCAGGAAGTGCCATGTGGTGGAGTAAGGGCAAAATGGCTGTCCGACCCTCAAAGCTGTCTGAGGGAGCGTGACCTAGTCCTTGGCTTATAAAAAGGTTGAGAACTCTTGATTTACAGATTCTTTTTGATGGAAGGACCTCAGATTTTAAGGAGAAGAAGAAATAGGAATAGAGAGCAAAACAGAGATTAGCCAACATTTTGGTGCAATGCAAGGTCTAATGCAGGAGTTCTCAACCTTTTAAAACTGTGTGCCTGGTCTTGCTCCCTCAGACAGCTTCGGGGATTGGATGGCCATTTTGCCTTTTCTCCACCACATGGCACTTCCTGGTGTGATGGAGGAGGTGGGGGGGGGGGGCACATGAAATGGTGCCATGGGCTGCATCCATCCCATGGGCCGCACTTTGAGAATCCATGGGCTAATGCTTTAAACATCCTCTCTGCACCATCACTTTTACTTGGGAAAGTTACTTTTTGTGTGTGGACTTCAGCTCCTGGAGTCTCTAAGCCAGTGGTTCCTAATCTTGGGTCTCCAAGTGTTCTTGGGCTACAGCATAGAAATCATGGTGAAGGTTTCTGGGAGTTTTAGTCCAACATCTGGGGACCAGTGCTCTAAGCCAGTGGTCCCCAACAAGGGGTACACAGCCCACAGGGGGACTTCAATTCCCAGAAGCCTAAGTCAGTACATTGGTTGATCAGTGCTTTGGGGAAATGACTTAGGCTTCTGGGAATTGAAGTCCAAACACCAGCATTTGGGAAACATTGCTCTAAGCCAATGTAACAATAGTAGTAGAGAAAGTAATTTTTTTCAGCTCTGATTCACGGCTATATAAAGACTGCAAACTAGGAATTATTTAAAATTCTAATGCTGGGAGTTTATTATGTTATAACATGTCTCCTCCTCCTCATAATGAGGTATAGTAAATTTTAATTTGTACACTTTTTTCCCTTGTGGTTACACATGCTTTGTGTCCTGGAAGTTCACAACTTCAAGTTCTTACATTCCAGTAAGGATATACAGTATCTATAATGTCAGTCTTGGAAAGATATTACTAATTGGAGTAGAAAATACTGGCTGGGCTGAATACTTATGCTGGTAGTTAGTAACCTAACTAACTAACTTTGCAGTTCTTCAGCATTATCACATAAATAGATGAATCAGGAGTGGTTAAATTGTATGTTAAAGGAAATTTTTATTCCATGCTATCACAATGTTTCCCCTTCAGTTACACCATTCTTTTCAAGTTTAATCAGACTAGTAGATAAAGCCTCTGTTTATTTCCTCATGAACATAACCACAAGACAAAAGTGAATAACCTTTTAAGAAAAGTAAGACAGAAGGTTAAGTGAGGCAAGTGTGTGTTAGGGTAAACAGACATCTTTTATTATTCTGGGATGTGCTTCTAATGATGTCCTAACTGTATTGTCCATTTTGTGGTCTCAGAGAAAAGAACCTGGGTCTGATCGAAAGGGGAGATGGCAAGATGCATACTTGCTAAGTGTTTATTCAGTGTTTGCCTTCACACACACACACTTTCCAGCTGTTTATTGGTCAGTGGGTTTCCCTGACCACCATGAAAGTATTTAGTTCCATTATTCCCAGGAAAGGAGCTTTCTTAAGTCTGAGATTTTGCAAGAGAAGAAAATTACAATTAATCTCAAATACAAACCAAGGGGAAAAAGAAAGACAAGAAGAGGAATTTAACCAAGGCAGGCTTTTTATTCACAACTAAAGTCTAGTTTACAAGGCAGCTATGTTTCTAAAGGTTAAAGTGAGGAGAAGAAAGAAAGTAGGGAAGTTGCAAGGGGGTGGGGTTGGTTGGCATGAAATGAACACTAAAATAAAACTAGGAAGCTTATCTTTGTCAAAACAAATCTACTGGAACCAACTTTCCAGGTTTTTATACTAAACTAAGCATTTGAGGAAAAGAAGCAAGATTTCCATATCAACTTTCCTTCCCTACAAGCTGCAGCTAGGAAGGTGGGCAGGCAGCAGAATCATGTACAGTAATACCTCGGATAACGTTTACCTCGGATAACGCTAAAATCACATAACGTTAAGTATTCTGGGGTGGGAAATTGGATCGAATAACGTTAAGTTCCTATGGGATGGATCGGATAACAACCGCTAAAGCCTGTGTGGTTACAGTGTATCTCTATGGAGCTTTAACGTTATCCGATCCATCCCATAGGATTTTAACATGCATCGGATAACACTAAAAATCGGATAACACCAAGACTTGTGGAACCAAGTTTTAGCGTTATCTGAGGTTTTACTGTATTACAGTCCTCCCTTCACCAGAAAACAGTTACTATACACAAAATAAATATCTTTTACAAGAGGCTCAGTACATAGCTACAATCCTTCACTGAAGGGAAACATATATACAAATATATCCCATATATAACTTATTTTTACGTACATCACCATAAATGCTAGGTGTGTTGTTGTTTTTAGAGAAGGGCATTAGTCAGACAGGCATTCTGAACGCAGAGAGTGTAGCCAGGAAGGATGGCAACTAAACTAGACAATGTGGCTAGGAAGGATCACAACAATCAGAAGATAACCTGAATGGGAAGATCTCTAAGGAACATCTTTATGCTTTTGGCTGAAAGGCCAGAAATCTGTTGCCCTAGGCCAGGGGTCCTAAAATTTGGCTCTCCAGGGGTTCTTGGACTTCAATTACTCCTACTGATCAGGGCTTCTGGCAATTGAAGTCCAACAACATCTGGAGAGCCAAGTTTGTTGACCCCTGCCCATATGAGAACAATCATGGTAGAGAAGGGATCTGTTTCTCATGTGCTATGCTCCTTGCTTTGTCTTCTTTGAATTGCTCAATTGATGGTCTAACCAGGTACACAGCTGGAAGCCTGGCCTCCCCTGAAGACTCAGGGCAGCTTCACAACTAAAAACAATTAAAACCCATACATTAAAATTAAAATTCACGTTAAAAACACTGAGGAGAGAGGTGGGATATTTAAACAAGCCATGTCAGAAAACAAAACTAAACAAAATAAAATAAACAAAATAAAATAAAAAACACTGTAGCACTTTAAAGACTAACTGCTATATTTTTATTGTTAGCTTTCGTGGATCAAGTCCACTTCATCAGACAAAGACTTGATCCACGAAAGCTAACAATAAAAATATAGCAGTTAGTCTTTAAAGTGCTACAGTGTTTTTTATTTTGTTTATTTTATTTTGTTTAGTTTTGTTTTCTGACATGCCTGAACCACAGACTAACACGGCTACTATTCCAAAAAATTAAACAAGCCAGGCGACCGAGTTGGCCGTCTAGCTCACTCCCCACACATGCCCCACCAGCCAGGTCTTCACTCCTTTCCTAAAGGGCAGCAAGTCTGTCTGGAGACGTAACTCTGTTGTCAGAAGGTTCCATAGGGCCGGAGTGGACACAGAAAAGGCCCTCCTTGTGCTAGAGAGACGAGCCTCTCTAGCTGAAGGTACGACCAGAGAGCCTCTTCGGTCCTCTCTAGTGGGACGGACAGATGTTCTCGGGGTGATGCGGTCTCTTAAGTATCCTGGCCCACTACCATGTAGGGTTTGCCTAAGATATTTCCCTAAACATTTGTTGTGGAATATGGATGACAATGTGAGGGATTTGTAGATCCCCCCCCCCCAGGATGTTTCTGGCCCTACTGTTAGGCAGAAAAAGATAATCAAGGTTATCAGTTTGCAAATACTGGACAATACTTACTTTGATAATATCAACCATTTCTCCCAGCTCTCTGAATACCCATGTTTTAAAGGGCTGAGTTTCATACACCATGTCCCAATGGCCTCCTTCAGCTTGAGCATGCTCTTAACTGGTACTGAAGGCCACTTTGTGTCATGTATTTCCCATGTCTTTTTAAAATGAAGGAGATGAAAGGATCCAGAAAATGAGCAAAGAGCCAGATCCTTAGTCTGATGCACTGCTAATGTTTATGGATGTTGGCACATATGGGATGATATTACAAAGCTATTTCTGTTAGATGGTAGAAGAGTTCTCTTTGTGATGACCTGTTTGCAAGTAAAGCATCATCACCTGCTATTGCAGTCAGTTGAAAAAAAATCTACTAATGAAATTATGCCTTTATGCGCAAGTCAAAAACATGCAGCAAGCCAGGACTGAGGAAATTTGCTGGACCCTTTCTCTGACCCCAAGATCAGATGTATGAAACTTTGCACACCCAATTGCCTCTTTCTTGAATGTCCAGATGACAGATCTAGCACTGTGGTTTGCCCCTTGTTAATGTATCATTCAAATGTGGGATATGCTAAGTAAATGGAAATCTAAAGTGGCACTTTGCAAACTGACCCAAGGATCTAGGGTTCTACTTGTTTGCCATCAATGCTAAGCCAACCACAAGGAGGGCACACTCATATTTTATGGTTAGACCAAAGGGATATGGTGGATGCCCTGTTTGAACCAAAACAGCAGTCTAGAATACAATGAATAATTGTCTGCAAATAGCAAATCTGGGCGGGTTATCTTGCTATGGTAATAGAGTAGACCATACTGCCAGCGACTCAACACTGAGCATCAGGCGAATTTTTAACTAAACTGACAACTCTGAGGATTAGTGGCCTTGGCAAAGTCCACAGGGAAGGGTGATGGTCCCCAAGTGACTTGAATCCCTCTTGATGGAGGGCAACAGCTTCATCAATACTGGCCTGCAGCTGAGGAGGTTGTTGCGTGCTAAAAGGGCTCAGGACCAGAAAGTGACTCACGGAGCTGGATCAGTGGTATGGGTGTCATGCTGTGATGTGGAAGGCACATGAAAGGCCATGGCATTATATTCGCAGGGCAGTCTTCATGGCTGTTTCCCATGATGATCACCAAGATTCAGAATCGGATATGGCACAAGAAGAAGAAACAGCAAGGATTCTTGCTCTCAGATGTGGAAAGAGTTTTGGGAGGAAAGGAAGTTTGGAAAGGCGAAGAGCAGGGTCAGAGAAGTCTATTGCATGATTTACAACATCCTGAGCTTGGAACTCAAGATAAATGGAATGTCCCTGGAAATTAAGGAGATGTCTAACCACTGTGGTTTTAAATGTGAATACAATATTACCATGAATGGAAAGGAATTACTTATCTTCTAAGAAAAACTTGTGCCTCTCTTGGTCATAATCTAGAGTTCCTATGGAAGAATCATTTTCCTTATTGTCGGACGGTTGTTGACATCTTCAGTGCTGGCCGATAGGCCTTCATCGTATCAAAAATAGCCTGGCCAGGTTACCCTGCTATGGTAATAGAGTAGACCCTACTGCCAGCAACTCAACACTGAGTGTCAGGCGGTGATTAACTAACCTGACAACCCTGAGGACTAATGGCCTTGGGTGCCGAAGTCCACAGGGAAGGATGATGGTCCCCAACTGGATTAAATTCCACTAGGATCCATCTTGATGAAGGGCAGCAGCTTCATCTATACTTGTCTGGGGCTGAAGAGGACTTTGTGTGCCAAAAGGGCTCAAGACCAGAAAGTGACTCGTGGAACTGGATCAGTGGCATGGGGTCATGCTGCCATGCGGGTGTCATGCTGCCATTATATTCTCAGGACAGTCTTCATGGTATGTGTACACAGGAAAAGCCTCCTCGAAGATTGTGTTATTTTTGAACCACAATCGGGTGTACCCTGGTAACGGTAACCTTGTGTTGCTGGCTAATCTTTCTCACACTAGGTCAGGTCAGAGGAACTGCAGAATGGACTCACCAAAAGGTAGCTTCATATTGGCAGTTTCATGTCTGGCCTAGACACTGGAAAAGAAGAAAAACTGTATCAATCTTTTCCCAGTAAGAGTTTGTATGCATTAGCTTTTTTTCTTCACCTTCGGCAAAGTATAAGCAAACCAGAATGAAGAAAATATACTTGGTCTTTAAAAGCTGCATCTCATGACCTCTGAATTAAGAAAAACCAAACAGCTGCCTCTGCTGACAACAACTCTAATAAATGAGGTGCTCCTCTCCCCAATTCTGATTCTAGCACAGGCTCCACAATAAGACACACATCTCTAGCACAGCTTCAGGGAAACGCTCAGCAGAAATACTGAACATATTCCAAAGAGGTGTTAGTTACAGGCCAGAAGAAAAGACGCACACAGTGACCTTTTGAGTTTGGAAATACAGGGCTGGAAGGATGAGTGAATAGAGAAGATGACAGTGTCGTTGAGCATATTGCTGAGAATGAGCAAAATTTTATTTCTGGTGGATGACCTAATGCATGGCATGAAGACTGAGGCAGTAGCTTAAATTCATGAGATGTGGATTGTATGCACCTTCGCTGCCTTGAAAACGCCAAGGATCTGCGGAAGAAATGGCTTTGAAATGTTCCAGTATAAAGGCAGGGTATCCGGCACGGAGGAATTGCAGTGGCTGAGTAGTTAAGACACCGAACTTGATGACTGGAAGGTTGTCAGGCCAGCAGTTCAAGACCTGAGTGCTGTACAATGGAGTGAGCTCCTGTCTCTGTCCCAGCTCCTGCCAAAACTAGCAATTCAAAAGCAAGAAATTGCAAATAGATAAATAGGTACCACTTTGTTGGGAAAGGTAACAGTGTGCTTTGCATTCCGACAACTAGTCATGGCTGCCACATGTCCATGGAAACATTGCAGATGCAGACAGTGCTGGCTCTTTGGGTATAAACAGAGATGAGCACCAAGTCCTATAGTCCAGGGCTCCTCAACCTTTTAAAGCCGGGAGCCGGATCACACACCCCTCAGGCTGTTGGCAGGCCGGTTAGGTGCTGCCGCCACCACCGTTGGTGGTGGGGTTTTGGAGTGGGGAAAGCATCACATTAAGTGAGTCAAGAGGGATGGTGTGAACATTATTAACATCACTCTAGAACCTGGTACTATTTACCAAATCAAATGCTCTATCTAGAAAACCAATAACAAGAAAGGCAAAAGAAGATGCAAAGTGAAAAAGCAACAGTGAAGAATGGCAGGCCTTTATATCTAAACACATTTGTATTCCCATTACTCAAGCTTCAGCTATGTAAACTTTTTTAGTGATATTTAGCTAACCTGCCACCAGTATTTCTCGATATGGAATAAAAGATGTCTTCTCTGTGTTGCCTGTTCAGATATGTCGAATATGCCCTGGATCAATGAAAATGTTTCCCATTGCCATTAGAAATGGGTCTGAATTGCTAGGGGAAAGGAAGGAAGGTTAATTCCAATTAATGGTTTCCAGTTTCTTAAAAAGGGCAAACCAAAAATGGTGGATTACTGTATCACCTGCAGTCGAAAGAGACTTTATAGTTAGCTTGTCATTAGAAGATGGCAGCAGGTTAATATATAAAGGGGTGATTGCTGACCACTCACGGTGCAAATAAAGACCATGTTTGCAAAATAAAACAAACAAATTTTCATAGTATATGAGACTTAAAAAAAACCCTCATGAAAATGATTTTTAAAAACAGACAATTAACTGCTTTTCTACCAACAAACTCACTGGAACTTCTAGTTTCATATCGCCAGCCTAATTTCAAAAGAGAGACCTTGGGTCTTGAGTTGATTTTTTGCTTAATGGCATCGAGGGGACTGCAGTGGCTCATGTGGTTAAGATGTGACTGGAAGGCAGGCGGTCAGCAGTTCGATTCCCGATACTGCAGGACGGAATGAGCTCCCGTCTTTGTCCCAGCTCCTGCTAACCTAACAGTTTGAAAGCAAGAAATTGCAAGTTGATAAATAGGGACCACTTCGGTGGGAAGGTAAACAGCATTCTGTGTTCTCCGGTGTCTAGCCATGCCTGCCACATGACTATGGAAACGTCTGCAGATGCAGACAACGCTGGATCTTTGGCTGTAAACAGAGATGTGCACTGAAACCTAGATATGGAAACGACTGGCTTTCGAGCAAGGGAAACCTTTACTTTTATTATGCCAGTTAAAAGGGTATGTGCTAGAGAAATGAAATATCAAAAGCCTGCAGTTGTATCAGAAAACAGCTCAGTGACAAAATAAAAGTTGAGGCTAGAAATTAAGTCAAAGGAAGATCTCTGAAGATAAATTATTATTTGCTGCAAACATATGCTATCACCCAAGGAGTCTCCATAATATCTGGAAAAAAAATGCAAAATGCATTGGCTCATGAAACTAACCATATGTCATACGGATCCCTATCTTCTCTCCAACCCTATTCATAAGCTAAGAAACGTTCTTGGCATCTTCTGTAGGAATTCTTTATATCCTTCTAAAAGAGACTAGGACTTTTGCCAAAATGTCTCGAGCCTAAAAAATTAAGATCTCTGTCAGACAAGGAAAAGTACGGTATTCTGGCCAAGAGTCAAAGTCTTCCCTCAACTAGTTGGGCCTCTCAAACTGCCTTTTGTCCTGATATTTAGTATTTCTGCTTCAGGTTGCATTCGGAACCCTGAAATGCAATGGAAGCATCCCAGATGTTCTGCTGAGACATTGTTCAACTGGTGGAAACAACATTTAGGTCATAGTCCTTCTTCTTTATGAAAAGTGGAAGCTGAAGCACCAAGGTTCACTCTATGGCAAATCCATCCATCCATTTGTTTATTTTGGTCTGACTTAGAGGATTTGAAAGTGCCTTTTGTGGAGAAATGTCACACTCAGTGCTCTTGCCTACAGAAGGTCTCAAATTCCATCCACGCTGAAAGACATTTAAAGTATCTCCTTTTTTTTTTTGAAGTGTGACAAAGTTGCATTGAAAAAAAACTTTAGCCTTCCATGAACAAATCTCAGAACAGCTTAGAGAAGCTTTGTTGTTGTTCAGTCGTGCAATTGAGTCCGACTCTTTGCGACCCCCAATGGACCACCACACGCCAAGCTCCTTTGTCATCTGCCATCCTCTGCAGCCCACCAACATCTGTGCCTACTGCATCAATGATGCCATCCAACCACCTCATCCTCTGCCATCCCCTTCTCCTATGCAATTAAGAGAGACTACACCCATCTCTTGTTCAGCAGCTGAATCTGAAATGCATCAAGAGTGGATCTTCAAATTTTTGCTGGTAATCATCCTTTCAATTTTCCTCCTTTACATCTCTCAGAGGACTCTGGCTTTGGAGTGTTCAGCCACTGCTGTCTCCTTCTCAATATCCTTCAAGCCTATCTTTGAAATGTAGGACTAACATTATTGGAAACACAGTGGACCTGGCTTAACAAATCTAATGTGTTCTCCAGGACCCTTTCTTCTGTGAAAAAATGTGTAAAGTGAATTTCCGAAAAGAATGCATTGAATGCAATTTTCCATAGGAATGCACTAAAAGCCAAAATTTGTTAACCGAAATGTGGTTTCCCATAGGAATGCATTGAAACCAATTAATCCATTCTGAAAAAAATTGATAACCAAACCACTATTTTCTATGTATTTCCTTTTGTTATACAATTCTTGTGTTAATCGAGCCTTTAAGGAGGTTCCATCGTAGTTTTCCGTTAGCCTCTAGCTTTCTTTTAAGCATCAGGGCTTAAACTGGGATTTTCAGTTTTTGAATTCTTGGCTAGACTAGGATATTTATTTATTACTTATTTATTATATTTATACCCCACCCATCTAGGAGATTTTCCTACTCTGGATGGCTATGATTTTGGTTTTTTTAGTCCTGTCATACCCAACAGATTCATAATTCTTTAACAAATGTATGTTTTTTTAAAGTCATGCCAGAGCTTGGAAAAGTTATATTTTTGGACTACAACTTCCAGAATTTTGGAGCCAACATGCCTAGGTGATTTTGAGTATCACAGGTGCAGAAGAAAGATTTGAAAAGTTTTCCCTTTGCTAGGTGTGATTATGAGAGATTCAATACATTCTCACATTTAGCCACTTTCTTAGAAGGAGAAAAGGAGAAACATTTGTGTCCCTCCCAAGGATGATCATTACCCAAAATTCTGTTGCTTAGCATAGCACTTCACACTAGAATAGGCCTATTGAACCAGTGGGGATTTGGTGAGTCAACTCCTCCATAAGTTCCATTGATTCAAAAAGGCCTACTCTAATTGTGTCTTCCCATGCTAAGCAAAAAGATTCCAGCCACTAGTATTTAAACAAAAGATTTATTTGCTCGTCTAATTTCAGAGATAAGTACAATAAAGTAGAAGATGATACTGGCAAGAAAATGATGTCTAAAAAAAAAAAAAAACACCAGGAAAGATGTAGTCTCTGAAATGAATGTTTTTTGCCCACTGGTTCATTTTAAGAAAGTGCAGACTGAACTGCAATTTAGGGAACCTTATTCTAAAATAAATTGGCTAACATTAAAGGTAACACAATCCTGGAGCAGATTAATCAGGAAACTCCTCTATTGTTTACTCCATTTTAGCATTGTTTTTTGTTCGTTCGAGAATTCTCCCTGAATCTTTCAAATGTAGGTGAATGTGGCAGATGTTGAAGACTGAGAGATAGTAGTTTTGTCTAAGACCACCCAGTACACTTTTGACTGAAGTGACCAGCTGACCTTCTGCGCTATATCGCAATCTCTTAAGAAATTGGATGTCCTTAAACTGTGCTACCTAATAGACATGTTGCCGGCTACAGCTGTTCCCTTGATGTGGCGGTTCCAGGGGGATGTTTTTAAGGCAATCATTGACTTACTCTGTTCAAAATGAACAAAACCAGCTTCCCCTCTATTGTGATAAAAGTGACAAGGGTCAGAGGCCTGGCTGAATGGTTGGCTCCTCTGTGAAAGGGTTTTCTCCCCTTTCACACAAGCAGAACTAAGCTGTTACTCTTCATGCCTGGCCAAAGCAACAACAGCTGAAAAATCTCTCTCAAAACATACACATGGTGCTTGATAAGCAAGGCTGAACACCTTCCCCTGAGTAAATATTACAGCCTGCTATTTCAAGTAGCAAGAGTGCAAAGATTCAGGGGACCATAGGACTGAAGGCCAAAAAGGATCTAGACAGGAAACTTTCCAATTGGGAGGAATTAACAGGTGATACAGTGTCATTCTTTTAGAGAGAAATTCTGCAAGGTTGTACATTTTCATAACACTGAGCAACAGCAATTTTGCTACTGGGAATAGCACATGTGATTTACATGGTATTGAGTGTGCTGATTCCAGATCTGAGCTCTGAATTTGCCTATCATGTACAGATTTAAAGGTGTCCTATAGCTGTTCAAATAGTTGGTAATTGGGTAATATATTTTTACATGGGAACATTAGAACAGTTGCAGCTACCAGTGTGCCTGCTGCCGCCTCAGCCAAATCATGTCCCCTGGTGGCATGCATGTTCCAGCAGCAGCCAGACATGTCTGGGCAAGTCAGTGAGCTGAGGTCAGAAATAGGTATATAAGGCGAGATGGACCAAGGGCTTGGCTCTAATGCAAAACCATATTGGATAGTACAGCTAGGCCATAGTGAGTCTGTTTTGAGCTAAAGATGAGTAGGCACAACTGTGATAAACCAGACAATTATTGCTACATTTGTGGCAAATATACCCCGCGTGATCAATGAAAGAACCTAACCAAGAGGGTGAGATTTGCTAACTTAAGAGTTTGACATCCTAGGCAAAACTGGACTTCAGATTTGGATTCAGTGCACTTGATTTAGTATAGGACACATGTATTAGACCAAGTAGCAGACAATATTTTTTTGTGATGCACTGTAATCAATATACAAAGAGAGCTGGTTGTTTATTTCAGATAACCAGTCACCAAACAAAACTGTGTGACTTTGGGGCTGTGGCGGATGTGGAGAGATAATCTCCTTTACTGCTTAAATCAGCTTTTAATTGCAGAACTTCTCAGCTTCATCTTTAAAGGACAACCAGAGAACAAATGGACTCTTAGGAATAGCTCAGTGGCTGATTGCTTTCTCTCCACTGAAAAATGCTTCTTTTGATAAATGCTGTATGTGGGATATTTTTCTTTTGCAAGAATCTCAGAAGGCAGATAGAAGAAAACTAAGATGCTGGATTCTTTCCTGCTCCTCTTTCCCAGAATCATCTACAATAAAGCAATTCCTAGTAGCCTTGCTGAATATTTCCTAAAACACCTCTTGCTGCCAGGGTACATTGATCCTGGGGCAAGAGTGATCAAAGGCAGCATGCTTGGAAAAGTGAAAGTTCATTGATTGATTGGGTGTCTGCCCTACAGACTAGACGGTCTGGATCAAGGGAGGTATTTTGGCTGTTCTGTTTGACCGTAGCAATGTGTGGAATTCCTAGATGGGAAGGAAAGGCCCCAGCCTTGCAAAAAACGATCCTTCTGCTCAACATCAGGCACCGCAAAGGAAGACAATGACAAGATAACCAGGCTTGAGATGAATGAGCAAGTTGCGGTTCTGGAGAAGAGGCAGAAGCACAGCCTCTCTTCAGCAATGGGATCCCAGCTAAACAAATCCTGCCTGTCTTGACATTGAGCCCAACCTGGCTGAATGGTCTCTAGTTTACATTTTCAGGTGCAAACTAGCAATTTTAATTTCCCCCCAAATAGTACTTTTCCCCTCAACTGAGTTCGGTGCCATTCCTTGGCTGCTGCAGCTTCATCACCAATTGCTCTCCAAATGAATAGCCTTTAAACCAGGGGTGTCAAAACTTTTCAATCCACAGGGCCCAGTCACGTGGTTGAGCCAGCCGGTCACATGGTTCCTCCCACCCGAAGTGGAAGTAAAACACGCATGTACAAATGCTGCTGTAAAACACATCCGCAGCTGTCATAAATGTGTTTATGACAGATGTGGGTGCATTTACAGCAGTGTTTACACATGTGCAGGTTGTGGGTGCATGGAGCATGTCTGCTTCCGGTAGTGGTAAGGGCAGTGAGTGCTGGATGATTTGGCGCTGCAGAGCTGTAGTTTGGGCACCCCAGGCTTAAACCTTCCTAAATTAGTCACCTGGAAGATGAGGAATCAAGCATTGAGTGGGATCCATCAAAATGTTATCAAGCAACTACCGAGAGCAATGGAAAGCAGTGCTGGGAAGGCAGTCTGTTCACATCCAAAAATGCCAGGAGGGAAGGTGTTTTGAGCACTTCTAAAAGTACGCATGGAAAATTCATGACTAGGGATTTGTTTGTTTTTTGCTCAAATTTAGGAGAAGGGATTGTCTATGAAAACCACACTTATCTGAACAGAATATGTAGTCCAGAATAATTAGTATGGAGATTGTTGACATCAGCTTTGAGCATGGTGCCGTACACCTAAAGCAAAAGTGGAAACTGCCATAAATGTAACCCACTTCTCTTTGGTACGATAGTGTTAACGTGATATTTAATAGGCAGTTCTCTGTTTCATGTGTCTGAGTCCTGGAAGACATGAAAGGTACCCAGAATGTGTGGCTTATTTAACAATCCACAAGTAAAATAAGCAAGAAGTACTGGATATGTCAGTGTAAATACTGACACTTCCATATGATTATACACAGTGAAACTAAGGCAAATAGTCATAAGAAGTAAAGCACTTAGTGGTTAAAAATCTACCCCCCCCTCCTGATTCTGAAGTCAGATGCATTTAAGTGGCAGTAACAGATCTACAAAGCCGCTAATAGTTGAGGAACTATTTTTTATCAGTTTAGGAAACATTGCTCAATTACATTAGCACCTCATAACTCCTAGAAATCTACTGAAGAAACATTATTAAAATATCCCAAAAGATGAGAAGAAATCAAATGAATTATCCCCCCCACACACCTAAATTTGAGAAAATAGCATATGCTTCTTTTTCTCTTAAATCAGGGGATCCCAACCTAAGGCCTGCAGGCCGGATTTGGCCCATAGCACCATTTGATGTAGCCCCCACTCCTCCAAAGGCATTCAAGAAACAAAATGGCTACCCCCTTTGAAGCTATTGGGACAAAATGGCCACCCCCTTCACGCAGGCAGGGCAAAATGGTCATCCAGCCCTCAAAGCTATCTGACAAATTGTGCTCTAATATGAGTTCAGGTGCCAGACCAGTCACCTGCTCAGCTTTGACTGTGGCTTATGAAGGACCAGTTGACTGCACAGTAGATCTACAAGCCACTGCAAGAAGAGTTCTCATGTTTATCTTTGAAGCATTATATAATCCTTCACCTAATCCTGAGATAAGCTTGTGGAACAAATTTGTATCACGAGTCTTGTTCTGCAGCTGCTTAAACTGAAGCAAGGGCTTGAAGGTCAGTTATTTGAGAAGATTTTTACTGAATGAGAGACACAATTAGTACTGCCAAAGGGGGCTTATGGGGTACAGGTCCTCAACAGGGAAGCACATAGGGTTATATTTATACCTAAAGAAGGAAGGGTTAAACTAGACATTAAAAGGAAAGCAAACTTCCTATGCTTTATCTGTTTTTCCTCCTACATTGTAATTTCCTTGCAAATCAAGTCCATGTTTACCCACCCATGGCCAGTCACAAAACAAAGCATGCCAAATACCAGTTATGGAGATGAGAGATATCCAGTACTGTGGCTTAACGTTTACAGCAGTTGATGAGGCACCACTTCCAAAAATAGGTTCAGTATATATTCTAGTCTGATCACTAGATGATGACTCTGTGAGAAGACTCACAAAGAAAGCCTGTGTAAGATCCATGTGATCTCTGAAAACACACCTAGGACACGTTTAGATATCATGGGAGGAAGAGGCATTCTGGAGTTATATTGCATGGGGTACCCAAAATACAGCCTGTGGCTGGATCTGGCCCATGATGCGAATTAATCCGGCCCACACTGCCCTTGCCGCTCCTAGAAGCGGAAGTAAAATGTGTCCATGCATGCGCAAAACACTGCCGTAAATGACCCGCGGCTGTCGTAAACATGTTTATGACAAGTGTGGGTGCATTTACAGCAGCGTTATGTGCATGTGCAGGTGTGGGTGCGTTTTACTTCTGCTTCTGGTGGGAGGAACCATGTGACCAGCCCGCTCAACCATGTGACCGGCCCATAGCCCCAAAAGTTTGGGCACTCATGTGATCACCTGCCAGGCAAATCTAGGACACGTTGCTAATCTGCATGTTAAATATTGGCCTACTAAAAGAGGGGGGGGGGAAAAGACTTTTGTCAAAAACCTAGGCCATCCCCTCTCCAGCTGAGGTAGATGTCAATTCAGAAGAAAACAAAGATGGAAACATAAGGAAAGAAAAATGAGGTGGGGGAGAGAGAAAGGGATTGTTATCCAATGCCTCTCAATATTTCAAACAGATCTGCCTGGTGGGGGTCTGTTTATGTCAAAGAAGTGCACATTTAAAACCTGTATCCTTGCTTGGCCATAACAAGCCCTGTGCAGGTTAGGTTAGCAGTTAGCTTCTGCTTCACATGCCTCTGATCATGTGTCAGGTTCTGCCTTCCCTGGTCAGGTCAGCACTCCTGAAGCATGCAGGCACCGGTTGCCGAAAGAGGCCTGGGGGAACCACATTTCTCAAAAGCAACAGGTTTCCCCGCATAGTCAATGCACAAGGCGCTTCGTGTCCGTACACCCACTCCACATGTCTGGGAGCAAGGAGACCAGTGCCCCATCTGCCAGATGGGACATGGAAGGTCGCTGCAAGGCTTGAGGTCCTCAGGTTTGAGGCTCTCATCGCAGGTCAAGGAGGTGTGCCCTTCCACGTCCCGGCATTCTACTGTTCGCCTCTGCCAACCAGAGCCACAGGATTTGGAGCATTCTGACCAATCTCCCAGAATCCATTGTGACGTCAGCATGGGCTTAATGACGTTAGCCAAACTTTTCTCTTTGCTCCTTTGCTTGCTGAAGTGGACATCTTTAGGGATAAAGAATGTGTATTTCACCTTTGGAGATGGGATCACTTTAGGGATGGACATCTCTGTGGATACTGTCAACACCTGCAGAATAATAGATTCAGGGAGTGGCTGGTAACTCTGGATGCGTTCCAAGGTTGTCACGGATCCGCTGTACCTCAGAACCGTCCCTTTCACAAAAATGTCTTGCTCCATGGGTGAAACAGTGAGGTTTCCATTCAAGAGATATTTACCATCCAATGTTTTCAAGGCTAAATAGTTTCCATCATGCCTCACTCCTTTGGGGCTGTGTTGCTTAATATCAATGTTGGTTGCTCCTGTAGGAATCGTGACGATGTCATTATATCCGAACCTAAGGACAGCAAAGAAGGGGTTGGTACCTTCAGCTCAACAAGACATACAAGCAAGCAAAAGTTAAGTGTAGAAGAACATGCAACATTCAGGCACTATTTCCTTGATGCCAAGCAAAACTAAACCACATGCTTCTGCATCTGCCTCATTAAAGTCCTTGGCTAACTGCATTCAGGACTGATGCTGGTTTAGCCTGATAGCTGCTTGTTGCTTCTTTCCGGAGAAGTGAAGGGGGAATTATTCTATATGACAGAATGATAACAGAATATGCCACCCTTTTACTAAACTCCTAGCATTCAAATATTCTCGGAATAGGGGCGGATTGATTCAACACAAGGTGGACAGTTGCTATATGAGGTACACTTCCTAGAAATGCAGCAAATGCAGGTAATATACTTCAGATGTCAAGAAAGGAGAGATCTGGGCAGATATGGGAGAGGGGAGAAATACCATGTGTGAGTCATAATTATGGTGTGACCTACAGTTCATCTAACTCAAGACTAAGTAACTCAATCAAAACACTAAAGACATACTGTCATCTGTTTTGGGAAGATCAAATTTTACTGGTGGCTCATCTTTTATCCCCAGCAAAGATAGCTGGCAAATTTTCTTTCTTGTATGGACTTCAAAGCTATGTATCCATTTGCTTCTGGATTTCATAGCTCACATTTGTTTTTTACAGACCAAACCCTCAATTGGGCTTTGAGCATGTGCTTGTACAGAACTACTCTTAAATCCAACTCCAGCTGATTACTAACTAAGGAGACAAATAAAACAATCCATTCTTCCTTTACACTCCAGTCTCTCTCCTTTGCAGTACAGGTACTAGGATTGACATAAGTTGACCGAATATGTTTCTTACTTGGATCGGCTGAAGGAGCCAGTTATTTTTCTGCACGTTGAGCCATTGCCATCACAAATTCCACATTTGTCTAATTTCTTGGGTGACCCAATGATGTGGTCACAACCAGCCTTGACGCACCGACCATGTACACATATGGTCAGGGAGTCTGGTGCACAGAGAGTCCCATCAATCACCTGACACAGAAACAAAGGAAAAGCAAAATGAGACCATCTGCTATTTTCTGTCCTACAATTGCCTAATTGATAGTTTATATATGTCTGTAATGGGACTGCTGTGGCTGAAGTGGTTAAGACACTGAACTCACTGACTGGAAGGCCAGAGTTCTATTCCCAGGTACTGCATGACGGAGTGAGCTCCTGTCTCTGTCCCAGCTGCTGCCAACCTATCAGTTTGAAAGCAAGAAATTGCAAATAGATAAATAGGGATCACTTCAGTGGGAAAGTAAACAGTGTTCCGTGCACTCTGGTGTTGAGGCACACATGCCACATGTCCATGGAAATGTCTGCAGATGCAGATAGTACTTGCTCTTTGGCTATAAACAGAGATGAGCACTGAAACTTAGAGGTGGATACAACTGGCTTTTGAGCAAGGGCAACCTTTACCTTTACTAATGGGCCTTCTGCTTAGACTTTCTTCTATGTTTCCCTCCCACTATATTGGTACCAATCATAGGCGTAATTTAGAAATCGTCTGAGTTGCATGGAAAATGTTTTTGTGTGAAAGGTGCTGATAGGTCAGAGTGACCTTCAAATGACCCAGCTGTTTAGACATATTCAATTTCATGTTTCTTTTCCATGGAGCCTGGTGTAGCAGTAAAAAATAAAATAAACTACAACTGATCCATAGCATTATCACCAAAAATTCTCACAAGGAGACCTTGGTCAATCATCTTCACACTGTAGCTATCATCAATTTTGTAGCTTTGTGGGCCATTCTGATGAGGAGGACTATATCCCTATAGAAAGCTACTTCATACAGAACCAGACTGTTGGTCTATCTCAGGGTTCCTCAAATTTGGCTCTCCAGGTGTTCTTGGATTTCAATTCCCAGAAGCCCTGATCAGCAGGTATGCTGACTTGTGTTTCTGGTAATTGTCTGTCTGGCTCAGTATTATGAATTTGGCCGAAGCTTTCCCAGGGTTCAGACAGAAGTATCTCCACTCAACCTGGAATGAAATTGGACTTTACAACATGCAAGTGTGTGTCCTACTATTGAGACATGACCTGCTCTTTCCTGCCCATTTGTTTGGTCAATTAAACTTTTCCCCAGCTGTAGAGATAAGTAGTTTCCATAGATTGCAGTATTCATTGAAAGCATGAATGTCCACAGGTTTGGAATGAAGGGGCTGCTTGTCACATCACCCCAGAATCCTAAATTTGTTTATTATTTCAGTGTGTGGAGAAAGATGTACTGTGTTGTCTGGGGTCCACAACACATATGTGAATTGGCCTATCCCTATGCATTTCAATACCTCCAACCCACATTTCTGCACATTTCTGTTGCATGGAGAGAAGCTGAGTCTCTCTCAAACAAGAGTATAGCAATGGATGACAAGTTAGAGTCCTTACTTTGTTTTCAAACATTTTGAAGTCATTCCCCCTCTTAGCTCGGCAGATTAGCTTGCAACGATCTGGAATCGATATTCCTGCATACAGGGGAACCCACTCCAACACATTCCCATTGAGATCTGTGCTGTCATACTTTTCACATTGTCTCTCTCGGAAACTCTTGTCTGCAAAGATAAAGAAATAGATTACTAACCAAGTTTACTGAAAACGGAATGTACAATTCATGCTTGTTTTATTGGACTGGTCTTCAGTCAGCGATTGGATGATCTATGGATTTCACGTCAATGACCCCATACTTTTCAATGTATCCTACCTATTTTCCTACACCTGTGTTAACTCTGCTCTAATTTCAATCAAATAATCTACTTATTATTGATTCCAGGTCAAATGGTAAGTAGAGAAATAAGTAAGTTATGTAACCCACAACAAAGGCCCTTAAAGTTATTTGTGGCTGTATGTTTTCCAATAGTAGCATCTAACTAGATGACTTGCTACATGGGCTGTTGCTTTTCTGTTACATTTAGGTTATCTTTTCAGAAATATATCTTGTCAAATATTCCATGCTTGCGAATACTTTTTAAATCCCTTTCAAACATAACTTATAAATATTATCCACATCATTGCATTCCAAGCATGACTTTGCTGTGCCCTCATTATTAAAAATAGGTAACTTATTGCAGGTAACTATGTTTGTAACTTGTTATTGCCAGTCTCTTTGTAAATCTCATGAGAAGATGCATCAATATTGCTACGTTGTATGGGATTAAAGAAGGATTTTCAAAGTAGCTGATCTCACTGTTTATACATTCTGGATATTTTTAGTCTTTGCTTATCCCTCTCTATACTAACCAAGAGTGTACTCCAGTGAACAAAAGCACCAGCCTAAACACCCTAATCTTCATGATACTCTGAACCACCTGTAGATCAGGGTTAGTGTTTTATTTGTGGCTAAATCTGCAAGATTCTGTTTTTCCAAGCTGCGAAGAAGCTCTGTGATTGAGTAGTCCTGATAAGGTATATAGAAGGAGTGGGCAACCTGGGTTCATGGATGTGGCTTCTCAGGGGAATTTTTGTGGTCCTCAAGACCAACCCAAAGCCAATCCCTAATAAAAAGCATGCAAGGTAGCTGCCTGTGGAGTGAAAAGTTGAGAGTTTGATTCCCCACCGTGCATTCTACAAGAAGAGCCAGCCTGTGTAGCATTTGGCAAGCTGCACAGTCCCAGGGCATCCCCAGAAGAAGGATGGGTAAGTCATTTCTGTGTATTCTCTACATAGAATGTCCTGGAAAGTATCTCTGTAAATTGAAATTGACTTGACAGCAAAGCATAATTATGTCAACAAGGTATAGTTCCCTGAAGCTATGACAGCTACAGCGATACAAAACTGATAGACCTGTAGTGTGGGTCAGAGCTTAGAAAAGTTGCTTCTGTGATCTATAGTTCTCTGACTCCCATGGCATTTGAGGGATTCTGAGACCTACAGTCTTAAAAATCCAACTCTCCAAAACAGGGGTGCCAAAACATTTTGGGCTGCAGGCTGTCACGTGGTTCAGCAGGCAGGTCACGTGGTTCCTCCCACTGGAAGTGGAAGTGAAAACATGCCTTGCAATATGTTTTGCAACAGGATGAGATAGATTTTAAGCTGCCATTTTCTCTGATTAAACCAGGGGTGCCCAAACTATGGCCCATGGGTTGGATCCAGTCCCTGATGCCAATTCATTCAGCCCATGCCACCCTCCTCACTCCTGGAAGCAGAAGTGAAACATGCTTGTACGGGTGCATTTTACGTCCACTTCTGGGAGTGACGAAGGTGGCATGGGCCAAATGAATTGGGATCAGGGGCCAGATCCAGTCCATGGGCTCTAGTTTGGGCACCCCTGTTCCAAAACATCACAACAAATTTAGTGATGCCTAGTGATGCCTAGCCTAGCCCAACACAGGCTGTGGTCAAGTTACAATCCATCCATCTCTTGGGTTGGTATTCTGTCCTTTCCTACTGGAGCCTGTGAGGAGCAAATGTTGCTCATAAATACATAGCATGATTACCATCAGGCGGGCATTCCTCAGTGTTGCATGATTTGTATTGGACTCTCTGGCCTTCACAGTATTTGCCTCCATTCTTAGGCTCCGGGTTGTCACACTCTCGGTATGAGAAACGCACTCCTCCTCCACATGTCCTGGAACATGCCCCCCAAGGACTCCAGGGACCCCAGTTTCCATCCGCTGCAGGCTGTAAGACACAAATGCCTTGGTTAAGGCCCTTGCCCCATTTGGTTTCCTATATTCCCCGCCTTCTTGGAAGAACAAAACTGCTAGAAGACCAGCCTATTTCATTCATTGGCTGGAGGAACCAGCTCCCCAGTGCTTCCCCCTTCCGCCCCTTTCTCCCTATTCCTTCTTCCTTTCATGCAGTACCTGTTTGATTGCATACATACGTGTGTATATGATTCTGAAATGTCAGACAGAGAAAAGATGCTGATACCCTTCCTTTGCCAGTTCTATGTGTCCAATATCAGCCTCCCATGATAGGGCTCTCTTGCTCAAAAGCCAGTCATATCCGACTCTAAGGTGTGGTGCTCATCTCTGTTCACAGCCAAAGAGCTAATGCTGTCTGCATCTGCAGACATTTCTGTGGTCATGTGGCAGACATGACTAGACACCAGAGTAAATGGAATGCTGTTATCTTCCCTGTCAAAGGGGTACCTATTTTTCTGCTTGCAAACTCTTGCTTTCGAACTGCTGCTAACTTGGCAGGAGCCTAATAAAACACTAGAATGAAGAACCACAGATCTATCCTTTGGAGAGCAGTTGGGCTTGTCAATGGATGGTTAGCCTGATTTTTACTCCTAGATTACCTCGGGCATCATTGCATCTTGCTCCACGCAGCGGCCATCCAAACATATCTTCCCTGACTCGCAAGGTGTCCCATCTGCCCAGGGCAAGCTGCCATTTTTGGTGTGGCACAGACCTTCTGCTGGTCCCCGCTTGCACCAGAGCTGGGAGCAGATATACTGGTGTGCAGCATTTGGGCAATGTTGGAACTCTTCGCCAAATATCTGCTGGCATTGACGATCCAGACTATACAGAGACATTTGGCCCGGAAGGTCTCCTGAGAGGGCCATAGGTTCAGCTGGTTCATCAAGTAGGCAGTCACCTGTAGAGGCAGAAAAGCACAAGCTGGTTGCATTCCAGGCTGCATTACCATGGTTTTAAAAAAAATATTTGCAGAACTTGGGACACTTTCATGGAAGTTTTAAAGAACTCCATAATCCAAATATGCATGCCATAGGTTCACCACCACAGGCATAGTGGCTGAGTATTACAGCCATTGTCCTGATCGATATTGTGAATTAACAGCGGGTTGACACCTACCATGTCCTCCATCCAGAAACTCTGTGATGTATGTAGCACTGCAAGGAGACCAAGGCTGGGTTTTATTCAGGTGGATAAACAGAGGAGCCATCATATGGTGTTTTCCTAAGGTCCCAAAGAGCCTCTCACAAGACTTAGAATTGTCATGGGGCATGCTAAGCACATGCCCTGGAAGAAAAGAGCAGAGAAGCATGAAGTCAGAGGACTGCCCCAGTGGTCCACAGTCTTTGTTATGTTGCCTCACACCAACCCAAATAACCTAAATCTCTTCACAAAAGAAAGAAGAAATCCTTTCCTCCTCCCCCCACCCTGAGAGGTACATGCATAGTCATTTCCACATCTAAAGAATTCTATGAAGGAGTTCTAAGCATGAAAGAACCAAAAACTGTACACCTGCACCCCTTCAACAGAAGTCATAACACAGAGTTAACTATATGCATTTCAGCTTCAGAAAGAGAGCTTTAAAGCACATCCATAGTTGCACATTTTTGTACTTGGACGGAAATCCAAGCCCAAAACAATGAAGTTTGAGATGGCTTGAGAATGGTTCCTGTGTGTTGACCATTACTCTCTGAATGTCACCCTAGGGAGATTCTCTATTTTTCACCCCATTTTGGTTCATGTTCTGTTCTCTTGATCTTGAGAATGCGTCATACGAAACTTGGCATCTCTGCTGTATGAGTCAGCTATTCTTCTTCTTCCATGTCTAGGCCAGACATGAAACTGCCAAAATGAAGCTACCTTTTGGTGAGTTCATTCTGCAGTTCCCTTGACCTGACTTAATGTGAGAAAGATTAGCTGGCAACACAACGTTACCGTTACTAGGGTATGCCCGACTGTGGTTTAAAAATTCCACATTCTTTGAGGAGGCTTTTTCCATGTACTTGTACCATGAAGACTGTCCTGAGAAGATAATGCACCCCTTTCATCTGCCTTCCACATTGCAGCATGACCCCCATACCACTGATCCAGTTCTGCAAGTCACTTTCTGGTCTGAGCCCTTTTGCCATGCAAAGTCCTCATCAGCCCCAGGCCAGGATTGATGAAGCTGCTGCCCTCCATCAAGATGGATTTAAGTGGGATTTAATCCACTTAGGGACCATCACCCTTCCTTATGGACTTTGGCACCCAAGGCCGTTAGTTGCCAGGATTGTCAGGTTAGTTAACCGCTGCCTGAGACTTGGTGTTGAGTCACTGGCAGTATGGTCTACTCTATTACCATAGCAGGATAAACTGGCCAGACAGTCAGCCATCTAGTAATTCTGGCACACAACATCTTATTGTACCTAGTTCATGAGATCATCTACCTAGTTCATGAGCCAAAGTGTAAGCCGCTTGGAGGCCTTCATCTTCTATTACGGAACAACTTTTTTGGGGGTTACACATAGTTCCACACTCGGATACTCCCAGTGTGCTGCAAGTCTGGCGTCCACAGAAATCCTGCAAGTGAGAAAACCAAGATAGAAAATACATTTCCCCCAACGAACCTTCTCCTACAAAATGATTACGGGCAAAATGATTTACTGGAGCAAATGATTAAAAAAGGGGGATTTTTCTAGCAGTGAGTAATCTCCCTTAAAGTTACCCTTCTGTCTGTTAGGGAATCTCTTCATCCTGTTCCCACAAAAGAAGTAGCCCTATAGTTGGATCAAATAAGGTCTGGGCACATAATTGGGGGCAGGCAGGGAAACGGATTGCATTTCCTTGTATGGTATGTGATTGCAAGGATATTGATAGCTCCAGTAGCAGTCCAAAATGTGATCCATTTCCCTGCATGATCATTCCCTCTGTCTCCAGTTGCCTTTGTACCTGTCTTGTTAGAAGGATCGCTGTATCAAAGTGTTCTGCGTGTCGGTCACTTGGTGGGTTGAACTGCTGTTGCCAGTTGCAGAAATTCCGTAGCATCAGTCCTCCATTGTGAGATATTTCTGGCCCATCCTTCTCATCTTCTATCAACAACACTTTCACCACCACCAGATTGATGGCATTTTTAAGGCTGGGGTGTTTGTAGATCTGTGCAGCCATAGATATTAAGCTGAGAATGTGGTTCTGAAAGACAAACAAACAGAACGAATAAAGGAAGTTGTAACAGCCAGCAAAGACGTTGTAGTCAAGGAAAACTTTATTTTACATGGTTTAGTTTGTGTCACAAGAAGGGGAAAACAATATAGGTGTGCGTACCTTCTTGCAACCCTTTAGATCAGGGGTTCTCAACCTCTGGTCCATGGGTCGGATCTGGCTCATGGAACCAAATAATCTGGCCCCCACCTTTGCTCCAGCTGCCACTACCATAGGAATCTGCCACAGACTCATTTATGGCCATCGTGAATGCATTTACGACAGCTGCGGACTCATTTACGACTGTTGTAAACGCATTTACAACAGCCATATATAAGTATGTGGCCAATTCCGGTGGCAGAGCCTGGACTACCAGTCTGGCCCATAAACTGCTTGAGGGAACGTGACCAGGCCCATGACCTGAAAAAGGTTGAGAGCCCCTGCTTTAGATTGTAAAGTTTAATGTTTTGAGCGTGGTTCACTGAATGGTAGGGAGACAATGAAACTGCCAGGTGGAATGTCTTTAAAAGTCATTTCTGGATCCAAGTAATTTGCATTAGGTTTCACCTCCATTCCAGATGACAGCCAATTTAAGGTTCTTAAGCAGTGAAATGAATGTACGCATTGAGGTATTTAAAATTCTGCCCAGAGACACATGGCAGACATCTTAATCCTGGCTGTATATATAGTTTAAATCAGCCTTTTCTCCTCCACTTCCTCCCCACTTTCTGAAACAGAATTAGCATGGAAATAATTGTTTGCTTTGTCAAAGCAGTTAGAACAAACCTTTGCCTTATAGTACTAGTTTGCTAGAAGTTGGATTATTTGCTTTCTAGAAGTGTTGATTCGGCACCCTTCCTCACGAATGGCAAACAGAAATGCTTTCTCAGAGTTCAAAATTCTTATTGGAATAATACCCTTCCTGGCCAATCAAATATAAGGTTGCAAGAGCTTCCAGGTTCTCCAGAACTGTTCAAGAGCAACAGCTGGGAAGGGGAAACCTCTGGTTGATGCTCGTGTTTGTAAAGTCTGCATTGAGTGGCTTGGTAGAATCAATTGACTTCTCTCAGCCTGTTTGCTGATACCTGTATTAGCAACTGTCAGCAATGTGTTTTTTAAAACCCTATGTAACTCAAGGTAGCTGTAGACATGAAAACAATTGGCCCCATCTCCAAATTATTCTGTCTGGAAGAATGCACACACTCGTATACAGTAATACTCCAGATAACGTTATGACTTTGTTCCACAAGTCATGACGTTATCTGATTTTTAGCGTTGTCCGATGCATGCATCCAACAACGCTAAAAAAATAGCCTTGACTTCAGGGACAAACCGCTTTAAAGGCAGGCAGGGAAAGAAAGAGACCCGATTGGGTCTCTTTCTTTTCCTCCCTGCCTTTAAAGCCACCCCCCACCCGCAGCGGTCTCTGTGACTGCAGTAAGGTCGGGAAAAAGCATGCGCCTTTCCCCCGACCCTACTGCAGTCGCAGAGACTGCTTGTGTCTCTTTCCCTCCCTGTATTTAAACTACAGGGAGGGGGAAAGAGAGATACGTGATTGGGTCTCTAGAGAACCAATCATGTCTCTCTCTTTCCCCCTCCCTGTAGTTTAAATACAGGGAGGGAAAGAAATAGACAGAAGCAGTCTCTCTCTCCCTGTAGTTTAAATCGTGATCTCGTCTTACTTTTTTCGTCCCTGTATTTAAACTACAGGGAGAGAGAGACTGCTTCTGTCTATTTCTTTCCCTCCCTGTATTTAAACTACAGGGAGGGGGAAAGAGAGAGATGTGATTGGGTCTCTAGAGAACCAATCACGTCTCTCTCTTTCCCCCTCCCTGTAGTTTAAATACAGGGAGGGAAAGAGACACAAGCAGTCTCTGCGACTGCAGTAGGGTCGGGGGAAAGGTACGTGCTTTTCCCGACCCTACTGCAGTCGCAGAGACCGCTGCAGGTGGGGGGTGGATTGGGTAGTTCTACCCAAACCACCCCACACCCGCAGACCATTGCCTCGGATAACGCTAAGAATCATTATCCAGAATCGTTATCCGATGCAAGTTTTTTCCAAAAAACTTGCATCGTTATCCGATTCTAGCGTTATCCGACGCAATCGTTATCCAGGGTATTGCAAAAATAAGGAAAAGAGAATATGATGTCCACCATTGAAAGAAAAATAAAACTTATGATATGGAAGGGTGGGATGGGGTGGGGATAGAAAGGGGAGAGTAAATATGGCCATGAATTATTGTTTTTCATTTTCTAAAGGTAAAGGTAAAAGTCTCCTTTGCTCAAAAACTAGTCATCTCCAACTTTCAGGGGCAGTGCTCATCTTTGTTTACATCCAAAGAGCCAATGCTGGCTGTGTCTGAAGACATTTCCGTGGTCATAAGGAATGGATGACTAGACACCAGAGTACATGGAATGCTGCTACCTTTCCCACTGCAGCAATATCTGTTTATCTACTTGCAATTTCTTGCCTTCAAACTGCTAGGTTAGCAGGAGCTGGGACAGAGATGGGAGCTCACTCCATCATGCAGCACTCAGGTCTTGAACTGCTGACCTGCCAACCTTTTGGTCATCAAGCTCGACATTTTAGCCCCTAAGCCATTTCCCCCCTACCTTTTCAACCCCCCCTTTTCTGCTGATCAATAAATTCCCGTATCAATTTCAGTAAGAAAGCTAGCTGATTTTGCTCCTCCAATTTACACAGTTCCTACCCCCTTGTCACCACTTATACGATTCTGTGAACTACAGCAGGTTACAAGTAGAAGTCAGTGTAGTGAACAATATAAACAAGAAAATATGGGATGTCCAAAAAATAAAGTTGACAGCTTTTCTTCATGAAACGTGAACTCTATGACTGTGCCCAGCCTGTCCAAATCAGCTAAGGGAGATCTGTAAAAACAGCAAGGAGATATTTGCCATTCAAATGTGTTTTCTAGCCCCTCCAAGTTTTATTTTGGTGTGGCAAAGCAACTGAAGTTCATGCTTGAGGAGGCTAAAAATACCAGTTCTTAGGAGTGGGAGGAGGCTGTCACTTTCATTTCCCGATGATGGGCTTTCTAGAGGCATCTGGTTGCCCACTGGTGGAAACAGGACACCAAATGAGATGGACCTTTGGTCGAATTCTGGAGGGCAGCTATTCCTCTGTTCTAGCAGCTCATTTTCAGCAGGTGTAGCAAAGCCTCTCATTTACAGGGAACGCTATGGCAAGCACTGCATTCCATGGGATACGTGGAAGATTATATAGTAATGACATATTTCTGAATGGGACCTATTCCCATGCACCCATTCACATACACTCTCAAGTGTTTACCCCACATCACCTTCTGTTTGGGGAAGCGAGACAGAAAGGAGATGACTTCATATGCCAGACACTCCAGCTATGCTGAAGGCCGATGCTAACATCTTATCAGTGAGTCAGAGTTCTGTCTCCTTTTGGCACCCACTTGCGGAACCGTGTTCAGGAGACAAAAATGCAATTGTTACACAATGACAAAGCTGTTAAGAAACAGCGGAGGGTCAGTCTGTTCCCAGACATGCTTTTTTCTATAATTTCCCTGCCGCTCGGACCTCACTGCCCATATTTAATTAATACATTGCATGGATAAGATTTACTAGCAGCTGTAAAAAGATAACTTTCCCCTTTCCATTCCCTCTTGCTGCCTGCATCAGCCCTAAGACCGTGCCTCATTGAAGTCACAAAAGCTGTCACCAAAACAACAGGCATTAGAACATTGGAACTTCATTTAACAGGCTACCTTGTTAATGAATGAACCATATTCCCTACCATCACATAAATCAGGATTTTGAAGACTGGGGATAAACTGGCTATCTGACCGGGTTATCCTGCTATGGTAACAGAGTAGACCCTACTGCCAGTGAGTCAATGCCAATTGTCAAGTGGCAGTTAACTAACCTGACACCCCTGAGGACTAACAGTCTTGGGTGTCAAAGTTCACAGGGAAGGGTAATGGTCCCCAAGTGGATTAAATCCATCTTGAATCCATCTTGATTGAGGGCAGCAGGTTCATCAATACTGGCCGGGGGCTGAGGAGGCCTTTGGGCTGAGGACCAGAAAATGACTCACAGAACTGGATCAGTGGTATGGGTTTCACGCTGCAATGAGGAAGGTAAATGAAAGGCCACTGCATTACTGTATATTGTTCCAAGGACAATCTTCATGGCTGATTGCCATGAGGATCGCCAATATTCAGAATCGGATAAGGCACAAGAAGTAGAAGAGATAAACTACTTTTAATCTGATCAAGTACCCAGGACCAAGCAAAGACGCAGCTGAAGGTCTGGTGCAGTGGTGGGCTCAAACTTTGTTTACTACCACACTATGGTCATGGTATGGTGGGCGTGGCCAAGGGGGAAGCTCTGCGTTGCACCTGAATTAGGACTACTTTATTTCAAAACTTGGATGGGCAGGGCCAGCCATAATTTCTGTTACCGGTTCTGGCGAACTGGTGAGAACCTCCTGATGCCCACCACTGGTCTGGTGGTCTGTACAAGAAGCCCTTTGTAATCTTGAGGCAGATCCAGAAGCAGATGTCATCTAACATAACTAGGCCAAGAGAAGTGTGTGATTTGGTGCAGTTGTCTCTTATTCCATTTTCCAGTCAACTACACTGTTGGAGCGGGGACCCAGAGTTTCATTTGCAGTATTACTTTGTGTTTTTTTTTATCTCAGCTTTAAAAAAATATTAAAGTGGTATGGATGCCACATAGAACCTCAACTACTTCTGTAGCTGATCAGCTGCCTGCATATTTTTAATTATGCCTGAGAAACACAGGACGCAACCAGAAAAACCATTTGTTACCAATATAGTGTTACCTCACTTAAAGAGCATAATGCGTTCCATGGGATTGGCCTTAAAGCGAGTTTGCTCTTTAAGTGAAACACCATTCAGTTGTACCTTGCTTAAAGAGCATAATGTGTTCCACAGGATTGCTCTTTAAGCGAGTTTGCTCTTTAAGCAAAACACCATTGTAAGTTACCAACTGTGACTTCTGGTGGGGGGTATTGCGAACCCCGATTTATTTGTTAAGTGAGTTTTTGGTTGGTTTTATTTGTTAAGTGAAGCAAACATTCAGAGAAGATTCTGCTCTATAAGTGAATTACTCTTTAAGCGAGGCGCTCTTTATGCGGGGTTTGACTATATTGTTGAGAAAATAAAAGTCTTGTATGAACTAACACTGAGTATCAGTGGGAAGGAGGCTTTACAGCCTAATGCCGTGATGGCAAATCTTGGCAATCCAGGTGTTCTTGGATTTTAACTCCCAGAAGTCCTGATCAGCACTCCTGCTGATAAGGCACAAAATAGGTAGCACATATTGGCAAAATATCCCCACTCAAGCAGGCAAGACTATTCAGGAGTAATGTTTCCAAAGCTTCTTTTACTAGTGATTATTTTCTGATTCCTCAAAATGCCACCAGAAAAGATCAAGCTTCAGAGTTTTGCGAAGGGATCTTTTATGTGAAAACAAGTTTGCACCTGCCCATCTTCCCACATGACTTCAGCCTGGCCTGTGTCCAGATTTCCCTTCTATGTTGATTTTGAGAATCCTGGTGAGTCAGCCCCAGAAGCGGCTTCCAATAATTGTCTTCTGGATTTTGTTCTGACCCATCGTTTAGGAATCCTTTGCTTAGATCAAAAGCAGAATTCTGGACTCCCTGACATTTTCCCACTTAAAACAAGCAGAACAATGGAGGATCCCACCCATCTAACCACGTGTGTGGTAGAAGATTCCTTGACAAGGCCAATATGTGTGTTCCTAAAAGAACAGCATGACTATTTTCTCCATTTGTAGCAATAGCAATAAGTAAAGGTAAATCCCGGCGTGGAATGTGCAGAGCTGGGGTTGACCACAGCACAGTCTAGCCATGTTATCTGGGATCGGTTTGATCCTGTTGGCCCTGAGGAAGTGGACAGGCTTCTTGTATCTGTTTGCGCCACGACCTGTGCACTGGACCCATGCCCTGCCTGGTTAATTAAAGCTTCCAAGACTGAGGCAGGAGGCGGGGTCGAGGTGATTATTAATGCTTCATTAAAAGAGGGGCATTTTCCAGCACCTTTTAAACACGCTTTAGTGCTTCCCCTCTTAAAAAAGCCGTCCCTCGACCCCACGGTAATTTCCAACTACCGTCCAGTGTCCAACCTACCTTTTTAAGGTAAGGTTCTGGAAAAGGCTGTGGCGCAGCAGTTACAGGAAGTCCTGGATGAAGCGGATTATCTGGACCCGTTTCAGTCAGGATTCAGGCCCGGATATGGTACTGAGACTGCACTAGTCGCATTGGTGGATGATCTTTGGAGAGAGCGGGACGGAGGGGAGCCGTCTGTCCTGGCTCTTCTCGACCTCTCAGCGGCTTTTGACACTGTCGATCATGGCATCCTTCTGGGTAGGCTCCAGGGTCTGGGGATCCAGGGCACAGTGTTGTCCTGGTTTTCCTCATTCCTGAGGGACAGCACCCAGTCGGTGTGCCTGGAGAAGGAGAAGTCCAGCCCTAGGCCCCTGCAATATGGGTTGCCTCAGGGCTCGGTACTCTCTCCTCTCCTATTTAACATCTATATGAAGCCGCTGGGTGAGATCATCCGATCCCACGGGGTAAGGTATCATCAATATGCAGATGATACCCAGTTATACATCTCTGCCTGTGGGGACCCAAGCGGTGCGGTGGAAGTCCTCTCCAGGTGTCTGGAGGCTGTTAAGGTCTGGATGGGGGACAACGGGCTACAGCTGAAGTGGCTGTGGGTAAGGGGTCCTGTGTTAACACAGGAGTTGCCACCTTTGGCTCTGGATGGGGCAGTTCTGCCCCAAACAGACCCGGTGCATAATTTGGGGGTCCTCCTGGACTCACGGCTACTGTTCGAAGAGCAGGTGGCAGCCGTGGCCAGGAGGGCTTTTGCACAACTTCGTGTAATACGCCAGTTACGCCCACTCCTAGACCGGGACGCTCTGCTTATGGTCACACATGAGTTGGTCACCTCCAGACTTGATTACTGTAACGTGCTCTACATGGGGCTGCCCCTGATGACCATCCGGAGACTCCAGCTGGTCCAAAATGCGGCGGCCCGGGTAGTGGTGGGGTGTGGGTGTTATGCTCGTGCTTCTCCGCTGCTCCGGGAGCTGCATTGGTTGCCAGTATGTCTCCGGGTGCAATTCAAGGTGCTGGTTATTACCTTTAAAGCCCTATATGGTAGTGGGCCAGGATACCTAAGAGACCGCGTCACCCCAAGAACATCTGTCGGTCCCACCAGGGCGGATCGGAGAGGCTCCCTTGTTGTTCCTTCGGCGAGAGAGGCGCACCTTGCCTGTACTAGGAGGAGAGCCTTCTCCGTGTCCGCCCCGACCCTCTGGAACCTCCTGCCCACTGAACTGCGCCTTCAGACAGAGCTCCTGCCCTTCCGGAAGGGTTTGAAAACCTGGCTGGCTGGACAGGTTTGGGGACCCGGGAACGTGGGTTCTCATACTAGGTGGCTTATTTAATGGATTGCCACCCCTGGATCTGAATGTGGGATTTGCGGGTCATCTCTGTATTGTTTTTAACTTTTGATGACTTTTTAACTCTTGTTGATTTTTATTGATATAGATTGTTTTATGTTTTTATTTCTTGTAAGCCACTCAGAGTCGGGTCCTCCCAATTGGGGCGGGGTAACAAATGCAACAAATAAATAAATAAAATAAATAAATGTTACTCCATGGGACAGTTTAGGTATGCACGAAACCTATACAAATTCTGACCAAGAAAGAAGAAGGAAAAAATTGATATCCTGAAAACCACAAAAGGCAGTCCCAGTGTTGAAATACCATAGTAGACAAACATTTCTGTAGATCATCTGAGAACATGGGTTACAATTGATTGTGTCCTCCTCCCCCTCCAGTTCTTGGAAGTTATTCACATGTCTTTCAAATAACAAAGTTCACTTGTGTGGCGCATTTTTCATACCAGAGTCCTTCATCATAAGAACCTGCCTTTGCTAACAGTCACACTCCAAAGTCAGACTGCGGCAGCTGTTAAACATTACCAAGAATGTTGGGGAGGAAGTGGAGAAGAATCCTGCATCCATGGGAATGGGGTGAGAAAAGGCGAACGGGAGAGTTGGAAGAAGCCAGATTCTAACAACTATGATTGGAACAAATGCCTGTTAGTCTATCAGTTGTGACTTGCCTCAAGTTGAATTTCTTGAGCAGTATACATCTAGCAGATGTATAATGTAGTTCAAGCTGCTGTCATCTTTTTCTTTCCATGTGACAGGTATCCTGGAAGAAAGCAGTCATGCTTATATACCACCCCAAACTGCTTAGTGCACTCTCTGCGTGGTTCACAAGTTAATTAGCATTTTGTTCTCCACATGCTGGGTACTCATTTTACCAATGCCGGAAGGATGGAAGGCTGTGTCAACCACATGCAGATACGTTCGTGCTAGGGGCAGTGCAAAAGGTGAGAATGGATGCCCAAAATTTAAAGCTGCTTCACAAACAAATATCAGGCTCATAAATAAATATCAGGCTTTCCACTCCTCTGGTGCTGCTTGCCCTTTGAGTTTTCTCTCTGCCTGGAAGCCCAGAGAAGTATTATAGTCCTGTGAAACTTTTAGCCAGTGGATCACTCGTGACATGAACTGAGCATTGCAGATAGCTCCTGTCCAGCTTCCATTTTGCCTCCTGGCCTTGGTATCAGAGATAACCAACTGCGTGTGACATTTTGCAGGGTGTTTAGGAAAGTTGGCTGAACAGCTCAGTGGTTTAGGAATCTGGCTACAGAACCAGGGATTAGGAGTTTGAGGGAGAAAAGCCCGCCTTAGTCAAGCTGCACAGCTTGGCTCGCTAGGTATTTACTTGACTTCAGTTCCCAGAAGTCCAAGTCAGTACACCTGCTGATGAGGGCTTCTGGGGACTGAAGACCAGGAACATCTGGAGAGCCATGTTTGTTGAGCCCTGTCCTAGAAGACGGGAATGGCTAGCCACTTCTGTGTCTTCACTATCTAGCAAACCCCAGAAAGGGTAGCCATAAGTCATACTTGTTTTGACTTATTACCGTATTTGCCAGTGTATAAAATGCACTGGAGTATAAGACGCACCACGTTATTACCAAAAATAGTCCACTATATACAGTACAAGATGCACTCCATTTTCCAGTGTATTGAGGGGGGGGGAGTGGGTCTTATGCACCAGCAAATATGGTATATTATATAATAAATAAGCAAACAAATATAACCTGTGTGTAAGAACTGTCCTAAGCTGGAGGCAACTTCAGAGGTTTCTGGACATCTGGAGTGATACAATGATAAGAACTTTGGGATATGGAAGATTCAGGGTTTAAACTCCAATGACCCATAAATCTGAGAGCTTGGAAACACTGCATGGTTATAGAAGTTAGACACCGATAACTGGCATTGTATCCTGGGAATTTTAGTTGGGGATGCACTTGGAATTCTCTGCTAGGGAACTTTCATCTTCGATAAATAAATTCAAATGATGCAACCAACATAACTAGGTGTGTAAGGTGTGTCACAGAAACAGTGTTAAACCCTCATTCCTGCTAAGGGCTGAAAGAAGGAGCCCCAAGGCGTTAGATCTCTGCATTTTTACTGTGTAGCTAAAGAAAATTTACCAGAAAATTAAAATGCTGCGACAATATTGATGAGGGGGTAATTCACCTCTATAAAAGTGTATCTCTTCTCAATATTTATGAGGTAAAATGGTCTTGTGAGCCATCCTACAGAAACAGAACTCTCCTTGACTTGGAGGAGGAAGGAAGGAAGGAAGGAAGGAAGGAAGGAAGGAGCAGTCAGAAACATTATGATGCTTTTCTGGTTATGAATAAGGAGAAAACTGGATCTCTCTATTTTCCTTGTGTGTGTGGCTCTGAGCTATTTCATGGGCTTCCCGTTCTATAATTAGTGCCAGGAAATAATTTGCAAACAATATTCTTCCTGACCTTTTAATGTTTAGTAAATAAGATGTGCCTATAAGGACTATACATAAATCTAAGTAAACATCGGGACTTGTGACTCAGTGTTTCTGTTCCAAATCTACCTTTTTAGTCAGACTAAATCATTTTGTTAGACCAAACATATTCTCCTGATCTGACCCCAACATCCTCAGTGTAGCTGTGTGTGTTTGCAACAGGGATACATTTATACAGTATTTAAATCTGTAAGGTACACGGTCAGTTTTCCCCTCACAGTCCTAAGTAAGAATTGGAAACAACATTGAAGATAATAGCTCTGTCTCTATGTCTCCCATAATGTTGTCGTTCTTTTCACTGAGAACTGTGAGGAAAACAGAAAAAGCCATCGTAAACTTCAAACATACTGTATGTAGTTTCCTTTTACAGAAATCTGAGAGATATAATTTTCTATGTGTATGCTATGCACTTTCCAGTAGACTATATTCAACTCTGTAAAACAACAATATCTGCGACTAATTTGTGAGCAAATCATGAGAGTTGTGACACAGAATAGTCAAATGGTTGTATGTGATAGATGAGAAGTCTCTGGGACTTTGGGTCATTAGCTGGCCAGAATCCTGTTGCACAACTCCACATCCTTAAAGGCTGATGGAGTCATCAGCTGCAGACTTTAATTTAAAATTTCCTATCCCACCTCCCATCAGGCTCCAAGGCTCTCTGACCTTCTACCATGCAGCAAAAGAGAATTTTACCAGAAATTCAAAATTCTGCAACATGAGGGGTAATTCACGATGACGGCGACGACGGTTTATATAATTATGATTTCTCTCTTTCTTTTAATGGATGGGGTGTGTGTGGTAAATTATTTTGACATTTAATGGGTTTTAAGGGTTTTTAGTTAGTTTTAATATTGTTTTTAATTGTTGTTAGCTGCCCAGAGTCATTGCCAAGTTGGGCGGCAATAGAAACTTGATTAAATAAAATAAATAAATAAATAAATAAATAAATGATGATGATGATGATTTCATGTCAGAGATTACTCTGGGTTGAAAGGATTTTTGCTGGAGAAACTCCACTCAGGGGATGCCCGAATGAGGCTCCTTTCATATCCCCAAGTGCAGCCCTCGATTATCAAAACCCGACCTTCCAGTCTCCAAAATCAGTGTCTTAACCACTAAGCCACCAGGGTTGTATTTCTTCTCAATATTCATGAGGTCACATGGTCTTGTGAGCCATCCTACAGAAACAGAACCTTCCTTGACTTGGAGGAGAAAGATAGACAGACCTGGGGCAGCCTTTTGGGTCCCATGAGTAAGGAAGCCTTTAATATGCAAAAAATCAACACCACTGGTCCCATCCTCCAGGAAGTCTCAGAACCTGGCTGGGTGAGAACCTGAAAATGTTAAATTAAAGACTGAAGTACATGGCTGATGAAGTTCTACAACAGGATCCTGGCCAGAGTCTAAGGCTAAGCTACCTCACAGTGCTATAGTGAAGATAAATGGTTTGTAAGTTTTTACACACACATGTGAGGGGGAGAGAGAGCATCTACAACAAGAGGCTGGAGGAATGTGTGCTCACAGCTTAAAGACTGAAGCAAGGAAAGCTTCAGAGTTGCTGTAATAAGCAGCTGCTTGGCCAGCGGCCAGTGAGAAATGGTTGCAGGCTACGTCTGCGGAGTTGAGTCCGCTGGCTCTGTGGTGGGCCTCTCAGCTGAGCTGAATGTTTGGTAGGAGAGAGGGATTCTGCAGACAGGTCACCGCTGCAATCAGTTGCTCTGCAAAAGCTGGGGCATCCGCTGAGCCAGGATGTGGAGCAGCCATACACCCTGCTCTGCGTTGCACCTGTTGTAAATCTCTAACTGAGGCTTGCTGTGTGACATCACCACCAGACTATGGAACTGAATGGGATCACAACAAAACAGAACTGGACAGGACCCAAGGTTTCATGTGTACAGAGAGCCTCCCCAATGGTTAACTGTGGAATGCACACATTTGTATGGGGTCTACCAGCGGTCACGATGGGTGCGACTCTCCACGGCATGTCATTGGTTCAGTTGAGATCCCCCTTCCAGGCTGTATAAGCTATTCTATTTTTATGTTAACCAGATATAAATCCTGGAAGCACAGTTGTGCAAACTGACAACAATTTCAAAAAGTATGCTTTCCCATTGTATGTATACATCTGAATGCATCGAGACATATTTTGGAGAACTTAATTCTTGGACTGTGGTTCAAAAATAACACAATCTTTGAGGAGGCTCTTTCTGTACAATGAAGACTGTCCTGAGAATATAATATAATAGCCCTTCATCTGCCTTCTGCATTGCAGCATGACCCCAGTACTACTGATCCAGTTTCATGAGTCACTTTCTGGTCCAAAGTCTTTTTGGCACACAAAGTCCCCAGGCCAGTATTGATGAAGCTGCTGCCCTTCATCAAGATGGATGGGTTCAAGTGGGATTTAATCCACTCGGGGACCATTTCACTGTGGACTTCGGCACCCAAGGTCATTAGTCCTCAGGGTTATCAAGTTAGTTAACTGCCACTGGACACTCAGTGTTGAGTTGCTGGCAGTATGACCTACTCTATTACCATAGCAGGATAACCTGGCCAGGCAGTCACACAGTCTCATATAAACAGCAGTTATATGATTCCATTCAGAAAGTAGTAATGGAGCTAGTTGAAGTGCTAGTCAAAGCAATTAAATATAAATTTAATTGCCTTGATGGGTACCATATATACTTGAGTATAAGCCGAGGTTTTTAGCCCCAAAAATGAGCCCCAAAAAAGTGATCTGGCTTATACTCAGGTCAATGACCTGGCTTATACTCAGGTCAATACTCAGGTCAATGACCAGACTGCGCTGGATTGAGATGTGCCAACAATTTTATTAATTTTACTATATTTTCATGTATTTTGATTATTGAAACTCACAAGCAGCTGTTGCATTTCCCACCCTCGGCTTATACTAGGGTCAATCTATTTTCCTCGGTTTTCAGGTCAAAATTAGGTACCTCGTCTTATATTCAGGTCGGCTTATACTCAAGTATATACAGTAGTTCCTGAAAGCATGGCCTGAAAACAAATGAAACTGTAATTTTGTTGAACCCAAGCAAGTCTTCACCTCTAGTGTGGTCTACCAGATAGCATGACAGACTAGGACCCTGCGTTCCGGCATAGAAACTCAGTGGGGGAGTGGAATTTGAAAATCACTCCATAAGTATCTCACTTAGTTTGAAATCCCCATTCAGGCCTTCATCACTCAGCTCCAACCAGATAGCATATACAAACACCAACAAGCTCATTTAGTCACTACATGGATGGAACTACCTGAGACCACCTTGTTGTATACTACCCATACTTCTATAATGGAAGGAAGTCAGTTGATCCGTGTAACACATACATAACCCTTGCAGGAGGAGGAGGAGCACTTAAAACCTTTTAAAATCAAGATGTTTAAAGTCTTTAGTGCTCCTATTTTTGGAAATGCATTATGTTTCTCGACCACTGTTTGAATTTATGATTCATGTTTCACCCTGTTTAGACATTCCACAGTTGTAGGCAAGATTCCCAGATCCACATGGTGTCTGGATATAAATGAGTTATAAAGTTTTGGCATTCGTGCAGGAACTCTGTAGACTCTACCAGCGTCCTGCCTGATGAGTTAAAGATAATAATTATGACCTGTCAGGTCAATTTTGACTTGGGCAATCCTGGAAGGATTTTCTGTCATTATGTGCTGTCAGGCCATGTTTGACTTATGGCATTCCTAATAGGGCTTCCAAAGAATATATGATATATAAGGAATGGTTCTTTTAGCGAGTGAGTTCTTATGGTCAAGGTGGGATTTGAAATAGGGCAGTGATGGCGAACCTTGGCATGCCAGGTGTTCTTGAACTTCAATTCCCAGAAGCCATGATCAGCAGGAGTGCTGACTTGGGCTTCTGATAATTGAAGTCCAATAATACCTGGAGTGCCAAGGTTCTCCATCACTGAACTAGGGTGTCTAGAGTCCTAGTCTGACACTCTACCCACTACACCACCCTGAGATGACAGGTATTCTGGAGTGGTTTACCAATCCCTTCTTGTGTTACTGCTCTGTCATTATGCAGATTGCAGAAGGCCACACATGTGGCAGAGTACTTGACCCCATCACTCATGTATGCTCTGTAGGATCTTGTCTAACTCTTCTTCTAAGAGTCGCCATGGGTATTCAAAGTCCTGAATCCTGGCTCAACAGCCAGATATTCCAACTACTTAAGTATACCAGGTCCCGGTAAAGTTGTTTTCCCCAACTATTACGTACTCATACAATGCCATCAGTCATGTGTGGCACATTACAGGGTATCATGATGACAAGCCCCTTCACGCCAAAGAGCTTGCAATCCAAATTAAGTGACAGAAAGGAGAGGCCACTGCTGGGGACAACAGAGAATTGAGGAGAGGAACTGGCAAATAAATTTTGAGAATGTGTGTGCTTATGCCTCTTTTCAGTTTAGGGATAAGGATTAAGGGATGACGCTGAATATTTGAAGAAGATGCATTCTATAGTAGATGGGGTAAACTGATCAAATTGTAGTTTTTCTTCAGAGTGAGGAAGAGATATATAGCAGGCTTCTTCCCCCACCCCGTCCAGTTTGAATTGAAGTTATGATGAAAAAAGAATTTATGTTTCTGGGGATCCATCAGTTCATTCCAATTTAATCCCTCATAAACAAGACTGAGAGGTTTTTCTGAATGGTTTTAAAATTACACAAAATTGGTTTGGTCATAAGAAATCATAGTATAAAGTTGGTAGGTATGTCTGCACTGCAGTGGCTCAAGTGGTTAAGATGCCAAACTTGCTCACTGGAGCGTCGGAGTTTGATTCCCGGAGTTCGATTCCTGCCAGCCTAGCAGTTTGAAAGCAAGAAATTGCAAGTAGATAAATAGAGACCACTTTGGTGGGAAGGTAAACAGTGTTCTGTGCACTCTGGTGTTGAGGCATGCCTGCCACATGTCCATGGAAATACCTGCAAACGCAGACAGCACTGGCTCTTTGGCTATAAACAGAGATGAGCACTGAACCCCAGAGTCAGATACGACTGGCTTTTGAGCAAGGGCAACCCCTGGATTGTCTCCCTTCACACAATGGGAATTAAAGCCTCTCTGATGTTCAGCATTTCTTCTAATCTGTCTTTGGCTCCATAGGAATACGGCATATACTGGTGACTTTCAGGCACCTTTCTGTAACAAATGTTTGTATTTAAATCTTGGCAGTTTTTACAGAAAGTAATGTACCATTCCAATAAATCTGACATGTGAACTCGTTTTGACTATTAACTCTCCAAACAGTATAACTCTGGTTTTAAAATATAAATAACTGAATATTTTATTAAGCAATTTACTTAGCAAAAAATGATTGGAATGAATAACACACCCCTTGTTTCCTCTCATCTTTAACATGATCCCTTTATTATAATTGTTGCTTAATTTTCTTTTCTGTGAAAGTGACTTTTGCCAGCAGATAGTGCAGGTTTTCCTAGCAGATAAATTCGAGTTGGAAATCTCTCTTTTAGAACTAACACACTTAAGACACATTTTCACACTACCTGCTTATAGAACCAGCTGGATGTTTTTACTTTAAAAGAATGATACACTTTTGTTAATGGAAGAAGACAGTTTTGTTAATGGAAGAAGACAGTCCAGTAATAAATAAATAAATAAATAAATAAAGTGTCAGAAATTATTCTGGGTTGAAATAATTTTTGTGGGAGAAACTCCACTCAGAGGATGCCCAAATGAGGCTCCTTTCATGTCACCAAGAGCTGGGACATAGATGGGCACTCAATCCATCATGCAGTACCCGGGTCTCAAACTGCCAACTTGACGGCCTTCCAGATAACAAGGCGAGCTTCTTAACCACTGAGCCACCACAGCCCCATGACAGTCCAGTAAGGAGAACAATGATGGACTATGCAAATGACCCATTTTATGGGGAACAGGCTTTACGAAATACCTTTCCAGATATGTCCTATTAATGAAACATTAATCCAATTTTTGATGGAAAAATGGTTACAAGCCCATGCAGTCCCATTCTACCCAAACCCTACCCATAACCATGGTGGGTGTGATAACAAGGCACAGCCTTATGAGATCCTCTGTTCCTGGTCCATAAGGGTCAGAACTTGTAGAAATGGTTCTTAAATTTATGGATTTCCTGCTTCAAGAGTCTCTTTTAATCCATGGAGAAATCCAAGAGAAGAGGAAGTTTCTCTCCTCACATAGAATCCCCAAGAGTATAAAGCTCAGATTCCTTCTCCTCTCCTCATTGCTAAGTCCTGCTTCAACTTTTCTAGTGGTAGGGAAAAGTACTTTGAGGTAGCCTTTGGTGAACAATACAGCCATCTCATGCAAAAAGAAAAATATATAGATAGGTTAAATTAGATTAAAGAAATAAATAGCTGGAGTGTTAAGTAGCTGTAAAAGTGCAGGTGGTTTCCATTAGAATAAGAGAGCAGACTGTAATTGTACATTCTCTTGGTCAAAGCCATCGTAACTGAAGAACACACCAGATTTCAACGTCTGTGGGACACTTTGCCAAGCACAGCGGAAAGGAATCCAAACCAAAATAGGTGTATGGATTTGTTAAAATGTAGATTTTCCTTTCCCCCACCTTATCCCCAACTCTGCTAAGCAGGTCTCCAGTTCTGAAAGCTCCAGCTTGTGTCTGGAGTCTCACAGATGCTGCCAAAAATGGCATCTGAGCAGTGAGCAACCATCCCTCCTTCTCCCCGCCTCACAACTCATAAGAACACCGAATGCATGACTTCATACGGAGTGCTTCCCCACCCTCCACTAGCAACATTCAGGGATGTGAAGCAGGGGGTGGGGAAATTAGGGAAATGATGACATCATATGGCGGAGTATGGTGTCTGAAGTGTTATAGGATCCTGGCAGGGAATCCAGCATGGAAGGGCTATCCAGGGACAGCAAGAAATCTGGGGGGAGGGGGAATCTACCTTGTGGGAACACAGTGTCTTGGAAGAGGAGGATTTGGGGTCAGGGGTTGACAAGTTATGGCTCTCTGGATATCTGTGGCATTCAATTCCCATTAGTCTTGACCCACATAGCTAGTGGTGAGCAGTGACAAGAGCTATAGACCGGCACTTTTTGGAATGTCACAAGTCCCCTATTCCTACCCTATGGGTCCCTCTACTGTGCGCTTTTTACCTCTGATTTTGACATCTCCCAAGCATGCTTTTAGAACATTTATGAGCAACCTGGGGCCTCTTTGGGGCTGTAATCCCCAAGCTACCGCACCCAACAACCTGGAACTCAAAGCATAGTAGCCCTAAACATCTCAGGGACATTGGGTTGCCTAGTTCTGGCTTTATTGTGCTTCACAGATGTTCTTCCCAACACCTGTCCCAACTGCCTTGCAGAGCACATCAGAATAATGATGTTTCCCTGACCACGGATCTAAAGCTCAAAAAAGAAAGTGACATCTCAACTTAAAATCCTGCGTTCGAGGCTGGTAAGACTTGAACTTTGGGTTAAGGCTTGAATTGGGGGACAAATCCAGGCTAGTAAGACTTGAAGGGGGGGGGGTGGAGGCAAAATTTGAACTGGGTGGCAATACTTGAACTGGAAGGTCAATCGAGGCTGGCAGGACTTAAACTGGGGGGAGGGGGGGCTACTTTGCTCAAGCTTCCCACTCTTGCAAATAGCAGGTCACTAGATCACGGCAGTGTCATCCACCTGGTAAGGTCCAAAAGTCTTGGCGCTTGGATTTGGGCATCCAGAGAGGCATCTCCAGAGAGGAGCAGAAAGACAGGCAAAAAGCAACTCCCCCCCCCCCCCCACACACACACACACACGCGAGCCCCCTTACCGTCAGGTCCTGGCCGTAGAAGCGCACCATGGAGGCATCGGCCACAAGCAGGGTCTCCACGTAGCGCGCCTGGGAGATGAAGCGCTTGGCGCGGCTGCTGCTGCTGCTGCTTGGCTTTCTGCTGATGCTCCTGCTGTTGCCGCTGCCTCCTCCTGCTTGCGCTTCCTCTTCACGGTCCTCGGCGGCATCTCTGGGCCAACCCCTCCTCTGGAGCTGGTGGGCTCGGAGCAAAGGATCCCCTCTCCCATCACCCAAGGGTTGGATGACATACTTGTCCCCGTCCACCAGGAAAGAGCCGCGGATACCCAGGCACAAGCTGATGGCCGCCAAGGAGTCTGGCTGCGCGTTGACCGTCCCCGAGTAAAAACAGCTCCTTCGCAACCCTGTGTTTTCCTCCTCCTCCTCTTCTTCTACCTCCTGGAACTCCCCGGGACTCTCCTTCCCCCCAAGGCGCTGGATCTTCAACCCAGGTGCCAGGAAACTGGCATCGGGCTCCAGCTGGAGTGCAAACTCCTTCCCAAAAGCAGCCAGGGAGAAGGACACCAGCCCTCCTTGGCCGCCCCTGGCGGGCGATGCCCTCCAGACGGGCACCACCTCCTGGGAATCGCCGCTCGGGAGGGATCGTGCCCAGGCATTGGGCAGCAGCAGCGCCAGCAGCAGCGCCAGGAGGAGCGACGGCGGCAGCAGCGGCGACGGGAAGAGGGCGAAGGCAGGTGCCCGCCTGGCAGGGAAGGGCTGCTGGGGAGGAAAGTCGGGCATGGATGCGCCCAGGGCGAGGAGAGAGAGAGAGGCAAAGAGAAGATAGCGCTTGGAGAGTCAACTTGGAGATACAAGTTCCCGGTTGTGTTACAAGTACGGGGAAATTTGCCAACCGGGGCCTCTGGGGAGGAAAAAGGGCTGTGGGTTTAAAACAAAAAGAAAAACCCTGATCCCGGCAAAACAAGCGAGCAAAGGTGAGCGGCCAGTCGGGTTTGGCTCGCTTCGATTAGACGTGCCCAAATAAATGGAGAGGGCTTGGCTGGAGAAAAATCCTTTCCCCCTCCCCTTCTCCTCCCTGGATCGCGAGGGGGTTCCTTCTTCTTTAAAGCAGCAGCCCCTTCACCTTTCCAAAGAAGAGGCCAGAAAATCTAATACATATACATTTGCTGTTGTTTTTAAAAGCAGAAATACCAGCATCCGAATTGGCCTCTTGGAGAAAAGTTTGCGGAGCTGACACGACGCTTGAGGTCCTGATCGCTCTCCAAAACCTCTCTCTCTCTCTCTCTCTCTCTGAATCGCGCTCTCTCCTGCTCTCTAAGTAATCTCTTCCCCCACCTTCTCCCTCCTCTTTTTCACTTTCTCTCTCTCTCTTCCCCCCGGGCAGCTTTCCTTGGAAAGCCCTTTGCAGCACCAAAGCGAAGCTTGCAAGGGTCCTCTGTATTTATACTTTCTTCCCGCGGCTTTGACATAAGAGGGTTATTTTGATCTCACGATTCCAACAATCCCCTCCCCTGGGACCAGAAGGAGGAGTAGCAGCAACGAAAAGCGGGGTGTGCGGGGGCTCTGGGCTTTTTTTTAATGTGTGTTTCTGGGGACGGGGGGGGGGAGTTTTTTGGCTAGACCTCGAGGCCAATTGGAAGCCAGGCGGACCCACCTCTTGTTTAAAAAGTGTCAGCTCGAATAGCTTTCTCTCCCCCCCTCCCGCCGCTGCTCTCTTAGCTTTAACTCTTTCTGATCAGCCGGGCGCAATTATTTCTTTAAAATACATATCTGAAAGTTACTGGAAGCCTTTTCTCTCCCCCCCTTCCTCCCATGATACTCCTTCCTGTTGCACCGCCTTGAAGAGAACTGCGCCCAGCTGCTGCGTTTTTTATTCTGCCTTTTTTTTTCCAACGGAGGGAAAGAAAGCCTGCAGCAGGAAACTATGTCCAAAACCTAATAGATTTTCTTTTCTTTTAAAAGGAAGGTTCCGAACATACACATCCATCTCCTGAATGAGATGCTTTTTTAAGAAATGTGTCAGAGGCACACCAAGGTGCCTTCTGGGTTGAAACAGGGCCGGGGCCAGTATTCTAGATGTGGGTGGGCGAATATATTTTTCAGGATGGACAACAATGTCAAATATATTTGCCATATATATATATAAGCAGCCAGGAGTTTGAGGGTGGGCAAACTGCTACGACCCTGGGTTGGAAGGATTTTTGCTGGAGGAGCTCCGCTCAGGGGATGCCCGAATGAGGGCTCAGGGGATGCCCGAATGAGGGCTCCTTCGTGTCCCCAAGATCTTTTCCCACCAAAGCAGTCTCTGTTTATTGACTTGCAATTTCTTGCAAGTTGGCAGGAACTGGGACAGAGGCAGGCGCTCATTCAGTCATGCAGTACTCGGGTTTTGAACAGGCAACTTGCCAACCTTCCAGCTAACAAGCCGAGCTTCTTAACCACTGAGCCGCTGTGGTCCCCAATGAGATGCTCATCATTCCAAATGGAGCAGGTCATATATGGCTGAAGACCTCGACCTCCCCTAAGACACTTGGACGATGTGGAGAGATGCAGAATCCGGCTCACTTACTGGTCTGCAGATTACTGCCAGAAACATGCACCTATGAGGACTTAAGTTTGGCCAACAGCAAAGCCAAGAAAGTGGCTTAATTTTGGCAGTCCAGGGTTTGCTCGGGACACAAAAGAAGGAGAAGATATCACTTGGAAGACCCTGGATAGGTTGAGAGTTGGAGTCCCAAAATGGAAGACCAACATGCTCAAGTGGGTTTTGCTGGTGGACAACAACATGCAGTGTGAATGTAGAGAGATACAGGATCTGACTCATTTGCTGGTCTGCCAGTTAGGATAGGAAATATGTAAGTAAAATACCAATGAAGACTTAAGTTTGGCCAACGACAAAGCTAAGAAGGTGGCTTCATTTTGGCAGATGAAGATGAAGCTGAGTAAGCAGTCACTGAACTGGTCTCATCTGAAGAGTTTTTTGTTTTCTTTTCTTAGAATATGAATGGGGGGAAAAGGAAATATGGCAGAAAGTGCGTAACTGGGTATATGACAGTAGTAACAGGATCATATGGTCATAAATGCATTCACTTCTTCCATATGAATCCCTTTGGAGCACGGATATTCCAAAAGGAAAATATGACCACACAGTGTTCTCCTCCCCTCTTTGTGAAAGTAATTTAAGAAATAGAAAGAACTACCAGAAACAGCAACAAGAATAAAGTGTGTGTGTGTGCACGCGTGTGTGTGGTGTGTGTGTGTGTGAGAGAGAGACACACACACACACACATTTTGTACTTACTTGTTTTTTTAAAAACCCAACAACAACCAATTGCAATGTTTCTTGAGTCTTGACCTTTCCTGACATTATTTACAATATACCATTTATTACTTACAAATGCACTGCACATATTTCTCTCTCTCTTTGGCCCTGAGTGTTGTTGATGGATACAATGATTTGTTTTAAGAAGTCTTCTGCCTTTTGGAACATACTGACACTGCAGAGAACATGAAGGGTGTCCCTTAATTTGTTTTCTTGGACTTTTGCCATGTTTCCTTAGCCGGTCTCTGCAAAAGAAGCCCTGAAATTAAAAACACCACTGCTCTGAGGAGAACAACTCAGCGGATTTCTATTAGTTCTGTTTTCGTCTAAGTGTAATTAAGTGATTGTTTAAGCCAGGGGTTCTCAACCTTACCATGCTATGGCTCGAACAACTCCCCCTCAGACTGCGTTGCGGGCCAGACAAAATGTCAGCAGGTGCATTTGCACATGTGTGGATATGTCTGCTTCCAGGGTTGTCACCATGGGCCAGATGGGACAGTGTCAGGCGCCGGGACCAGGCCATAGGCCATAGGTTGCGAACCCCTGGTTTAAGCCATGTACTGAGGCATATCCATCAGTCAGTCCAAAACGATGGAAAAGAATAAAAATAAAATCACATAACTCTAAATAAAAAACTGATATTAATGAAAACCAAAAATAAAATTCAAGCACCAAAACACCAACCAAATAAGAACTAAGGAAAACAAGATTTCTAATCTCTTTCAACAGTTCATATAGGGATCCTCAAGGAAGTGAATGTTAAAGATATGTGGTTGCTCCTAAAAAAGGTCATGTCTCATGGGGTCACCAAATGTAACAAATCATAATACCTGGGCCAGAAGGCATTTATTGAAGTCATTCTTTAAAACTTGAGCTATTTAGAAAAGGCAGCAGCAGTTTGGAGACATACGTTTTGATAAATCTGATTTATGACAGGAGATAGCTGATCTGTTACTCCTATACACATATCCAGACACAATTTACGTAGGCTTCTTCTTCATTCATGTCCAGATAAAACCCTAGACTGCCAAAATGAAGCCACTTTCTTGGCTTTTTCATTGGCAAACTAAAGTCCTCATCAGTGTATATTTCTGACAGTAATCGGCAGATCAGTAAATGAGCCGGATTCTGAATCTCTCCACATTCACACTGCATGTTGTTGTCCACCAGCAGCCCTCACTTGAGCATGTTGATCTTAAATTTAGGGATTCCTGCCCTCAGCCTATTTAGGGTCCTCCAAGTGATGTAGGGGAGGTTGAGTTCATCAGCTATATTCTCCTTCAATGTCCCTTGTCCAGTGAGCTCCTTCCTCCATCTTCTAATTTGGCTTTGCTCTTGCACACCCTCAAGAATGTTTGTTCTTGCCATAAAGCTCTTCCTGGATCTGAGCCAGCAGACTTACTTAGACTTAGATCCTCCTATGCGACATAGCATATCAGGCAATGGTTTTGGTCTTGAGCGAGTACTTCAACATCCTCCCATGGTCTGTAAGTCTCCCATGAAAGTTCTTTGCCATGTATTTTGAGGACATCCTCGGTCTCAGTTGGCATTAGGAGGGGTCCAACTTATTGCCACCTTTGGGATCCTGTTTTTCTCCATACGGGAAATATGGCCTGCCATTTGGAGTCTTCTTTGTGCAACGATGTTATGTAATTTGCACAAGCCATTCTTTTGAAGCACCTTCTCATTAGTAATGTGGTCAAAATAGTGAATCTTTAAAATTTGGTGAAGGCACGTCTGCTGGAAGATGTCAAGTCTCTTGTTGATATCTGCTGACACCTTCCAAGTCTCACAGGCAGAGATGGCAGTCGGGATCATTATGGAGGTGAACAAACGGAGTTTAAATTTCAGCGATATAGAGGGTGAGGACCACATGACCCTTAGTGACAATGGTGAGCAATTGGTGTCCCTCTGTGAACATAATGGACTATGCATTGGAAACACATACTTTCAACATTGAAGAATCCATAAAATGGCATGATGATCACCAAATGAACACACTTTCAATGAAATTGACTTTATTTGCATTAGTTGGAAATGGAAGTCATCACTGTGAGATGCAAGGGCATACAGAATGGCAGATATTGGATCAGATCACTACTTTGTTAGAGTATCCAGACCTTAGAAAATTTAATTCCCATGCAGTTCCCTGACCAACATCAGCTGTGACCATGCTGACAATGTGTTCTGGGTATGTTGTTGAAGAGAAGCAGGAAATTACAGTATGTTGTATTGTACTAAAGGCAGCTACTTGATAAATGAGCCAACCACTTGAATGAGGAACAACTAGTCAGGCCATTGTCCTTCTAGAAGGGCAATATATCTGACACAAACTCTGTGTCCTGGTTGCTTCAGCAGTGAGATTCTGTAAAAAGCTTCATTCCAACTCCAAGCTCTGTAAAGAAGTAATTTTTATTGGTGAGGAGCATCCCAGGCTTCTACCTCTAACTTTCATGAAATGTACAGGTTGCAGGATCTGAGAAAATTCCCTTCTCTTTGCAAACATAAAGTCCCACAGGTGAGACACCTCCTCCTTTTTTTTGCATGGTGCTATTTGAAAGCTTTAATCCCCCCAAATATTTGTAAGGATATTATGAGCAGTGTTTTGAGGTTCCAGTTACCTGCCTCCCCAAGACCTAAGAAAATCAGCTTTATGGTAAACTTGAGGATGAAGCTCAATGTTGAAAAGCTGTTTACTTTGAACAAATATTCATGTGTCTGTCTGGGAGGGAGTATTTACATCTGCCCATCTCGGTTGAAAAGCCACCTCCGTAAACTCAGACATACACCAGCTGCATCTGTAAATAGCAATGTGCTACCCAGGGGCCAAAGTTTCTAGTGACTGGGTTTCTTTTTATAAAGTTCAGCTATCTGAATATTAAGAAACAACAACCTCAGAAACAAAATAGGTGTCCATTGATCTGCATTCTTTACATTGCAGGTTCTAGCACATTTGAAGCTCCTGTGGTGCAGCATCAATTCCATCAGGGGCACGATACATAGAACTCAGCAGTTGTGCCCAACACAAACTGTTGTATAGAATCTAATCCATTGGCTGTAATGGGGTGGTGGGTAGGAATTACTCAGAAATTTCCCCGTTAACTTTGCATATTAACATGTAGATTAAAGTGCAGATACAGTAATACCTCATATAACATTAGTATCGAATAACACGAAAATCGCATAACATCAAGGAATCTGGGGGGAAAAATTGCATCAGATAACATTAAGATCCTATGGGATGCTTCAGATAACAACCGCGAAAGCCTGTGTGGTTACAATGTATCTCTATGGATCCCATAGAGGATCAGATAACACGAAAAATCATATAACACGAAGACTTGTGGAACCAGGTTTTAGTGTTATATGAGGTTTTACTGTATATTAGTACTGGATCTCATTGGCTTTGAAACAAACTGCACCCCGTCTGGTATAAATGGTGAGTGCGCCCAAGCTAGCATGAATACCTTGGTATTAGCAACCGTCTAGATAAGAGGAATGGGTAAAAGAGTTTGTAATCTTAGAAGAACTATATGTACTGTACTTTACAGACATTTAGGAATGTAATTCCTGCTAACCTAGCAGTTCAAAAACAAGAAATTGGAAGTAGATAAATAGGTGCCACTCCGGTGGGAATGTAACAGCATTCCATGTGCTCTGGTGTCTAGTCATGCCTACAACATGGCCATGGAAACATCTATAGATGTAGACAGCACTGGCTCTTTGGCTGTAAACAGAGATGAGCACTGAACCCTAGAGTCAGATATGACTGGCTTTCAAGCAAGGGTGACCTTTACCCCCACAGGGCTTTGTTTCCAGTCCCCTGATCATCTTTGTTGCCGTCCTCTGAACTTGTTCCAGTTTGTTGGCATCTTTCTTAAAACGTGGTGTCCAAAAAAAGAGACATTTATTCTAGATATGGTCTCACTAGAGCGGAACTGAGGAAGGACTATTATTTCACGGGTTTTGATGATGGAACATGATGAACTGAAATTGTAGTCTTCCATAGGGGGTGTTCTAAGTTTGTCTCAATCAACTGTCCCAAAATGGGAGCAAAAAGTATTTGCAGTAGTTGCAGGTTCTGAATAAAGCATCTTTCGCCAGAACATTTAAATGTCAGCCTAAGCAAGTAAGCAAAAAATATTGGAAGAAGACAGCAGAACAGGAGAGGTGGGTTTCTGTGTCCAGGAACGAAAGGATAATTCGGGATGAGTGAAATGCATTTCCCTCCACTTGCCTCTTCTATGTTAATAATAAAGGCAGAAATGAATATGCTGTTTTATCTTGCAATAAAAAGTGCATGTGCATGCATGCATGCAAACAAACATATCTGGCCCATCTCTTTCCATCTGTATGATTTTTAAGTGGGACTCCAAAAATGTGTATAAGAAAGGTAATTCTAAAACCAGCCAAGCACAAATAAACTTAAGTAGCAACAATATCAAAGAGAGAGAACTGCAAGTCAAAACATTAGCAATCATCTCTAGAATGCCCTGTGTGGAATAAGGTTTTCATTAGAAACACAAACACTCACTGAAAACAGAGACTCGTAGCTTCATTGTACCATGTGCCTCCAACATCACAATAAATCTGTTAATCTTTAAAGTGCAACAAAACAGATGTCATCTGTTTGCTATAGCATAGTTGAGTTTTTCCTATATTACAGTCCTGCTGCTAAAATATTGCCTTTCTGGAGTTTTTTTTGGGGGGGCGGGCGGGTGGGGGGAGGATAATATTTCCCTTCCCTGTATATTTGTTTGTTTTTTTTCAACCAGCAGTAAACAGAATTAAAATGGAAATTCCACAAATAATTTAATCTAGAGCTAGTCGTCTTCTCAATAGACAGAAGTCCTCAACAGATAATTGCTCACACTTTTATCCCTTTTGAGATCATGAAACATGCCTTCTTCTCTTAATTGCTTGCAAGCCCCAGAAATCCTAATTAGGAATTTGAATGTTTTGTGTATTCTATTTTGATGTTTTGCAAGAATTTCAGCATTTTGAATGTTTTGTTCTCTCCTGTTCAGTGCTGTTGATTGATTGTAATTATTTACAGCTCTGCTATTCGGTACCTGTTCTGAGTGGGAGGGGAAGTTTTGAATATTAAAAATACTAGAAAACCAGTCATTAAAGTCCACATTTCCACAGGATGCAGAAGCTTACAATTGAAGAATAACTCTAGCCACACAGAACAGGGGGCAATACAAGACGTGAAACCTTCAATGAGAAAACTTAATTAAAAGAAATATTAGCTTTGTAAGATGTCAAGGTTGCTTTGCCTATACATGCCACACAGCCTGGCATTGCAATTGCTTGTTGTGGGTGGTATCATGACAAACATGCTCTGAAGAAACATGGAAAGACCACACAGAAACCACTGGACTGCGACCATTTGGTAAAGGGAACCATCTAGGTTCTGTATAAGAAGTAAGTGAAGACTGGATAGTAACAATGAAGGAAAGGGAGAATGGAGAAGTAATCTTATGTGTACTTATTATTTATGTGTACTTATTTTCATGGGATTTTTTTACATTGGCTCCGCTCACATCATTGGCTCCCCCATGACATCATGATGTTGGCTCCACCCATGACATCATGACATTGGCTCCGCCCACAGTGTGGTAGTAAAATTTTTGGCTGCCCACCACTGGCAAACAGTGGCTTCCTATGAAACACAAGGACATTAAAAGGTGTCTTATATGCGGCCAGACCATTGATCCATCTAGCCTAGCATCATGGATGTAGACAGGAGGTGACTCTCCATGGTTTCAGCCAGTATTTCTCCTATCTCCAACTGTATTCAACCTGGGTATATTGCAAAGTAGATACTGTATTTGCTGGCGTATAAGACTACTTTTTTCCTCTGAAAAACATGCCTCCAAGTGGGGGGGGGGTCATCTTATACGCCGGGTGCACTTGAGTTGGGATAGACATAGCTGCCCATAGTGGCCTCCCAATGCCCGCCTGGTGCCCATAGTGGCCTCCCGATGCCCACCCACCTCATTCTACGTACCATCCAGTATCACGTGGTATCCAGTGTGACTGCAGCGAGCATCAGCAGCGAGACAGGGGTACCAGCCTTTTCAGCATGACCAGCCCATTCCGCTCTGCCCCGCCCCTTGTCTACGCAGAGCTCGCACATGCACACTTGTGCACTAGTGCCGGCCACAGGGAGATGTTGAAATCAAATCTGATGTTCTTTTATGTTTTATTTGGTGTGTGGAAGGTGTGCGGAAGAGGGGGTAATCTTATACGGCTAGTATATAACAAACTCTATATTTTGAGTGGAAATGTTGGGGGGTCATCTTATACACCCAGTCGTCTTATACGCCGGCAAATACGGTACTTTAACCCCTTTTGTTTGAGGAATATTTGTCTCCCAAGCAAACCTTTAAAGGGGTTTTGCTATGGGTAGGGAGTACAACCCTCATAGGTCTCTAGATTGTGTTATTTTCCTGAATCTGAGGACTGGAACTCCACCCAGTAACATCTCCAATTTTTGATTATGGCATTTGTCACCTTCCACTTTTTATTGGCTGCTCAAGTTCAGTTAAGCCTTATCTCGAGTAAAGCAAATTATGAAGGCCTCAGCTACAGCTTCATCTGTATTCCTCCCTGTGCAAAGAAAAGCGCCAGAGGTAGATCAATAAGAGATGAATCCTGCAGAACGAGGACTGTCCATGGCCCCAGATCTGAGATTGATGCCTCCCTGATTGAACACTTTCCAATTCTTTCTGTGGATTGTTGGTTTCTCATTTCTTGTCTAGGCAGACAATTATCACGTTTTTAAAGGATAGCAGAGATGGACCAGACAACAATGTTGTAACTTACCATGCTAGAATTATGTCCAATTGATGGTTATTGGTTGACAAATAAATACACGTGCAAGTTGAGAAGACCATCCAGTGGCACATAGTCCAGCCTGTAAAACGCTTACAGATAATGCTCTAACACAGGATTCATTTCATTACCATTCCCATGCCCTTGTTTTACCTTTGACCTTAGAGGACACAGTTGATGTTGTTTGCTTCTAGGTGGTCCCACTTTTCCTTTGTGCCCTTCCTTGTAAAGGCAGCCTGGAATTTCTGCTAGTTTTACCAGCTGCCTAGGGACTTCAAGTATGCTTGAAAGACCACTTCAAGAAAAGTGAGGGAATCAAAACTTCTTCCTTCTTTTTTTAGAACTACCTTTAATCTGAGAAGGAGAAGTGAGCAGCAAAATACCCAGCAAATTCAAACAGTACACAGTGCCTGCTGTGAGAGACTAAATTCTCCTGAAGTTGTCTGAGGCCATATTTGGTAATGAAAGCTAATAGAGATAGACTTTGACCCAGCTTTCCATACGTTTTCCTAAAAAGCATGAAGATTCAAATGTGCTCCAGTGAGAGTAGCATGATTGGATTTTGGGAATATACCCTGTAAGATGTCTTAGTAAAGGTAAAGGTCACCCTTGCTCAAAAGCCAGTCGAATCTGACTCTAGGGTTCAGTGCTATTCTCTGTTTATAGCAAAAGAGCCAGTGCTGTCGGCATTTGCAGACATTTCCATGTACATGTGGCAGGCATGTTTAGACACCAAAGTGCATGGAACACTGTTTACTTTTCCACCAAAGTGGTCCATATTTATCTACTTGCAATTTCTTGCTTTTGATCTGCTAGGTTGGCAAGAGCTGGTACAAAGACAGGTGCTCATTCCATCATGCAGTATTCAGGTTTTGAACTGCTGACCTTCTGCCTCCCAGTCAGCATCTCAACCATTTGAGCCACTGCAGTCCCAGCACAGGGCTGTAGCCATGATTCTAGATTTTTGTGTGTGTGAATTTTTTTCAGGAGGAATTTCAAAGGAATCCTATCTTCTCATTTGATGTCCAAAGTATTTACCTTCATCTTTCTATTTGACCTTCTAAGGAGCAGTCAGGGTTGATTTCTTCTAAGATTGACCTGTTTGTTGTTCTCGCTGTCCAGGAGACTCTCAAAACTCTCCTCCAACACCACATTTCAAAGGCATCTATTCTTTTGTGCTCAGCTTTCCTTACAGTCCAGCTCTCACAACCATACATTACCACCAGGAATACCATTGGTTTGACTATGTGAATTTTTGTTTGCAAGGTGATGTCTCTACTTTTAACTATGTTCCCCAGGTTTCTCATAGCTTGTCTCCCAAGAATCAGTCGCCTTTTTATTTCATGGCTGCAATCATCATCTGCAGTGATCTTTGATCCTAAGAAAGTAAAATCTGTCACTGCTTCTACTTCTTCCCCATCTATTTTCCAGGGACTGATAGGGCCCGTTGCCATTATCTTGGTTTTCTTGATGTTGAGTCTCAAGCCAGCTTTTACACTCTCTTCGTTCAACCTAAGCAGCAGCTTCTTTAGGTCTTCCTCACTTTCTGCCATTAGGCTGGTATCATCTGCATATCTCAAATTGTTGATGTTTCTCCCAGCAATTTTGATTCCAAATTTTGATTCTTCCATCTCTGCACTGCACATTTTGTGCTCTGTTTATAAGTCTTTGCATTATGTGGCCCTATAGACATTTTTAGACTGCAAATCCTGTGGTTTCCAGAATTGATTGTCTTTTCATTGCTGATGGGAGTTGCAGTTCAATAACCTCTCAAGGGCCACCAACTGCCCAGCCTAATCTAGGCAATGGCATATTCATAAAGTTGAAAGATTATGCACCTTCCTAGCAGTCAGTGCAATTTTAGAAGGGGAACAGGGCTATATAAATGGAGGAGAAATGGGTTATATCCCAAATGGTATCATTGGGTGTGGGGAGAGAGCACCTTATCTAGAATTGTTTATGTTTATGGTGTCATGTGTTATTAAGTTTTTAGGCATGTGATCTTTCTTGTTTATAACTTCTGAGGTTGGTCAAATGAGTACCCAGTATGTTGGGACCAAAAGTGCTAATTACTTTGGGATCCACCCAGAGAGTGCTCTAAGTGTTATGGGGCAGTATATAAATGCAATTGCTATTTCCTAAAACAAACAAATAATCTAGGGGAAGCCAAGAATGGCAAATGTTACTATTTGAAGACCACACAGCCCAGAGAGCCCCAACCACTAGGAGTTAAAGACCAAGAAAGGAACTGTTCGAAATTTGGTAACTGCATTCAAAAGTAAGCAGAAAAGACCAATCTACAGCTTTTCTATTATCACAGTAATTCGTGAAATGATAATTATGAACATATGCAGATATCAGAAACATCTCTTCCTTGACTCCTCCTTGAATTCCTCTTTTTAAAACTTGTAAATACACCATTACTGTACAAAGCTACCACGAGATGTCAGTGTTGCATTGCAGTCAACATAATATGGAAGCAACAAAGTAAAGGTAAAGGTAAAGTTTTCCCTTGCTCGAAAGCCAGTCGTATCTGACTCTAGAGTTCAGTGATCATCTCTGTTTCAAAGCCTAAGAGCCAACACTGTCTGGGAAGGAGTGATTTTAAAAGTTAATTACATTAGATAGATAGATAGATAGATAGATAGATAGATAGATAGATAGATAGATAGATAGATAGATAGATAGATAGATAGATAGAAAGAAAAAAAGAAAGAAAGAATGGAGTTCTTAGCCAGATTCAAGACTTTATTTATGAATCCATTATTTATGCAGTGGCAGGGGCCAAAATACCTAATGGCTGGTGTCATCCAAGAGAAGAACAGAGGTAAAACTCATACTTTAAGAACACATCCCTTCAATCTGTCCCTTGTAACTCAATGGCTGATATTCGTCAAAGGAGCAAAGATTTTGGTTGGAGAAGAAAACATACCTGTTACCACCAGCAGAGGCTGATGAAGTTCACGCTGACAGATCTGCAGTTCTACTGTTTCCATAGTCCAGATGTGAGGTATTTGTTTTCTGCTATAGCAGGTTATCCTGCTATAGTAATAGAGTAGACCAGACTGCCAGCATTTCAACGCCAAGTGTCAGGCGACAGTTAACTAACCTGGTCCCTTGAGGACAAACAGCCAGGGAAGGGTGATGGTTCACAAGTGGATTAAATCCAATTTGAATCCATCTTGATGGAGGGCAGCAGCTACATCAATACTGGTCTAGGGCTGAGGAGAACTTTGGGCTCAGGACCAGAAAGTGACTCACGGAACTCGATCAGTTGTACAGGTGTCATGCTGTGTGCAGAAGGCAAATGGAAGTCCACTCCATTATATTCTCAGAACAATCTTCATGGCTGATCGTCATGAAGATTGCCAATATTCAGAATCAGAAAAGGCACAACAAGAAGAAGTTGAGAAGTTGAGTTTCTCAGAGATAATCAGTTTGTGGGTTTAGGTTGGTAAAGAGCAGGACTAGTACCAGGACAGGATACCTGCTACCTCCTTCTGTCTCCCTCCTCCTTAAGTATTCATTTTGCAAATCCTGGAACTTCTTACCTCCAGAGGATGTTTGAAGGGTTGTGTGAGATCAATCTGAGAGCCCCAACTTGCCACAGACAATCAACAATGAGCATTAGGCTGCAACTGGGAGAAAGCACATATGAAAAATTGCCTCCCATCATTTGCTACACTTTCATGATGGTGTTGGAATTTAGCTTGCAGTGCAATTCTGTGCATGTTCATTCAGAACTTCCATGACGTTGAAAGAGCTTTAGCCTCGTTTAGGATCGCTGTCTCAATTGCATGATTGTCACCAATGTACTGAGTGGAGGACCAATTTTATTCGAAACAACCAGCAGGGGGAAATCTTGCCTTTTTCTAATTTAGCAAGATGTGGTTTTGTGTTCTTCTCCACAAGCCACACACCTCTCCTTTCACTGTCCTTATTGATCTGGTGTCATCTGCAAATGAGGCCATCTCACTAGTCAACCTCATTAGTCAGTCCTGACTCTGAATCATAATAACAAGATTAAAAACCACCAGTCCACATAAATATCTTTGAGAAAACCCACTTCCTCCTTCCTTGTTGGATGAGTTGTCTGTACCATGCAGATCTTTCCAGTGGTGGGCTCAAAAAATATTTACTACCACACTGTGGGCGTGGTATGGTGGTCATTGCCAGGGGAAAACCCTGCATTGCACCCGAATTAGGACTACTTTATTTCAAAACTTGGATCTGTGGGACCAGCCAGAAATTCTGCTACTGGTTCTGGCAAATTGGTGCGAACCTGCTGATGCCCATCACTGGATCTGTCCTTTCATAATCCTGATGCCCTCTGCCACTTAACTAGGCACTAATAAGGGGCCAGAATAAAGCTTTGCAGATATCCTGGATGATGGAAAAGATGAAAAAATGGGTCCTAGAGCAAATCAAGCCTGAACTATCTCTGAAGACAAATGAATCCGAGGCTCAGCATGAGAAGAGAAGATTATCTGGAAAAGGCAAAATGTCGGGAAAAGTTGAATGCAGCAGGAAAAGAGAAAGACCGAGTATGAGATGCAATGGGTCCATAAAGGAACTACAGGCTTGAGTTAGCTTCAGGGTAGCTGGAGACAAGACATTTTGGAGAAATCTTTCATAGGGTTGTCATAAATTGGCAGTAAGTTGATAACAGCAATAACAAATCCATAAGAGGACTCTTTTCATCCTATATGGCTCCATTTTCTCGCTTTTTTGCAACCAATTGGGTTTTTTCCCTTTACACTATTTACCTGATCATCTATGTCTATTAGCAAATGAATAATGTGCATCCCTGAGGATTATCCTTACAATAAAGACCATGTTGGAGGGAAAAATTAAGCTTCCTGGCTTCGAGATATCATCCACCTGTGGCAGAGATTAGAATTGGGAAAGAAAATGGTTTTTTATAGGTGTTTTCTAAAACTTCTGAAGTTTGCATATACAGTGGTACCTCACATTATGAATGCTTCATTTAATGTAATTTTCACATTATGAATGAAAATCCATTGGAAATAATGCCTCCCATTAGGAATTTTTTCCTCTGGAACGGATTAATTTGTTTTCAATGCAATCCTATGGGAAGTGGCATTTTGTATTACAAATTTTGGTTTTCAATGCATTCCTATGGGAAATTGCATTCAATGCATTCCTATGGGAAATTCCTTTTATAAATTTTTCATAATATGAAAAATCCCGGAGAACGCATTCATTTCAAAATGTGAGGTACTACTGAAGTCTGATTTATTTTGGATTCAAAATAAAACAGAACTAACAGATTTTTTCCTACTGAGGAAGAATGTCTTGCGTTCATACTTCTCAGAAAACTATCTTGAGGTCTCTGCATATTTAGCCATGTGAATAGCAGTGACTTATACTTGCCTTCTTTTCCTCTAAAAGGCCCATCATTTTCAGTAGCTACCTGACAGGAAGGTACAACCTGAGCATGTTGGGGCTTGATTGAGTGGTCAAAACATTAATTTATTGCAACTTTTAAAATTAAAAGGCATGCACAGCTTGGCAACTGTCCAAATAAATTTGACAGCATGATCGTGACATATATAGAAATATCAAAAGCTGGCAGCAAGCAAAATGGAGATCTCTGTCCATCTTTAAGGAACATAAACCTAGTTCATTAGTCCACTGCAAATATCTCAGATTACTTCTCAGAAATAGCATCTTTATACAGTATTCAGATTATGTAAATGGGAGATGACTGAAGTTTTGAGTCTATAAAATGGCTGAGTCCTGGTCTTACATGAGACATTTTAGTGTTATGTGGATGCAAACAGTTGGAATACCTTTAGACTTTGTCTTTCCATTCTAGAAGACTCACATCTAAGCTGTACAGCTGCAATGTTTATAAAATGTCCAGAGAAAGGTACAGATAGTAAAAACAGGCCTTTGGTCTGGCTTGTATCTACTTCCTTGGTATTCAGGTTTTGATCACCCTGGGAGCCAGGTTTATTCCAGATGTGTAAACTTTGAGCAACCTTTTGTGGTCTGCTGCTTTGCAATAGCTCACAGGTGAATTTCCTTCAGTACAAGCTCAGCGCTACCCATGTGTTTCCAACTGGATGCTCAGCATGGGGCTTATTAATCTGGAACGAACCCTGTACAAAATAGGTGTGTACAGTATATTATTCTATCAGTATTGGCTGGACACTCTTAAACCTCAGTGTATGAAGTCTCAATCCTGGTTCCAATAAATGGATTCTTTCTTTGTGCTGCATATTTGAAAGGCCTTTTGTTCTTCCAGCAAGCATGGAATGTCTTTTGTCCAAGTTCCCCTGTGTGTGTGCGCGCATGTGTGTGCATGTGTGCGCATGCGTGCATGTGTGAGTGTGCCTGCCAGTTGTTTGATGTCACATGCCATCATGACTGGGGGCCGCAGCAGTTAAAGCCGGCATAGCAGGATGGTCTCCAGAATTAGGTAGGAAAGAAGTGAGAAGAGGAGGAACAGAAAAATTGATGTTGCTGTCTTCAAAGCAATTCAGTTCCAAGACTCTATCTAAGTATGAGCTATCTAGAAAATTAATGAGGCCTAAGGAAGACGTTGGAGGCTGTTCAGCTGCTTTCTACTAGGACTGGGAATGATTTAAAACCAAGACCCTATCATGTTTAGGAGGCTTCAGAATACCATTAGCAAAAGAATGCCTTATTATGACAAATTTCTTTTCAAATATTTTATTTTGAGGTTGCTCATAAACTGTCGCTCATTTGCTTTGTGGATGAATCTGGAGTGTATGGGGATTTTTCTGAGCATATTGTGAACAAGGCAAATGGTAAGCACATTAGTGGGGAACAGTCATGGAGTTCACTTTGTGAGAGATCTAAGGCAAATTTCCCCAGTTGGCTCTCCTCGCCCTCCTTTTATGAGGCAGCCTCAGTCCAGGGTATGTGCCTTTGACCATGGTGGTTCTGGATTAAAAAAAAGCCCCTTTGGGCCAGTTTAATGAGACCAGTTCCAAGGGAGATGAAACAATTGTCCACGGGGTAGAGTGAGGGTAAAGATCTTGCCACTTGGAACATTTTCTATCTCATCTGATTTTGGCTGCTAAACATGGTCAAGTCTAGTTGGGTATCTGGATGGGAGATTGTCAGAAAAGAACAACGACATGCCAGCAAAATAATTTGCAACTCATGTCAACTCCCCCCCCCCCACTTTTCTAGGCATAAAGTTCTCAGAAGTGTTCTTTGGTGAGGTTCCTTTGGGTTGTGCTGCTTGCCCAAGGCTACATAGGCTGGCTCTTTTCCTGGGATCCACAGTAGGGAATTGAACTCGAAACCTTCCTTGCAAGGGACCATCCTTGCCGATCGCTCTGTAACGTCTTGGCTCCAGAAGAGGGAAGAATGCAGCTCGTACTCTTTTGGGATAGGATCCAGTTGTTGCGGTTGCTGCTGCCAACCTTGGAGTGCAGACAAGAGGAGCTGAGAGACAAACCCAGAATTTCTTTGGCATTTCAAGCCCTTCTCAGTCTATCTTTGGCTTGGAGCTCTTGGAAAGACCTATATTAAACCAATGTTGTGGCTTCTCAGGGGGAAAAATTGGGAGATGAGATCTCTGGGTTTTTCTCATCTCTGTTTTCTATTTTTCACCATTTGGGGAAAAACTCCAACAAGAGTTCAAAATATGTCTCTGTGGTAAGAAAATCATCAAATCAATGGGTATGAAAGGAGGGAAGAGATTGTTGAGATATACAGTGAACCCCTGTGTTGCAAAAGTGTGTCAGCGGACGTCTGAGAGTATAATGAACAACACAGCAACCAGACAGATGCAGTGTATTGTAAAAACTATTTTACTTGTAGAAAAAACAGAGCCCAAAAAACCTTTCCAAATCATACACAATAATGGCAGATCGTCACAGCGTTGTTTCAAGGTAAGCAGAATAATCTTGTCTTCTTACCAGTCCTCATCAACTGTGGATATATCAGTCCAGTCCAGTTTGCAAGGTAGTAAGCAAACCAAACAAACCTTTCATCAAGTAGCACACAGAGAGCGAGATATCAATGAGCTAATGAGCAGATTAGCTGAGTAACTGAGGCTGCACTCTTCCTTTTAACTATATCATTGACAGAGCAACTCAACACTCTTCAAGTACCATAGCACAATTTCTACATGCATATTGGTTTAGATATTTTCCTTTCCAATAAGTTAGGCATTGACTAAATCTCTAACAGAGAGTAGTTGATGTGTATAAATGTGGCCATGGCTTCCAGATTAGGGCAGGGAAATCTGGAGTTTAAGAAGTGAAGAGCAGAGGATGTAAATCTGGATCTGGGAAGTGGATCAGATATATCTTGTTATATTCCAGCTTCAACTGATCCTATTTTTTCAACTTAAACCTCAGATGTTCTGAAGCTGTGGGACATTCCTATGAAGAACTGCTATGCAGCTGTAATGTTCTCTATAAAGCAAAGCAATTACACTTATATACCGCCCCATAGTGCTTAATGGACTCTCTGGGTGATTTACAAGTTAATTAGCATTATTGCCTAAAACATGCTGGGTCATCATTTTACTGACCTCAGAAGGATGGAAGGCAGAGTCAACCTTAAGCCCTGGTCAGGATTGAACTCAAAACCTTTTGGGTTGAAGTACAACACTTTAACCAATGCACCACCAGGGCAGCGGCATCATTTATTATAAGCAATAAATGGAATACCATTGGGCCAACAACCTGGCACAAAGTTTATGAACTGGTTAAATCTCTTGGTTTTGATTGTCAATAGATTGATTAAAATGACTATTAAACTTTATAAATGAGTGGCAGTTTGAGGCACACACACACACAAAGAAGAAAATGAAGTCAGGAACCAGGAATGTCATTTTAGTCCCTCACATTGTGTTTTCCCCCCAGCTGAAATCAGTTTTTGGTGGCAAAAGTGGCATTTTGCCATTGGATCTTGAATACTTCTCCAGATGTTCCTCTCCCTTGAAAAGAGAAATCTCCCCCACCCAACAATCACAAAGGTTTGCTCAGAAATTAAAAGTTCCAGATGTGATCTGAACATGAATTTTAGTTCCAATCCTGAGTTCATGGATGGACAATAAGGAAGTTCCTATGGGAAAGACTTCATAATGATGTGTCCTCGGAGGACCGATGCTCAAGTGAAGGAACCAAAAGAAAGCAAAAGAAATTAATAATTTTCTGCAGAATCCAAATGATACGTTAGTTCTGGCATGAAAGATATGCTTTTAAAATGTGCATAGCATAATTTAATCAGAGTAATACAGCAAGTGTGTGCCAAATTTAGAAATGGATAAATCTAATAATTTTGCAACTGATTTTTTTTTAAATGAGCTTTATTTCCCCCCCTGGCTTTTCTTCCTCTCTGTGTCTGTAAAAATGTGCTATTTTAGGTACATTCCTCTTTGGGGGAAAAGAACCAAATGAAATTCTCACCAATCTACAGTGGCCACATTTACTTATAACAGGGGTTCTCAACATTTTCAAGCCACGAGCCAGACCATGCCTTCTGAGGCAGCTGAGCAGGTCATACTGGTGGCTCTCCCCACTATAAACGCTGCTGTAAAACGTGTCTGTGGCTGTCATAAACATGTTTACGACAGCCGCAGGCATATTTATGGCTGTTTTAGATGCATTTACAACAGCCACGGGCGCAGAAGAAGAAGAAGAAGGGGCAGGATGAGGACCTTGCCACCCCTCCCCCTGTGCCTATACCAACTGCCAGGGGAGGAAGAAGCCAGGGCAGGATGAGGACCTTGCCGCCCTGTGCCCATCCCAACATATTGCATTGTACTGTATTGTAATGTAATGTATTGTCTGTAAGCCGCCCTGAGTCGCCACGGCGAGTGGGCGGCAACATAAATTTGAACTAATAATAATAATAATAATAATAATAATAATAATAATAATAATAATAATAATAATAATAATAATAATAATAATAATAATAATAATAATAATAATAATAATAATAATAATAATTTACGGCTGTTGTAAATGCATCCACTTCTGCTTCCAGTGGTGGCGGCAACAGTGGTTGCAGTAGTGATCAGGCATGGGCTGGGCCACTGGGACAGGGGGATTCATCCCAGTGCACCTCACCTCTGGCACCCTGGGGTGGAAATAATTATTTTATTTTATTATTATTTTATCTGCCCATCATGCTGCACTTTAGATCAAGCCATTGCTCCAAGCTCCCTCCTTCAGCTTGGAGCAATGGTTTCATTTCATTTCATTTCATTTATTCGATTTGTATACCGCCCTACTCGGTACAACCGACTCAGGGCGGTTTACAGGAACTGTACATATAAGACAATCAAAAGTAATATAACATAATCAGAGGACATACAGTATAATACAATAAATATAACAATGAGCACACATGAAGATAGTGGAGGCATTTCCACCACCACTCTGCTTGTATGACTCAGGTATATGTGCGATAAAGATATGCTGCTTTCCACAGTTTCAGGCATTTGTGGAAGATCTTAGAATATATTCCTCTCAGATACAGGGAGGGAGCAACCTGTACTATTAGTTCTTTATAATTTCTGCTATCTGATGAAGCCATATTTGCCAGCATATAAGACACACTTTCTCCCCCTTAAAATATACCAAAAATGGAGTGTAACTTATACACTGGTAATCAAAATTATCATGCTGATCAGTGGCATCTGGAGCTGGGTGAAAGCTGTCTCCAGCCACCCATCTTCTCCAGCTACCAAACCACACCAGCTGGTGTGTGTGTGAGTCTGGCTTTAAAAATAGCCCTTTCCTGCCAATCTTGCCCTCCCTGGCTCATCAGGAGTGAGGACAGGACCATGCCTCACTGCTGGACAGGCTCCGTCCCTCCGTGGTTTGGCTCCGATAGAAAGAAACTGGGGCAATTTTAAAGTGGGTTTATTCTAAAGTGCCTAGCACCGGGCGGAGGAAGCAAGGGGTGGTGACCAAGCAGTTCCTGGGGGGAGACTTCTCCCCCATCCCTTAGTTGCCACCCCTCGTTCCTGTCCAGTGGCCTCCTGTGTTGCCCAGAATACCCCTGGCAGTGATGGTGATGTGGGCCACATGAAATGGTGCCACAAGTTGGGTCCAGTCTGTGGGCTGTAGGTTGACTTAGCATAAACTATATATTTAAGAATAAAAGAAAACACCTTTTGCATTTTGTGTTTGTGAATGTTCAGCACTGTGGCAAAAAAAAAAAAAAACCAAACACACAAAAAAAACACCTGCAGTCTTCTATAACCACTTGTCTTGCTATTGGTTCTCAATCTGGTTTATTGAGTGATGTGCAGTTCCAGAAATGCAACACTTAACTAGGATTTGCTTTCTTTCAGAAGGAGGCCATTGGAAGCTTATTTCATTTGCACCTGTTACCCAAATTTATGGGGCCCCGGTAAGTTCCTCTGGCAGAGGGATAGAAAACCCTAAGAACTCAATAACTAGACGGTATTTCAATCAAAACAACAATGATTTATTGGGAATGTAAATCAACAGAGAACCTATCTAAGTTATAGTCTGGCCAGGCCTATAATTAAATAGTCCCCTTTCCCGCAATCGTTTTGAGGAAAGACCCGCTCGTGACCTTACCCACGCTATTCTGTGAGTAAGATGCCCCCTCCCTCCTCCAAACAGGTATATATCCTTTTCCTAAACTAACTCTACGTGCAAGGGGGAGGTACAGAAACTGGGGTAGGGGGAAGGCAATTAACACATTTTAATTACATGCAAATACAAAATACAAAGCAAAGTATGAGGTAATAGGTATAGGTTCATAGAAGCAGGAAGCTACATTGAAAAAGGAAGACCCGGCTTTTCAGGAAGGCTACATTGTTTCAATACACATTTCTGTGGTCAGGCAGGAATTCACAGGGGAAACATTGTATCTTTGTTCTTCTGTTGAATGGATCAAAGGCGGGGGAAGGCGGGAGCTGGCTGGTGCGTCTTCTCCAATGAGAGGCATGCTAGTAGGATCGTCAGCCAATGGCGTTTTGCAGCAGAAGACTGCACTCAAGATGAGGCTAAGCTGCTTTGCCGGTCAGGAACGGATTAGTGTAACTGCCTGTCTGTTTCTTAAGCACAAGAATAAAGAAAGAATTTAGTTCTTTTGTCTCTTCGGCTAGGTAATCAAATCAGGGACTCTGGAGGGGAGAAACCAACAATTCAAGCCTAATTAACCATTTACAGTCTATCCGGTGCGTACGTGAGGGACGGGACCTTCTCATGTCTTTTGCAGCCTTCTGTTGGCAATTTAACATTACGTGAAGGCTTGCTTCTGTTTCTCCCTTCCCCCCCTTTCCAACTTTGGGGTTCCAGGGGTCCTGTGTCCTGCACATTTTGGAAGTGTTGGTTTCTCCCCCTCTTGCCTTGTTTTCTTTGGGTATGTGTGCGTGCGTGTTGTGATATGTGACACTTTAATAAACGATGTTGCGTAATTAAAATTAAATATTCCTCTTGATTCAAAATTTTAGGTAACACACCTTTTGTGTTTCTTTACAAACACGATGGCTCCTCACAATTTTGTTGGAAGCGTTACTGAGAAAAATGCATGTGAAGACCTTGAATGTTTTATTGTAAATCAAGGGAGAGATGCCTTTTTCAGTTCCTTCTAAGAGGGGACCAAAATGAAAATGGTGAGACACCAAAGGTCAGGCTATTTGAACATAGAGCTTTTATGGCAGTAACTAAGCCAGAGTGGTATAGTGTCTAGGTCTAGGACATTTTCCCAACCTTTGGTTCTTGGACGTCAGTTCCCAGAAGCCTAAGTCAGTACATTGGCTGATCAGTGCTTTTGGGAATAGACTTCTGGGAATTGAAGTCCAACTGGACAAGGGTGATAGGACTCAGAAGATCTGGGTTCAAAAAACTGCTTGTCCATAGAAACTACTGGAAAGGTAGAACTGGAAGAACCAGTCCTTAAATATCTCACTCGCAGTAAAACCCGGTACAATGATTGCATCACACAGTGATGAAATCGTACGATTGCCTTAAAAAAAAATTATTTTTGCATCCTACAATGATTTTAGTTGTTGTATGATGCAATGCTTTTCAGCAGCCAGGTGACTTTTGGGGCGGCATGGGGGAGCCTTTCCCCAGCCGCCCCAAAGCCCATTTGTGAACAGGCAGCGCTCTGATGTTTCCCCCAAGTGTGTTCCCAGGGCAAAGGCAGCCCCACGCTCTTTGGGGAAGGCATCTATGGAGGTCCGCTTTCCTCGAAACAGGAAGGGGACCTCCGTAGATCCCTTCCCCAAACCCTGCAGGGCTGCCTTTGCCCTGGGAACACACTTCCCAGAGGAAGAGCAGCCCAGTGCTCTTCTGGAAGAGGTTATCCCATAAAACGATTTTATCATACAACGATTTGCACAGAGGAACAAATTAAAATCATTGTACAGGGTAACACTTGTACTTTGAAAGGCCTTTTACAATTTCTATAGGTCGGTTCTGACTTGAAGTGGAAAACAATCACAAACTTGGCAAACCAGTAAATACCAGCATTATGAAGAAAGGGATATGATTTGGGCTAGGCAGGGACCTCAGAAGGATTGGATGCAGCAATAAAGCATCTCCCCCTCCCCGCTATAAATTCATCATATCAAAACCACAAGGTATGGTGGGTTGTTTTCTGAATATATGATCTTACTGTGACCTCTGGCTTAAAAAAAGGATACTTTCTTCTTTTTACAGTGTGTGCCTTTGGCTGAAGTGTCTCTCTCTTCCCTTGGCTTTACAATGTAATTAAAACAAACTTTGCTTTCATGGTGTACAACCATTATCAGTTACCTTTCATGGTTCCGCCATCATGCCGGATGGAGCTAACTTGAGCCATTGTGTTCCAGAGCCCAGCCCTCAACAGTCGCTGCTCAACCCTTGCCAAAAAACAAGTATTCAAGAGCCCATTCACAGAAGGCATTTCCTGTTGACTTAGTGATTAACGATCCTGGACCGGATCTCACCATCCCCCCTTTTATCTTTCTGTATTTGAAATAAAAACGAGGGGAAAAAACCCAGAGCCAGGAGAAGTGAAGAAAATGGAACTACAAATATTACCTTTGAGTAGACATAATGCACCTGTGGGAAGGAGAAGAATTCCTGTGTATCTGTGTAGGTTTTGTCAAAAATGCCATTAAATGTGTGTGGAGGCAAAGAAAAGCTGGCAGACACAACTCTTTCCCCTCCAAATCTGCACATTTCAGACTTAAGGAAATGAACAGAGCAGACAAATAAATCCCCCTTTTTATTCTTTTTATTTCTTTTTCACATACAGCATTTCAAGACTTTTCCTGGACTCTCACAAAAGAGTGCATATCACAATATGTGGTAATATGGACATATTTCCCTCAACACATGAGGAAGCAAAGAAGAAGATGGACATATTACACAGGAAGCTGGTTGGCACTGAGTCAATTGTGCTCCTCCTCCTCCTCCTCCTCCTCCTCCTCCTCCTCCTCCTCCTCTTCTTCTTCTTCTTCTTCTTCTTCTTCTTCTTCTTCTTCTTCTTCTTCTTCTTCAATGTTTTGGAATAGTAGCAGTGTTAGTCTGTGGTTCAGGCATCTCAGAAAACAAAACAAAATAAATAAAATAAAATAAAAAACACAGTAGCACTTTAAAGACTAACTGCTATATTTTTATTGTTAGCTTTCGTGGATCAAGTCCACTTTATCAGACAAGGAATGAAACTTACAGGCATGTTCTTTATATACCAAATTCAGGAGGTCGACGGGAGAAGGGTTGGTGTCAAGCAAGATGACAGACAAGCAAGCACAAGAATGCAATTATCTTCTTCTTCTTCTTCTTCTTCTTCTTCTTCACTATTGGATGTTGAGGAAGATGCAAGATTCTTGTTCTGGCACTTCTAGTGGCTTCCATCTGAATTATTTGGTGTTTTTGTAATATTTCTTTGATGTCATATCTCTCCACTTTCCCCTGGATCTGCCTGGTGGTCTTTGTCCATCTTCTCTTTCCACATATGCCTTGTAAGGTATGGAATTCCAAGACATTCTCTCCAAATGTGCAAATCACTTTATTTGTTGCCTCTGTATGTAGTGCAAAATTGGTTCCGTTCCAATTCTTTCAACCTTAACCCCATCCAGACCAAACAGGTTGTGAGCAGAGTTTTGACTGCAGTAGTTAGCTTCATGACCAAAAGGTCTGCAGGTTCGGCAGTTCAAGTCCCGAGTGCCGCTCGATGGAGGGAGCTCCCGGCATCTGCCCCAGCTCATGCCAACCTAGCAGTTTGAAAGCAAGAATTACACATAGATAAATAGGTACCATTTCTGCAGGAAAGGTAACAGTGTTCTGTATGCTTCAGTGTTTACTCATGCCTGCCACATAACCATGGAAATGTCTGCAGACACAGACAGCGCTAGCTCTTTGGCTGCAAATGAGGATGAGCTCCGCTCCCAGGAGTCAGACAGGACTCCTCCTCCTCCTCCTCCTCCTCCTCCTTCACTATTGGATGTTGAGGAAGATGCAAGATTCTTGTTCTGGCACTTCTAGTGGCTTCCATCTGAATTATTGGATGGAGTCCCTTGCTTTTGAGCAAGGGAAACCTTACCGCAACTTAGCCACTGCAATGCAGGAGTTTATATTGTCAACTATGACTGGCAGCATTATTGAAGAGGGAATTAAACCTGTGTGGCTGAAGTCCCAATTCAGTGCATGAACTACTGCACCCCATTGGCTTAAACCATGTTTACAAAAAGACAACTTTACTGCAGATGTTGGGGGACTTTGCAATTTAATTGGCGTGGTAGGAAGAATTGTGCGCTTCATTCTTCATCTGACCCAAAACTCTTGTTCGCCTTACATGCCAGTGAAACGTTAAGAAAAATGTGTTCATCGCCTAAAATGGGACACTCCTTTTTCAGGATAAAAAAGCCACTTGAAGACGTTGCCCTGTAGTAGCCACGTAACCAAGAGGACTAGGTCAATTGCGCTTCCCTGCTGCATTCAAATGACAAGTGCCAGCAACGGCAGCAAAGTTATAAAAAGAAAGAGGAGGAAAGACTTTTCCACTTTGGCTTCGCAAGAGGCTAGTTTCACTGGAGCAGCTAGCCAGGGAATGTTAGCCACAGCTGACTGGGACATACTGATAATTAGATTTGTCATCCATGTAATACCAATTTATGAAGTTATTAATGAAGAGCTTTTCTTTTTCTAAGGAAAAAAAAGTTCCGTCGATAGCTTTGGATGGAACGATAATCAGGCACACATTTTTTTTCCAAACAAGAGGTGTACACAATTATGGCTGGGGTAGTCTTTCAGAGGAGACAGTTCCAATTAGAAAACCCAATTAGAAAACCCACACATCAACACTGCAATTACTGAATCATCCTATTCATCAAAACTCATTCATTTTCTCATTCCCTACCACCCCCAGCCCTGTGCTGCTATGTCGGGGAATTAGGAGAAGCCTTTCAAAAATGTTTTATTTTTCTGGGTGTGAGCTAAGGTCCGTCTCCACAATAAAACATTCTGGTTTTTTCCAGTCTGCCCTCCTAACCAGAGTTCAGTTCATGAAAGTAATTGAGCTGATTTGGCTAAATTTATCCATTCATGGAGTTAGGGTCACTCAGACAGGTTTGGCCCAAAGGCAGACATGATGACGTTTTCTCCTCTTGGCAATATTCCCTTTGCCCCCAATATGACTGGACCGAGTTAGGAAAGCTTTAACAACCACAGTTGGTTTAGGTTTCAAAAACACATAGAATATTTTAGCTGTACTGCTGTATCCATGCCAAACCTTTAAATCAAAGCAGAAATCAGCCTGTCTATAGCAGCTTAACCTACCATTAAACCTATTCTGATTTCAGTGAAGTGTTTACCTTGATGATGTGTGGGAACGGGTGACACAGAATTGAGGTTTTCTGGTGATGAAGGGAATGGGCCCTCTTCGACTGGAAAACTTTTCTGCTAGGGACATATGAAAAATCATCTCTTTTCTTTTATAAAGCTTTAGGAATCATGCCTAGAATGCAAAATAATAGGACTCTTAATTAAACTTTTAATTGAAAGTTTGGGTCTGGAGCCTTGCATATTTAACCAGATAAAGGTTAAGGTCACCCTTGCTCAAAAGCCAGTCGTATCCGACTCTAGGGTTCAGTGCTCATCTCTGTTTCATAGCTGAAGAGCCAGCGCTGTCTGCTTCTGCAGATGTGGCTCCAGTGATGGTATGTAACAGCTTCTCACTAGTTCGCCAGAACCGGTAGTAAATTTCCCCAGTGTCCTGGAGAACCGGTAGCAGCTTTTTTTGGGGGAACCACCTTCGGCAGTTCCTAAAAAGGCCTGGCAGCTGACAGGCCTGGCGGCTTGGCTTGGGGTTTTAAAGCAAAGTCTTGGAGTTACCTCATCAATAAGCTACACCTGTGCTGTTCCAATTGGAGAGAACCCTTAAGGAGGTACAGCTGTTTTACATTAAGGCATATTATCCAAAAGCAGTGGTTCCCAACAAGGCGTACACAGCCCACTAGTTGACTTCAATTCCCAGAAGCCTCAGTCAGTACATTGGCTGATCAGTGCTGTGGGGAAATGACTTAGGCTTCTGGGAATTGAAGTCCAAAAACCAGCATTTGGGAAACACTGTAGAGAACCGGTATGATGACCATATCCATCTTGCAACATGGTGCTGCCCAGGCACTTATACTAATAGGTAAGTGACAGGTGTGTGTTTTAATGTAATATTTATTTATTTATTTATTTATTTTATGGGTTTGTGTTGTTTTTGAGGTGTGGGTGTGTGCGTGTGTGCTTATTTTTATTTTATTTTTTATTATTTTAATTTTTTCTTTGGCCCCGCCCATGACATCATGATGTCATGATGTTAGCTCCACCCACACTGTGATGATGTCATGGTGAGATAGTAAATTTGTTGACATCCCACCACTGTGTGGCTCACAACAAACAAAAACTCACAAAAACAACAAAACAGCATTAAAATGGAACAATTACAATTAATTTTTTTAAAAAAAATTAAAAATGTTTTGTGGCAGGCATGACTAGGCACATGGAATGCTGTTTACCTTCTCATCAAAGTGGTCCCTATTTATCTATTTGCAATTTCTTGCTTTCGAACTGTTGGATTGGCAGGAGCTGGGACAGACAATGGAAACTCATCCTGCAGTACTCAGGTATCGAACTGCTGACCTTCCGTCTTCCCATCAGCGTCTTAGCCACTTGAGTCACTGCAGTCCCATATTTAACCATATAAGGGCAGGCAAAGGAGGCCATTAAACAGAGAACAATAGACATTGATAGGCAAGAAGACCTAGCCCCAACTTTCCTGGCTCCAGAGTCATGGAGACACTTTGTTGCCCCGACCCTGTATCTGCTCCAACTTGAGACACCAAGTCATCGGAAGGCATTTATGCTAGCCAGGCCTTCCCTTCTGTAGTTCAAGAGGGAAAGTTCCAAAGGACACCAATGACAGAGATACAATGTCCCTGTGACACTGGAGAAATTGAAATCTTAGAACACATTCTCTGCAGCTGCCCTTTTTATAGAGACATCCGGAACAAGTTCATATCTCTGCTGCTGTGCAAGTATCTTGGCTGGACAAACAGAACATACACCCACTGGCTGCTATCTGATGAAAGGCCCACCTTCACCCACATCACTGCCAGGTTCTGCACCGCATCATGCAAGATCAGAAGAACAATCCTGGCAGGACCTTCAGCCAAATAAAATCCTAGCACCACAACATAGGCTTAGCAATAGCTGTAACACTATACAGTACTACTCTTTAACTCTGAGCAGAAATGCACCTTTTTAAGCACCCTCATTTTAACTTTTGTCTCTTGATATATTTTAAATACCCTCATTTTAACTTCTGTGCCCTTTGCTGTTCTATGCTGGTCTTGGACCGTAATAAAGATGTTATGTGATTTGAACCATATAACATCTATATGGTGGCCTGATACCACATGGTTCTCTGTCTACTGAACATAGCTGTACCTGTTGAATTTGGCTGATGTAGATGGGGAAGGATTTCATTTCATTTCTGATTGAAGAATGTACTGGGGTAAAAAGGCACATTTCTTATAGTCATAACAGGAAGAACGTAGATTTTTAGCAAAGGGTTACCAAAAGGGAACTGTGTGTTTCAACAAAGGGTTGTAGGCTGGGGTGGAGATGTTGAATAAATAGCAATCTTTTTTTCTTACAGGATTGGGAGAGACAACACAATTCACACAAAAATTAGTGAAATCTGAAACCTGCATCTCTAACCTGAGTTTGTAGCCCATATTTTGAAACTTGCTGAGGGTCCAGCCTGCACATCTGGCCACAAGTTTTGGAACTTGAGCATTTCTGCTGGACCACATCCAGGTCTCTATGCTCAACCCGATGACCTTTATAGAGTTGGAAGCTAGCTTGTGTTTCTGATTTTTCTAATGCTCTAAATGTATAAATCAGAGTTGTGGTAGCTTAGTGGTTAAAACGATGAGCTTCATGACCAGAAGATTGGCAAGTTAGCAGTTCAAGACCACGACGGGTGAGCTTCCACCATCTGAACCAGCAGCTGGCTTTTGAGCAAGGGAGACCTACATGTATAACTTAAGGGGAATATAGCCCACTCTTTGGGGAGGGGAGGGGTTGGGCTAGGGCAGGTTGGTCTGATGTTTCCACCCTTCCATCAGGCCAATCCACCCCAACCTGCTCTATTTTGGGATTCCATCAGGGGTTGAACTAAATTAGTATATCCATGATGGCGATGGGATAAAATAGAATCTGGTTGAAGGAGCCACATGTCAACTGATGGGGAGCCACTCCCTTCAATCAGCTGGGCAATGATCTGCCTCGCAATTGGACTCTGATCAGAGGTGGACTCTTTGTACCTGATGAGAGAAGGACTTTCCCCATCAGCTGCAAAGCAGCTTCTACTGGGCTGATGGGCTTTGAAATACAAACATATTATTATGAGAAAATCAAATAGTGAACCCCACTGCTACAATCCATAAGCTATGACTCAGAAGTCCACTAACTGAACAAAGGAAGCAGTTCTTTACACAGCAGATAATCAAATTCTAGATCTTTACACAGCATATAATTTTAAAAACAGTTAAATTATATATATTCAGCTTTAAATATTAAAAACATGAAATTAACATTGCTCAGGATCTGGTAATATAGAAGTATTCAATAGCAGTGTGCTTGGGAATTTCTTCCCATCCCTCCATGGCATCAAACATCTTCTCCAGAGGGTTTCCAGCTCTCTGGAGCAAGTTTTCAGACTCTATGGGAGCCTGGATGATGGTGGAAGCTATAGTATCCAGAAGAAGTAGACTACAGAGATCTGTAATCCACCATAGACAACTGCTATTTATTTATATTACGTATGTCTGGCCAGACACACCACTATGGTAATGGAGTACACCAGGGGTTAACAGTGAGTGTTGGGCAGTGGGAAATAACCTGACTCCCCAAAGGCGTCAATGGCTACAGGCAGATGAGCCTCTTTAGGTGGTGTGATGGTCCTCCAGTGGAGGAAATGCCACTGGAAACATTATATTGGGCCAAACGGCAAAATGAGCAGAAGAGGAACCACTTCATTATTCTGATTCACAACAGTCATGGAGTTGGAAGAGGCCATACCAGATGGACAGACTGTGAAGGCACACCTTGCCAATATCCTCAAGGCTGTGGCAGTCCATTGCAGTCCTGGTGTTAAATCCTGTATGTCTCATTTCATATGTGACACAGGAGATGGCTCAGTGATCACAGTGTGTGGGTCACTTCATGGCATGCGGTGATCCACCTTAAACAAATTCACGCCAGTGTCATTTTTCCTGTGAAAATGATTTTGAGGGGGGGGGGGAGAAATGTATACTAAGATACAAGTAGCAGCTGACGACAATGTGCCACATTTCTCCCTATAGGGGACCAAGATGTCTCACAACCATTAAAATCATACAGCAATTAAAAGCTAAAATACTATATAAAACTTATCAAAACTACAGTGTAGTTGCATTGCAACTTGCATTCTTAATCATTTCAGACTGTGCAGTTCAATAAACACCTTCCTTGCTCATTTCAGCACAATGACATTTATTTCTGTTTCAATGACTGATGGTAATGAATGCTTTTCAGCCTTACAGTTCTTTCCCCAAAAATAATAATAAAAAAAACAAAAACAAAATCTGATTCATCTGATCCTTTGGCCAACTTTTTGTCACTCTGTTTTGTGAAAAGGCAGTGAAAAACATTGGCTTCTTCCTCCGCTGAGGTCAGCATACGCTGCTTTTATGATGGTGTTAGAGACAGCAGGAAGAGGTTATGGGAAGGCTGAGGAATGTTTCCACAGCCACGTGTACAGTTGCATCACCAGAGGGCATGCCCATCACTGACTAAAATCTCATGATCTGAAGCTAATTGAAGATGCTGGGATTTTTAGTTCAACAATTATAGAATACAGGAATATAGGGAGTTTATTTATATCTGGTCCAATATTAGTGACGCTGACTAGCAGCAGCTCTCGTTGGGTTCAGGAGCATTTCTGCCTAGTTTATCTCCTATCTGGAGCTGGAATGAATTGATCCAGCTCAGCCATTCAAAAGCATGGGTAAGTTTGTCTGCACAATATGTGTTACACATAAGGCCTCTAGGTAAAGGTAAATTATGTCCTTCCTCAAAAGCCAGTTGGACTCTAGATTTTGGTGCTTATCTCCATTTATAGCCAAAGAGCTACAGCTGTGTGCATCTGCAGACATTTCCGTGGTCATGTGGCATGCATGACAAGACACCAGAGTGCACGGAATGCTGTTTACATTCCCACCAAAGTGGTACCTATTTATCTACTTGCAATTTCTTGCTTTCGAATTGCTAGGTTGACGGGAGCTCATTCTGTTATGCAGCACTCTGATCTTGAACTGATGACCTGGCAATCAGTATCTTAACCACTAAATCAAGCCTTAGAGACTTTACCCAGTTGCTAATCCCAACTAGAATGGACCCACCAACACAATGGTTTCCCCAGACATTTTGATCCAAAACCTCCCCCTACTATTTGCAGTTGAACCCGGGGGGGGGGGGATTTACAACTACAGTGGAACTTCAAGTTGCAAATAGTTCAAGTTGTGAAATTTTCAAGTTACAAATGAAAATCCATAGAAAATAATAACTTGAGGTACAAATTTTCCCCTAGGATGGATTAATTGGTTTTCAATGCATTCCTATGGGAAAACACATTTTGAGTTATGAATTTTGGTTTTCAGTGCATTCCTATGGGAAATTTGAGTTACACATTTTTCATAAAATGAAATGTCCTGGGGAAAGCATTAAATTCGTAACTTGAGGTACCACTGTAATCAGAATAACAGCCAGAGATCATCTGCTATTACCAGTTGTAAAAAGCCATATTGATGTGTATACTGATCTGCTATGCTAACCAATTACTCTGTATCTCTTACCTGATGTGTATAAATTGATGCTATGAAGTCTCAGTCTTATGTCTGATGAAGTGGACTCGATCCACAAAAGCTAACATTAAAATATAACAGTCTTCAAAGTGCTACAGCATTTTTGTTTTGTTTATTCTCTGATATGTTTGAAACACAGACAAAGACGGTTACTATGCCAAAAAAAAAAAATTCAATGTGCTGCATTTTCAGTCCGGCTAATATTTGTCACACTAAGTCAGGCAAAGGGAACTCAGCAGTTCTGAGTGGAGTATATGAGTGTGGCCGGACATCCTGCTACAATAATGGAGTAGACCGTACAGCCAGTGACTCAATGCTGAGTGTCAGGTGGCAGTAAACAACCCGACTCCCTAAAGGGGTTAATGGCTATGGGTGGATGAGCCCCTTTAGGCGGGGTGATGGTCCCTTCAATGGAGGAAATGCCACTGGAAACCTTCCTATTGGGCTCAACGGCAAAATGAGCGGAGGAGAAACTCTGATTCCCAACGGTCATGGAGGCGGAAGAGGCCATGCCAGATGGACTGGCTGTGAAAATGCACCTTAATATCCTCAAGGCTGCGGCAGTCAAGTTAAATCCTGCATGTCTCATTTCATATGTGCCACAGGAGATGGCTCCGTGATCGTAGTGTGTGGGTCACTTCATGGCAAGCTGGGATCCACCTTAAACAAATTCATGCCAATGGCATTTTTCCAGCTTTAGGGGGGAAATGCATTCTCAGATATGAGTTGCAACTGATGACAATGACAAGATGAGTGTAATCGGATTTGATAGTCTTCACAACAGTCTTGCAAGGCTGAAAGGCACGTGGCTAGCCTGGCTGAGCTGCAACGGATGAGCTTAACTGGCTGACCAAAGACAAAGGTTTCATCCTGGATTTCCCATTAGCTCCATGTTCCAAGTTCTTCTTGACTGTACATACAGAACTCTGTGTTGCAATGCGTGAACACAATCTGGCATCGAAATCATTAGGAAATCTCTGCCGTGCCAAGGAACGAGGACACTGGAAAGCTGACTAGCTTAATTCTGAGTGACCAGTAACAGCCTGTGCTGAGACGTGCACAGAGAGATCTTTCCAGCTCAGAAACGATAAGGTGAGCGCTAATTAAAAGAAAGGAACCATAATGCGAACTTATGAATTTATTGGCCACCTTCCAATTCTTTTAATTCCCTCCCCCCCCCCAACCGCAACATCATTTTGGCTTCTCCTTTAGCCTTGTCAACACTTTCCTGGGGGTCAGGAAAACTCCAAACCTTGGCAAACAAAACAAAGAAGTCCTGCGAAACAAGAAAACAGCCGAGTCAGAGAAACAAGAGGAACTTTAATTAGAGATCAGCTGAAGTTGGGTCAAGGGCATCGTGGCTGCAGAGGCGGCAGGAAAAAGGAAGAGGGAGGGAGGGTGTGTGTGAAACGCAGCCAAGCTGCGACCCATCGCCTCTCAACCCCTTCCCACCCCACCGGATTCTCTCCCCTTCCCCAGCAAAGTCATTGCAAAAGTCAACCACATCTGGGGCGACTTTGCAAACCAACCCCTGGCTGGTTCTTTTTACAAACTCCAAGAAAACGCTGTGCAAGAGCGAGCTGAGGAATCGCTCCGGAGAGCTGCAAGTGGCTGAAGGCAAGTCCAATAAGCGTCTTCAGCACCTCCCCTTGGAGAGAGAAAAAAAAGGAGAAAAAAAGAGAGAGCGAGGGAGGGAGAAACTGGTTGCAACAAACTCTTGGCTCTGTTGGGGAAAAAAGTCCCCCCCCCTCTTCTTTCCTTCTTGGCACATGACAGCGATGTATATAAAGCCGTAACAAGGCTAGTGTGCCTCGCTTGCGAAAGGCAGGTACGCCAAAAGAAAGCGGGGAAGGAGCAACTCCGCGCGCAAGAGAGATGCCCCGTTAAGGCGGAGCTGGACCTGAAAGCTCGACGCCGGGGCGTACCGGTGGCAAAGGTGCGCGCTTTTGCAGAGGGGAGGGAGGGGAAACTTTGTGGCGGTCCTTTCCCCCCTCTCTTTTCCTCCCGCTTGGTGGCAGATGTGCGACTGACACATCTGTTTCTTCCTTGCCCGGCCCTGCCTCCTTCCTTCCCTCCTTCCTTCTCTCTCTCTCCCTTCCGAGCCATGCCGCGGTGCCTGCGCGCCTCCTTCTCCCTCTGCCTGGCGCTGAGCCTCCTCTTGCCTTCGCTCCGCGCCGCCTGGCAGACGGAGATCGTCACCCCCGTCCGCTTGGATCCGGAGCCCGGCGGGGCCCGCTACGTCCAGCCGGGCGCCCCCTCGGCGCCCCCACCCAAGGGGGCCGTCTTCCAAATCAGCGCCTTCCGCGAGGATTTCTACTTGAACCTCACGCCCGACGCCCGCTTCCTGGCGCCGGCCTTCGCCACCCAGTACCTGGGCGCGCCGTCGGGTGACCCCCGGCCGGGCCAGGCGTCGTCTGGGGTCCACCTGCGCCGCTGCTTCTACTCGGGAGACGTCAACGCCGACGGGGACTCCTTCGCGGCGCTCAGCCTCTGCGGGGGGCTGACGGGGGCTTTCGGCTACCGGGGCGTCGAGTATCTCATCAGCCCCCTCCGCAACGACAGCGGGAACCGGGCGCTGTGGAGCAACCGCGGCGAGCACCTGTTGCAGCGCCGGAACGCGGCCGGCGCCGTCGGGGCCGTGGCGGAGACCCCCTCGCGCTGCGGGGTGGGCTCCAGCCTCAACGCGGCCATCCTCCAGGCCCTGGAGAAGTACAAGGGCGAGCGGGGCCTCGTCGGGGGAAAGGAGCCGTCGGACCTGGCGGCCAAGAGAGGCGCGCCGGGCGGGCGCGCCAAGCGCTTCGTCTCTGTGCCCAGGTACGTGGAGACGCTGGTGGTGGCGGACGAGTCCATGGCCGCCTTCCACGGCGACGACCTGCAGCACTACCTGCTCACCTTGATGGCCACCGCCGCGCGCCTCTACCGCCACCCGAGCCTCCAGAACGCCGTCAACCTGGCGGTGGTCAAGTTCCTGGTCATCGGGCGGGACGACAAAGGGCCCAAAGTGACCGGCAACGCCGCCCTGACCCTGCGCAACTTCTGCGTCTGGCAGAAGAAGTGGAACAAGGGCAACGACAAGCACCCCGAATACTGGGACACCGCCATCCTCTTCACCAAGCAGGTGGGTGGCTGGGAAAAAAGGGGGGGGGCGGGATGGGAGAAGGGGGAAAGGAGGGACACACACACCCCATACACACTCATGCCCAATGGCCGCGCTGCACACACACACACACCCCCTGCGCACACATGGCCCCTCTGCACTTGCCTGCTCTTTCCTTGGGCAGAGCTTGGGGGACTCCTGGCTACTTGGTCCTCGGATGTAGCCTGCCCTCTAGAGCCTCCTTGATGATTATAGCCATAGCAATTACACTTATAGATCACCACGTAGTGAATGAATGAATGAATATTTATTAATTGATTAGTCTTACGACCTTATCAATAACATAAGAGTTTAAAATCTGTACAATGCAATGAAATGCAATAAAATACAATAAATACAATATATACATACCTGAACTACTTTTAAAGAATGTAAACTGGAGAAGGTCCCTAAAGACAATTAATTCATGCATATCGATAGTCAGATAAGTGAATCTCCCTTGCAGGATACCCCAATTTCATTGACATATTCGATTCTTTTAGCTGATGCCTTAATTATAAACTTGGCAGTTCTACACACAACGTGGATGTTAGAGCCCAGAAAGAGGTAAGACAGTGTTTAGTGATCTCTCTGGGTTGCTCACAGTGGTTGAATGGCTGTACTTCAGCCCAAACATTGTGAGTTTAATCCCGACAGGGATCAAGGTTGACTCGGCCATCCACCCTTCCGGAGGTCGGTAAAATGTGTACCCAGCATGTTGGGTTCAAAATGCTAATTACCTGTAAACCACCCAGAGAAGACACTAAACCAGGAGGTCTCAACCTTTTAAAGGTGGGGGCCGATTCATGCTCCCTCAGACAGCTGCAGGGGCCGGATGGTCATTTTGCCCTTCCTCCACCACATGGCACTTCCTGGTGTGGTGGAGGTAGTGGGGGGGGGGCACATGAAACGGTGCTGTGGGCCACAATCAGCCCACAGGCCGCAGGTTGAGAATCCCTGCACTAAACGCTATGGGGCAGTATATTAGTGTAACTGCTATTCCTATTGCTTCACATGTTAATTAGTGTTTTGCCCCCAACATGCTGGGTCCTAATTTTACTGACTTGGGAAGGATGGAAGGCTGAGTCAACCTTGATCAGGATTGAACTCACAACCTTTTGGCTGCAGTACAGCAGTTTAACCGCTGCACCACCAGGGCAATTTCTTGCCCTTTTCCAGGGCAGAGCTTGGGGAAACTGCTGGCTACTTGGTCCATGGATGCAGCCCACCCTCCAGATCCTCATTTAGAATTAATGATCAGATTATGAGATCCTTTCTGCTGACACTGAAGCCGGGTTTGCTCTGGGAGCTTTTTGGATTGCAGGGACGCTTCGGTCCAGCCGCTGGATGGAGCCACTGGGCAGAACCAGTTACTCCTAACTGTGAATTAGGCACTTTCACCTAATTGGCAAGCAGGAGGCCTTGTGAAATGAGAGGGTTTCCTTTTAAACAGAAAAAGAAAAGGTTAGGACTCTGAAGGTGGGAAGTTTTTTGCAGGCACAGAAATGGATAGATTCTTGGAAGATAGCTTAATGGCATTATGATTTTAGATGCTGCTGTCTTCAGGCTGTGCAATCACCAGTAGGGATCTACTCAAGAGAAAGTTGCACTTAACTCAAGGGAGGTCGGTTCTGAAGAACAGTTCAGAAATGCACCTGCCACAAGTTGGGAAAAGTTCCCTACAGTTTCCCGGACGGCATGGGCATTTGTCATCCCCAAAATGGAACTTCCCTAAGTTCTGTGTAAGGGTGGAAACCTGATGAGTAATGGTCTCTTGGTTTTGTTTGGCAAGAGAAATACGGAGAAACTTGTAGAGCTGCGCTTATGCTGTTTCTGGCCCATTTAGCACAGTGGGCTGTTGCAGGATTGGATTGGGAGGAACTCTCAAGGGATGTGGCTCTCTGCCATTCTTGAGAGGGGGAAAATATGCATAGATACTTCCCTGCAATGTAACCATGCCGGCTGTGGAATTCCTGTGGTGGCTTAGTGGTTACAACGCTGAACTTGACAACTGGAAGGTTGGCAGGTCAGCAGTTCGAGACCCGAGTCCTGCCCGACGGAATGAGTGCCTATCTCTTTCTCAGCTCCCTAGCAGTTTGAAAGCAAGAAATTGTAAGTAGATAAATAGGTACCACGTTGGTGGGAAGGTAAACAGCATTCTGTGCAATGTAGTCATGCATGTCATGTGACCATGGAAACATCTGCACACACAGACAGCACTGGCTCTTTGGCTATAAAGAGAGATGGGCATCGAACCCTTCAATCGGGTACGACCGGCTTTTGAGCAAGGGTGACCTTTACCTAGTCCAGAAAAAGCAACATTGCCTATCTTCTTCATGCATGCATCAGGTAGGAAGTGGGTTGGAAACCTTGTGGTTGCAAAGCACGTGTTTGGATGCTGTATGCACTGGCCCCTCCCAGAGCACTGTAGCTGCTCTGGAAGAGTGGAACTCGTGGGCTGTGTGCTTGGCATACATGGAATTCCTTTGGAACAGCAGTGGGGGGGGGGGAGAGAAAGAGAGAGAAGCAAACAGATTCCCTGTTGGCATCGTTGTTTGGGTTGAGCAAGGCCAGTAAGTGGGTCAGAGGAAAGACATTCTTTGAGAAGAGGCATTTTCAGCATGGCTGCACCTCCTTGACCCTAGAGGAGCTGCCAGGCCTTTCTCAGCTGATTCTCTGTCTCCTCCTTCTGCCTGTTAGGTCATAGCTGGTGGTTACACAAGGGTGGTTGTGCTCTAGAGCGAATGCCACCTGCTGACCTGTCACATTGAAATGTTTGCTAGCTACATCCATAAATGCGACTCCCCTTAATAGCGGGAGAGACCCCTGAAAGGGTAGGAAAAGGTCTCCTTTGCTTGAAAGCCAGTCGTATCTAACTCTAGGGGGCAGTGCTGATCTCCATTTACAGCCAAAGAGCCAGCGCTGTCATGTGTCTACAGACATTTCCGTTGTCATGTGGCAAGCACAACTAGATGCCCAGAGCCCATGGAACGCTGTTTCCTGCTGAATTGGTACCTATTTATCTACTTGCAATTTCTTGCTTTCCAACTGCTAGGTTGGTAGGAGCAGGGAAAGAGACGGGAGCTCAGTCCATTGTGTAGCACTCAGGTCTCGAACTGCTAACCTGCTGACCTTCCGGTCGTCAAGTTCGGCATCGTAACCACTAAGCTCCTGCAGTCCCATCCCTGAAAGGGTAGGAAAACATAATCGAGGTTTGACTAATGTGTGAAAGGTATGTTGAAGTGGAAGGAAGGCACGTTTTATTTACTTGCCTCATGTTAGTCTTTAGGATCACCCTGTAAAACTGTTGGGTAAGCAGGTAAAACAAAAAACAGGATAAAATGCCCAAGACATTTTGCTGCCTGAGGCAGAGGACGCCATGACATCCCCTTCCCATGTAAAGAACCCAACCAAATCGAAAGCTGAGTTGTATCTTAGGGCACACAATGGGACGATGTTATCTTCTGTGGCTGAGAGTTGCAGGGTTGTCTAGGACAAGGGCAAGCTGTTTGCCGGTGTCTTGTCCTCTAATAACTCATGACATGTTTCCAATCCTTCCCCCCACCTGACAAGCTGACTCACACTTGCCTAAGGACAGGGCAAGCTTTTGTACATGGTGTTGCATGATCTCATGGGATTTGTTTCAAAAGATCTGTTAACGGCCTCTGACAGTTCTGAAGGCAGCTAAAATATAGAGCGTTTGTCTTCCGGAGTAGTGCATATTTGCAGCATAAATGCTGTAGGGCAATAAAATGGAACAGGAGAGTGAGCGTCTTCATGTTGTACAAGAAAAAGACTGAGTTAGACTTCCTGATCTGATCTAGTAAGACTCTTCCTGTCTGTCTGATTGGTGGATTGATAGTCTTTATATCCTCTTTACAGTTGGCAAGGCTCTTCATACACCACATATTATCTCATACCTTGCAAGAATAATAAACAATAGTAACACAAAATAATCTCAGGTTTACAATCTGATAGGACTGGGACCAAAACTACACCATTGCAGTAAACTGGGGAGAGAGCAGAAAAAAGTGGATGGGAAGAAAAACAGGAAAATGTAGACTGGAGGTACTGAAATGATCAGAGAGTAGACAAAACAAAACTAAAAGAGGGGGGAAAGGATGTGGTATCTTAAATATTAAATGCTGTATTTTAATGTTAGCTATCATGGATCAAGTCAAACATAAGAGTGAGACTTCATGGCATCAATTTATAACCATCAGGTTCAGAGGCACACAATGGTTGGCTTGCATAACAGAGATAAGTGTACAAATCAATGTGGCTTTTTACAACCATTAATAGGAGAAGATCCCTGGCTGTTGTTCAGATTTGCTGTTGAGTTGCAAATGGTTGCAAGACAAACATTGTGTCACTACACTTTTGCTAAGGGGTTTACCCTTCAGACCTTGCTTCTATTGACAATAGTGTGAGTGGCCCAGGCAAAGCACCATGTTCTTCCTTTGTTCTATGACAGGGATCCTCAAACTTGGCTCTCCAGATGTTCTTGGACTTCAATTCCCAGAAACCCTGATCAGCAGCTCTGCTGACTTGGGCTTCTGGGAATTGAAGCCCAAGAACACCCGGAGAGCCAAGTTTGAGGACCTTTGTTTATGAGGTGACCTGAAGCTGTGGATGATATTATCAGGTTCCTTCTTCTGGTGCAGTGGCTGTGGAAATGTATAGCTTTATGGGGCTGCTTGACATTCCCTTTGTCCCTCAGCTTGGCTGTTGTAGGCTGCTATTGGTTCAGTGGAGCCTAGGCATTGGACTTGGAAGCCATCTCTTTCCTCCAGCTCTAGTTGACCATCTGGGAAACCTGAGAACAAGTGGCATGTCCCGCTGTCCAATGCACTTCAATCTGTTTTCCTTTGTGAATGGCAGCATCCTTGCTTGACTCATGTGTCAAAGGGGGTTCATTTCCCCTGAGCCCCTCTCCATTGTAAACATTTTATTTCTGGTTGCTGTAAACAAGTTTAAGTTTGTTTGGCTACTTGACTCTTGTCCTTCAGAAAATGTTTGGGTTATGTATTCCTAATTGGAAAGACTTACGAGTCCCTGCTGTTTCATTACGTTTTGTTATGTTTGATGCTGATGGAATTCATCACCGTCCAGTGGAGGAAAGGGCAGATCAGTGTTGTGGTCACACTGCTAATGGCTCTAGAAGAAAAACCCAACATCCATCATGACTTCCTGTTGGTAAATTTCTGACGGGAGCATTTCTCAAGGAGACACAAACTGGACCGTTTCCCCATTCCCTCCCCTCTGAGGTCGCTTCGTTCCTTAACCTCGGTGTAGATGCTGACAAGTAAAGCATTTCCTATGATTGGTCGCATGCAATGGCTTCTTGCCCAGCGAGAATATGAATGCTCACTTTTGTCCCTCTGCAGCCATCATCGCGTAAGAATGAGAGACTTTGGTTTTCTGTCCAAGTAGCTTGGCTGCAGATGGGTGGCTGGCATGAAAGTGTCTGCTTCAAATCCCTTCTCAAGTTCAGGATGCAGCCTGGCTCCCTTTGCTAATGAGATCCATGACATTGACCTTGGTTACACTTCTGGGAAAAGGTTTGCACGCATCCTCTTAGAATTTCTCCTCTGACTATGACTGAAGTCAAGCCACATTCCAGTCTGGCCAGGTTATCCTGCTATGGTAATAGAGTGGATCATACTGTCAGCAACTCAACGCCAATCATCGTGTGGTGATTAACTAACCTGACAACCCTGAGGATTAACACCTTGGGTGCTGAGGTCCACAGGGAAGGGTGATTGTCCCCAAGTGGATTAAAACACACTTGAATCCATCTTGATGAAGGGAAGCAGCTTCATCAATACTGGCCTGGGGCTAATGAGGACTTTGTGTGGCAAAAGAGCTCAACTAGAAAGTGACTCCTGGAACTGGATCAGTAGTACGGGTGTCATGCTGCGATGCGGAAGGCAAATGGAATGCCACTGCAATATATTCTCAGGACAATCTTCATGGCTGATTGACATGATGATTGCAATATTCAGATTCAGATACGGCAGAACAACAACAAGAAGAAAATCCTGCAGTGTTGAAATAAGTTGCTAAATGGTGCAAAAAGCAGAGTCCTTCCAGAAGCAGTGTGGGAAATCACCTCCATTTCTTTTGGCAGTGTGGTGCTTCTGTGTATGTTACAAGACATTATTCTTTTTTCTGTAGACAAGACTCCTTAAAAGCATCATAGACTTTGGTAGAGTGGGTGCTTGTTGCTCCATTCTGAAGACATACCTTTTCTTTTCCAGTCTGGCTCAGCCAAGCAATCCCCATGATACTTGACTGGAGTAGAGTAGCTTTGGCTGTTCCTGTTTCCCCAATCTGTCGAATGGTACTGCAAAACCTCACATGGTATACATTAGAACAGGATGTGGCTTAGTGGATGAGACCACTTGTCTAACTTAAAACGGGACCTGGAACTTTTCCACTATGTTTGGAAAGGAACCGAATGTTTTCCTCAACTTCTGCATCACAGCAGCGAAGCAGCAGATTCAAATGGTTCACAAATGTGATATTACTTACTCATCAAAAAAATTCTTTACAGCACATGCAGAGTGGGAAAAAAGTCATTTCTGATTATTAGCTAACAGAATGGGGGTACACAGAAAGAGCCTCCTCGAAAATTGTGGTATTATTGAACCACAATTGGGTGTACGCTGGTAAGGGCAACCTTGTGTTGCCAGCTAATCTTTCTCTCAGTAGGTTGGGCGAAAGGAACTGCGTAAAAAACTCACCAAAAGGTGGCTTCCTTTTGGCAGTTTCAGGTTTGGCCAAGACGAAGAAGAAGAAGAAGAAGAAGAAGAAGAAGAAGAAGAAGAAGAAGAAGAAGAAGAAGAAGTTGTTGTTGTTGTTGTTGTTAACAGAGTGCTTCAAGTCATGGCTGTTGAGAGATTGATAATTTGTTTTTAAATGCTGTTTTTGTAATTGGTAAATCTAGGTGTCAAAAATATCCCTTCTTTTGATTATGTGGAATTTTATCTTGGAGCAGGTGAGTAACTTGCCCCTCCCTCAGTGTGGGTTTTTCTAAGAGCAGTTCCAAAAATTGTAACACTTTTGGAAACACAGGAAATTGATCTCAGTAAGTTTGTAGGAATTTAGACAAAACTATGACTATATGCTTGAATGTAGGACTGACCTTCAGTTCAACTTGGGCTGTCTTACAAACACACCAGGGGAAGAGTGCAGGGTTGTACCATTTCAGACTGAAGGAGAGGGCTTACATGGCAGATTGTTCTTCCAGCTCTGAAACAAATATCACCAAAAATAAAATAAAATAATCTCTCCTGATTTAACATGTTGTGGGTGAAAGCAAGGTTAGATTCATTCGCTCCATTATGTGAGGTGGGGATGACTTGATTGCATGCCATTGTGATGCAGAGTGTGTGCTTGATTACATGTTAGCAAAGCAAAGCAAGCACAGTTATATACCACCCCATAGAGTGCACTCTCTGCTTGGTTCACAAGTTAATTAGCATTTTGCCCCAATATACTGGGTACTCATTTTACTGATCTCAGAAGGATGGAAGGCTGAGTCAACCTGGAGCCCTGATCAGGATCAGAACTTACAACCTTTTGGTTGCAGTACAGCAGTTTAACCGCTGCACCACCAGGCCTTTGGGTGTTACAGATAACATAAAGTTCTAACCTCTATCAGGAAGTGTTGAAGAGTTGCAGTTCCTGAAGACCTTCTGGAAGCCCTTTTTTGCTTCCAGGAGACAAGTCAATATAAATATAAATAAATAAATAAATAAATAAATAAATAAATAAATAAATGTCCCAAAGCAAAGGAAGGTGATTTCTAGACAAGGGGAGGTATGAAATCTCTTGTTATGACCATCAGATGTCTTTTGGCATTTAAAGGAATGCCTTATCCTGATTTTGTGTCCTTTGTAGCTTGTAGTCTGATCTTGACAGTTTTAAGAACTAGGTCTCTGGTGGATCTTAAACAGTGGTGGGATGTCAAAAATTTTACTACCCCACCATGACGTCATCACAGTGTGGTCGGAGCTAACATCATGGGTAGAGCCAATGTCATGACATCATGATGTTGTGGGCGGAGCCAAAGAAAACAAATTTTAAAAATTATAAAAAATAAAATAAAAATAAGCACACACACACACACACACACACACACACCTCAACCCACCTACCCACCCACAACACAAACCTGTAAATAAATTAAATAAATAAATAAAGAATACATTAAAATACACCCACCCACCCAAACACCCATCCACCCACAACACAAATCAACCAGAGCTTTTAAACCAGAGCTTAAAGCTTATTCTGGCTAATCTTTCTCACACTAGGTCAGATGGAAGGAACTACAGAATGAACTCAACACAAGATGGCTTCATTTTGGCACTTTTCAACTTTTCAACAGTTAAAGAAGTTAGGTACTAAGTCTTTGCCTAACCAGTTGTCTAGGATATATAGGGGAGCAGGCTATAGGAAGCTTCAGGTTAGCAGCTTCTCTTCCTCCTCCCTGCTTGGGAGGACAGCAAGGAGGCCGTGCATACGCACCAAGCACTGTAGGCGTGCATGCACACCAAGTGCTTGGCGCGCATGTGGAGTGGAGGAACCAATGAAAAGGTAAGCTCTGAAGGTGGTTACCCCCAAAAGCTGCAACCGGTTCTCCAGGACACTGGGAAAAGTTACTACTGGCTCTGGAGAACTGGTGAGAACCTGTTACATCCCATAACTGATTTTAAAGTTGTATTGATTGGATTATGTCCAACCATATCAAGATTTTTTTAAAACCAATCCTCAGCAACAGGAGAGGTGTCTATTTCTTCTACAATTATATAGACAGGAGAAATATAACCACCAATTCTTTGGGCAGGATTCTGATGTTACTTGCCTCCCATGATGTAGCAATTAGGATACTGCAGTGGCTAGGTGGTTAAGACGTTGAACTTGATGACTGGAATGTGGCAGGTCAGCAGTTCATGACCCGAATGCCACATGACGGAGTGAGCTCTTGTCTCTGTCCCAGCTCCTACCAACCTAGCAGTTTGAAAGCAATAAATTGCAAGCAGATATATAGGGACCACATCGGTAGGAAGGTAAACAGTGTTCCATGCACTGCCACATGAGCACAGAAATGTCTGCAGATGAAGACAGCGCTGGCTCTTTGGCTGTAAACGGAAATGAGCACCAAACCCCAGAGTCAGATATGACTGGCTTTCAAGCAAGGGCAACCTTTACCTTTACTTTAACCTATGCAGCCATTAGGTGTGGGCAAAGGACTAGATATCGGTCCATTTTAACTGAAGGAACAAATTGAAAGAACAATAAAAGAGGCAGGTGGTTTGTTTTCTTTCTTGCACATGTTGCTTCAGTGGGAGAGGTTTTCTATTGGTGGCTCCTTTCTTGGGATCAGAGCTGATCTGATAAATGTGAGGAAAGGAAGCACAGACATTTCATTAAAGGGTTGGGCTCCCATAATTCCAAATCAAAACCTTTGGAGCTGCAGTCAGAGGAGTTTGGTCTCCAGCACCGAAAGATTTGTCCCAGCTTTCAGATAATACCCAGTTTGCATTCTTTGCGCATTACTAAACTGTTCATTCCTCAAACCCCGATGAGAGGGCACTGGATCAGCAAAAACATCTGCCTTTCTTGAACACGTCCATCTGTGGTCTCTTGATACCACGGATTTTAACAGCCTGCCAAAAGGCTGTTACATAAACCCAGAGCTCTTGTTTCATTATGAAGAAGAAGAAGAAGAAAAAGAAAAGGATAATTGATCGGCAGTTTAGGGTTGCCGTCAGCAAGCTGGGGATGGAATGAGGCTGCTCATTCTCATTTTGGCATTCAGAGGGTCTTGCTAAGCCTAGCTCCATGTGCAACATTCTTGAGCTCTTCTTGCTCTTCTGTGGGTATATCATGAAGTATGAATGAGAAGTGCTGGGGCTGATTTGGAAGAGTACAGATGTTGCATTCGGAGGGTCACAGGATCAGTTTCCAGTACTGTACCTCTAGATCAGGAGTTCCCAGTTTTGGGGGCTGGATGGCCATTTTGCCCTTCCTTCACCACATGGCAATTCCGGGTGTGGTGTAGGCGGTGGGCCCCCACATGAAATGGTGCCACGGGCTGCATCCGACCCGTGGGTTGCAGGTTGAGAATCACTGCTCTATATGAACTCTGTAAGAGCTGATGCCAGTCAATATCAAAAACTTCATGGGTCAAGGGTCTTCCATGATAATGGGCTTCCTATAATGGGGAATCTTCATCTAATATTGGGCTGTGGAAGATTCATGGTTGAAAACAGAGATAATACCTATGATCAATTAGTGATTTGGCTATAATAGAACTTCTGGAGGGCATGAAAGGCGCCTCCTCAAAGACTTCTATTTCAGCATTTCTTAGATGGCATCCCTCCACCAACATTTTGCCAAGAAAGTGCTGCTCAGAAAGCAAGATCCTCAGAAACACACCTGCTATTTGATCACCAACCACCAAAGCAGAGACTGAAATCAAGGCATAGTTTCGTCATAACTTCTGATCCCTCCCCAAAAAACAGTCCCCAAGGAGCTACAAGATAACTGGGCATAACCACATGGTTCCCTACCACCTGGACAAGAACAACCATGGCCTGTGTGGAAAGCTTTAAACCAGGGGTTCTCAACCTTTTCGCCCCATGGGCCAGGTCACACTCCCTCAGACACCTGAGTGGGCTGGTTGGCCATTTTGTCCTGCTTGCATGATGGAGGTGGCCATTTTGAGGTGGCCATTTTGTCCCAACAGCTTCAAAGGGGTGGCCATTTTGTTCCTCCCTGGAAGAAGGGAGGGAGATGGATTGGTTTCTACAATGCCAACCATCAACAGAGGCCTTGAACCATCCTTCCTGATGAACACTAAAGAGATTAGTTGCCTGCTCTGGGAATGGGTGAGTGGGGCTTTTTAACAAGACTAGTCCTTCCTTGTGGGTCTGTAGACTGTCCTTGGGGCTGGGGGCCCTGAGGGGTGTGTGGGGTTTTGGTGACTCAAGGCCAGGAGCCCAGTGGTTATTCCCTCCCTTGGTGTCATTTCATCTGGCCCACCGCCCTTGCTCCCGCTGCCGTCAGAAGCTGTGCCATGTGTGGTTCCTTTCCCCCTGTAAATGACAGCTTGTGTGAAGGTGGAGAAGTACAAACTATCTCCCAAATTATACAATGCACATGATGCCCTTCAATGTACACTGAGGAGGACCTTATGTTGGCAAGAGGAAATGCTGATGATGTGGCCCGATATTGGGCAGATGTCACCTGGTTATTTTAATTCCTTTTTTAAAAAAAAGATACAGTATGTGAATTTTAGCTTTGTATGTTATTCTATGCTGGTGGTGCCTCTGACACAAATAAAGAAAAGAAAGAAGGAAGAGAACTTCTAATGCTTTAACTCTGGGAAGAGGCATTCCTGAATGATAGGGGACTAAGGATGCAGAAAGACCTAGTTTAGAGTTCCAGTGTCTTCAGCCACTGACTGGAAGGTGGCAGGTCAGCAGTTTGATACCAAATACTGCAGGACAGAATGAGTTCCCATCTTTGTCTCAGCTCCTTCCAACCTAGCAGTTTGAAAGTAAGAAATTGCAAGTAGATAAATAGGGACCACTTTGGTGGGAAGGTAAACAGAGCTCCATGCACTTTAGTCTTTAGTCACGCCTGCCACATGGCCACGGAAATGTCTGCAGAAGAAGACAGCACTGGCTCCTTGGTTATGAAATAGAGATGAGCACCGAACCCTAGAGTCAGATATGACTAGCTTTCAAGCAAGGGTTACCTTTACCTATCTTCAGCTCTAGCTGGGAAAACTTCCCACCACCTAAAATATTTGAGATCCTCTGGTGATTAGTCTCAGTGATTTTTCTAGACCACCAGAGGTGGACAAAGTTTAATTTCAGGACTAGAATTTCCATCCTCCCATAGCTTATTTTACTGGGTAACAGTGCTGGCTACTGCTCATGAAAACCATCACCCCAAATATCAGGAGGGCTGTGTGCAAGGGAAACGTGAACATTGAGCTTTTCATGAGAAGAAGGCATCAGTTGTCTTTTCGCTTCCATTTGAACCCAGGCACACAGGGACAGTGCTAAGGGAGAGCCCATTAAAAGCTGCTTGTTAATCCTAGCCTGCAGTCTGCAGGCGATGTTGGCTGGAGAAAGTGTGTCAGTGTGTCAGTGCAGGTGTTGGGCAATGAGCCATGCGCTCCTCCACCCCAGTTTGCAAGGAAACATGAATTAAAAAGGAAAGGAAATGGAGAATGAGTAAGGCAAATTAAGTGGCCAGCCTTTGCAAAAGCAATGATTTTCATCCCCCAACCCTCTCAGGTTGAGTGACCTTCTGTTTGGGTGGGGAGTGTCACCCCTTTAGAATTGACAAGAGTGTCTACAACACAACACAACACAACACCCATAATGCTTTTCTTGTCCACAACTGCCAAGAGCAGGATTTCTATGTCAAGCAAGTTTTTAGAAGAACCAACGGGGTACACAAAAAGAGCTTCCTTGACCCACAATTGGGTGTACCCTGGTAACGGCAAATTTGTGTTGCTGGCTAATCTGTCTCACAATAGGTCAGGCAAAGGCAACTTTCTTGTAAGTTAATGGAAAGCGGCAACAACTGCATAACATTTTATAATGATAACAAGATAAGCAGAGGTGCCATCAGAGTCTGAAAGTTTCTGTCAAGAAGTAATTAGTTACTCTTAAAGTTAAAGGCACCCAGTATTTACCATGATAGTTGCAATTTTAAAAGGTAACTATTTCTTGTTATTAAACATGAGTTGAAATAGTTTTGTTTGAGTTCCTTTAAGACAAGGAATCCCAACCTATGGCCTGTGGACCAGTCCCGACTCGTGGCGACATTCCATCTGGCCTGTCACCACCTCCGCTACATCCAGAAGTGGAAGTTGGCACATTTATGTCAGCCGTAAAATGTGCCTACACATGCGTAAATGCGCCTGCTGGAAACGCGGAAGTGGGTGCATATACGACAGCTATAAATACTCCTGCTTCCGCTTCCGAGGGGCATCGTCAGGCCCACTCATTTGTCTGGGGGCGCGGTCAGCCCACAGCAAAAACAAAAGTTGGCCACCCTTGCTTTAAGAAAACCTTTAGTGTGATAAGAGCGCAAACTTCTGTCCTCTGTCTATAATTGTAAACAGTGGTGGGATGTAAAAAAATTTACTACCCCACCGTGATGTCATCACAGTGTGGGCGGAGCTAATGTCATGACATCATGGGCAGAGCCAACATCATGATGTCATGACATCATGATGTTGTGGGCGGGGCCAAAGAAAAAAAATAAAAATAATTATAAAATAAAATAAAAATAAGTGCGCACACACAACCCTCAACCCACCCCCCACAACACAAACCCATAAATAAATTAAATAAATACAATAAAAAATAAAATAAAGATAAATTAAAATACACCCACCCACCCAAACACCCCAAACACAAATCAACCAGAGCTTTTAAACCAGACCTTAAAGCTTATTCTGGCTAATCTTTCTCACACTAGGTCAGGTGGAAGGAACTACAGAATGAACTCACCACAAGATGGCTTCATTTTGGCACTTTTCAACAGTTAAAGAAGTTAGGTACCAAGTCTTTGCCTAACCAGTTCTCTAGGATAATATGCCTTAATGTAAATGTAAAACAGCTGTACCTCCTTAAGGGTTCTCCAATTGGAACAGCAATTGGAACAGCACAGGTGTAGCTTATTGATGAGGTAACTCCAAGACTTGCTTAAAAACCCCAAGCCAGGTCGTCAGACCTTTTTAGGAACTATGGTAGTACATCAATATAGGTAAAGGTATTAAATACACATTAAAATACACACAGACATACCACATCCAAAGGTGAGTTGCTTACCCTAGGGAGCAGGCTATAGGGAGCTTCAAGCTAGCAGCTTCTCTTCCTCCTCCCCGCTTGGGAGGACAGCAAGGAGGCCATGCATACGCGCCAAGCACTGTAGGCGTACATGCACACTAAGTAAAAAGGTAAGCTCCAAAGGTGGTTCCCCCAAAAGCTGCTACCGGTTCTCCGGGACACTGGGAAAAGTTACTACCAGTTCTGGCGAAATGGTGCGAACCTGCTACATCCCATCACTGATTGTAAATGTAGAAACACAGTTACAGTTACACTTCAAAGAGAAGTACCCCTCATCACAGCACAGTTGTAATGACTGTTATTTATACTGTAGGAACTCCAAAAGGGTGAAGGGGAGAAACAATTGCAAGAGATTTGCTATGTGCAGCCAGCAAACTCTTCCAAGATTTGGCAGAGTACAGGGTAAGAGTAATTGACAATGAGTCATAGCTGATCCCAGCCCTTTTTGCTCATTATTATTATTACAGATTTTGGACTACTATCCCAATCACTTCAGTGTAGCTTGTTCCCATAATATTTACGACCAACCTTGGCAGCTCCCAATGGGTCACACCCTTAGCATCTTCATCTTGGTTTCCTTCCGCTGCCTGTGAGATTGTCCAATGATGAAGGAGGTGAAATATGATGCTTAGGTCTTCTCCAGGAGGTGACAAATGCCTATGTGTGCAAATTCCAGACAGATGCAGATGGCCCCCACAGCAATAGAGGAGGCTGCTTTCTACAACTGGCAGGGAATTTACACACACAGGGACAGTGGTGGGATGTCAAAATTTTTACTACCCCACCATGACATCATCACAGTGTGGGCGGAGCTAACATCATGGGTGGAGCCAATGTCATGACATCATGATGTTGTGGGCAGGGCCAAAGAAAAGAAATTTAAAAATAATAAAAAATAAAATAAAAATAAGCACACACACACACCTCAACCCACCTACCCACCCACCCACAACACAAACCTGTAAATAAAATAAATAAATAAATAAAAATACATTAAAATACACCCACCCACCCAAACACCCACCCACCCACAACACAAATCAACCAGAGCTTTTAAACCAGAGCTTAAAGCTTATTCTGGCTAATCTTTCTCACACTAGGTCAGATGGAAGGAGCTACAGAATGAACTCACCACAAGATGGCTTCATTTTGGCACTTTTCAACTTTTCAACAGTTAAAGAAGTTAGGTACTAAGTCTTTGCCTAACCAGTTCTCTAGGATATCTAGGGGAGCAGGCTATAGGGAGCTTCAGGCTAGCAGCTTCTCTTCCTCCTCCCCGCTTGGGAGGACAGCAAGGAGGCTGTGCATACGCGCCAAGCACTGTAGGCGTGCATGCACACCAAGTGCTTGACGCGCATGTGCAGTGGAGGAACCAGTGAAAAGGTAAGCCCCGAAGGTGGTTCCCCTCAAAAGCTGCAACCGGTTCTCCAGGACACTGGGAAAAGTTACTACCAGTTCTGGAGAACTGGTGAGAACCTGTTGCATCCCATCACTGCACAGGGACCAGAGTGGATGACTCGGGGTTCAAATCCTGTCTTGGTCAGATGGAGGAAGTGCTATTCTTGCAGCACGGGTGGGTGTCACAAAGCTCTCTAGATGTTATTGGAGTGTCAGACCCTTGGCCAGAGATGGTAGAAGTTCCATTTTTCTGGGCTGCAGCTCCCAGTATCACTGAAGCTCAGGTCCTAAGCCGAAGTGTAGGTAATGAGGAACCATGAAAGCCACAACCCAACAATATTTAAAATACTCCATCTTCACTCATACCTTATGGCAGGGTTTCCTAATCTTTGGGTTTTGGACTTCAATTCCCAGAAGCCTAAGTCAATTCCCCAAAGCACTGATCAGCCAATGTGCTGACTTAGGCTTCTGAGATTGGAAGTCCATCAGGGTTCTAAGGAATATAGTTTGGGAAACACTGCCTTATGGCGTTGTTTTGTAAGCTAGAGCTGGCCCTACCATTAAGAAGAGTGTTGCATCTGCCTCAGGCATCAAATGTTGACATGGCATGAAAACGCAGCCAGTTGCTACTTGTGTATCTCATTCTTGCTGTATTTCTGCCACCAGAGATAGGGAAAGGTGTCTATAAGCTTTTCAGACCTGTGTTGACTGGGCATTGCATACCCAGATATCGGCAGAGAGTGGCTGCCATTTCTTGGTTTGCTTCTGGTAGTAAAACATTTTGCAGTTATGAGCTAAAAGTTACTCTGTTTGCTTGTTCAGAAAGATATGAAGCTGATTACTTTAGGTTTAAGGTCCTGGAAAATAAAGTCATTCTTCAAAGTTGGCTCTAAATGACCATAAGGTATAGGAAATGAGCAGGAACATGTATTTAAACTCAGAAGCTTTCACCCACAGAGAATGAATATCTTTTCTAAATAAACAACCACTTCCTTGTCTTACTCTCTTTAAGGAACATACAATTCATTGTCACACTAGGTAAAGAAAGACATCCTGGCTCCAAGGATCACTTTGATGTGGCATACAGCAATAGCAATTACACTTATATAACCCAATAGTGCTTAGGTTCACAAGTTAATTAGCATTTTGGGCGGTTCACAAGTTAGTTAGCATTTTGCCCCCAACTCTGGAAAGATGGAAGGCTGAGTCAACCTTAATCAAGCAGAATCGAGATCACATTGTTTGGGCTGCAATACAGCAGTTTAATCTCTGCACCGCTAGGGCTCTATCAGTGTCATAGGAAAGGCAGCCAACTTACAGTTTAGATCCTAGTCATTTCCCTGGGTTAAAACCAGAACAACACATTTCTGCATCTGCTTTGCTTATAGTTCAGAACCTAAAGGTAAGGCTGTAGATTGGACCATGGAAACCTTGAGTGTTATGTTTGGGCAAAGCTATTCTGCATTTTGAAGGGGATTGGTGGCTAAGTGGTTAAGCCGTTGAGCTTGAAGACCAGAAGGTTAGCAGGTCAGCAGTTTGAGACCCACAATGGAGTGAGCTCCCACCATCTGTCCAGCTCCTGCCAATCTAGCAGTTCTAAAGCAAGAAATTGCAAGTAGATAAATAGGTACTGCTTCAGTGAGAAAGGTAACAGCATTCTGTGTGCTTTGGTGTCGAGTCATGCCTGCTACATGACTATGGAATAATCTGCAGATACAGACCACAGACAGCACTGGCTCTCTGGCTCTAAATGGAGATGAGCCCCGCCCCGCCATGGCTGGCTTTCGAACAAGGGAGACCTTTACCAACAACGTATTTCTCTTAGCCTGGAGCATTATGTTCCTCCAGGCAGTTTTTGATCCCCTTAACTCCTGGCTGTCCCTTGACATCTGTCTGGGGCTCAGCTCCAGCATATTTTCAAGATGACCTGGCTCTTTTCCATGGCTTTGAGCATGCTGAGCTTGTCTCATGAATGGTTTCAGCTCAATTATGTTTGAATCTTGACCTGGATGTAAGGGTGCAAATCTTTTTGTCCGCTTGGTCCAGCATCTTTTGATGCTGATTGACTGCAACATTCTTCTAGCCAACAAGTTGATTAACATTTCCTTTTGCTTTCATTAGATTTGTGAGAATCATGCATTCCACAAAATTTCCATGTGGAATTGTAGAACTGGGCAGATGGTACAATTTGTTCTCCATGTTGAACAAAGAGTGCCTTTGTTTGACCATCCATTTATTTTGATCTCGAAGCTGGGCTCTTGCATTGGCCAGTGACATAGCTTCAGAAATTACCATGTAGGAACTAATTTCCTATGCAGCGGTATAGATTGTATCACGGAATCGTAAGAATGTGAAGGGGCCATTGTAAATCTTCTAGTCCAGGGGCCTGCAAACTTGGCCTTCCAGGTGTTCTTGGACTTCAATTCTCAGAAGCCCAAGTCAGCACATCTGCTGATCACAGACCCCTGAACTAGTCCAATTCCTACCCATGCAACCCAAAGCTTGACCATTCTTAGTTATCTAGAATCTGCTTGAGTTCTTCAGATCAAAAGGTAGCTATCAGGTTGGTCCTTAACGAAAGAAAGCTCTCTTATCGTAAAGAAAGCTCTCTTAAAATTAAGTGAAAATCTAACTTTCTGGAATGAATCTCAATGGAAATGTTAGTCTTTAGCTATAACTTCCAAAAATTTTACAGCCATTGAAAAATCCATCCTCCCCATAAAAGTTGTGACATAAATGATTAAATAAAACACTATGAATGCCAGTGTTATGATCAGAAATCAGCTTAAGTGAAGTTGATCCTTTAATAACAACCACCCTTGTTGATGTAAACTAAGCTAGAAAAACCATCAAAGAGCCTTGTAGCAACTTAAAGACCAATATGATTTATTTGACATTAATTCTTCTTGGACTGTAGTCCTAATGAAGTGGGCTTCCCTCCATGCAAGCTTATGGCAAATAAAACTGGTTAATCCTTAAGGAGTCCTGTGTTGGTTTTGTGACAACAGGCTAACAAGGATTTTTGTTTTGTATACTTGCATGTCCAACTTTTTGATTTGGGACTCAGACGTATTCTTCTGCTTTCTTGCAGGACTTGTGTGGGGCTACCACTTGTGACACTTTGGGAATGGCAGATGTTGGCACCATGTGTGACCCAAAGCGAAGCTGCTCAGTCATTGAAGACGATGGCCTTCCCTCTGCTTTTACCACTGCTCATGAACTAGGTAAGGAAAGATTTTGACAAAAGTGAGAGAACTGATTTGATAAGGGCCATTCCCAATTTCAGCTTCAAAGCCAGGGCTCCACCCTTGGACAGATGGGGGTTGGCCATTGAAAGACCATGGGCAGATGTTGGGTGGTCCTTCTGTGCTCCTAGCCCCAAGCTAGTCTACTGGCTTCAGATGTGGTGGAAGTGTCCCATCTCTGATGTTGAAGAAAATATTCAGTTACCAGTCTGGTCATGATTTGTATGTGGCCTCAGAGAAGGTGCTGTCTTCTGTTTTGCCTCAGTCCCAGAACTAGACCACACCTAGCCATGTTGGATGGGAGCTTCTGAGAATTGTAGTCACAACCAATTAACACTTCCAAGCTCTGGAAAGAATAAAATGTTTCTGGGCTGTCTGGAATTGGTAGGCCCATGACTTGTTTCTCAGAGTCATTTCTAGCCTGACTAACAGTAACTTCTTAAGGCCTAGTCATGTTGTCTGAGATCCTTTAAGTTGTGAATCCCAGGAACCAAAATTGAGACAAGGCTGGCCAAGGAAATGTTAGTTCCTGGCACAAAAGAAATAATTCCATGTTCCTTTTTTATTCCATATACAAAAGTCAAGGGGACTAAATCTCCCTTCAACAATGAGTAAAGCCGCCTAGGGTCGGGTTCGCCTGATTGGGGCGGGATAATAAATCTAAATAAATAAATAAATAAATAAATAAATGATGAATGAAGTGTACCTACCAGTTCAATATTTAGAGGTGGCAGGTTGGCTCAGATGAGTGGAGGAGGAAGAGGCTTGTGACTCTGATTTCACAGCAGTGGAGAATCTGCCTTGAACATCAATCTGAATGTTACCACAGTTATCCAAGGTGATGGAGACCTTAGAGTTCAGTACCTGGGATAGCGCCTGTAATGTTCACCCTAAAACCTGGAACTTATTTATTTTGTTTTATTTATGTATTCAGTTTCTATATGGCCCCTTTAGTATAAGAGCTAATATGGGTAGTTTACATGGATTAAAACATAAAACATACACCAAGAACAGCAAAATCAAAGTAAACTAGATACTACAAATAGTGCAATGCAGCAAATATATACAGTAGAACTTTGCTTAACAAATGGCTCAGTTAACACAAAACTTGCATATCAAAAGGAAATCCATAGAAAATAGTGGCTCAGTTAACATTTTTTTTGGAACGGATTAATTGGTTTCCAATGCATACCTGCAGGAAACTGCATTTTGGTTATCAAATTTTGGTTTTCAGTGTATTCCTATGGGAAATTCTATTCAATGCATTCCTATGGGAAACTTGCTTTACATTTTTTTTTGTAGTACGAAATGTTCTGAAGAATGCATTAAATTTGTTAAGCGAGGTTCCACTATATTCACTTAAAACAACTTAAAAGGGCTCTTCCCAAAGGCTTCTCAGCTTAGTAAAGTTTTAAGTTGATTTCCAAAGACCAGGAGGGGTGGAGCTTCACAAACTCCCCATGGGAGTTTGTTTCATAACAAGGGTGACACCACGAAGAAGGTCTGGTTACTTGTTACAGAATTACGGGCATTTCGTGAGGTAGGTACCCTTAACTGCGAAGATTCCAAGGATCTGGTGTGATGGGCAGATGTACTCAGATGGAAATAGTCCATCATTTAGCAATGTCCCCCACTTTTTTTGGCCACTTTCTATATCTGTTGTTTGACAGGTGCCTACCACATTCTTCCTAGTGATAAGGCCAGAACTTACCTGGGACATAAAGCATACAAAATGTGCCGCTGAGCTATAACTTCAAACAATCTTTGAAATGGTAGCTGTGTTAGTCTGTGCAAGCCATTTGCAACTCAACAGGGCCAAACCTCATACCAAGTTTGAATAGCAACCAGGGATTTTCCATTATTGCCAGTTGCAAAAAGCCACAATGTTACTTTTCTGTTAGGCTGGACAACCATTGTACCTGATGAGTATAAACTGATGGCATGAAGTCTCACTTTTATGTCTGACAAAGTGGACTTGATCCACGAAAGCTAACATCAAAATGCAGCAGTTAGTCTTTAAGGTGCCATGAAGTTTTTTGTCATTTTGCTTTCTTTACTCTCTGATATTCAAACAATCTGTTTCTTTTGACTTGTACTGAGATAAGGCTTGGGATGGGTGGGGAATTTGTACATAGCAAAAGTATTCTTCTGTGTTTGGTATTGTTCAGAGGAGTTTATTCATATCATACATAGAGACAGAGGGAAAGAGCAACCTCCGACCATCTCTGTTTGGTTTATTGCATCTTATCACATTGTCTTTAGCAGCAATCTGAGACAAATAGCAGGTGGAGTACTATCTTGATATGTTTGCTTTCAGGCCTCTTTCTGCATGGCATGCTCCCTCTGGATTGCATAGGCATGCAGTGGAATGTTAGCTTTATGGTTAGGTAGCCCTTCCCAAAAGCAGTAGCCTTCTTTTGACCTGTGACACTTCCGCTGACATCCCAACCATTGATTGGGGACTTCAAGTGGCATGGAACTAGTCCAATGAGCTCCCATGAATTGCATATGCCCAGATCCTAGCATTTCCATTAGGCATTAAATGACATTGGCCTCTCTCTTTGGGAGGCAGAATGAGGCCTCTCGGTCAGACAGACTAAACAGAAATATGAGGAGCCTGGCAGCAGGGCAGCAATTCTGCTATATTTCCCAGCTATGGCTGTTACTCAACCCCTAGTTTCAGATCTTGATTACAAGGACTCTGTATGCGTGAAAACACCCTTCACATTTGATGTCTGCCATCGCTGTTCATCTCTAGAGCTTTGAAATGTGTTTTGGATTACAACTCCAAAACTATACCAACCAGCATGGCTAAACCTATGGCTAAGCCTGGAGTATTTTGGCAGTTGTAGTTCCGATGTCCTGATGGCGTAGAAAAGGACATCAGCAAACCCTTCACAACTAGGTCAGATTCATCATCCATCTAGAGTACCATCCGCTTTGTGACTTGCTAGAGCTTTCCAGGATCCCAAGCATCGAAAGGTCTTTCCTATTATCTCCTACCTAATCCAGAAAACAACAACAACCCACAATCCATACAAGAGATGCTAGCAACTGAACCTCCACATCAGACAAGCATTCTGTTCTTCTGCATTCAAGTCATGTATTGTCCTGCTGGTTCTTGCACTTTTTCTAAAAGGCTTGCCTTTGATTCCTGCTATCTCTATGATACTCCCATACTTTGAAATCATAATCTTTTAGTTTAATGACTGTCTATAAACCAAATTATATCCCCAGTTCTCTGATTATGCTCCCTGGAGTTTGCATTGCTTTCTTCTGGCCATAAACGAAGCTACAGCTTCAAAAGACCATTTGAGAGAGAGCAATAAAGAGATACCTGGTTTCCTGTGTTTGTTGAAAGGGGGAGAATATCAGATGCAACCTGCTACTTTTTCACATTTATTTCTAATTTTCTGGCAGGCCATCATGCTATGAACATGTGGGACTTTCATTTATAATTTTCCTGTCCTATCAACAAGAAATTGATGCATGTCTGAAGAAGTGATCTTGATCACGAAAGCTCACACAATGTTTGGCTTTTTTAAGTGATCCAATTAATGCATTACCTTCCTCCTGCATCTATCTTGCGACCCCATGGAGCATTGCACACCAGACACCCCGTCCTCCAGCGAAACCATCTTGGATGCATTCAAATAGCTGTCATAATGAGCTGACTTAATCCAGCTGCAGCCTTAACACTTGGTCTATATGGAAACAAAACTAGATCCTTACCATTGCTAATGGAATTTGTTTTTGTTCAGTTGCACAGTTGACTCTGACCCGTTGCGACCCCATGGACCATTGCCTTCCAGGCACCCCTGTCCTCCACCATCCTCCTCAACCCGCCCAACGCTGTGCCCATTGCATCTACAATACCATCTAGCCATCTCATTTTCTGCCGCCCCCTTCTTCTCTTGCCCTTGATCTTTCCCAGCTTCAAGGGTTTCTCAAGGGAATCCTCTCTTCTCATTTGATGTCCAAAGTACTTTAGCATCATCTTCACTATTTGACCTTCCAAGTAGCAGTCAGGGTTGATTTCTTCTAAGATTGACCTATTTGTTCTCCTATTTGTCCAGGGTACTCTCAAAACTCTCCTCCAACACCACATTTCAAAGGCATCTATTCTTCTGTGCTCATCTTTCCTTATGGTCCAGCTCTCACAACCATACATTACCACCGGGAATACCATTGCCTTGACTATGCAAATTTTTGTTGGCAACGTGATGTCTCTACTTTTGACTATGTTCCCAAGGTTTCTCATCACTTGTCTCCTAAGAATCAGCCGCCTTTTTATTTCATGGCTGCAATCTCCATCTGCAGTGAGCTTTGATCCTAAGAAAGTAAAATCTGTCACTGCTTCTACTTCTTCCCCATCTATTTTCCAAGGAGTGATAGGGCCTGTTGCCATTATCTTGGTTTTCTTGATATTGAGTCTCAAGCCAGCTTTTCCACTCTCTTCTTTCAACCTAATCAAGAGCTTGTTTAGGTCTTCCTTGCTTTCTGCCATTAGGGTGGTATCATCTGCATATCTCAAATTGTTGATGTTTATCCCAGCAATTTTGATCCCAATTTGTGATTCATCCAACCCCGCATTGTGCATTATGTGCTCTGTGTATAAGTTGAATAAGAAGGGTGACAAAATGCAGCCTTGTCTTACTCCTTTTCCTATTCCAAACCACTCCGTCATTCCATATTCTGTCCTAACTGCTGCTTCTTGACTCATCTACAGATTTCTTATGAGGCATATAAGGTGTTCTGGCATTCCCATCTCTTTAATTGCTTGCCACGTTTTTCTGTGCAGTTGCAATAATACAGTAATGGCAGAGGGAACACAGTCACGCAAAGAAAATGGACCTTCAGAATAATGACTCTGTATAAGTCTCCATAAGTTTCTAATCATGCACTATTATAAAACATTAAATCACTCACCGCTGCCAGTGCTTTGCATTTGTCTACATTAGCTTGCTCTCTTTCAAATCCTTGCCAGACCATTCTTGGCATGAAATCTCACTTTGTGATTCTGTGGCTTCAGAACCAGCCACTAAGACCAAAGCCACAGCAAAGAGGCAGGACTGATGTCAGTGGTTGCCACCTGCAGAGCAGATTTTTTTGCGGGGGTGGGTGGGAGGGGATGTTCTTTCTCGTTCCCCCATTAAAAAAAAACCCCATATTTTTGATCCATAATTAGGAAGGAGACAAGTGTGATGCTTAAAATAACTTGTGCTGCTTCAGTCAGTAAGCTCTGACAATAGCAAGATTTTATGAGTGGCTTTCTGGGAAACTTTAGCAAGAGAGAGAGAGAGAGAGAGCTGTGTTTGTGTAAGAGAGGGAGAAACAAGACAGAGAAGCTGAACTTCATTGACTGTGAGGTTTAACTGGAACTGGTGGAAAACAGCTGTTAAGGAGATGAACACGCTCAACCTAGAGATTTCTCTCTCTCTCTCTCTTCTGCTCTGCTTGCAGCTTCAGTTCCTAAGCTTAAGAAATTACATGTCATGACCAGGATGCATTATTAGACCCACACCTAGATCCGGAAGAGTGTTGTTCCAGATTGTCAACAGGATTTACAGCCAAATTGCCTTGGCTTTTATTTAGGTAACAGGAAGAGGCTCAGGGGTTTTGGAGTAAGACCACAACAAATACTGTATTTATGAATCTGGTTCAGCATCTGCCCCGTATCTGGAAATGGGATTACTTCTTCAAGTTAGAACAGGCTGGTCTCTACTGCCTGGGTTTTTAAGTTGTGTGACTTGTAGCATTGGGTGGTGTGTAAACATTCACTCGTGTGTGGCTGAGCTAGTGCATGAAGAGAACTTTATGGTTCAGATACCATACTTTGCCATGGAATCAGTGTGTACAGCAAGATGCAATGAATCTAGTGGCCCACGCCTGCATGTGTGAATCATGCCAGTTAAAACAAGGGCTGGCACTTGGAATTTTTGGTCTGGTTTTTTTTTTTAAATGTGGTCTTGAGGAGAGACAGCAAAGATCTCTTTCGACAACCTCTCTCTTCCATGAGGCTTGGCATTGTGATAGGAAGCAAGATGTGTGTGTGTGTGTGAGTGAGTGAGTAGGTGACCACACAGGAGAGGCAGTGGTAGTGTAAAGCAGGGTTTTCCCAACCTAAGGCCCATGGGCCAAATCCAGCCCATGGCACCATTTCACGTGGCCCCCCACCTCTCCAAGGGCACCCCTTTGAAGCTGTTGGGACAAAATGGTGGCCCCCATTGTGCAGGCAGGGCAAAATGGTCATCCGGCCCATTGAAGCTGACTTGAGAGAACATGACCCAGCCCCCTGCTTGAAAAGATTGGGAACCCCTGGTGTTAAATAACACAACAGAAAGAAAGCTATTTGAAATATGAACCCAAGCACCAAAGAGAGGAAATTGGAGATTCTACTGGATAATTTTCTGATCACTTTCTTGTAATATTAGAACACAGGTCTGCAAACATGCTGAAGAGATGCACTTAGCCCTGACCTACTTTTGTCATCCGGTTTTTCATAATTTACAGCACTGGCTACAAAGAAAGCAGGAGAATAGTCCCAGTCATGTATTGGTTCTATACATGAACAAACCCCCATATTTCCCAGAGTTCTTGCTCGTATGCAAAGCCTACTCATGAGGAAGTTTGTGTTGTTTTCAGTCCCACTATTGAGGCCATAGAATCACAGAATAAGGGAGTTCAAGGGGCCCATAAAGCCATTGAGTCCAATCCCTTATTCAATGCAGGAATCCAAGTTAAAGTATGTTTGACAGATGGATATTTAGCTTTCTCTTAAAAGTCTCCAGCATTGGAGCACTCACTATCTCTCAAAATAATTGGTTCCATTGACATACAGTACTGCTCTGACAATCTGGAGATATGTCTTGATATTCAGTCAAAATCTGGCTTCCTGTATCTTGAGCTCATTATTATCTATCTTGAACTACGGGATAGTCAAGAACAAATCCTTCTTCTGTATGACAACCATTCAAGTGTTTAAAGAGTGTTATTCTATCTCCCTTCAGTATTCTTTTCTCAAAGTAAACATACCTAGGAAAAAATATGACTGGATGAGGCTAAATTTCCCTCCTCTAAGCATGTTCACAGGTTAGAGATTTCCTAATGCATGAATAAGGTTAGAATCATGCAAGGACAGACAAAAAAAATACATGGTGCTTCTTCATGCAGCACCTAATTTATTCCTAGAATGTGAAGGCCAGAAGACCTGGTATTGGGCAGATGGCTTGAAAGAGGAATTAAACACATTCACAGTGGCAAAGTCTATCAGTGCTAACAGACTGGCGTTTCTCCATCCAATCTTCAGATTAAAATCTGGTGTGCCTATAAAGATCAAGGACTGGGAATCAACAAAGAGTTATTTACCAGCTCCAAGTCTTGCTTATGGGCTTCCTAGAGGCATCTGGCCACCCACTTTGGGAAAGAAAGTATAAGATTCAATAGGTGTTTAGAGTCCTATGTCCAGTTCTGGCCAGCCCAGTTAAACAAGGATATTGAGATGTTGATTGCCAGAGGAGGGAACCAAGCTGATCTGGAAACCAAATGAGGAACAGTTGTGGAAGCTGCATGTTCTGAGTATGAAGATGAGAAGATTGAGAAATGACATGATGGTTGTTATTTGAAGAGCTGCCACATGGAAGAAAGAGCAAGTTGTTCTGGTTCTCCAGGCAGTTCTGTTTCTTGTGTTATTATACTATGCTTAAGGTGCCCAGTGATTCAGGTTGCTGTGGGAGTGTTGAAGTCTTGACATTACAACTCAGTGCCTGGTTTTGATGTTAACGTTTTTGCCTAATGATAAATGGAGTGAAATTTACTTGGGATCCAATTTCTAGCAAGCGGTTAGTCAGCTGGTCTCAATATATCTGCTGTTTACTTTCAGGGGTTCAGCAAAAGCCTAAAGGCTTGAAAAATGGGCAATGAGAGGATGTTCCAGGAAATGTTGGGGGTGTTTAACCAAGGAGATCATTTCTGCTTCCATTCCTGCTTCTCTCTTGATTTCTCAGGTTTCTTTCTCATGCCTTTTTTTTTTGCAAGGACGAGTGTCCACGCACAAAGCAGATGGTGTGAACCTTGGCCAGAAAACTGCTGGCTTGCAAGCTCTTGCTGGCAGGAACGGCATGCATCTGTTGTAACTTTTTCCATTCCTTTGGGGGCAATCTGATTAGAACATGAGAAGCAAGGCAATTTGTAGAGCCAGGAAGGAGGATCTGAAGAAGTAAAGTCCATACTACAGGCACTTCCAGAGCTGATAGTCCTACAAGTGTTAATGGCATCTTGGGTGGAATAGGCAAGAAAGGTAAGAAAGTGTGACCCATCCAGAGCTCACCCATCCAGAGCATAAAGTTACTTTTCTGGACTCCAACTCCTACAATCAGGATACCCAGTAGCAATGGTGGCCAGGGGAAATGTAATCCCAAAAAGTATCCCCCCTCCATGTTTGACTCGATTTATGACCCGCCAAGCCAAATATAATGCAGTGGTCTTGGTCTTGTGGATTGCTGAGCAAACCCACCTTCATATGTCAAATGCAGTCAAATAAAATGCTAAGTGGGACATGCATCAGGAGGGTGGGGGATAAGGGCTAAATAAAATAAACAGAAATAGGTGTCTTCTGATGGCAGAAGGTAGTTCAGGAGAAAAAGGGAAGAAAATATGCTTCTTCAAAGTCTACTATCATCTATCCAAACCATCCCTCTTCATTTTGTGCATTATTTTTAACATACTGTACTGAAGTCAAAGTTAGACTGAACTGTTGAGATGTCATTAGAAGCATTTATCCTAGTGTGAGGTTTCTCCTCCTCCTGTGAATTAACTTGTATCTGCTCTGCAACTGGTCATAGTAAAGTAAACTTGGGCTTCATCTACCATTGTGATTGCAAAACTTCAGGAATGAGATGCCTAGAGAGAAAATGTTGCAATAGTAGGGAATGTGCATTTTCTTGACAGTTTGTTCCCACATACCCTTTCCAGCCCCCATGAAATCAGTGGAAAATTAGCCACTTTCTGTCCCATGTGAATTAGTAATTGGTCAATGACAGTCAAAGCTTCTCTTCCTGTGATTTTAAAACTGTTTCTCATTGACTTTTTAGGACATGTATTCAACATGCCCCATGACAATGTGAAGGTCTGCGAGGAGGTCTTTGGGAGACTGAGGACCAACCACATGATGTCACCTACTCTCATCCAGATTGACCGCACCAAACCATGGTCGGCTTGCAGTGCTGCTATCATCACTGACTTCTTGGATAGCGGACATGGTGAGCAGGGGATGGGGCATAGGATGGGAGTCGGAGGAGAGAAACTGAGATCTTGAGGTCCAAAGACTGAGTGACGTACATGAGCCAGTATTGTATATGCATTATGTAGAGGTAAAGGTTGCCCCTGCTCAAAAACCAGTCATATCTGACTCTAGGGTACGGTGCTCATCTCCTTTTGTAGCAAAAGAACCAGTGCTGTCTGCATCTGCAGATGTTCCCATGGTCATATGGCATATGAAACACTGGTTCCTTCTCACCAAAGTGGCTCCTATTTATCCACTTGCAGTTTCTTGCTTTCAAGCTGCTAGGTTGGCAGGAGCTGGGACAGAGATGGGACTTCACTCTGTCATGTAGGAGAATAGATCATCCAACTATTTTTGCAAAGGCCTCTGGACCAGGATCCATGCTTACAGAACTGCTGCTCTGTCTAGCTAATGTGGAAGAGCAAAAATAATCTTGAACTTTCTTCAAGGAAAGAGGAAAGAAAGAAGGAAGGTTATGAGTAACAATCTGCATGCAAAACTAGAAAAGGAAAGAGGAAACTCATAAGTGAGGTGATCCATCTGCCCATTCTTCTACACAGAGGTGCATATCTTTTGTTACACATGTCAGAGTACCATCCCAGTAAAAAATTCATCCTCTAGTGGCAACAATGCAAGCCAGAAATGAAGAAAATTGGAGACGATCTGCTACAACATTTTTCAGAGGGATTCCAATGTCCTTATAATAGCAGTCGGCTAGTGGTAGCCATTGAGATATTGTCCATAAACCAAACCTTGGGAGACACTGATTTAGAAATCTATAACTTGCCAACTGTTCCACTAGAGGATATGCCCCCCAAAACTAGAAATGCCTGCTCCTCATCAATATATTTTATGCATGTGGTTATATATCCCATTGGGAGTCCTAAGTTGGTGGAGTAGTTCTCCATTTTGGGATCAAAAGTTGCTGAGACTCAAAACTGCCTTGGGATTTTGAGAAGAATTTATAATTCCTTGCTTGGGGAAGAAAAGATGATTTATTTCTATAGCTGAGAGATGAGAGAAAAAAATATCAAATTGTTTCTTCAAGACTTGCCCGACTTCTCAGGTAGGTTCATCACAGCCTCACCATCACAACCTTGCCATCAAAAGACTCTTGTGAATCTCTTCACAGAATATGAAGGGAGAAGGCACAAGGGCAACATAGTGAAGAAAAGGTGTCAGTAGATCCTTAAAACCAGCTGTCTACAAGGCCAGAGTCATTGCTGACTGCTGAAAAATTGCTGGCACAGCTGCCTTGGCCAGTTCTTCTGCTTTTATGAGAAAACTTGGACTCAGAAAACCATCATTGGAAACGGGGAGTCTGAATATTGCTCAGAGCAGCCATTTTAAAGAGATTAAAAATATGCAACAGCTGGTCTGCTGAACCTCTGTTCATCTGTTTTCTTTGTGTAAAGTAATGAGATTTTATGACATGCTGAACCTTTTCAATATAAACATGCAAGACAATGTACAAGTATAATGATGTAAATTGTAAAACACCATAGTGTTCCTTGAAGCTTAGTCATCTGTAGTGGAGATGCACTGAAATAAGTTGGACTTAAATGAGTCATGACTTAATGCATCTCAGTGGGTCTACTGAAGGCAGGTTTCAGGGTGGATCTTAACCTTGTATTGTAAAATTATTTGTGGGAGGAAATGAGCTACTTCTGGTGATGTGTGAAAATGTTACTTTTGTCAAGCTTTCAAATTCTACAGATATATTTTTTGCCTGCCACTTTAGAGTGTATCCTAGTGCCTATTTTGGAGAAATAGTAGTGGAATTTTTGCTGAACTCAAATGTTTTCATTTCACTTCTTCCAGTCTGGTTGGAACAACACCTGGTATGGATCCCCAATCTGCTTCCGTAAGAAAACAGCTCCAAACTCTACCCTGTCTATCTTTTCATTTAGTCTCTGCCCAATTTCTCTTCCAGGTGACTGCCTCCTGGACCAGCCCACCAAGCCCATTGAATTGCCTGAAGAACTTCCAGGAGCCAGCTATAACCTCAACCAGCAATGCGAGTTGGCGTTTGGTGTCGGCTCCAAGCCCTGCCCGTACATGCAATACTGCACCAAGCTGTGGTGCACAGGGAAGGCGCGTGGTCATATCATGTGCCAGACACGGCACTTTCCTTGGGCTGATGGCACCAGCTGTGGAGAGGGCAGGTTCTGTTTGAAGGGGGTCTGTGTTGAGAAGCACAACATCAGTAAGTACCGGGTGAGTATGTGATGCTTCAGGGAGAGATCGGTTATATTTGCAGATATCTACACTCATGTTTACGGCTGCTGTGGCTTAGTGGCTAAGACACTGAACTTGATGACTGGAAGGTCACCAGGTTAGCAGTTTGACCCCAAAGTGTTACACAATAGAGTAAGCGCCTGTTGTCTGTCCTAGTTCTTGCCAACCTAGCAGTTCAAAAGCAAGAAATTGCAAATAGATGACTAGGTACCACTTTAGTGGGAAGGTAAATAGTGTTCCTTGCACTCCAGTGTCTAGTCATGCCTTCCACGTGTCCACAGAAACATCTGCAGATGCAAACAGCACTGGTTCTTTGGTTATAAATAGACCTGAGCACCGGGACCTAGTGTCAGATATGACTGGCTTTCAAGGAAGGGTGACCTTTGCTTTTACCTATTGAGTACTCGTTTGCATAGAACCAAAGAATTCATAAACCCTGTATGAAAAGGTTTTCCACAGGTAGTGATGGAGAAATCTATCTTTTCAGTTCTACCTAGGTTTTTGTCTTTTCACTTGATACAATTGCTTAGTTGAGGCATTTATAATCTGGCAAGATTTATTTTTCTTGTAGAGGAGGCAATACTAACTATAGCATTGTAGCACAATGCATGGGCTGTAAATTCTGCCCTCTTAAAGAAACCTACCAATTCAACTGAAAAACGTGACTTAGAAATAATGGAGAGTGGTGAGGTTTACCCCTAGATAAGCAGATATCAAACTGAATGCGACTTTGCTTGCACCCAATGTAATGAGATAGATGGCTGTATTAGCCAGTTAATCATCTGCATTTAAGCAGATTAAATTTAAATGCCCTGATTTTTTAAAAAAAGTCCTCCCTTCACAAGCATGTTTAATTTTTATGACAGTGTAGCAGGCATTAAAACAGGCATTCTCTTATGATTGCAAAAGAAAGAAGGTTGTCTCTTAAAATCTGCCATCTGCAAGGCTTTGGAACAACCTGACGTTTAAAATAATAATCAAACATAGACACATATTCACGGTAATTCTTCTGTAACAAATGTTGTTTGCTTGTACAGATTATTTTAAGCAGCTGTTCTGTCCTTCCACAGCAGTTGAAAAATTCTGCCTCCTTAATGCACAGTTGTAAATGAAAAGCTCTCTTTGTATGTGTATGCACACGCGCATGTGCGCACATGCTTCTATCGCCTTTGTGTGGGCTTTTAGAGTTATCCTTGTGGGCACACTCAAGCAGGCTTATAGCTGGTACTATGGACTGAATGAAAGTAAGGTCTTGAATTTTGCCTCAAGGCAATTACCTTTCCCAAAGAACACAAATCATACCTTGAAAACAATGAGTTACATGTTTGTAAGTTGCTGGTAGTTAATTGTTTTGTTAGAATGAGGATTTTACTAAAGTTACATTTTGAAAGTAATGTAACAGGTGGTGTCCATTACATTCTTAGTATAGCATGTAACCTTTTCTAGTTACTTTCAAAGGTCATTTTAAAACCTTTTGAGATAGGAATATTTTGGGGTTTTATGCCATTCTTTTATCAATCCTTTCTTTTAATTTTTAAGTAATAGGAAAGACTGAAAATGAATTATTGCACAGTGCTGGCGAAGCAATTAGTTACCCTTTCATCATTGTAATTAGCAAAGACCAAGGGTTAGTTTTCGAACGCTGTAAAGTATAACAGGAAGAAATTACATTTTAAAAGTAATTTTCTAAACTCTGCAGTAATAATAATAAAAATAGCAGGGTGAATCAAGATGACTTCTTTCATGTCCAGATCAAACTTTGAACCGCCAAAATGAAGCCACTTTCTTGGCTTTGTTGTTGGCCAAAATTATAATCCTCACCAAGATTACTTAAGTGAGTCAAAAGAATAAATAATTGTTGAAATTTTGTTCTCATGATTTGCTGTAGCTTCAGATTATATATTCCAAGATATGCATCTTCAACCATTTTTATGCAGATCTAGACATTTCTGAGCATTTCTCTGAACTGTTTAGTAATCTGGATGCCCATTTCCCCATTCGCTTTTCCTTATATATTTGGAGGACAATACTTTTTAATGCTGCCATCTCTTTGGGATGCAGGAGAAGCATCTTGTACATTCTCACACATTCTCTCTTCTTGATCTCTGATAAGTATCTAGAACTTGCCTAGATTGCAAGACACTATCAATAGGTTTCAAAATATGGAGGCTAAACTATAGAGTGGAGCAGGGATAGGATATTCCAGCTTGGAGGAAAGGTTGGTGATGATGGCTTGTGGGTATGGCATCCACTCAGCCCACTGTGTTTTGGCAGGTGGATGGTAACTGGGGGAAGTGGGCACCTTATGGCCAGTGCTCTCGGACCTGCGGTGGAGGCGTCCAGTTGGCAAAGCGTGAATGCAACAACCCATCTCCTGCCAATGAAGGGAAGTACTGTGAAGGCATCCGAGTCAAATACCGCTCCTGTAATCTGGACCCTTGCTCTGATTCAGGTGAGCCTGTAAAATCGGGACAGAATTTCCCATGAGAGCTTGGATACAGCAGATGCTCCGGAAAGGCCCTTTAGGAAAAGCCTAAAAACCTGGCTGGCAAAGCTGGTGTGAGGCACCAGTGACCCTGCCTGCTGGCTGATGTAGTAAGAATGCTCTCTCTCTCTCTCTCTCTTAATCTGTAGGTGTTGGGGTAACTTTTGATAGTAGTTTTAATTGGGTTTTTACAGGTTTTAAAGTTTTAAAACTGTCATATTGGTTTTATTCTCTGTGTGCTTCCCAGAGTCTTCTGAGTTGGGTGGCAATATAAATCAAAAACAAACAAACAAACAAAAACTGTAGCTGCTAGGCAAAAGTGGAGGTGATCTGTCTTTTGGATGGGAAGCATTTCACAGACCAGTGATGGTGAACTTTGACACTCCAGGTGTTCTTGGACTTCAACTCCCAGAAGCCCAAGTCAGCACTCCTGCTGATCAGGGCTTCTGGGAATTGAGGTTTCAGAACACCTGGAGTGCCAAGGTTCACCATCACGGTACACAGACAGTTAAAAATGTTCCTTTCCCAACTAGCATTTCCTTCTCAGGTAAATTGGTTACAAATGTGCAGGATTCCTTAATTAATAAACTCAATTATTTTCATTTTCAACTCGCTGATGTAAGCCACCAGAGTGGGATGGGGTATCAACTAAGCAAGTAAGTAAGTAAGTAAGTAAGTAAGTAAGTAAGTAAGTAAGTAAGTAAGGAAGGAAGGAAGGAAGGAAGGAAGGAAGGAAGGAAGGAAGGAAGGAAGGAAGGAAGGAAGGAAGGAAGGAAATGAACGAACCAGCCAGCCGGCCGACCAACCAACCAACCAACCAACCAACCAACCAACCAACCAACCAACCAACCAACCAACCAACCAACCAACCAACCAACAAACCAACAAACAAACAAACAAACAAACAAACAAACTCTTACATTCTCCAGTGAGTCCCTGTGCATGTGGTGAATGCAGAAATGATACAGTTTATGGGCTCCATGTAGCTCATCAAGTGTCCAGAGCATCCACCTCAGTCCCCCTGCCCCAATCAAAAACTTTGGGAACTGATTTTGTATTTTAAGGCAGTTTTTGCCCCAACCTTTTGGAGATCAGAAATAGTTTTCATTTTTGAAACTGGGAGTGGTGGTCTTTTGTGTTAGGTTTTAAAAATAGGGGGAAAGATGACTCTTGAAGCCCCAAATGCCCAGCATTGGGCTCTTATGCAGTTGCTACCTAATGTATATAATGAGACAACCGGTTGGGTGCAAATTAGCCTCCTGTCCCTTCCCACTTAAAAATGTTGGGTGTTTTATTTGGAAAACTGAATCGATTTGTTTTCTTACAGTCCCTGGGAAGAGCTTTCGAGAAGAACAGTGTGAAGCGTTCAATGGCTATAACCACAGTACAAACCGGCTCACAGCCACTGTATCATGGGTACCCAAGTATTCTGGAGTATCACCTCGAGACAAGTGCAAGCTCATCTGTAGAGCCAATGGTACTGGGTACTTTTACGTCTTGGCCCCAAAGGTGAGTAATGAAAACAGAGCTTCAAATCCTATTGTTTATCATAGAAAAATAACACTAGAATAGGTCCATTAAATCAATTAGGATTTAGTGAGTCAGCATCTCCATTAGTTCCTTTAATTCTTTAAATATTTTAAAACATAAAATTAAAAAAAATGCAAAACCAAAATATACAACAATTGGAACAATAACTCTATGTGCACCTCCACTCTACTCATAAGACCATAGACAGGAATTATTTAGTCATTTAACTATTTTTGCCATGCTTCACATATCCCATTCATCTCTCAAAAGATATTGTTTCCTGCACTGACCTTATAACTTTCCCTTTCAAAAACTAATTCAAGTGGGTTACACTAGGTAAAGGCAGTTGTATCTGACTCTAGAGTTCAGTGTTCATCTTTGTTTATAGCCAAAGATCCAGTGCTGTCTGGGTCTGCAGACATTTCCATAGACATGTGGAAGGCATGACTAAACACCAGAGGGCACAAAATGCTGTTTACCTTCTCACCAAAGTTGTACTTTGCTTTCAAACTGTTAGGTTGGCAGGAACTGGGACAGAGATGGAAACTCACTCTGTCATTTAGCACTTGGGTCTCGAACTGCTGAGCTGCCAACCTTTCAGTCTTTTGTTCAGCATCTTAACCACTAAGCCAGTGCAGTTCCTATAACTGTGATTTATTATGCTAAAGTAAGTCACAATAGAAATACGCCCAATGAATCAATGGAGCTGATAGAAGAGTTAACTCACCCAATTCCCTTTGATTCGATATGCCTACTTTAGTGTGATTTACTTTACTAAAGCAACAGGATTTTGGCCTGCAGTTTGTTTGGCGCAAACAAGTGTGTCTTTATACCCTTTGGAAGAGCAGGAAAGTTTCCCAGAGAGTGGCTGTGTGCAGTATAGTGTCTGGTTTTATTTACTAATGATTTAAATCAAAGTGGGCATCTCCTATAGCAGCATTTCCCAAACTTGTTTATTGTGGAACACTTGACAAATCCTAAAATTTCAACAGAACACTTATTGTATTGGTTTTTGCAAAAGAAAGATAGGTTTGGATTTTTAAGCTTAAATAATATAAATAAGTATAAGTGTTAAAATAAATATTTATTCAAAAAAATTAGTTATACAAAACAGAACTATTAATAATTTCATGTCAGAGATTACTCTGGGTTGAAAGGATTTTTAGGGGACCCCTGAATGAGGCTCCTTTCATGTCCCCAAGTGCACCTCTTGGGTATCGAAACCTGACCTTCCAGTCTCCAGCTCAGCAACTTAACCAGTAAACCACTGGGAGAGCTGCTAATAGAACTATTGAAAACAATAAATAAACAATAGCAACAAACAAACAAATAGCAATAAATAATCAATAGTTTTTAATGACTTGGGTTTCTTTTGGGTCTTTGAATTTCAAATTCCTATAATGTCAGACACAATATTAGAAAGCTGAATTCTTATACCATAATTTCATATATTTTTTTCATGGAACACTTATTGACCTCCTATGGAACACCAGTGTTCCTCAGAATATAGTTTGGGAAAACGATGTCCTATAGCAAAGCCAGTGCTGACTGCAGATATGAAAGTGCCTTCCTCCTGTTTGATCATCCCTGTTCTCTTTTTGGCAGGTTGTTGATGGGACGTCATGCTCCCCAGATTCCACCTCACTATGTGTCCAGGGGAAATGTATCAAGGCTGGATGTGATGGGAAGCTGGGCTCCAAAAAGAAGTTTGACAAATGCGGCGTGTGTGGCGGAGACAATAAGAGCTGCAAGAAAGTCTCTGGCTTGTTCACCAAACCCATGTGAGTCGGTGTCAAACATTCACTTAAGACACTTAAGGCCCTCAGGCTAGATCCGGCACATGGCACCATTTCATGTGGGCCCCCACCCCTCCAAGGGCATTCAAGAAAAAAATGATCACCCCTTTGAAGATGTTGGGACAAAATGGCCACCCACATCATGCAGGCAGAGCAAAATGGTCATCCGGCCCTCGAAGCTGACTGAGAGAGCATGACTTGGCCCCCGGCTTGTAAAGGTTGGGAACCCCTGATTTAAGGCACTGAGGAGAGAAGTGCCATAGCCTAGTAGTATAGTACCCAATTTGTATGAAGAAAATACCAATATTTAATCCATGGTAAGGCTGTGATCGATCCCTCCTGGAAATTCTGGAGGACTTCTCCATGGGTGATATTGAGATAAATGTACCAAAGTTCTGACCCCATATAAGGCATCTTTGGGTGTTGATTTGGGAGAATAAAAGAGAAATCTTTCACTATCAACTGAACCTCTACCTACAGAGCAACAAGACAAGGAGAGTGTTGTAAATTTATTCTCAGCTTTGCTAGAGAGAAAATTTGTCTATGTCAATAACGTAATGGCCACTAATTACTCCTGGATGGAAATGTTGCAAACTTTTCTCTGCCTTTGACAAGACCAACAGCAAAATTTCTTCTTGTAGGTCCCTTTGTTCTTAAGTAGGACCTCTTGGTGGACTTCTCTGCAGCAGTGGGGGAAACTTCTTTTATCAGTGCATTGAGGGCAGAGAGTGGCATGTCATTTTTTATGACTTCTTGGAGCGGAGCTGTGTAGATCTGTGTTTTGAGACAATAACCTGGCTGGCAGGTCAGGTCTGGGGAATGGATCGATCAATTTCCCCAGCTGGCTGGATGGTTTGACACCCAGTGCCTCCTAGCTATAATGCCTAGCTATAATGGCTGGTTTTTAATGCTAAGTTTATAAGCTCCTTTTAAAACTTTTAAAACTTTTAATTTCTAAATTGGTTTTAAATTGTTGTTTTGCTGATTGTGTTGGGAATCGCCCTGGGTCCCTTCGGGGAGGAGGGCGATAAACAAATTTAAATAAAATAAATAAATAAATAAAATAACACCCAGCTCTGTGCAGCAAATCTTCTGGCTGGGGGTGATGAGTATTGGTCCAAAACATCTGGAAGGCTCAAGGCTCCCTACCCCTCAATGAAGTCTTCCCATAAGACATATGTCATGAGATTTTGTTAACTCATGTTAATCCCTTACTTGTTTTGTTTCTTCCATCTAAAGGCATGGCTACAATTTTGTGGTGCTCATCCCAGCCGGTGCTTCCAGCATTGACATCCGACAGCGAGGCTACAAGGGAATGATCAGTGATGACAACTACCTGGCTGTGAAAAATGGGCATGGCAAATACCTCCTGAATGGGCATTTCATTGTCTCAGCTGTGGAAAGGGACCTCATGGTGAAGGGTAGCGTGTTGCGCTACAGTGGCACAGGGACAGCTGTAGAGAGCCTTCAAGCCTTCATGCCTATTCAGGAGCCCTTGACTGTGGAAGTGTTATCGGTCGGGAAGATGACCCCACCTCGGGTGCGCTACTCCTTCTATTTGCCCAAAGAAAGTAAAGAGGACAAGTCGTTGTACCGCAAAGATGGGAAGCGGCCACCAATCCTCACCAACAGCATCCTCAGCCTCTCCAACCGCTTGGATACAGGTAGGCCAGATTACAAACGGCCTTTGTACAAATGGGCCACCACTAGCTGGGAAGACTGTTCGGTCACTTGTGGCAATGGGCTGCAGAAGCGCATGGTGCTCTGCCGTGATACCCTTGGCCAGCTGGCCTCTGCCTGTGATGCCACTCAGCGACCCAGTGACATCCGGATATGTGGGGACCCGTGTCCCACCTGGGAGGCCTCCTCTTGGTCATCGTGCTCTAAAACCTGTGGCCGGGGCTTTAAGAGACGCATGCTGAAATGCATGGGCCATGGCAGTGTCCTGCTGCCACGTGACCGCTGCAACCTCCGGAAGAAGCCACAGGAGCTGGACTTTTGTACCCTGAGACCGTGCTGAGTGGGCTGGACCCCGATTCTGACCAAGGCACAATGTGCAGCATGCTCTGGCCCTCGGAAGTCAAGCGGCTGAAAGTGTAAAAAGAAAAGAATTAAAGAAGCCTCCAGGGGGAAGGGAAAGGGAGTCGACTGAATGGAGTGGGAATCTGTTACATAATACATTTCAACAAACAAAAGGATTTTAAATGGGAAGAAAGAGCGAAAGAGAGAGAGAGAGAGAGAGAGAGAGAGAGAATATGTCCTTTAAAAAAGGGGGTTGAGTTGTGGGTTTAAACAATCCAGTCGGTCAGTGTGGTCAAAGCAGGATGAAACAACTACCTCGAAGTTGCTCACCCACCTCAAATGCCATTACATCTTAGCAGTGTATTCTGTGGGTGTGAAGAAAAGTAAGACCAGAACTGAGAGAAACTGCCGTCCATGATGGACCAATGACAATGGTGACTGTTGCTTAGGGCTGTGGGCCCAATCTCCTCCAAAACGAACAGGGTCTGCCTCCCGTTGGGGGTGGGCAGGTCACAAGGAGTTGCTGTTACACCTGCAACCAAAGATGTAAGGCTTCAAGACTGATAAAGCATGGGTACCTCCAAAGCCTACCAGCAAGTGATTCCCTATCCCTGACACATTGCGGGTATCTTGGCACACATTTTTTGTTCTAGATTTTGTACTTTCTATGCAGGGCTGATGACCAGTCCCTGATCAGTAGCTTCCTTTCCATTCACATTGAAGGACTAGTTGGGGTACTTTTGTTCCTTAATGGTGCTTGACCATGTTTTCTCTTGAGTCTTCCTGCATCAAAACAAAGCATTTCTTAGTTGCCAATTTCTCCTAGTGAACTTTAAGATACTCTGTGGGGTAATATAATCATAATTTCATATCAGAAATTACTCTGGGTTGAAAGGATTTTTTGTGTGAGAGAAACTCTGCTCAGGGGATGCCCAAATGAGGCTCCTTTCATGTCCCCAAGAGCTGGGACAGAGATGGGTGCTCAAACTGTCATGCAGTACCTGGGTCTTGAACTGCCAACTTGCCAGCCTTCCAGCTAACAAGGCGAGCTTCTTAACCACTGAGCCACCATAGCCCCTTTACGCTGTGGGGTGAAGGTATATCTTAACTTCCCACTGTCTCCCCATGGGACCTAGAAAGCTTGCTTTCTGTTCTATTATTTGTCTCTTTCCCTCTTCAATTATTCAAAATCATGTGTCTTCAAAATTCACTCTTTTGTGTGGGCATTCTATGCAGTCATTGTAAGCCTGCACAAATTATTTGTGAGTCTGAACATCTTCTCATTGTCAGTATTATGGATTATGAAATACACGGTCTGGCCAACTTTGTACTGAGTATGAAAAACCCAGAAGATTCAGGCTGATGTTCCCATTTTCAATCCCTTTAGGTTACTTGAATGTTTGGAAGGAGAACGAGTATGCCATGAGGTGCACATTGTAGCACATTATAGAGTCAAATCAGACCTTATACCAAGTAAAAGAGAGCAGAGGTTTCTTTCACCGTGCTGTGTGTTTATCTGGGTGCTTAAAACAATATCACTTCAATATCAGTCCCTTTTTGAGGAGGGTGGCATAAAAGTGTGATGAAATAAATAAATAATAAATAAATATTGAGGGGTGCTAGGTAGAGTTGCTTCGGAAAGTAGAGTGGCATATAAGTCTAAATACAAAAAATAAAAAATCAAGAGGACCATAATTTGCCTGGCCCCTCGTAATGTCGCTATACATACACACTTATATTGAGTTTATGATGGTATAACCAGATGGGTAAGTAACTTCTTTTCTGATTGTCTGTAGTGAATCAGAATTGTCGCTAGATGACCAGAAAAGGAAGCTTGAATCAAGTTGGTGCTTTCTGTCTTTATAATGAAGTAACGTACACACATGAAATATGAGATGCTAGAACACTTTCCAGAAATGCAATGGTGGTTTGCGTCTTTATTCTCAAGAATCGAGGGAACAGAACATTGGTGCTGAAGACTCTTAGATATTCTGGCCTTGCAAAAGTATGGTTTCTTGGGGGAGAGGGGAGAGGATGAATGGTCTACTTTCTTTGTAGTGCAGATCCAGCTATAGGGTCTGTGCATGATACGGATCTCAAGATGACTTGTTTTCTTCCCTGAAAATCAACCTGGGTTTTTATAGGGCGCTCTGTCTGATCTAGCAGTGCATTGGTTGGCTACTGATTTTTAAAGAGGTCCACCTAAAATAATTTCAGAATCAAACCTATTAATTCCCTTAAACTGTAGCGCACTGACATCCTTTAAAAAAACCCTGTTGTGGTGTATTTGGGAAGGGAGGGGCTTTTGTTTTGTTTTTGTTTTTAAAACTATGGTTCTTTTGCAAGATATATGGCAAAAGAATGGAAATGCCTATCATACTGGCTGCTTTGTGTATACCATGTATACTGTAAGGTGTCTGTTGTTGGAGTGTCAATGGCAAACCTGAAATAAACTTGTTAAGTATTTAAACTACTTGGCTCTTACAGTTTTCTTTGAGCTGTTTATTGTGTAAGCAATCACCAAATTGCCTGGGGCGGAGTGTGTGTGTGTGACTATGATGACTACTTATATCTGAGAATGTCTCCCCCCCCCCCAAAGCAGGAAAAATACCACTCGTGTGAATTTGCTTAAGGTGCATCCCAGCTTGCCATGAAGTGACCACACACTGTGATCACGGAGCCATCTCCTGCAGCCCATATAAGATGAGACATGCAGGATTTTACACAGGGGCTGCAATGGACTGCCACAGTCTTGATGATATTATCAAGGTGGGTCTTCACAGCCAGTCCATCTGGCATGGCCTCTTCCACCTCCACGATGGTTGGGAATCAGAGTTCCTCCTCCGCTCATTTTGCTGTCGGGCCCAATAGGATGGTTTCCAGTGGCATTTCCTCCACTGAGGGGGACCATCACCCCACCTAAAGAGGCTCATCCGCCTCCAGCCATTGGCCCCAGGTTACTTTCCACCACCCAACACTTGACGTTGAGTCACTTGCTGCACCATCTACTCCATTACTGTAGCGGGATTTCTAGCCAGACATGTGAGCCAATGTTAATCCCAGCTAAAAGGAATTTAAAAGCAAAAGCAAAACAATCACATTTATATAATAATAACAACAACATACCTTTTTTAGAGTACAATTCCCATGTTCCAAAGGCTTTGCATTCATTTTCCATGGGTGCAGCTGTATTGTATATGAACAAGAACATGCCCTTTTTGTGGAAAGGAAATATACTCCCCAAAGGGTGTGAGATTTTGAAATGCACAGCACTCGGGTGTCAAATTGGTGGCCTGAGGACCTTCCAGTCATTAAGCTCAGCATCTTAATCACTAAACTACCATGGCTCCATATTAGATCTGCATAAAAGAAATAGTAGTTAGACATGTACCCCCGTACCTGCTGCAAATGTGTTTGCAAAGTGATATTTTCTGCTCTAGATCTGGCGGTTTGCAAGCTGAATTATGCTTTCCTGTAGGCTTTGAATCTCCACCAACATTAAGGCCATAAAGTATGTCTTGAATAGCTGTGGTGAAGCATCACACTTCTTGCATGGAACTGGTGATACCATATGTTCTAAGCAAGAACCTTGTAAGACAGGACACGAATGTAGCATTCTTTCAGCAAATTGGTTGTGTTCTCACCTGAAGATGGCAGATGGGCCAAGTTCAGAAGGTGAGTACATTACAGAAACAATATTTAAACTTCAAGCACTAGGAGATATACTTTAGGATAAAGGTTGGGAATGGTTCCTGGATTGATTTTGATCCAGGTGGGAGCTGTATTGAATGAAACACAACTCCAGATTAATTCATAAACTATTCAGAAGCCTCAACTTGGCTTCTGAACTGAAAGCAGGACCTGTGCACAGCCCTGCTAGGAACCTGAACCAAAACAAAAACTTGAACCAGGATCAAGGTTTTTTCTGAGCAAGAGACTATTTTGACCTGGATCCCAAAGTTCATCGGGATTTGCTCTAAATCATGGATTCAAGCAGTCTAGAGTTGACCTCACCAGTTGAAATCCCTGGTTCTTATCCATCATCTCAGTAGGTGAAGTTAACCCAAGGAACTCTTTCCCTTAGGACTTCAGAACACGAGAGTGAGACATCCTTGAGGTACTTTTGTCTTAAGATGTAAAACTGCCAAGGAGAAGGAAATCTTATACCTTCCCATTCATCTGGCCTCCAGTGATGAAATGAACCCAGGTGATAGGCCCTGTTTTCTTGAGAAAGCAGCACAGGAGGAATCCGTGCTTAAGTCCTGGAAGAACACCGTTAGATCTTCACACGCTACAATGCTACTGAGCACACAATTGGTCCCCCGCCCTGTCAGCATTGTTGAATGCATTGCAAGGATGACTCAGCTAGCATCCTGCTGTTTCTTTCTCAGCACACCCTAGATGAGTCAAGCCACTATGGAAATATTATCAGTGTCAGCCTTGAGATAAGATCCACAACACATACTCTTTTCACAGTGTGTTTCTGTGCTCTGCTTCCCAAAATGAAGGCTGTTCCAGGATATATTTTTTCCCTGCCAAAAGGATTGAATGTGTGTCCTTTTCACAGTGTGTTGGTAAATATGAAGCTCTCTCAGGGAAAGTTTATTAGTGAAAAGAAGGAGAGGAAATTCCCAAACTCCCATGATCTTAGCAACCAATCTATACCAAAATCTTCTCTCTAAATGATGCGCCAAAAATGATTGCTAGTTTTGTTGTCTTTCCAAATGTGCTTGCTTGTGTTTGAAGTCATGGTGGCAAATGGCCTAGCTAAGAACACATGGCCTTCCCTCTTAGCAAATCATCATCGTTGTCGTTGTCCTCATCGTCGCTGTTGTGTGCTGCCAAGTTGATTCCAATTTATGGCAGACCTTTCCAGGGTCTTCCAGGTAGGGAATACAAAGAAATGGTTTGCCATTTCCTACTTCTGGGGGTTCTCTGGGACTTTGCAGCTTGCCCAAGGTCACATAGGCTGGCTCTTCGGCATGAAGGCACAGTGGGGAATCAAACTCCCAGCCCCTGGCTCTACAGCCAGATACCTAAACCACTGAGCTAGAGGAGGTAGAAGGTTATTTTCAATTACCAACAGTGCCTGTTAAAGTAGGGCTTAATGGACCTCCATGGTCATCTCTGGCTCCAGAATAATTGAGATGTTTCGACAAGCACCCACTACATTGGGTGAGCAAATTTCTATAGGAAAACATAACACTTTTGGATATTCTAAGGCTGAATCAAATGTAGCAGACTTTTTTCACTCCTCCTTGGAGAAAGTCTCATGGAAAAAATCATATGTCTGGATGCAACATGGAAACAGATGCAAGGGGGGGGGAACTCAGTGGGCACAGACAAAATGCTGCACATGTTTGTCTTCAGATCTTATGGGATCATTGCACATGGCTTTTGCTTTTGGGGGACAAGGCTTGCATATTTTTCACCATTATTTCCCGCCATACATTCCGTCTCAGATGTGATAGGAAAAAATGTGGCATTGGAATTCAACCAATGTAAACATAATATATAGGAGCAGAAGTTTGCCGTCAAAACTTTAACTGACAGTTGGCTAGAGCATTCCTTTCTTCTTTACCTTCACGTGCAACTTTCCCCTCTACCTTTTCTCAGTTTCCATTCACTTCTCAGACCCTTGTTTCTGGCTTTCAATTTTCCTCCTCATTTCTTTGCACCACGTCCAGTTCAAAATTCCTAACCATTGCAGTCCCCCTTGGGTGTCTGCCTTCTCCGTCATGGCTTTCCTGCCTCTTTGAGACATCAAAGCAGCACAGCACATCTCTGCCAGAGAATGTCCCACCCCAAATACTGTCTAACCCCCCCCCCCGAGTGTGTTACAGTGAAAAGGGGTTGTAGCTTTCCCTTCACCACTATGAATTGTCTGGTACATTAAAAATAGGAACAAAGAATATTTTGTGGGTTTGTGACACACTGTGATGATGTTGGAGGATAGAGAAAGATAACTTTTTCTCATTAAGCAGGCAAATATTCACAAATCTTTTAGATTCAAGGCCTATGCCATTGTTTTTATGGAGAAATCCTCTTTATCTAGAGATTTGCTCCTGCCTTCGTGCCACACTTCACCCTCTGTCACCTTACCATCCGTGTATGTCATGACCTGGTGGGGCAACTTGGCCCTTATGAGCTCCCCTATGACTCCACATGGCCTCAGGCTAGTGAGTGTGCATGATTCAGATGACTCAGATTAGGTAGCAAAACATGGCCAGTTTAGCGTGGTCCTGTCAGCCCCAGATCCCAATTCAATAGACACAAAGCATCTACATTTTATGAAGTTTATTTGAGTGAATTAAAGAAATGAATATAATGTAGGAAATCAGACTTGCAATCCAGTTATTCAAAGTACACACAAAAATAAGGAAACTTAACATGGTTTGGCCCTCATGGCAAACTCATGGCACTGTCCCAAGAGGCTCTTCTCCTGGGCTTCCATGGTGAAAGAGAAAGAGACATTCCTCACACTCTGGTTTTGTTCTTCTGATATCAGTCTGTACATGAATCAAGAAGCCACAGTTAGGACAGAAAATGGAATGACGGAGTGGTTTGGAATAGGAAAAGGTGTAAGACAAGTAAGACATGTGGGATCTTATCCAATTAAAATTAATTTACTGTTAGGAGTGCATTCCGATCTCTCGCTGGTATGTGTCTTACAGAGCCTCCCACACATTGAAATCTCCATCTTGGATGAGGCTAAAGCACAGCTCAGAACTGGACTTTTTCATGGCAATTGTAGCAACGAGATTGGGCTTAGATGCTATCATGTAGTTCACTGAGTGGGTTGTTGCCATAATCAAATCACAATTCCTTTGTGTGTCATTTAAAAAAAAAGAGGGGGAGGCTTATTCTCAACCCTTTGGACCATTCCTTCTTACAAGTTTTTTAAAGGGTAACTGATTGTTCACATTGTCCCTTGTATGTGGTGAAAGAACACACATCAAGGAATGCAAGCATAATTTCTATTTCTATTCATAATCCTGCCCAGTTTGATTCCACCCAGGTCTGTGGCTGGGAGATGGTTTCTTGACACGTCTCAACAAAGGTTCTATCATGACATCTGATGAAGAACCAGATCCCCACCCTTGAATCAGAAGAACAATTTAGGTGGAGAGATGGAGAAATCAATTCGTGCCTACAAACATGCCAGCTGCATCCGTAGGGGGGAAAATGGGTTGCTAAATACAATAAATGGGTTGCTAAATACAATAAAAATAGTAATATAGAGGAAGTCCAACCCTTCATAGAGATTTCGGGTCAAGGAAAATGATTCCTCAGAGACAAATTGCTCTTCAGAGAGAGGAGAATTTATTCTAAGCGCATGGCACATGTGACTCAGCAGAGTATGATTTGAGGAAACCAGTGGACTCAGCTTCCAGGTGGAACAATGAAAATCATGACTAGCCTCACTGTGAGAAGTTATTTTGTGGGGAATATTGTTGGGAATGGATGAAGTAGGTTATCCCAGGACTTCTGTTTCCTCTGGATCAAAATTTTCCCACATGTGGCTAACTTGGGAAACTGTTCTGTAGACTTTTGATATGATACAATTTGTTGTTCAGCCGCACAGTTGATTCCGACCCTCTGCGACCCCATGGACCACTGTCCTCCAGGTACTCCTGTCCTCCACCATCCCCCTCAACTCGCTCAGCTCTGTGCCCATTATCTCTACAATACCATCTAGCCATCTCATCTTGGGCCGTCCCCTTCTTCTTTTGTCCTCAACCCTTCCAAGCATCAAGGCTTTCTCAAGTGAATCCTCTCTTCTCATTTGATGTCCAAAGTACTTTAGCTTCATCTTTATTATTTGACCTTCTAAGGAGCAGTCAGGGTTGATTTCTTCTAAGATTGACCTATTTGTTCTCCTCGCTGTCCAGGGGACTCTCAAAACTCTCCTCCAACACCACATCTCAAAGGCGTCTATTTTTCTGCGCTCAGCTTTCCTAATGGTCCAGCTCTCACAACCATACATTGCCACAGGGAATACCATTGCCCTGACTATGCGAATCTTTGTTTGCAATTTAATGTATCTACTTTTCACTATGCTCCCCAGGTTTCTCATCGCTTGTCTCCCAAGAATCAGTCACCTTTTTATTTCATGGCTGCAATCACCATCTGCAGCGAGCTTTGATCCTAGGAAAGTAAAATATGTCACTGCTTCTACTTCTTCCCCATCTATTTTCCAGGGACTGATAGGGCCTGTTGCCATTATCTTGGTTTTCTTGATATTGAGTCTCAAGCCAGCTTTTTCACTCTCTTCTTTCAACCTCATCAGGAGCTTCTTTAGGTCCTCCTGACTTTCTGCCATTAGGGTGGTATCATCTGCATATCTCAAATTGTTGATGTTTCTCCCAGCAATTTTGATCCCAAATTGTGATTCCTCCATCCCTGCATTGCACATTATGTGTTCTGTGTATAAGTTGAATAAGCAGGGTGACAAAATGCAGCCTTGTCTTACTCCTTTTCCTATTCCAAACCACTCCGTCATTCCATTTTCTGTCCTAACTGCTGCTTCTTGATTCATGTACAGATTTCTCATGAGGCCTATAAGGTGTTCCGGTATTCCCATCTTTTTAATTACTTGCCACATTTTATTGTGGTCAACACAGTCAAAAGCCTTAGTGTAATCAATGAAACAGAAGTAGACTTGTTTCTGATATTCCTTTGTTTTTTCCATGATCCATCTTATGTTGGCGATGTGGTCTCTAGTTCCCCTGCCTCTTCTGAAACCCTCCTGCACTTCTGGTAATTCTCTCTCCACATGCTGTTGCAGTCTATCCTGTATTATCTTGAGCATCACCTTGCTAGCATGAGGGATGAGCGCAATTGTTCGATAATTTGAACATTCTTTGGCATTACCGTTTTTGGGGAGTGGAACGTATACAGATCTTTTCCAATCCTGTGGCCACTGTTGTGTTTTCCAAATCTGCTGGCATATAGAATGGAATAATTTGATTCCATCATCTTGTAGGGCTTTGAAAAGTTCAACTTGGATACCATTATTAGTGTGGGACTGCAGTGGCTCAAGTGGCTAAGACACTGACTGGAAAGTGGAAGGTTGGCAGTTTGATTCCCGAGCACTGCAGGATGGAATGAGCTCCCATCTTTGTCCCAGCTCCTGCCAACTTAGCAGTTCAAAAGCAAGAAATTGCAAGTAGATAAATAGGGACCACTTTGGTGGGAAGGTAAACAGCGTTCTGTGTGCTCAGGTGTCTAGTCATGCCTGCCACAAGACCCAAGAAATGTATGCATAAGCAGACAGTGCTAGCTCTTCAGCTTTGAAACAGAGATGAGCACTGAACCCTAGAGTTGGATATGACTGGCTTTCGAGAAAGGGAAACCTTATAAGGGTTGTTGTTGAATCTGTTTTATTTTCCATTAGAATTTTTATTTTTGCACTCTTCTTCTAAATGTAATGAATGAAGGCTTTAAAATGAGTTTGGGATGGAATAACAAACAAAGTTTACATGCACTGTATGTATTGTTACTATGATGTTGTTGTGTTGCCTGCCTGCCTGCCTTCAGAAGGGCCTCTCTATCTTGTTCCTCTCCTCCTCCTCTTTCTTTTTCTCTTTCTGACTCACAGAGCTCTGCACTTTGTGATCTCTTTGGATGGAGTGAACTTTGAAGGCACAATCTGTTTGTCATCAAAAGCAGAACCCCTTGTTCTGTTCTTTTCTTGCAAGGTCAGAATAACCGCATAGCTTTGCTCCATTATTACACAGACAAAATAGAAGTGACTGTGTTTGTTTGGATATGTTTCTACCTGCCTTGCTTTAATTTATTTCCTGAAACTTTGCATGAGTAGATCAGAAAGCAAGGCAGATATGACTATATGCATCAATATGCAACAATAATTGTGTGCCATCAAGTCAATTCTAACCTATGACAACCCTTTCCAGGGTTTTCTAGTACTCAGATGAGCTTTACCCTTCTCTTCTTCTGCGAGCATTCTGGGACTTAGCAGCTTATTCACAGTTACACATGTTGGCTATCCTGGTATGATCAGTGGAGAGTTGAATTCCAGACTTCTGGCTCCACAGTCAATGTCTATCACACTGACCTATCCAGCCAGCTAGTGCCAATCTTTATATGAAATGAAATCAAAACATTTCACAACATATTTCTGTAGTCTACATTCTGCCTACCAGAGGCGTAGCTACCGCCGTATCAGCCGTATCAATTATACGGGGCCCCCGGGCTATGGGGGCCCCCAACGGCAAAAAATAAAATTAAAAATAATCTCCTCATAAAGGCTCTGTTGCGGCAGCAGAAGCTGGTTGAGGATCCGCAGGGAGCCCCGACGGTACCGGATCGCTTCCAAACCCATGGCTAAGTTTCCACGGCAGGAGGCGGAGCCGCAACAGAGGAGGGAAAGGGGAGGCAAGTTGTTCACCAAGCCTCCGCTGGGTCCTAGTGCGCCCGATTCATGGCTCCCATTCCCTCGCCCCATCCCCGGAGAGCATCGAAGCCGTGTAGACCGGCTAAGCTTCGCGTTAATTTCAGTAGAATTCCGAGCCTTAATTGGGTCTCTTTCGGGAAAATAGCAAAAATCCGAGTTTAGTCATAATCACAAGGCCCAGCTGCTTCCGAAGAGGTGGATTGATAGGTTAAGCTGCCGAGTTAAAAAAAAACAGCACTTTTTTTTACACCAGTGCAGGACAGAATGAGCTCCCGTCTTTGTCCCAGCTCCTGCCAACCTAGCAGTTCGAAAGCAAAAAAAATTGCAAGTACTGTAGAGAAACAGTGTTCCGTGCGCTTGTCATGCCTGCCACATGACCTGTCACCCCAGCGTCGAGGTGGAGAGCGCCGCCCGGGCTGGCGCAGCCTGCCAGGGAGCCCCTGCGGCGACCGGGGGGAGGGCCTCGGGGCTGCCTCGCTGCGCCCGCTCGCCTTCCACAGCTGCCCCTTGCCTTCGCCGTGCGCGTCGAGGGAGGGGTCGTGCGATGGCAACAGCGGCGGCGCGGCGGTGACAGCAGAGGCGGAGGAAGAAGAGGCCCCAGGATTAAGGTAAGTGAGGTTTTTGTGTTTCGGGTGGGTGGGTGGGTGGGTTGAGGTGTGTGTGGGTTTTTTTTTTTACATTTTAATTCTATTTTATTTATTTTATTTTTATTTATTTTATTTTTATTTTGGCCCTGCCCATGACGTCATGACGTTGGCTCCCCCCACGACGTCATGATGTCATGACGTTAGCTCCGCCCCACATATAAAGGGCCCCCAAACAATTTTTATACGGGGCCCCGCCAAGGTAAGCTACGCTTCTGCTGCCTACCTACTTCAAGGGAATTTTTGTATTATAATTATACAAATTTAGTTCAGGGGAGATTCTTACAGAATGAATCCTTGTTCTGCTCAGAATGATTTGTGTTCCACTGAATTTGATCTGTGCTCTGAATATCAGCTGATATGTAAGCCTGTCATTTGCTTGCACTGGAAAACTAAAAAATGTCTATACTTTTTTTTGTGTTTAAATGGATGTATAGTACCTGAAATTTAGAGATATTACAGGTCATAATGAGGAAAGTGATCACCCAGTTTCAGAAAGCTCACTTCAGGTTGCCTTTCAAGTCTGCTGGTAAAAAATGTTACAACTTGTGTAATGAGAGAGGGGAAAGTGAGAGAGAAAAGTAGTTTGTACCTGGTCCAATTTGATTTGTGTTTTGGAATCTGGACACAAATCAATTTGTAAAACACATTCATTTGCAAATTTGTAAATTTGCTTTATTTACAAATTGTCCACATGAGGCCAATTAAATTATTGATTGAGGTTCTGCCAATCCTCTTCACAGTCCTAATTTTTATGTATCTAAAAAAGAACTGAGAGTGTATAAAAAGAGAAAGAACTGAAGATGCTTGACATGTTTTACAAGGCACTTTTCTGTGTTTCTTTTTAACTGATTGCATTTGTAAGTCATATTTTTCAGATTAGTAAGTGTTCTTCCATCTCCAGTGTTCGCAACAGATCCAACTAGTAGTCTTTTCAGCATTGGGGCATGGAACAGGGGATATGCCATTTTGTTTTTATCTGTCAACATCTTCAGTTAGCCTCCATTTTACAGATGAAATAACTTAGGGTCAAAGATATCGATTTGGGGAGAGCCAGCCATTCAACACACCAATCTCACCTGATTTTGGAAATGAGGCACTCGAATGGCTGAACACCAAGGAATACCTGAGATCAAAAGAAAGGCTAAATAATTCTACTTGAATACCTGAAAAGTAATGGCTGCCAATCAGTGCTAGTAATATTGAGTTTGAGCCTGTGTAGGCTGATGGCTCTGATGTCAGCGGGGAAGTAGTTCTGCAGTGGATTTTAGTTTGAACTTCACAGGAGCTATCCAAGGTCCTGGTTTTGTACTAAAGATTTTGAACCTATTTGGATAAAAGAGTACAAAATCCCTATCCCCAAAATAGTTTCAAGACTTTGGGTACTCCTTTAAAGTTCAGACTAAGACCCACTATAGATGTAAATACTGGCCTTTCCTTAATACCACTGAGTGACAGTCTCCCTTCTGTGTCAGCATTTCACCACATCTGCTCCCCTGTGCAGACAGATACTTTGTACTTGATGGACACCAGAAATCTCAGGGGATCAAAGGAACTTTCTCTTTGCAATTTGTTCCCCTTTGGGAGAGATGTCCTGCTCCCCATGTGTTACAAATTAAACCCATTAGTTCTGTGCTTTCATTTGACTCTTGGCAAAGAAAGGAGATGGCAGGAGATGGGGGTTGGGAAGTGAAGTGAAGGCAGTGAATGGATTCAGCATGTTTCATCCAAAGCCGCATCTCTGCCAGAGTTCTGCTGCTTTGACAAAATAGGCAACTAACAACGGATGCTTAAAACTGAACAGTTTGCTCCTTTCTGAGCAATTGAGTGACTGGAATTTTGCCTGCATGAACTGCAGTGTTTCTACTGAGGCCAAGGAATCTGTGACCCTCCAGAAATTAGAGGAAACTTAGCAGCACGAATGGGACCCTGTCAAAGATATTCCAGGTCTCTTCTACAAACTTTCAGGTTTTTCTTTTTAAATAAAAAATTTCTGGTTCAGCCTTTTCCAACCTGGAGTCATTCATGCAATCTGTGCCCATAATTACATGTCCTGCACTCTGGGATGATCAAGAACAGATCCTGCCCCTCCTTTTACAAATATTTGAAAAGGGCTACCATATCCAATCTCAGTTTCCTTTTCTCAAGGCTAGCCATGCCATTACTGTAGATCTGGGGTTCTCAACCTTTTTATGTTAGGGGCCAAGTCACACTCCCATAGACAGTTGAGGGGGTCAGCCACCGTAAAATGCATCTGAGTCTGCAACTGGAGTGAGGTTGGGGACTGGATGATTTGGCTCTGTGGACCGGATCTAGTCTGTGCGCAGTAGGTTGAGAACCCCTGCATGTAGATGCTTATGTATGAATGCCTGTATGTTTGGCATGTGTGTGAGAGAGAAAATAGAAGTGAGAGAGAAGAGTTCTTGGTTTTGCCCACTGTTGGTTTCCAGGTATCTCCAGATGCCTTCCAAACTACCCACCACAGTGGACACAAACTACCACTTCATTGTATGGAGTTGAATCACAGATGCCTCTGTTGCCATACACTTAATGGCAGACACTCATCATGTTTTCAGATAGGAATTCTCCTTGCACTACAAAGGGACTGAACCTGAGACCTTCTATATCCAGAGTGCAGAGTCTGCCACTGCACTATGGCCTGTTCCTCACTACCCGACTTGATTAGCAAGGCTTAACTTTCAAAGGACTGTTGACATGACAGCACTTGAGGAGATTTATGCCCTTCTTCTGAAGTTTGTATCAGCAACTCCATCAAAGTGGGGGAATAAAAGGGCTAGAGGAAACCAGGCAGCTGTTAAAGATTAGAACTCTTAACAAGGTAAATCTTCCTGCACTTCTGGTCAGGCCTGACTATGGTGGGCTTTCAAGAGACCCCCACCTTTCCTAACTTCATGGTTACTACGGGCCATGCATTTAGCGTAATTCACAGTGACCTTAATGGAGCGCTGCTGAACACTTGAGGCTGTTAAATTCATGTCAGGTCAACTGGAGAGTAATTTAATTTTGGCTGTGCTATTTATTTTTGTAAGGTTCTGTGAGCCTGGAGCTACAGGACAAAGGGAGTGTGGAGGTGAAGAAAGAGATGGGCGCAGATGGATTCACTGCTCTCCAAAGGTGTCGGAGAAAAAGCGACCATATCCTGCTACCTTCCTCTCTCTCTCTCTCTTTTGGCAAAGCAGGTTCACAGCATTAAAGTTACCTGCAATCTTTGATAAGAAACAGATCCCTGCACCAGCAAGCGGCTGACATGTAAGTGTGCTCTGAATTGGCATTTGATTGCAAAAGAGCAAATAATGTATTCCTTCCAAATCCTTGCATTCCCGAAGGTGATATGGAACTAATAATAATTTCGTATCAGAAATTATTCTGGGTTGAAAGGATTTTTGCGGGAGAACCTCCACTCGGGGGATGCCCAAAGAAGGCTCTTTTCATGACCCGAAGAGCTGGGACAGAGACGGATGCTCTGGCCATCCCCCAAGATTAGGATGGACAAAATGAAATCTAGAGAAGGAAATGCTAGATTTGAAAATATGTCACCTAAAAGTTTGTGCAGTTCTTTGTTTTGGGGCTACAGCTCTGAGATTTCCCCAAGCAGCTACCCTCCGTTTTGACAAGCAGCATCCTTTCCAAGGTCTCCACCAGAGGTCTTCCTCCTCATCTGCTGCCTAAGGTCCTAATGCATGCTGCTAGATCTCCCTGTGCCTACGAAAGTCTCGCAGGAGTGAACTGGTCTTTGCCATCTCATTTTGGTGAGATTTCCATGTCAGCTTTTATAATTCACTCCTTTCAGCAACATATAAATCCAGGAAGTTCTCACTTCTACCTTCCAGCCTAAGACATTAACTGTACAGTAATACCTCGGTTAACGTTTACCTCGGATAATGCTAAAATCACATAACGTTAAGTAATCTGGGAAGGAGAATTGGATCGAATAACGTTAAGGTCCTATGGGATGTATCTGATAACAACCGCTAAAGCCTGTGCGGTTACAATGTATCTCTATGGAGCTTTAACATTATCCGATACATCCCATAGGATTTTAACATGCATCGGATAACACTAAAAATCGGATAACACCAGGACTTGTGGAACCAAGTCTTAGCGTTATCCGAGGTATTACTCTATTCTTTTCCTCACAACATAATATACCTGTTTTACTCTGAACTCAACCAGTGGTGCATTAAGCAAACTTCTTGTTGCAGCGACTTTACTGATATTTTGTGTACTTTGGTGTAAGTGTGTATATGAGTATGTTTGAATGGAACTTCTGCTTTAAACCTCTAGCACCACATGCTTAGAAGTTTGCCTAATGCCTTTTGTTCCACTCTGTACATCAGGGATTCTCGACCTAAGGACTGTGGGCCAGATCCAGCCCATGGCACCATTTCATGTGGCCCCCGCCCCTCCAAGGACATTTGAGAAACAAAAGGGCCACCCCTTTGAAGCTGTTGGGACAAAATGGCCACTCCATCATGCAGGCAGGGCAAATGGATGTCTGGCCCTCGAAGCTGACTGAGAGAGTGTGACCTGGCCCCCATCTTGAAAAGGATGGGAATCCCTGCTATACATGAACAGAGTTTTAAAAACACACCAATATCCCCCCTCTATTCCTGGAAAGACTACTAAAATTCACTCAGACTGTCTAGCGTCTTTAAGGAATTGAGAAAGCAAAATGCATACCACTTAGTTGCTCCAAAGTGCATTGACATTAAAGTACCTCTAAATATACACTTCTGTGCAGTTTCTAGCATTTGCAGAAGAGAATCCAGCTTCCTCTGTGATACTTTTAATGAGCGTGTTCTTGGCATATATACACTGAAACCAACAGACACTACAATATTTGTTTGCTTCTCAGCATACATGAACATAAAGGACCTTCCAGTAGTCCACGAGAACTTCAGTAGTGGAATTCCATCCCATATGGCAAGCACCTCAGCAAAGATAAATGAATACAAAACAGATAAGGCCAGAGTAGAAGGGATATTAAAGCCAAATGACCATGCAGCATGCATGGATATAAGGGGTAAACAAAACACAATATTATAAAAAAAAAAAACTAACAGAAACTTGGGAATGCCTGAGATGAATACCAGAAGTAAAATAAGCTAGTTAAATGCATATGGCCAGGGATGAATCTATTCACATATCCATTACAATCAAGGATATACCTTCTCCATGTGCTTAACAAGCATCTGAAGAAATAAATAACTAAAATTAGCTGAAGCATCACTCTCTGCCACCCCCTTCTTCTTTTGTCTTTGACCTTTCCCTGCATGAAGGCTTTCTCAAGTGGATCCTTTCTGCTCATTTGATGTTCAAAGTACTTTAGCTTCATCTTCACTATTTGACCTTCCAAGGAGCAGTTGGGATTGATTTCTTTTAAGATCGACCTATTTGTTCTCTTTGCCATCCAGGGTACACTTATTGTCTACTTTCACTCCACCTCTGCTCCTCCTCTACAACCACCATATTTTCTTGATTACATCAGTGAATTTGTGGCAGGAAAAACAACGAAGGTCCATTTTGAAGGTAAACTCCATATTTCCTGTTGTCTTCCTAAGTTTTTCTTTCCCGCTTCCACACAAGATGCAAGACAGCCAGATTTCACATAAAGAATTTGTGAGGGTGTTGTCCAGTCCTGCGGTTCACCCATGACTCTTTGCTCTGTCCTGAAAATGCTCAGATACAACAATAGACACTGATTAGGTGTGTGTGTGTGTGTGTGTGGTCCTCCCCTTTCACATTTGTTCAAATACAGGGCACATCCTACAAATTTCTGTTAGGTCAGCCACTGAAAGTGTGATTAACTTAATTATTGGGGGTGGGGGTGGGCATAGAAAGTATAATTTGACCAATCTGCAATTACAGAATGTGTTGCTCACTAAGAGTCAACATTAGCTCCTATGAACCAACAGATGCTTTAGCTTAAAACCTCAGTTATCTCATTGTCACTGTGTCAGGGAAAGGGAATGCTTCCAGGTCATAAGGGGGATGACTGCTGGGTCCCAGATTCTTTCATTTCCACAACCTAAGCAACAGGAAGTTGTCAGGACTCGAGATTTAGAGCCTATTATGACTCCTGTGGGTATCACCAACCCAGCTACCTTCCCTGAACTAATTGCTTCCCACTGGGAGCCATTAAAGGCCTTGCTCACTTGGGCTGAGCCAACCATAAATGAGTAATGAGTAGGAGGTGGGAGCTATTTTACAGGGAAGGTGGAACATTGGGCTCATTCACTTGGTCAAGTAAGCAGCCTTTCTTGGCTGGAAGGGAAGTTGGGTGCTGAATCAAGAGACTTCTGGGGCATGTGGGGAGAAGGGAAGTGAAATGTTCTGGGAGAGTTTAGGGCTATAGGAATTGGCTGAAACCTTCGGAGAGTAAGGGGAAGTTTTGGGCCCGGCCTGTTGGAAAAAGGTCAAACTGATTACAGGTTCTGACAGCCTGAGAAAGTGCAAGAAGTTGGTTCCCCATGGGAGAGCATTCTGGCAGAGCTCCGTGTGAAATAGCAGTCAAGTCCACTTGCAGTGGTTTTAACAGATTGGAAAAGGCTGGTGTCAACTTTGGGGGAAAGATGAGGAGACAGACTGGGTAGGGAGGGGAGGATCACACTTGTCAAGTGCCTAAATGCTATTTATACACTGTTTTAAATCGATTTGTAAAAAAAATTGTGTGTTTTCTTTTTTCCGAGGAAACCATCAAACTAAAGTTGCAAAGAGTAGTGAGCAAAAGATTGTGGCTTACGGGTCGGGGGGAGAGAGAGAGAGACCTAAATAATAATAATAATTTTGTGTCAGAAATTATTCTGGTTTGAAAGGATTTTTGCTGGAGAAACTCTGCTCAGGGGACGCCCAAATGAGGCTCCTTTCATGTCCCCAAGATCTTTTCTCACCAAAGTGGTCCCTATTTATCGACTTGCAATTTCTTGCTTTTGAACTGCTAGGTTGGCAGGAGCTGGGGCAGAGATAGGCGCTCAAACTGTCATGCAGTACCCGAGTCTCAAACTGCTGGCCTTCCAGCTAACAAGGCAAGTCTCTTAAACACCGAGCCATCGCAGCCCTTAGAGACCTAAATGAACTGAGGAGAGTCAAGCCATCCAATACAAGATGGTGCCCTCCTTGAGTTCTCACTGATTAGAAAGTGCAGGTGATTCCTCTTTGTTCATTGAGTGTGAAGCTGTCAGTCAGAGAAGCCAAATTCTTTCCTTTGTCATCATCCCATCCCACTCTCACATCTGCCTTAAGCAAAATCCTAGCTTTCTGTTTCCCTTTCCCTACTTTTCAGTGCATCTTTTGAGGTACGCAGAAAGAGCCTTCTCCAAGACTGTGGTATTTTGGAACCACAATCGAGCACAACCTGGGCAAAAGCCACTTTGGGCTGGCTAATCTTTCTCACACTAGGTCAGGTGAAAGGAACTACCGAATGGATTCACCAAAAGGTGGCTTCATTTTGGCACTTTCACATCTGCCCTAGACATGGAAGAAGAAGAAGTGCATCTCTTAACAAGTTTGTTAAATTAACTTTCTAATTGGTACATCTTTCTAGAGTTATGTGGGATGGATTCATGGTCTAGCATCTGACTTTGATCAGCACACTTGTGGGTCCACACAAATGACTCTGATTCTGTGTGAAGTTTTGCTTTTGGCTGAAACCAGTGCAGACTCCTTTTATACTGAAGGTCTGTGAGCTAAGTATATGTATACCTGAGCTAATATTCCTCCTCCCCTCTGCTTTTTACAGAACTCTGATTGGTGGATCATGGGATTCTAGTAAATTCTGTAGGTCAACGGTCTGCCTCCTGCTGAATTGCATCAATGGTCCCTGGTTCTGTACAGCAGGGTTTCCCAATCTTTTTATGCTGCAGGCCTAACCATGCTCCCTGGACAGCTGAGTGGGCCGGACCACACACCCCAGAAGAGGAAGTAAATGTGCCCACTTCTGCACTTATGACAGCCGTGGGCACATTTACGGCTGACATAACCATGTTTACGCATGCACGGGCACATTTTACAGCTGTCATAAACATTCCTACTTCCACTTATTTATTTATTTATTTATTTATTTATTGGATTTCTATACCGCCCTACTTGGTATGACCAACTCAGGGCGGTGTACAACACAATTAATATACAGTCAAACAATAAAGTCCTAACATAGGACACAAATAACATACAATATGAGGGGGAAAATATATCACAATATAATAACAAAATAATAATAGCAAAAATTCCATCCAGCATTACAAATATAATCAAATATCATAAATACAAATAGTAAATATCACAAATACAAATACAAATACCATCAAACATTCTCAAATATAACGTGCGCCCGCCAAAAAATCCTCTCACCACCGCCGCCACTGCAGGTGGTCTTTTTATCGGCCTCCAGGCCGAGATGGGAAGGAGGTCCCGGAGGGAGGGCGAGGGCGAGTCCTCACTGGCCGCAGCTGGGGCAGTTCGTTCTTTCCCCGGGCCAAGGTGGAAAAGACCCGGGGAGCTGCAGGAGCATCCTTCTCTCGCCGCGCTGCTGGTCTTTTTATCGGCCTCCGAGCCGAGATGGGAAGGAGGTCCCGGAGGGAGGGCGAGGGCGAGTCCTCACTGGCCGCAGCTGGGGCAGTTCGTTCTTTCCCCGGGCCAAGGTGGAAAAGACCCGGGGGGCTGCAGGAGCGTCCTTCTCTCGCCGCGCTGCTGGTCTTTTTATCGGCCTCCGGGCCGAGATGGGAAGGAGGTCCCGGAGGGAGGGCGAGGGCGAGTCCTCACTGGCTGCAGCTGGGGCAGTTCGTTCTTTCCCCGGGCCAAGGTGGAAAAGACCCGGGGAGCTGCAGGAGCGTCCTTCTCTCGCCGCGCTGCTGGTCTTTTTATCGGCCTCCGGGCCGAGATGGGAAGGAGGTCCCGGAGGGAGGGCGAGGGCGAGTCCTCACTGGCCGCAGCTGGGGCAGTTCGTTCTTTCCCCGGGCCAAGGTGGAAAAGACCCGGGAAGCTGCAGGAACGTCCTTCTCTCGCCGCGCTGCTGGTCTTTTTATCGGCCTCCGGGCCGAGATGGGAAGGAGGTCCCGGAGGGAGGGCGAGGGCGAGTCCTCACTGGCCGCAGCTGGGGCAGTTCGTTCTTTCCCCGGGCCAAGGTGGAAAAGACCCGGGGAGCTGCAGGAGCGTCCTTCTCTCGCCGCGCTGCTGGTCTTTTTATCGGCCTCCGGGCCGAGATGGGAAGGAGGTCCCGGAGGGAGGGTGAGGGCGAGTCCTCACTGGCCGCAGCTGGGGCAGTTCGTTCTTTCCCTGGGCCAAGGTGGAAAAGACCACTTGTGGGTGTGGCGGTGGGCCACATGATATGGTGCTGCTGGCTGGGGCTGGCCTATAGGCCATAGGTTGGGAAACCCTGCTGTAGAGTTTCAGGTATGGTCCTTCTCAGTTCCTACTTGAATATGTTGTGGAGATTGGTCAATTCAGGGGTGGCCAGTCTTGGTACTCCAAGTGATCTTGGACTTCCAACGTCAGAAGCTCTGGTCACCAGGTGTGCTTACCTGGGCTCCTCATAATTGAAGTCCAAGAACACGTGAGACATCAAGGATGGCCACCCCTGGGTTAACTGAATCTGGGAATATATACATTCAAGGCATGTGCTGTAATTCACATAACACATCCTTCCAAGTCTTATGTCATGTATTGTTTCTCTTAGTTGCCTAACTTCAGGAAAAGATTTTGCCTTGAAAAAATGCAGACCATCAGTTGTCATTGTAAATACACGCTAAGATCACCACACAGGTTACTGGGAAACATGGTTTCTTTTAAGAATTCACATGAAAGTATAAAAGCAACCACTGCAAAGTAAACACTTTGTTGCTGTTGTTGCTCTTTCAACCTGATGCCGACTGCTTTTCCGGAGCCTTTGCAGACAATTCCCGCATAATGGTTCTCTATTTGTCTTTCATGAGGAAGGGATTTGTCTGTTGCTCTGGCTAATCTCTCTTCTCTGAACCCCCCTCAGGGCAGAGAGCGGGGAACTTTCCACTGCTTCCGAAATGTCGTGTTTCTAGATTAAGAAATAACTGCTCATGGAATCCTGGTTTACAATACCAACAGCAACAGCTGATTACAATAACATTATGTTTGAGTGAATCTCATCTGCCCTTTCATGACATGCTCAGCAGTTTGGGGAAAGGAAGGCTGGATGTGTTTCTTTGCCAAGCTAGTGCAAGGCAACTAAAGCAGAGCGCTGGCAAGCTTGATTTCCTGAGAACACTGGGCAAAAAAAAATCCTTATGAAATTGATGTTGTGTATTTTTTTTAGTGACTTTATGTGAACTAGCAGGAGACTAAGATTTTCTAACATTACAGAAACATGGGAATTTGCAGTGATTATACGTTCTCCATTCTAATTTGCCTTCGGCTCATCAATTTCAATTTGACCTTTTGGGCTTTTGTCCAGCTGGAGTTGACCTAAATAAAAATCTGTCAGTGATTCTCCAAGGTTGGGTCCCTCTTATCTGAAGTCTTTAACAACGACCATTGGAGCACTCTGTGGGTGATTCTTTTAACCTACGCAACATCTCATAAGGGCCTCTTCATCCTGACCTGTGGAGGGCTCTGGTAATGCACAACCTGGTACTAGAAATTTCTCTTCATCTCACTAGCCTGGACTGTTGACTACCCAGCCCCTGCACAGTGCTGATCTTTGCAAGCTCTTGCACAGGCCGACTGAGTCAGGGTGACATCGCTGTCATCGTTTCCAACTCTATTCATGTGAACAGATGTTAGTTGTATTGCAGTGATGTCCCATGCTGTCTGCATGCCTTACTGATTTGCACGAATCATGTCAAGCACACAGTCTTCCCCTTGTCCAATAATGCCCTGAGGATTAACCTCTACCACCCTAACCATGGACTGCCAGCCATATTACTGTTGTGACCTATTTAACAACAGCACCTTCAATGTCCCGCAATGCACGAATGGGTTAGGCAAAAAATGATCTAGAATCTTTTCTTAAATCTCTCAGTCAGGAGACCAAGCCCACAAATTCCTATCTGGCCCTCAACAGTGACCCCTAAGCACTCAAGCCTACAGGTTGGTTGAGCCTTCATATCAGCATGGATCAGGAGGGTGCATTATGCAGGGAACCTTGGGTTATAGAAAGTGTGTACCAGTTAGAGTACTGATATTGGGATGTGCAGGGGTCAGCAAACTTGGCTCTCCTGGTATTCTTGGACTTCAGTTATCAGAAGCCCAAGTTAGCACACCTGCTGATCAGGGCTTCTGGGAATTGAAGTCCAAGAACATCTGGAGAGCTAAGTTTGCTGAGCCCTGTTTCAGTGCAACCCTAGCATGCATTAACTAGACACACAGGAAAGACTAGCCTGACCTAAAGGATGTTGGTTTTGCATTGTTTGCCTGTAATTACAATTAGAAAGGTTCTTTCCTGCCTTGGGGATCACCTGAGCCCATTTGCATATTAAAGCCTTTGATCTTCTCTGGCTTTCTTCCTCTTGTTTTTTTCTTTGGAAGAGGAAAGATGTCCTTACCTGTTCACATGGGAAAACAAAGAATGAAATCCCCCAAAAGATGAAGAAAAAAACCACAGCAGAATGGTCAAGGTTCAAAGGATGCTGGAGAAGATCTGCAACCCCTGGCTGTTGTTGAGGACCATTGTATGGTGTGTGTTTATTTAGAATAGGGTTTCCCAACCTCTTCAAGCCAGAGGCCAGGTCATGCTCTCTCAGTCAGCTTCGAGGGCCAGATGGCTGTTTTGCCCTGCCTGTATGATGGGGTGGTGGCCATTTTGTCCCAACAGCTTCAAAGGGGCTCTCATTTTGTTTACCAAATGTCCTTGGAGGGGTGGGGACCCACATGAAATGGCACCGGGGCCCAGATCTGGCCCATGGGCCTTAGGTTGGGAACCCCTGATTTAGAAGAAGCACTTGCCATTTCATGCTTTGTTACCATATATAGCAAGGCAGTCCTGGATGTGCTTAGAGACATGAATGAAGTCTTGGGGGGGGGGGGATACTTTCACATGAAAGTTATGGCAAAAAGGGGGAGGGGGAGAGATTCCAAACTGCTCAGATTTGAGGCTGAGAAAAGAACAGACATTGCACATTTTTGGAACGGGTCCCTCAGATATTTCTGCAACTACCTTTCCAGACACTTCATTTTGAGAAGAAACAAAACAAAACCTCTCTTCATACTTTGCATCTGATAGAATGTAAATCTAAGACGAGCCCTTGGGAGAAAGTCCTCTACAAGACATGCCTTTGCCTCTCCGTGCTTCCAAATATAATGTGGGAGAGGAATTAATTCTTGTCCAGAGAGGCAAAAAGTGCTGGATAAGCATCAATGCTGCACATGATTAAAGCTCATAACAAGTCACGAGTTTCAGTGTAGCTCAGAATCAAAACAGCGCCGGATCCAGTTTACACATGGAAATGTCCAGAGATTCCCCTTTGATGTGGTCTCTTTCCTTTCTTTTGGGTAAAAATGGTTCCATTCCAAGATGGGGAAAGGAGGGGAGGTGTTTCTGTACCAGCGTCAAGTCAGTTTGTCTTTCAAGACACCCTTCAAAGCGATTCTTCTGTTTCTACTCTTTAAAGCCCTGCTCAGTGTAGCCTTTCTTCAAATCACCAGCAGTGCCAGTGCTGAGTGTTATAAAGGTGATATTGCCACAGTGTGCAAAAAATAAAAAGCAACTTGTCTTTCAAGGCAGCATGGAGAGAATGTCATCACTGGACCCAGGCTCGGGCTTCAGAAGATCAGAGAACCAAATGTTAATTAAAAGAAATGTACCAGAGGAAGAAGGGGGAACCAAATGAGGCCCTTGAAACTGATTCCTTTCACCGACTACCTTGCTTGATAATCAATCACTAGAGATGTTGGTGGCCCAGATCACTACGTTTCTTGGTTGGTCCTGGAACTTAAACCCCTGGAAATACTGATAAATACTTTGTGAACTGCCCAGAGAGTGCACTAAGTGCTATGGGGCAGTATAGCTATTCATTGTATCTCAGGGCCCAAATCCTGTTGCGTAACATAAGCTAAGTCATATGATGTGGTCCATTCCTCTACAGGAAATAAAGAGCCCTTGCCATAATAACTGGTAGTGCACACACATGTTAACTCGTGGTTTGCACATGTGCCTCCTAGAATTTTGATGGGGGCTTCTTATCTACCCGTGACGTGTGGACTGAAACTTTCGGCTTTGCTTAAATTATGCAACAGGATTCCAGCCATTATTTGTTACTTTACAGATTAACTTTCTAAAATACTTACATCTAAAAGGTAAAGGTAAAGGTTTCCCTTGCTCGAAAGCCAGTCGTATCTAAAGAAGCACAGTTTTCTGTAACTAATTACCTAAGAAAGCAACATTTTAGGAACTGTGAACGACCATTTTCCATTTTACTAAAAGTGTTCACAATGTTACTTTCTGTTAAGTTCCTTTTTATAAAGTAACAGTATTGGTGAAGATCCTGGCTCCAAAGTTAACCTGTTACAGGTCATAGACATTCTCAATAAAATTTAATTTTCAAGCAATAGGGTTGTCTTGCTGAAAGGAAAAGGCTGTCCTTGCTTGAAAGCCAGTCATCTCCAATTCTTCAGAGCAGCACTCATCTCTGTTTACAGCCAAAGAACCCTTGCTATCTGCATCTGCAGACATTTCTGTGGCTAGACATTGAACACTGTTACCTTTCCCACCAAAATGGTACCTATTCATCTACTTGCAATTTCTTGCTTTTGAGCTGATAGGTTGGCAAGAGCCAGGACAGAGACGGGAGCTCGCTCTGTTGTGCAGCACTCGGGTCTCGAACTGATGACATGCTAGCCTTCCAGTCATCAACTTCAGTGGCTTAAACACTAAGCCACCACAGTCCCTGTCTTGCAGAAAAGGCAAATAAAAATCCACTTCCCACTCTTTGACCATCCCAGGCTCCTCAACATTCAGCTGGAATTTTGCATGTTTTGAATTTTTGGTCCAGACTAGAGTCTGTTTTTCGTATGACTGAAATAGGGTGCAATGAACCTGTTTTGCTGACCTGGCTTTCAGCCCTGCACCCTTGAAAATAACCAAATGAGGCCCACCGGGAAAATTCCACATTTGCTGGGGCTCTTAACAACAACAAAAAATGCATTCATTTGTTTTACTGTCAAAGTGACTTTAAACAAGCCTGATGTGAGGAAACATGGAAGGGCCTCAACAGCCAGGAACTTTGCAGGATAAGGGAATTTTGTATGTTAGGCAGATGTTTCTGCTTAAATGAAGAATGGCTACAAAGTTAAAAATGTGTGCAATTTGCACAAACCAAACAGAAACAGGGCTGGATAAGAATCAGCGGGAAGGGGAGACAGTGCCAGAGACTTACATTTACAGATAGCAGTCACTAAGCTAGAAAGCAGAAATTAATGAGTGGTGTGGACCAGTAATAAAAGGACTTTGTCTGCTGGACATTGGATGGACTTTATGGAGAGATAAGCAGTCAAATCTTCATTAGCCATGAAGCTCACCTTGGGACAATCTCTCTCTTTCTCGCAAAAGAGGAAAAACCTCCAGCATTCAATTAGTTCAGCCCTTTCTGTCCCTACCAAAATCCCATTAATCTTCAAGAGAAGACAATCCAACCTTTGTCCTCCATTTGGGATTATAAAGAAGGAGATAATTTCTGAGGATGTTTCTTCTAATGGGAACACCATCCATCTAATGCTGGCCCTACCAGATATTTGACTTCTGAGGGCAAGACTTGGGGTCGAAAAATGTGACTTAAAAAACAAAACAAGAGAACCAAAATGGAGCCATTGATTCCAAAGTATTGCTTCAGGTCTAGCTTTGACTACTTGGACTGCTGTGTGTAAAAGCCTTGGTTGGCACGGAGGAGTAGAGAACACAATCTACTCAGGTGCAACCAAAATCAACTTCATTTACAGGTGCCACTGACATGGCCTTTCAAATCTCAAAGATTTTTTGGAGCTCCAGGCTTGTGGTATTGATGTTCAGGACCAGACAATTAAGTTCTTTGTGAGAGACTGTTCAGATAGGCCACTGAGATGTCCTTGCTACATTGAAAGAGGCATTTTCTATTCCTCTTAAATTAAGTAGAGTAAAACCTCACATAAAGAGTGCCTCACTTAGAGACTAACCCGCTTAAAGAGCAGAATTTTCTCTGAATGGTTGCATCGCTTAACAATTAAAACCAACCAAAAACTCGCTTAACAAGTAAATCGGGGTTCGCAATCCCCCCCTCCAGAAGTCACAATTGGTCACTTACAATGGTGTTTTGCATAAAGAGCAAACTTGCTTAAAGAGCAATCCCATGGAACACATTATGCTCTTTAAGCGAGGTACCACTGTAACTTAGTTGCCTGCAAAGGATGACAGGCCATCTGTTACCCAGTAACACTAATGGTATGAAGAGTCAAAGGTGGTCATTATTAAGTTAATACATGTGGTTTTCAACCCACTACCTCTAGATGGAAACATGTATTATGCTGTAGCTGAATTACACAGACTTGCAGTCAATGTCTGGAAGAGGTCTATGGTTGAGTCTAAATCCTTCCCTGGCCATATTTTCCCCTTTCCTTGAAAAATGGCGACATCTTTCCTGCTGTTATTTATACAAAGAGTTCCTGCACTTGCAAGAATAAATGACATTTTGGAAATTGCAATTGTGTAATTTCCATAATTGCACAAACTAACCCCAGATGCTTACTTCTTGTTGTGCTTGCCTTCAAATATGGGGTGTGCAGAAGCTTCTAAATCTAAAACCCAACCTCTAGCTCCACAGCCAGATAACTAAACCATGTAGTTGTCCTTCCAGCTGTTGTGCCCTGCAGTTGCCCCATATCTCATAAATCCTCCAACCCAGTCCTTTTTTAAAAAAATATTTATCTGAAGACAGCAGAAATGCCTTATTTTAGACCTATTTAATGGGTTTCTTGCATCTTTTTGATCAATCAGCTGGCTCTTCTGTGATTGCTCTGTGTATTTGTATATGTATGTTCATGTCCCTTTGTTTGCAAAAGGAGAAGAGATTACTTTGGTTCATTCTTGTGCAATTTATAAATATCTCAATAATAACAACTTCTTTGGCTTGTTCTCACTATGGAGGTAAGAGATCTCGATGGCTTCAGCAATATTCTCAAGGCAGCCTGTCTTGTCAGGAACAAGTAATTTTATAGGAATTTGATACTTCCCTAGCCAAGTTTCACAGACATTAAACAGCACTCCTCCATTCATTTTTTAAAAAAAGGTAATATCATTTTCTTGCATGTGTTTTCAAAGCCAAATAAGTACGGAACATAATGGAAAACCCAGAGGGGCACAGTAACAAGACAGGAAAAGTGTACATGTCATTCCATGTAGGGCGTTATCTCATACAAGGGCCGATACTTCCTGATATTTTCAGAGGATGTAACAATTATTCCGACAAGCTATTGAATTATCTCAGTTGTTCCCAAAGTGAAGAGGGCCCTATACTGTAGCCATCTTCAGCCTGATGGCCTTCAGATATTTTGGATGCCAGCTCCCATCCCTGCTGACCAAGCAGGCTGGGTTTGGTGGAAGTTGTCCAAAATATCTGGAGCGTGCCATTTTTTTTTTTTTTGGGGGGGGGGGGAGATTGTACACATAGTCTCTTATGACTGAATGTTCACATAAGTAACCTTGATTACTGCATTGCTCTTTCCCATTCTTCTTCTTCTTCTTCATCTTCTTCTTCTTCTGCTGCTGCTGCTCCTCCTCCTCCTCCTTCAGGTTTTAATTTCATGTTGTCAAATACTGAGTTAGGTAAAATATTTTGTTCGGGGTTTTCTTTTTGGCAGCTTGAGATTCTGAAAAATATCTTTGACATCTACAATGTCTTTCATTTTCAGAGACTGGTTCTTGTTCATCCTTTCATGATATGCCATGATATGCACACATCTTTTTTTTTAAGCTGCATAGAACTGCAAACTTTTCCCTTTGTTTCTCTAAGTTGCCCTCTCCCTTCCCTTCCTTCCACATTTGCATTACTACACTAAACCTTTGGGTGCTCTCAGCATAATTTTTGTTTTTGCAAATTAAATTAAAAAACCCAATACCATGCTGCCATTCACTAGCTTTAGTGTTTCCCCCTCCCTCCACAACCCTGCCAAGCAGAATGGTTGCAGGAACCTGCCAGAAACCTCACATTTTCCTAAGGCTTATAAACAATTTCCTGCACCTGCTTCCTCACAGGGTTTCTTGCACACCAATGGTGGGAAGTGAAGTGTGTCAGGGAGCACCGAGACTACAAAGAAAATGTTGAGGAGGTTGCAGTGAAGTGAGCAAGCATCCCTCAACCACACCATGTGCACTCTCTCTTCTATGTGTAAGCCCTCTGGATGCTCAACAGGCCATGCTCCAGATACTTCATTTACACTGAAGCTGGCCGCCTCTCATGCTGATTGGAAATAAGCTAATAGCACAAAAGGCAGCTTGTCCTAAGGACAGTATTCTTTTTTTTTCCTTGGTGAGCTGGACAACTGTTAACCAAAATACATTTCTATTTGGTGCCTGTCCTTGAATTTTTCTTTCTTATTCCATTGAAGCCAGAGATCATAGAATGAAAGAATAATTGAGTTGGAAGGGGTGATTTAGGCCACAGAGTCCAAACCCCTGCTCAATGTAGGAAACCAAATCAAAGCAGATCTGACCCATGGTTGTCCAATTCTCTCCTGAATGCTTCTAGTGTTGGAGTGCTCACCACCTCTTGATCCAGTTCGTAGAATGGGCAACATCTATTTATAAATGCTTCATTGCAACTCTAGGCTGGTTGTGAATATTCCATTCATGGGGAAGGTGATCAAGAGGGTTTTGGCCAATCAGTTTCAGTGACGTCTGGATGAGGCTGACTCCCTTGAACCTTTCCAGTCTGGGTTTAGGCCATGGCATGGAATGGAGTAAACTGTGGCCACACGTCACCTGTTGAGACAGTCTGATTGGGGGAAAACATCTCCTTGTTTGTCCTCCTTGACATTTCAGTGGACTTTGATATGTATCATCAACCATGGTATCCTCCTGGAGTGGCTCTCTGAATTAGGAATTAGTGGGTCAGGTTTGTGCTGGCTCTGATACTTTCTGGAGGGACATCTCCAGAAGTTTAAGCTTAGATAGGCTAGGTTGTACTCCTGGTCCCTCACTTATGTGGTCCCTGGGGGTCAATTATATCTCTGGGGTACACAGAAAGAGCCTCCTCGAAGACTTTGGTATTGTTTTCATCAATGTACTGATAATATAATAATTTCGTGTCATAAATTATTCTGGGTTGAAATTTTTTTTGCAGGAGAATGCTCAGGGAATGCCCAAATGAGACTCCTTTCATGTCCCCAAGAGCTGGCACAAAGATGGGCGTTCAATCTGTCATGCAGTACCCAGGTTTTGAACTGCCGACTTGCTGGCCTTCCAGCTAACAAGGCAAGCTTCTTACAACTGCAGCCCCTTAGTACACTGATGACACACAATACTTTCTTCTTTCTATCTTGCTTGACATTTGTAGGATGACATGACCCCTTCCCCTGCTATTGTTTATGGGATACATTCATGTTATTCAAATGGTTCTGCTGAGCCAACATGAAAACCAATGTGCTTTTTACAGTTCCAGTGAAGTCTCTGAGAAGAAAGCTAGAAGAACCTGTAGCACATATTACAAACCTGATCAAAACTATAGAAAAAGTTCTTCAAAGTCCTGTATTTACAGCTCAACGGTAGAGTGTTTCTCCCAAATGCAAGGAAAAAACCATATTGCTTTAAAGAAGAGGTTCATTAGACTTTATGGCCTGAATTTGAGAGTCTGTTGGAGAGAGACATAAAACTGTTTCCGTCTTCCATAAATCAGCCAAATGTTTTAAAGTTTCCTCCAAGGATCTCATCGTTCTGTTTGTGGCTTGGTAATAGGAGTGGGCAGCTGGTTCCATAAATCAAAACTCTGTAGCTCCACTTCTTGATCACTAATGTGGATTGGTTTGTCTGACCAATAAATCTGTATCAAAACATCATACTCCTTTCCAAACACATGTTTCTACAAAGGGAGACCTCTCCTATGCAGTGAGGAGGACTTTGCTTGTTACCATGTTCACCAGCTGTACATTTCAGCAAAAGGGTTTCAAGTCTATCCTCTCTCTTCCAAATTGGAATTGCCAGCAGGGGTGTGCAGGGCACCATCAGAAGGTGCTGGACAGGGAGTGGTGGGTGTGCCTATGTACAGGTTGGGGGGAATCCCATACATTGCTATTAGTGCCCCAGGGGATCAGAGGCGAGGGTGGGTTGGGACAAAGACCGATTGCCCGATATACCAGCACATGCCTGACTGCCAGTGTAACTTCAGATCTATAAATCTGAACCCCAGTCTGTTAATCTTCTGTTATTACCAGTTGTAAAAATCCACACTGATTTGCACTAACCAACCATTGTATACCTCTGTATCTGATATGTAAATTAATGACATGAAGTCTCACTCTTAGGTTTGACAAAGTTTACTTGATCTACGAAAGCCAACATTAAAATACAGCAGTTAGTCTTTAAGTTGTCACAATTTTTTTGTCTTTTTGTTTTGCTTTGTTTACTCTCTGATATGTTTGCACAGACTAACACAGCTCCACTTAAAAAAAAGACCCCTCCATTCATGCATTACACATGTAAAACAGCATTATAAAAGCTGCTAATGATGCATACAGTCCATGGAATCCATCAATCTCACTTCTAATCTCGCTTTTTTCTTCTTCAAATGATTTGATTTCACCCCTCTATTTTCTTCATTTTCCACCCAGACACAATAACTGTGAATACCATGATAGTGTGAGGAAGGGCAAAATGGCTGTCTGGCCCCCCCAACTGTCTTGAGGGAGCGTGACCCAGCCCCCAGTTTTAAAAGGTTGAGGACTCCTGGTTTAGAACCTTTCCTATTAGAGTAGTTGTTCTATTCATCAGAGAGATTTGGTTGCACTCTCTGCTTTTTATTTTTTTTTTTGCAAGAGTCAACCTTATAGAATCCACTAAATGCTGCAACAACCAAAGTTGTTCATGCTACTCTTCAGACTGAACTGTGTCATTTTCAAAGCCAAGCTGAGCTGTGTGATCTTAGTTAAACCCTCTTTATAAACAGCTTGTTCTCAGAGAAAGGATGTTTGTGTATTTATGTTACAATCATCAGCTGAAAGGGCTTAGAGGTGAAAACACATGTTTTCCCCAAAGACGAGGAATTTTTAAAGAAATCAAAGTGGAAGAACTTGATACCAGAGGGTCAAATCTTTTTCAGGGCTAAAGGCTTTTTATAAAGCTGAGCCCTTGACCATGGAGAAGAGTTTAGGAAACCTTTGTTGAAAAACATGTCCAAATTCAGGAACTATAAAATTTTAATTTTACTCTTGGAACAGTTGATGGGAATTATATTTTTAAATATTTTCCTGTTTAGGAAGTGAAGGACTGATCTTTCCTAATTTCATTGATTTTTCTCAAGGAACGTTCATGGTGAAAGGTGTTTCTTTAAATAAATAAATAAAAAGTTTTGATGACTGTTGGGTACTGAGTATGACTTAGCCTAGTTGCTAAAATAGGCTAAACTTTAGAATATAATCTGTGACTACATGTACAACTTTAATATTTGGACAGGTATAATAAAAACCCTATGCAAACAATGTTTTCTTATCAAGTTCATTATTGTTTTTATTTTATTTATTTAAAATATTTATGTGTCATCTTTCTCTCAAAAAGGGTGCAGCAGGGGTACAGTATACACTAGGGGTCGGCAACTGATGGCCCATGGGCCGAATCCAGCCCATTGTGCCAAATTATCCGGCTCCCACCCTCACTCCAACCACTGCCGCCTCTGCCACCACCACTACCGCCACCACCAGAAGTGGCCTTGGCCACATTTACAGCAGCTGTGGACATGTTTAAGGCAGCCATAAACATGTTTACGGTAGCCGCGGACAGATTTATGGCAGCATTTACGGCAGGGGGACCATCAGTCTGGCCCCCTCAACTGTCTGAGGGAGCATGACCCAGCCCCCAGCTTAAAAAGGTTACCAACCCTTGAGCAGGTGGCAGCTGTGGCCAGGAGGGCTTTTGCACAACTTTGTGTAATACGCCAGTTACGCCTCCTCCTAGAGCGGGACACCTTGCTCATGGTCACACATGCTTTGGTCACCTCCAGACTTGATTACTGTAATGCGCTCTACATGGGGCTGCCCTTGGTGACCATTTGGAGACTGCAGCTGGACCAGAATGCGGCAGCTCGGGTAGTGATGGGGTGCGGGCGTTATGCTCGGGCCTCACCACTGCTCCGCGAGCTGCACTGGTTGCCAGCATGTCTCCGGGTGCAATTCAAGGTGCTGGTCATTACCTTTAAAGCCCTATATGGTAGTGGGCCAGGATACCTAAGAGACCGCGTCACCCTAAGAACATCGGCCCGTCCCACCAGAGCGGATCGGAGGAGTTCTCTTGTTATCCCATTGGCTAGGGAGGCTCGCCTCACTAGTATGAGGAAGAGGGCTTTCTCTGTGTTCGCCCCGGCCCTCTGGAGCCTCCTCCCGATAGAGCTATGCCTGCAGACAGAGCTCCTGCCCTTTCGGAAGGGCTTAAAGACCTGGCTGGCGGGGCAAGTGTGGGGTCCCAGGAACGCAGGTTCCCACGTAGGATGGCTGATTTAAGGGCAGCCACCACCCCCCCCTTGTATCTGTATCTGTTTTTATCTGCTTTGCTGTTTTAATGTTTTACATTTTTAATGAACTTTTAAGGTTTTAGATATTGATATGATTACAGTTTATCCATGACAGTAATTCATGCTGTAAGCCGCCCAGAGTCAGGTCTACCCGATTGGGGCGGGATACCAAATGTGAGCAATAAATAAATAAATAAAATATACACTGTAAAGGTAGAAGCCTCCCTTGTTTGAAAGCGGGTCATGTCCAATTCTAAGGGGTGGTGCTCATTTCTAGGCTGCATGGCTAGTACGGTAGCAAGGAATGAGGAGAGATGAACTCCAATAAGATCAGGACATCCATTCATTGCAACGTAAGTCCTCCTTGATTCAAAAACTCATTTAAAAGAAAAAAGAGCAAGAAGCAGGCATGCCTAAATACTTCATTGGAACTTTGACAGTTAAGGAAATATGATTGAGATACAGTACCACTGTAAGGATGCAATAGGGAACAGGATAGCGGGATCTTTAAATGCAACTAGAGTGGTGGTGAAGAGCTACGGCATTCTTGATCTGTCAAGATAATTGGATAGTGGACCACTGTTGTCCAAATGTCATTTCAGCCAAGTACTCAGGGACTTTAAGCTGCCACTGTCTCCCAGCCTCAGGCTCCTGTCTGTGATACAGAAGGAGGAATGTGACAACAGAAGAACAGTTCTGCCAGATCAGAACAAAGACTTATCTAGTCCAGTATCCTGTTTCCTAGAGGGGCCAGCCAGATGTTGTTCGGAAGCCTCAAACAGGACATAAGGGGGGCAGGCAGAGTGTAATCCAGACTTATCACAGATGGTTAATGTAAAGATGGGGAAGGGACAGCAACTATGTATGACTCATCAGCTTTGGTCCAGTCCCAGACCTTTGAAAATTTTACTTTTTTTGGACTACAAAAAAAGTCCCCAAAATAAACTTTTCCAAGTGTCATTGAATCCATTAGTAGTTACAATACTTATAATAATAACGATTTGCTTCTTTTTCTTCTTGTGGCATATCCAATTCTGAATATTGGCTCTCCTCGTGGCGATAAGCCATGAAAATTGTCCTGAGGACAATATAATACAGTGGCCTTCCATTTGCTTTCTGCATCGCAGTGTGACATCCATACCACCGATCCAGTTCTGTGAGTCACTTTCTGGTCCTGAGCCCTTTTGGCACACAAAGTCCCCCTCAGCCCCAGGCCAGCATTGATGAAGCTGCTGCCCTCCATCAAGATGGATTCAAGTGAGATTTCATGCACTTGGGGACCATCACCCTTCCTTCCCTATGGACATTGCCACCTAAAGTCCATAGTCCTCAGGGTTGTCAGGTTAGTTAACCACTGCCTGATGATCAGCATTGAGTCACTCAATTACCATTAGTAGGATAACCTGACCAGACTATAATGACATGCAGTCAAATAAATTCCAATTTATGGCAAACTGTTTCAGGATTGTCTAGGTACAGATAGCTCAGAAGTTATTTAGCATTCTCAACTTCTGGGGGAGGGGGGTACCCTGGTACTTTACATAAGGAAGTGGTGGCGAACCTATGGCACACGTGCCAGAGGGGACACCCAGAGCCCTCTCTGTGGGCATGCATGCTGCCAGCCCAGCACAAAGTTTGCCCCACCCCTGTGCCCAGCAGCCCAATGGGAGTGCTTCCTCCCTCCTGTAGCATAGAGTTTGCCCCACCCTCCTGCCCAGCAGCCCAATGGGAGTGCTTCCTCCCTCCCCCAGCACAGAATTCACTCCACCCCTCTGTGACACAGATGAGAGCCTGTTAAGTTTGGGCACTTGGTCTCTAAAAGGTTCGCCATCACTGACATAGGGCAACTTGTGTGCACACATGAATCTAGTAGGAACACTTGCACACAAAATATTTATGTTAGCAAAATGTGTGTTAAAAAGACTATTTTTAAAGAAAAAAGTAGATTGGTTTGGAAATTAGACTGAATGGGTTTACCACTGGATGCATGGGAAACTGGCACATCCCATTTAAGATGTGTTGTTTGTTCATTGATGTTTTGTTTGAGGCTGTGATCATTATAAAAGCTGCTGTGTACTTTGAATGTTCCTGGAGGGCAAGACCTCACAAAGCCAGTGCAATGGACTGCTGTGCAGATATGCATGGGAATTTACTGTAGCAGTGTCATTGCCCCATGTGACTCCATCATATCTGGATTAAATTTAAGATTGCTAGTTTCCACAAGCGGGCCTGCCCAGGTTTGCACCAGACGTTTCTCCCACCCTAACAGGAAAATGATTTATTTGTTTATCATTGATTATTTTATTTCCAACACGGCCAATAATTTGTTGTAGAAACCATCTTGAAAACAGTCCCAAAAACTATTTGAAAAGCCAGCTTTCTTTTTATTAAAAAAACACACAGAGAAAGATTTGCTGGAACAATATAATTTTGACTTCCTCCAACAGTGGAAAGCCAGTATCCTTACTTATGCATGTGTGTGTTCCACCAGTTGTTTTATACTGCTGTGGTGGGGAAAATACTCACGCCCACATATGTGATCAACGTGGGATATACATTCTTTCTGGCCTCAAATTAAATTTTCTAGAGGCCTTCGAAAGTGTCCGAGACACACTCTCCAAACCTTCTCCAGCTCAGTTGCACCTGTGTTTTGCTAACTTACGCCCATTTTAACTCCACCCTGCCCAAAAGAAATGGGATGGAAAAGGTGGGGTTTCCTGACCAGCATTCATTCCCAGGCTTCTTATCTTCATTTCTGTTGGCATTCCTCACCCTTGTCCTCAAAGAGCAGTGAAGAAAAGTTACATTCCTGCATTATCACACTTGTACATTCCCTCCTTTCCTCCCACCCCTGTGTACCAACGCCAGGGAGCTGGGCTATGTGAAACCCTCCCTGAGACCAGTGGGAACAGAGCCGGAGAGAATCTGGGACATTTCGGAAGCTTATCGTCTACCACCTGTTCTCCCAGTGAAAAGGGAGAGGAAAAGAGGAGGAGGAGGAGGAGACAGAGTGGTTGAAAGGAGAGGGCTAGTTAGGCTAATAATAAGAGCATATGGAGTGTCCTCAGTCTATCTCAGCCTTCTGGATATTTCCCCTCAAGTAGTCAGAACATTACATAACATTAACATTCATTCTCTATCAGATCAGTGAAGCTGGTTGATGGGCTACTGAAAGCCTTCTCTCCGATCCCACCAACCTGCCTAGCAGCAGAGTTGTAATTAGGATGTGGCAACGGGGCTATGACCAAGAATTCCAGAATTTGGAAGGTGTAAAGAATCAAACTTGCTCTATGGAAGGTTGAGAAATCCATCTGTCCTGAGTGGACACACATTCCCTAGCAGAAGGAACAAAACAGTTATGTTCAGTGCAAAAGAAATACTGCCAGTCATATTCTCAGCCTCAGACGTTTAATCCTGTTCCTTCATCCTCTTCCCTATAGTGCCAGTCTCCTGTGATCCAAGCTTAACCAGTAAGGCAACGATGGACATCCACAGGGCACCAAAATTGGTACCAATGACATCGCTCATGTGTAGTACAAGGAAGCTATTGAGTAATTCAGGCTTTGTTTGGTCAACTTTGTTTGGTTTCCCCAGATGAAGGATAGAATACTTTCTTGATAGAAGCACCACATTGGGGGAAGTATTTTCCCTTTAAACCATTATTATTGTGGTTTAGATGTACCATAACAAGTGACTTTAAGTCTGTAGGTGTAGAATGAAGGATCTCTCGTTTTCCGGTAAACGTCAGTTGCTATGGTGAAAGACCCAAGATCAAGGCAAATGTGAAATGCTGGAAACTACACCCAGACTGACTGCAGCCATATCAAACAGCTAATTAGAACTGCTTTGGCATCTGTTTCCCATTCTGTGGAAGTGCTTGAATTGCCCCATGATTTATCACCTGTTTTCTGTGCTAACATTTCGACTTGTTCCTGCTGTATTTGTTAGAAAAGGGATTTATACAGCTGGAGGGAAAGAAGGAAGGGACAACCGAGAAGTGAGCTCTTAACTTTTTAATGATCAAATTACCAGCTCCCACTTCAATCAAGATTAATCTGTCCACAGTACAACGTGTCAATGACAGAACATCTTTAGATCCTGATCAGGTACCAATCCGTCTTTCATCATAGTTTCAGATCAAGAGAAAGTCCTCCTCTGTTTTGATATCACCGTCATATGGAATTTTGTGTCTTGGGGGACGTTGGAAGGGAAGCGGATTACTGTACCAAGATGTAAATTTCAGATGGACACTCTCCTTTTTTGATGCTGATTCGTTTCTCACCATGCCTGGGATTTGTGTGGGGTTGGGATTTGTAAGTGAGGGGTCCAATTTTCCGTCTCAGCACCTCTCTGTGTGAGGTAGTCCACCCACAAGCTGCAAAACACTTCATATGCCAGCGCTACAGAAGTGGGGATAATGTAGTGACATGGCTCGGAGTTAGAAGGCCTTTAGAGACAATGTAGAGCCGCCAAGTTTGGAATTGGATCAACATTTCCCCATTCTGTGAAATGAGGGTGGGCCCTTTGCTAGATCTGAAAGCAGTTGGAGCCTCCTCTACTTCCCTGGCTACTCCTACTGTCCTGCTGCAGCAGTAGGTAAAGGTAAATGTAAAGTTCACCCTTCCTCGAAAGCCAGTCATATCTGACTCTAGGGTTCAGTGCTCATCTCTGTTTCATAGCCGAAGAGCCAGCATTGTCTGCTTTTGCAGCAGTATTGCTCACCAATTAATGAAGTGTGGTGGGGATGGGACTGATTCCCTGAGGAAGGGCATGAGAGCAATAGAGGCAAGAGGGAAGGATTCATCCCAATCTCTTTTTAAACTAGCATCTTCAGAGTTTAATAAATGTGTTACAATGATGATATTAGCTCTGCCAGTTCCATACAGCCAACATTGCTTACATAAAGAGAAAGGTAAAGGTCGCCCTTGCTGAAAAGCCAGTCATATCCAAATGCTAGGGTTTGGTGCTCAGCTCCATTTATAGCCAAAGAGTCAGCACTGTCTGTGTCTGCAGATGTTTCCGTGGACATGTGGCAGGCATGTCCCAACACTGGAGTGCACAGAATGCTGTTACCTTCCCACCAAAGTGGTCTCTATGTATCTACTTGCAATTTCTTGCTTTTGAACTGGTAGGTTGGCAGTAGCTGGGACAGAGACCAAAAGCTCACTCTGCCGTGCAGCATTCGGGTCTTCAGCTGCATCTTAACTGCTAAGCCACAACAGTCCATAAAGAGTAGAGAAGGTGTGATTTGTGGTGCAAAGGTGGATCTCCAGACCTTTCTTCTCATACCAGGATTCTTTCAAAGCTCATGTCATTGTCAGATCTACTCTAATTTGATGAAACCATTCACTTCATCTTGTCCTGCTGATCAACTGCAAATAAGCAGAAGGAGATGCAAACATGGCACACCTGTCTCTCACTGTTGAAAAAATATATATACTCATAATTCTCTCTGCTTTGATTGAACAGATGCTTTTTAAGCTCCCTACTTGTCTGCCCATAGTGCTGAACTCATTATTATGGACACCAATTCAGATGTTCTTCAAAGAAGGAAGGCACTATGAAGTTCAGGTGGCTGACTAAACAGGGTCCAGAGTGTTGGAATATGGCAATTCAGCATGCTGAGGGTTAACATATAATACTTGGGAAGAGGGAGCTTCTGTTACTGGGACTTACTTGCTTGCTTGCTTACTTTTGTTCACTAGCCAGTCAAGAAAAGCCCCTGCCATCCTGCCTGAAATTTGATTGCCTAATCCTTCTCTTGTCTCCTGTTTGACTAACCCTAGTCTCTTGTCTCCTATATGTTGTGTACATTGGCTGATCAGTGCTTTGAGGAATTGCCTAAGGCTTCATGGAATTGAAGTCCAAAAACCAAAGTTTGGGAGACCCTGGCCTAAATAATGGCAAGTATCAAAGTGTCTAGCTTTACATTGCAGGCTTTCTCTCTGTTTCTCTTGCTTGGATGTTAAATATAGCTTTTATTCTGTCTTTTTTTCTCCCCCACACAGAGACACTGTTATAAATGACTTTTCCCAGATTTATAAGAAGAAATATACTTAGCTGTTTTTCTGCCATGATAAACACTCAAAACATCAATGGATTTAGATGGGAGAAAAAGAACCACTTTAATTATTTTATATTCCCATTGTTTGCTTTTCTCTACATCAGTGTTTATCTCTAATAAGCAGTCATTACAGCTCTTGAAACTGCCTGTCTCGTGTATATCATCATCATCATATTTAAGCCACACCGACAAGCCGATTTCCCCTGTCTCCCTGTCTCCAGCCATTTCTCCACTGTAAACACATTGGGTTGCTCTCCCTGCCAGATTTTGTAAATAGCGCTGGTTCTTGTGCTTTAACAGCCGCTTGATCTGTAGACATGAACAGGAAATAACATTTCTTTCCATGATGTGGAAACGCCACTTGCCAATTTCTGCATTCCAAGCTTCTGCAGATAAATGCATGAGATCAGGATGGGAAAATTGTTCCGATCACTTGGCAAAGCCAAGCCATACCAGGTGGATTTCTAGGAGAACCGAGGAGATAACAATAGAGGATTGTTTGTGTCATCTCTAGATAAAGAATTTTGTAAGGCATCAATTTTATGAGCCACTTTACTTCTCTGTCATCTGTTTTTCCAGTGAGGTTGTGAAATGACCCTTCTTCATTTTTAAATGATTATATATTTACATCTAAGAAATCAGACACCTATTTGAGATAATCAGTAAAGAATCCAAAATTCTTGATTGAACAGTTCTCATTGTTGTCATCATCATCATCGGCTGCAACCCGTATCCAAGAATGTATTTTTTCCTGAAGCAGGAAAAATACCATTGATGTGAATTTGTTTAAGGTGGATCCCAGCTTGCCATGAAGTGAACCACACACTGTGATCACGGAGCCATCTCCTGTGGCACATATGAAATGAGACTTGCAGGATTTAACTGCAATGGACTGCCGCAGCCTTGAGAATATTATCAAGGTGCGCCTTCATAGCCAGTTAACCTGGCATGGCCTTTTCTGCCTCCACGACTGTTGAGAATCAGAGTTCCTCCTCCACTCATTTTGCCATTGGACCCAATATGATGGTTTCCAGTGGTTTCCCACCTAAAGGGGCTCATCCACCCATAGCCATTGGCCCCTTTAGGGAGTCAGGTTATTTACCACCGCCCAAACAAGATGAGCTTCTGAGTAATCCAGCGCTCTTCTCATACATGAAATAAAGAAGAATCCAGCGAGATCTAACGGCCATTGTTCTTGAAAGCAACCAGCTTTTAATGCAAGACAGAAGTTGCATATTCAGTGAAAAATGAAGATGCCAATGTCTTAGTTTACTTGTTTCTGCTCTGTAGAGTTAATCCTGGCTGGGACTCCTATACATTATGCTTTGAGCAAGGCACACAGATCCCTTTTGTTGACTTAATGCAGAAGCATGGACAACCCCCTGTCATATTTGCTTTTATTTGGATTCCTACAATGAGCAGGGGATTGGACCCGATAGCTTAAAGAAACCCTTCCAATTAAGAAATTCTATGATTCTATGGTCTCATCAGGCAAGAGCTTTGGGAAGCTTGTGTTTTGCACAGTCATCCTACAATAAATAAAGTCGCAGGCTCCCACTCCAGCTTGATTTGGCAAAACCATGCTAGCAATCCTGCAATCATGCCTGTTTGAATATGAAATCTAGGACTGGCTCTACCATTAGCCACAGTGAGGCAGACATCTCAGGGAATAGAACAGGCAACCCATGTTGCTGTCTGGGTGGGATGTATTTCTCCATCCTGCCACTGCATAAGGAGCCCTGCTCCATTTCAACTCACTAGCCGTTACTGGGAAGTGGGTACTGGTGTGAGATGACATTGGCCACAGCTTTGGGATTGCGGTGGCTCAAAGGTTAAGACACTGAACTTGCTGACTGAAAGGTTGGAGTTTGATTCCTGGGTACTGCCTGACAGAGTGAGCTCCCGTCTCTGTCCCAGCTCCTGCCAACCTAGCAGTTCAAAAGCAAGAAATTGCAAGTAGATAAATAGGGACCACTTCAGTGGGAAGATAAACAGCGTTCCATGCACTCTGGTGTTGAAGCATGCCTGCCACATGTCCTCAGAAATGCCTGCAGATGCAGAGAGCAGTGGCTATTTGGCTATATACAGAGATGAGCATTGAGCCCTAGAGCTGGATACGACTGGCTTTTGAGCCAGGGTGACCTTTACCTTGAGCTGTCTATGCCAGCCAACTGTTCTCAGCTGCAAAGGACAACATTCTGATCATGAGACATAAAATATAGTTAATCTAGAGGTTTTGTGTTCAGAACTTTAAGAAAAGTGCATATTTCTTCACAAATTAGTAGAAAGAACTTTATTTCTTTTCTATTTTAAAATTAAATGTGGGGAAAATGCAAAATGGACTTCCAGAAAAAGGACTTGGTGCTTTGCTTTTCACCATACTGCTACACCATATTTGTGATGTGAATTTCAGTTGCCACCTTTTTCTTCTTTCAGCTACACAAGAGGAAGGTCCCACTTGATCTTTCCTGTACTAGAGGAAGCTTTGCTTCTTGAATTTGCCGAGCACAGATGGTTGCAAATTCATTTGGATAGATTATTCATTAAAAAAATACACACCTTTCCAAGTTTCTTTTAAAACTATTATCTTTTAAATGACAAATTGTGAGCTCACAATTTGGTATTTTCAAGACTTCAGGGGAGTCAATTTGCCATTTTGGGATAAAATAAAACTTTGAGAAGGGTATGTGAGGACTTTGGAATCCACAGTAAAGGTCTCCCTTGCTTGAAAGCCAGTTGTGTCTGACTCTAGGGTGTGCTGCTCCTCTCTCTTAACAGCTGAAGAGACAGCATTGTCTGTTTCTGCAGATGTTTCTGTGGTCATGTGGCAGGCAGGACCAGATGCCAGAGCAAATGGAATACTGTTACCTTTCCTGCTGAAGCAGTACCTATTTATCTATTTGCAATTTCTTGCTTTCGAACTCCTAGGTTGGCCTGAGCTGGGACTGAGACGGGAACTCACACCATCATGCAGCACTCAGGTCTTGAACTGCTGACTTGCCAAGCTTCTGGTCATCAAGTTCAGCATCTTAACTACTAAGCCACTGTAGTCCTCCTTTTGAACCTATACTTTAGACTAGTGACGGTGAACCTTGGCACTCTAGATGTTCTTGAACGTCAATTCCCAGAAGCCCTGATCAGCAGGAGTGCTGACTTGGGCTTCTGGTAAGAACACCTGGAGTGCCAAGGTTCACCATCATGGCTTTAGGCAATTGGTATCACAAAGCCTCTGGATATGTATGGCATGGATCTCTCTCACTAAACAAGAAGAATCCCTATCTGTCAAGCTAGCGGTGGAGCCCCCAGGAGACAAGACTCCATTTTTGAATCCTAATTCCTAATTTTATTTTATTTATTTGAAGAAAGAGCCTATCATGCCCCTCCTTCAAGTGTGTGCATGTGTTTTAAATATATATAAATCAAACTCAAAGCTTACAGTGCTGTCTTCTCTGAAACACCTAGTAGTTAGGGATGTACTAAATCAAAATTCCTTATTACACCTCTGAAGTCTTGTGGTTTGGTGTAGCTTTCCAGTTTATTAAAAAGACTGTGCGGTTTGGGTGTTTTATTAATTTTTAACAGGGTATTATGTGCATCCCCCTCACCCCACCCTTTTCGGCTGTTTGTTTCTGAAATCACTCTCAGGGGCCCAATCCGTTTTGGAAGTGCTTGGATGCCAGAGAGCATGACATCAGGCAGAAACTGAGAGGGATGTTAAAAAGAGAGGCGGAGGGGCATTCATTTATACTTAATACATTTTTCTGGCAAAATGTATCTTGTGAAATAAAACACGTTACACCATACTGGTCAGCAATGTGTCCCAATGGGAAGAAAATGTAAACAGAGACCCTTTTTCATTATGAGAACCAAGTGACCAATACATGCGATCATACGACTGAAGTGATTTCTCTGTTCTTCTTTTTTTCATGTCCAGATCACATTTTGGACTACCACTTTCTTGGCTTTGTCATTGACCAAGATTAAATCTTCATTAGTACATATTTCTAGTAATTGGTAGACCAGTAAATGAGCTGGATTCTGTATCTCTCCACATTCACAGTGTGTGTTGTTGTCTGCCAGAAGCCCCCATTTGACCATGTTGGTCTTACATTTAGGAACTCCAATCCTCAGCCTATTCAGATTATTATTATTATTATTATTATTATTATTATTATTATTATTATTATTATTATTATTATTATTATTATTATTATTATTATTATTATTATTATTATTATTATTATTATTATTATTATTATTAACTCACATTTACTACCCCGCCCCAATCGGGTAAACCCGACTCTGGGCGGCCTACAACATGAATTTAAAATCACAAGTAATGGAGGGGAGGTTGAGTTCTTCAGCTATCCTCCATTTAAGTTGTTCCTTGTCCAGGGAGCTCCTTCCTCCATCTTCTAATTTGGTTTTGCTCTTATGTACAGCCAATGAATGTTTGTTCTGGCCATAAGCTCTTCCTTGATCTGAACTGGCAGACTTGAGGCTCATTTCCATTCAGAGGATGTCGAGGGTCGTTCTCTTGCTTAGTTCTCTCAGCATCTGCTTCTACTTCTTTCCTTATCTTAGGTGGGGTAATACCAACAGGACCATAGCCAGGGTATGGCCAGGGTGGGCTAATCCCTTCCCTGAGGTAGCAGTTTGCCCACCTTGGCAAAGTGTGGTTTCCCATAGGAATGCATTGAAAAGAGGCTTAGTTACTCATCCTGAAAAAATATTTGCCCACCCACTTCTAGAATCCTGGCTATGGCCCTGGATACCAACAAGAGGATATATTTTCTCAAACAGTGCAGGTTTGAGGCATTATTTCACTATATACATAGCTTCATTAACAGCATTGTCAACTTGTTTCCTGTGTGTGGATGCACTCCTTACTGGAGCAGCATACTCTGCTGTGGAGACACTCAGAGCCAAAGCTGATGTATGCGGTGTGAATGACTGAAATGACATAGTTTGTGAATTTCCCGATGATGTTGTTCCTTGTACTAACTTTAGCTTTGGTATTCAGGCAGTGCTGTTTAAAAGAGGGTGTCCTATCAAGTGTCACACCGAGGTGACACTCTTTCTCTATGTCTTGGAACCATTGTGACTTATTTAAAGTATTGCCATGACTTCTAATGAATTCTTAGGAATTCTGTGTGACCAGAACATTTTGGAGCATACTTTCATTAGTCTCTATCATGTCTGAATTATGGAAAATCTTGCGCAGCTTTGGTATGGAATATTTTTGAACTACCACTCCCAGAATCCTCAGTGGGAGTTGTAATCCAAGAAGTAACTTTCCTAATGTTTGGAATTTTTTTAAAAAATGTAATGTAGTCTTATCTCCTTGGTCTTCCAGTTCTTTGGCAGCTGACACAATATGTTTTTGCCTAGCTGGTTCAGAAGTACATTGAGTCCTTCAAAAGACATCTCCTTTCAGAAGATGTCCAATGGTTTTGGATCAGGCTTTCCAGAAAGTAAAACCCGACAAAATCATTCTCAACCCAGAGAACATTTACTTTGTAAAGGAAAACGCTGGATGAATCCAAAGGCTGTTGCCCAGTGTATGATTTTGACAGTGTGAATGGAGGCTGGGAACAAAGAAGACTTCTTCCACATAGACTTGCTCATTGTTCTCATGGGAGTTCCTTTGCTTTCCCCTTTTGTTTCTAAAGGCAAGGCTCACATGCGCTTACGAGCCCCCAAGCTATCATCCCCAGTTCCTTGTAAAAAAAATCATTACATTGCTATCTAATAAATAACATGGCCATTATGTAAGCAATCATAAATCAGAGCAGGGAGTGAAAGTTTAATACAAAAAGCGGAGGCTGTTGGTCCTTTCTTCTCAAAATTACCCTTTCTTCTAAAATTCCTTCTCTTGTTTTTGGCACATTTTTGTTCCCAGACTTTGGGGAGTGAAGGACGAAGCCCATTTTGCCAATTCCACATTATCACCACAAGAGTCCATTTGATACAGTGTGATCTCAGTGTGGGAACTGGTCTTACAGCTTGTTACAGCAATGGAAGTAAAGCAATGTGGAGGCTGAAGGAGTCTGAGCTTAGGCACTAAATTCACAGCAACATATTCAGGCAGCTGGCAGAAAGATTTGCAATGCCCTCCCCACATTCATAATAGCTGGAACCAGACTAGATGCATGTACTGGCAAATTTTATTTGTGTTCTTTTGAAGCAACAATTGTTTGAGGAGAAGGATGTGATGGACTTGTAGACAGAGCAAGAGAGAGCTCTGTCCTTTTTGTGAAGAACGCAAATTGATTGAAAACTCCATAGCAGAATTAGTTCTTTATCTACAACTGCATTGTTGCCATATTGATTGTAAACTCCAGAATGGGATTTAGTTATCTGTCCACAACCAATATCCATAACCAATAATTCACTGGGTCAGAGCTGATGGCATATAACAGGGTTCCTCAAATGTGTCTCTCCAGATGTTCTGGAACTTCAATTCCCAGAAACCCTAATTAGCAGGTGTGGTGACTTGGGCTTCTGAGAACTGAAGTGCAAGAATATCTGGAGAGCCAAGTTGCAGACCCCTGGACTAGATGATTTACATGCCCCCCTCAAATTCTTACGATTCCACAATACAATCTATACATCTGCATAGCAAAGTTCCTACATGGTAATTTCTGAAGAAATGTCACTGGCCAAAGCAAGAGCCCAGTTTACAGATCAAAAGAAATGAATCATCAAACAAGGCACTCTTTGATCAACATGGAGGACAGGAAGCACTAGCAAGATATGAAAACCATCACCTACATTTGGAAATTTGACCATGCATATAACAGGGTTCCTCAACTGTGGCTTTCCAGATTTTCTTGGACTTCAATTCCCAGATGCCCAATGCAGTACACCTGTGGATCAGGGCTTCTGGGAATTGAAGTCCAAGAACATCTTAAGAGCAAAGTTTGCTGACCCCTGACCTGGACAAATAATAACACCAGCCAGGGTTTGGGGAACCCTGGCATATAACAATATCATATATCTACAAAATGGTTCAGAGGTCTTCATTTCTTGTCCTCCTCCCACATAGGGGAGGGGAAGAAGGATCAAAGCTGGATTTCTACCTGCTGTACTCAACACTTCACCCAATAATCCACTAAGATCAATGGGCGTAATGAGACCTCTGACATCAGGATGTAGCTACCCTAACTGTAAGCATCAACTGCCAGATTGATTTCCAAACACAGTTCCCAACCCTTGGTTTATATCTGTGTTACTTTGATATGCTCAGATTAATTTCAGTATAAAACACAGTATATTGTGAAGCAGGTAGATTTTGTAAAGAACAGTAGATTGGCTCAGGATTTACATTTAGTATAGAACTATTAAAATCATGGATTAATACCCTATTATTAGTCCCAGCTAGAGCAGGCCAGTTGACTCAATGGGATTAACATGTTTGTTTTACCAGTCAGCAAGGGATCCAATGGGCTTTGGTTGGAACTAGCCAAGAATATTGACTAATTCGACTTAATCATGCCTGCCTGTCGAACTCCAAACCCAATAGGCACATTTGTCAGAAATAATAATAAAAAGAACATATAAATATGAATAAATAAATAATTGATAAATAAACATAATGAGAAGAAATGGTTTTGTGAAATCTTTGGCCCAACTTTGTTTTACTGACAACATTTTGCTCTTCATTCAACAGATATGATTTATGCAATTTGGGATAAGACTATCGTACCATTAGTCTTCAGATTTACACCTCACCTCTATCTTTGTATTTACAAAACACTTTTGTTCCACAGATGCTGCTTGATTGCAAATTGACTTGTGTAAGCTTTTCAAGAGAATATGAAAGTGTTTAGTTTTCCCCTGCTGCTTGCTTGCATTGTTCTTTCTGCATTTATAATCAGTAGTTTTAGATATTTTGCAATATTAGAGATGTTTAATTTGAGATTCCAGACGGAAAAGACCATCTACCCTAATCTAGTGCTAAAATTGATGAATACCTAGGAATCTAAATAAATCCTAGCATTTCAGAGTAAAGCAGTCCATACGTTGGTCCAGCATAGACAAATCTGTCAATTGCATCTTTTTCTATACAGTATTTGATTTTTGTTCTTGGTAAATTCAAATTCTTTTTATTCTGTTTATGTAAAAAATAACGAAATTTGGCAACATATCAAAAATCAATGAAGTGAAAGTCTTTTTCACTCATCTCTTCCTATTCACCTATTGTCTAGTGTCAAGATTCCATTGATTAGGAAATTCTTAATTCTTAAAAAGGACCTCTCTGTGAAGTCTTGACAGACATTTGGCAGAATTCTGATGCTACAATATGTTTTCTGTTTTGCAGGGAACCACATACTTTGACAATATAATCTCAACAATCATTGGGGGGGGGGGAGAATCTCTCTGGGTTTTTACTTGGAGTAAACTGAAGGCTCTATTCACTACAGCTGCTTATTTTCTAAATGCCCCAGAGGGTCATATATTATTATCATTTATTATTTCTTCAGAGTTCTCCTTGCCATGTATATACAATGTTCTTTACAGGGATATAAAAATCTCTCAGCCTCAATTTCATTCCCTTTATCCAAATCTGGCCTACATTTTCTTCTTGTACTTGTTTTGTACCAATCTCTCAATCTACGTATACACACACAGACACACAGACACAGACACAGACACAGACACAGACACAGACACAGACACAGACACAGACACAGACACAGACACACACACACACACACACACACACACACACACACCTTAATTTTGTTTAAATATGCATTTTCTGGGGGCATGATTTTAGCTAGTATATATAGCTCTCCTTCACATTGGCATTTTCCCCTATCAATTGTTTGCAGATTCATCCATTCTCACACAAATATGTGTATTTTGGGTATACTTTCTTATCATAAAGGAGTACAGTACATAAGTTTCAGAATTCTGTGCATTCTTAAAGCAACGTGTGCCAATTGTCACAATGGGGAGGTCCCAAAAGTCGATCTTCATCAATGCTGCTATTTGAGACAGGATTTTCTTCTCATTCATTTTCTTAAACATCTACATATTGGGAAGGACAGTGTTCAAAGCTAAGCCTGAACCCAGTAAACATCACTGTGTTGCTTGGTACACAAATGATCACAACCTAAGTGATAACTTATAGGGATTTAACTCATGCATCACCTGATTTCTCCGACCACCAGTGGGGCACCAAAAGAAGATCAGTCATAGCAGCTACGGCTGTTTTCTTACATTCATTGGTTAAGGCAAGCTTGGTTGATGAGAAGCCATCTAAACGGAGTATGGCTTGGTTGGCATGCAAAATGCCCCTAGGGATTTCTGTTGCTCATTTCTTCCTTACAAAATGCCTTGGAAATTGACTGAAAATGTGAGCTATTGTGCAGGGACAAAGATGATCACTACTGCAAAAGCATTATGGGCAGACATTTCCTCCTCAGAAGATGAAATATCTTGCTTTCAAACTGCTAGGTTGGCAGGAGCTGGGACAGACAATGAGTGCTCACTCCATCTCACAGTACTTGGGTCTCAAACTGCTGACCCGCAGAATCTCCAGTCGTCAAGCTCAGCATCTTAACCATTAAGCCATCGTGGCTTCTGCTCTAAGCATAGAGACCCTTAAGTTGTATATTAATAAAATAGTAAGCCATTGTAGCTCTGTAGTAGGGTTAGGCGAGGATATTTTACTGTCTGAGACAGAACTGGAAATGACATCATCTACCCATTCAAGCCAAGATGCATAGTGTGGAAGTGAAGAATCTCACTAATTAACTAATTCTTCATGGGACTGGCAATTTTGACAAGTAGAGTCAGCCTGTGTTCAATCCATTAACCTCAGTGAGACTTCTTGTTTCTGAGCATGAGAATAAAATGAACATTCTTTTTGTCGTTGCCTTTGTAACTTGTGTAAAATGTCTCTTGTAATGCTCTTGTCTTTCTCCCTTGTGAAATACAGCAAATAACACCCACACAAACACCCACAACAACAAACAGAACAATTGGGTGTTTGATAAATATATATATATACAAACAAACCAATATTTCTTATCTTTAAGATCACAAAGCAAACTTGGAAATACTGTATCATAGTTTAGCTTTGCAACTGGCACAAAAGCAGAATGGGAGGAACCAGCGAAGGTATTTATCAAGACTGGCAGATTACTGTATATACTCAATTATAAGTCTAGTTTTTTAGCCTCTAAAATCTGGCCCAAAAAGGGGACTCGACTTATACTTGGGTTAACAACTCCAAGGCTCCCAAAACCACGATGATGCAAATTCAAACATTCAGTAAAAAAAAAAGCTGTAAAAACTCAAAAACATGCCCACACGAATGTCTAAATTAATTAATTTTACCATATTTTAATTATTGAAAACTCACTAGCAGCTGCTGAAATTTCCACCCTCGGCTTATACTCAGGTTAATCTATTCTCCTAGTTTTAGAGGTCCAAATTAGATACCTTGACTTATATTTGGAATGACTTATAGTCAAGTATATATGGGATCTCTAGATCATTTGCAGGCAAAGAGAAACATGCAGTTTCTAATCCTCATGGGTGAGACTAGGCAAATAAAGATTTATGGCCCCAGTGCAAAATACCCAAAGTCAGCTGAATTATTTTAGTACTCACAGCAGGAAATCCAGCAAACACCTCTTTCCATCCAGGGCAACAAAATAGCAAATGAAATTATTAATCACTGCAGGACATCCGCTGCTTCTAACAGTAGTGCTGGCGGTCACTGAGTGTAGATTAAAAATGTCTTGTGAGCGATAATGGCCCATCTTTAGCATAGATACAGAGGGAATGTGTTAAGGAGATGGGAGATTACTGTCATGCAGAATGAAAGAAATCTCTTTTCCTCATCTCTGGGAATTATTATTTTCAAAAACACAAGAGAGATTAGGAGCAGATCATATTCCCCATTGAGTCCAACACCTTTTCCTAATGGATATAGTAACAGGCATTTATTTGGCTGCTTGGAAACGGAAAGGAATTCTCAAACCCCAAACTTCCTGGCTTTCATATCTATGGCTGCCACTCATTCGTTGGGTGCCAAGACCTAATATCAGGAATGTAAAATGATAGGGGGCACCATCCACCAGGCATGGGCGGGAACCCAAAAAATCATTAGCGGCTCAAACCAAGGAATACAGTTGCAGTTTTCACTGCTACTTTTCTATGCAGCAAATTACAGCAGGCTTTGGGTTTCCGCAGCCTGCCATTGAGATTTAAAGTGCCTGAGCTCTTCTGAGCCAAAGAGAAATCTGACATCTGTTTTTTTCTTAACCACCTCCTCTTTTCAAGTGGTCCATAAACTGTTCGCGTAATATTCCTTTGGGGGCAAAAATTTCTCCATCTTTGGCCTGTAATCAAGAGTGCATTTTATAGTTTGAACAAAGTCAATCCATCCATTTTCAAGTTGTTTCTGATTCCCCTTTACCCTTTTTTGTTTGTTTATTTTTTGTAAAGAAGTATTAAGCAGACTAATGTCCATGTTGAATCTGACTTTATCTGTAACACAGCCAGGAATCAAACATTGTGTTCATTTCCTTGCTGTGTGGCGGCGGCAAAATATGTAAATAGTCAGAGGGCGTGCACACGCACATGCCCTTCAACAGTCTCACAAATGGAGCTGATATCTACAGTATGTAGTCAATCACTGTATATCTTGTAGTTTGTGAGCTGGCATTTTATCCACTAAATGGGCAGAACAGTCCTTGCTGGATCCTCTGTCTACTGCTAACATGAGGCTTTTTTAGACTACAGCTCCCAGAATCCCCAGCTGGGACAATGGCATAGTATTGGCTGTGAATGAGAAATCTAGGTTTATGCATTTATTGAACTTGCAGCATGCCTTTCTGCAGAAATAGTGTTCAAGGTAGTCTACCAACATTCTTAAAAAATGTTTTAAAGAGGAGAGCTAGAAAATCTTTCTGACTATCATTGTCATTATTTAACACCACCATCACAATTTAAAAATATATATATCATGGACCAAGTGGGGGGAGGGTGCATATACCTAATGATAATCATGTTTGTGATGCTGAATGCAAGTTACCACCCTCCTCTTCCTCTTTCTCCCCCACCTCCTTTCCCCCTCCTGCTGCTTCACAGGCTGTTCCTTGTTAACAGTTACATGGCAGGCGAGGACAGCATGATCCTGTCCATGGCGGGTCTGGATTCAGCCAGCACAAATAGTGGAAAGAACATGATGTTCTTCAAAAGTGAAACTTATCGAATTCTCTGGACTTGGTCCATCTTGAATGCTTCTTCACCAAAATAGCAGAAGAGGACAGGTGTCTTTTTGTCATGTTTCTAAGCATCCTTAGAACATCTGGGTGGCCACCTCTGTATCCTTTATCCTTGACTGGATGGACTTGTCGTCTGAGCCAACAGAACTTCATTTGTGTTCTTGTGTTCCATTTGCGTGCTTTGCACACCCTGAAGCATTCAGCATATAAAAGCTTCACTGTAAAGACGACAAAGGGCGTTATTTTGTATTCATCTTCTGTACTTGTTACACAGTGAACATTCTTGACCTTGGGGGTCCCCAGCTGATGGTACCAGCCTTCTTAATGTTGCAAGAGTTTGGGCCAAGCTGTGCGTGTATTCATGGGATTTCCATTCTGTCTACAATCTGCAATGATTCATTTGGAAGTGTACAATCCAAGCTACCAACTTTAGATGAGAAAGAAGAGTTTTTTATAATTGCAATAGAAGGTAAAATAGTGAGAATGTTGAAAAGAAGAATGAGGCTTGTTAGCACAGGGTACAGAAATGGAATGTGTAATATTTTATGTATCTCACCTGCCCTAATTGAATGAAATTCCCAATGTTTGGAAAAGTACTTTTTCTGAGTTTCCAGAAGGACTTCTTACAAAGTCATTCCTCTACAGACAGAGGAAAAGAGACTTAAAAACGAAAGCCAGATGAGAGAGGAAATCTCGCCCATATAAATGATCCTGATGTGATTTTTTTAATATTAGAAGCTTCCCCCGTTCCAAATCTATTGGAATAGTCTGGAAGACTATTTATTTATAAATGTTGCTTAAAAACCTCTGTCTTTTAATTTCATTGAATTTATTGGGGCTGTGGTGGCTCAGTGGTTAAGATGTTCACCTTGTTAGCTGGAAGGCCGGCATGTCAGCAGTTCGATACCCGGGTACTGCATTACGGATTGAGCACCCGTCTCTGCCCCAGTTCTTGGGGATATGAAAGGAGCCTCATTTGGGCATCGCCTGAGTGGAGTTTCTCCAGCAAAAATCCTTTCAACCCAGAATAATTTCTGACACAAAATTTATTATTACTATTGAATGTTTTTGAATCCCACCTGTATTTTCCTGTCTTTGCTTCATACTGCATTAGAAGGTATTGTCTTTTCTTCCTGCACTAGAACTGCTGTATATTTAATATATTTGCCCCCGAAGGCTCATTAATGTGCTCATTTAACCTAATTGGCACCCCTTGACAATAGAATGTTCGGGCATGTTCCTTATCTTTATGACCATTTCAGTCATTTGCATTTAAAGCATGTACATTATTTTGTCTCCACTTTGGTGGTTTTTTTTTTTAAAGATTAAAGTGAAAGCCTCCCAGTTTTGCAGTTCTTCTCAAGAGATGCATTTCTTCTTGCACAAAGATTTAGGAATTTTTTTGACACTGTTGACGCTAGCACAATTCTATTCCATCTCTAGTTGAGGTAGAGAGATTGGCTCCTTCAGGTGTTACCGCTATTGCTTTCCTGTTCACAGTCCTTCTCTGCTTTTTCTTCTCTCAGATGAACAGATATTTTCCCCCAATGGAAAGAAAAGACCGGGGAATTCAGATTTTAAGCACAGAAACATGGGTATGGGAGGGGAAAGGGTTAGCAAGCCCTTTCCTCGCCCTCATCTGTTTCTTTCTTCAAGCTCCCATCTTCCTCATTGTGCTTTTAGTTATACAAAGAAAAATGAAATGGAACAGCGGGAAGAGGTTCTGTCTGACTGCATATCACACCTAGTTTGGGCCTTAGCTCAAAATGTGAGAGAGGAGAGCAAAGATAATGCATGAAAAACACAATTCCAAGAAAAGAGTAAAGACAGGATATTGCATATGAGTGTGACTTCCAAAGGAAGAGGTCTGGAAAAAAGAGGGTGGGGGAACTTGGGGAAGTCAACAACTTGGGTGAGGGGGGAAAGGCATCTGGCTTTTTGTAATCTATTGGCTGTGTCTGTGAAGGCTTCCAGGATTTAAGTGCAACAAGGCATGTTCATCCCACATGCTTGTAATTCAGAGGGGAAAACCTTGAAATAGGAAGTTATCTAATTTACTAGACAAATATGGACTCCATAGACCACAAAGCTAAAACAAGGAAGGTTAGGTAGCTGAAGTTTCAATGCTATGCATAACAACATAAGAAGTACCATGCTAGATCAGATCAAAGGTCTCCCCAGCTTAGTCTTCTGGTCCTACAATGGTCAGCCATTTAGCTATGGGAAGACACCTAAATTAATGTTCCAGCAGAAAAGGTCCATCAGCAAATGCAGAACTCTTACCCAGTTTATAATTTCCTTTACTGTGTCTGCTGGTCAACTCTTTCCAAGCATATGAGCAATGAAGAGACCAGAAACAAACATCAATGTAGAAAGATCAGCCCAACCATTTAGTCAGGGAGAAGCAGCTGATCTACGAAGCTAATCTTGGGTGTTGCCTAAAGGCAGAATATTCTTCTGTTGTTGTTTCTAAAATAGTATTCTTGTTTGTGTATTTTTACTGCTTGTGAGAAGGTCAATAACATATATTGTCTGCTTCAAGCACCAAAATAAATTGACTTCAGTTTCTAAAACATCTTGGACCAGATCTGTCTTCTGGGCAATGGTGTTGACTGACCCGAGAATAGAGATTGGACTACAAGTCCCAGATTCCTTCAACTACTACTTCCACAAGGGACAATCCAAAAATGAAATTTCCAAGCTCTAGGTGAGAGAAAGGGAACAAGTGAGCAGATGGTGGTGACAGGTAGGTGCCCCACTGATGGATGGGATCTACTAGAGGCATCTTGTTCAGCAGTCTACAAAACATAGATCCAACACTTTATGAGGTTATAAACTCTTTCTCCTCCTCTGATTATGCAGCATTCCTACTCACCTAATGCTTGAGAATAAGAGTAAGCATGATGACTGATCCAGCATTTGACTCACTGGAACGTACGTCTGTAAAATAAATGGCTAAATTCAGCTTATACCATGGCCGAAGAACATGTTTTGAACCTCCCCTTAAAACCTTCTGCTGTCTTCATCCTTGGTGTCCCTGTCACAGACCCATTATTGACAGCATAATTCTCTGTCTTAATGCAATCATTATTAGCAAGTACGGTAATTATCTCCATACTTTGTGAAAGTATGCCTACACTCCAGCTTGTTCTTCTCACCATACCTTATATTACTGCCATATTACTGAGGATGGCCTATAGTTGAATATGATTGACAAGGTCTCTATGAGAAGCATGGAATCCTAAACGAATGGGATTCTGATAGCCCATCTGGCATGGTTATATAGTGGATGTTTCTGCCATTTACAGATTTACTGAGCTTGTAATTCAAACCCAGGCAGGTTTTGGCTAAAACGGAGGTTCAACTTCCTCTCTCCTTTGTGTCTTGTCAATTATTTTTCAGCTTCCTGGCTTGTTTTCACTTGCAGGGTTTTTGGATGCTGACAAGCTCGGGCTGGATTGTTTATTCACTTTTCTGTACCTTAGCTCACGGAACTGTTACAACAGAATCTGGATGGAATCTGCTCATTTTCTCCCTTTCTTCCAAAATCTGGATTGATGTAGATGGAAGATTCTCCTTTCCATTTTTGATACGACAAGCAGAAGATCTTGGGAAGCAGAAGTTGCAGGAATGTAGCACCAGCTGTTTTACACTAGAGTAGACACTTGGTGATCTAGTCTACTATTGTTGATCCAGTCTGGCAGACATTCTCCAGAACTTTGGGCAGGATTGAACCTGTGGCTTTCTGCAAGTGAACGATGAGCTTGACGTGTCCTTCCTTAATAGAGTTAAGGGCTAAAGCTAGAATTGATTGTAAACTTTCAGTTACAGAAGGGAATCTCATGTATTGATTACTGTAATGCCCTCTATGTGGGGCTTCCCATGTTCCTGATATGGAAGCTTCAGTGGGTGCAAAATGCAGCAGCCAGGCTGATTAATGGAGTTAGAAAATTTGATCATATTTCCCCAGCCTTGGCAGGGCTGCACTGGCTAGCAGTTGCTTTCTATATCAGGTGCAAGGTGTTCGCTCTAACTTTTAAGACCCTAAACGGTTTGGGACCTTCCTACCTGGTGGAACATCTTCCTCTCAGGACACCAGTCTGCATCACTCAGATGGTGCAGCTCCAGGTACTGACCCTGAGATTGGCAAGGAAGGCTGTGACTCGGAGGAGAGCCTTCTCGGTGGTGGCACCAACTCTGTGGAATTCTCTTCCAGCTGAGCTGCACCAGGTCCCATCCCTGCCTATGTTTAAAAAACAGTTGAAATCATCTCTTTTTTAAAGAGGCTTTTGAGAATGCTTTGCTAACGGCTGAACTTTGGGATTTCACTGTAGGAAAATCTCCTTGATGGTAGAATAAATAAATAAATAAATAAATAGTTGACTCTCCCAGTTTCTGCTCATGCTATTTTTGTATGATTTTACAGAAAATCCAATCTCATTTAATCTGTGTAGATTAAAATATGCTTAATGTCCACTTTATTTCAAAATACTTTCTGGCTGAAATGATGTTGCTTAGTGCAGTAAGGCACACTAGAGTGGCCCCATTGAATGAGTGGAGATTTGGTGATTTAACCTTTCTGTACATTCCATTGATTCAAATGGGCCTGGTCTAACTGCAATTTAGGGTAAAGGTAAGGGGAAAGGTCGCCCTTGCTCAAAAGCCAGTCATGTTTGACTCTAGGGTTCAGTGTTCATCTCTGTTTCATAACTGAAGAGCCAGTGCTGTCTGTTTCTACAGACATTTCCATGCTCATGTGGCAGGAATGACTGGGCACTGGAGTGCACAGAACGCTGTTTACCTTCCCACCAAAGTGGTCCCTATTTATCTCCTAGCAATTTCTTGCTTTCGAACTGCTAGCTTGGCAGGAGCTGGGACAGAGATAGGAACTCACTCCGTTAGGCAGTTCTAGGGTCTCAAACTGCTGACCTGCCGACTTTCCAGTTGTCAAGTTCAGCATCTTAACCACTTGAGCCACTGCGGTCCCTGCAGCTGCAATTTACTACACTGAAATAACTCACAATTATGGTGGGCCTATTTGAATCAATTGAACTTACGCAGGAGTTGACTCACTAAATCTCCATTCATTCAATGTGGCTACTGTAATGTGACTTACTGCACCAAACAATGGGATTTCAGCCAGTGCTACTTGCTACTAAAAATGCTATACAGTGGAACCTCGCTTAACAAATTTAGTGCATTCTCCAGGACCTTTTGTACTACAAAAAAAAAAAAAAAAAGTAAAGCAAATTTCCCATAGGAATGCATCAAATGCAATTTCCCATAGGAATGCACTAAAACCCAAAATTTGTAATGTGAAACATGGTTGAAAACCAATTAATCCATTCAAAAAAAATTGTTAACGGAGACACTATTTTCTATGGATTTCCTTTTCTTATGCAAGTTTTGTGTTAAGCAAGCTATTTGTTAAATGAGGGTCCACAGTACTAATGTAAAGGTTTCCTTTGTAAAGAATAACTCTAGCAGATTCAGCTGTTGCACATTTTCTCTTCCCAATCATTTTAAATCAAAATAGCCTTACTGTGCACATTTTAACCAACATTAGCTTATTCCTAAAGATTGTGCGGCTTAAGCCACCTGTTGTTGCTTTGCCCAAGAAGCAACCCCTTCCTTCACGTGATGCTCTGACCTCATTCTCATTGGCTTTACTCAACATCTGCACAGATAACAAACCAGACTTTAATCCCATCTCTTCCCTGCTGGAATGTGCTAACTCATTGAAAAAGAGACACGGAGATATTGTGAAGCTCTAAGAAAGGCAAGGGTTGTCTTCTAGCTTCCTCAGCAACTCTGAAGGGACAGGAAGAGCTTAGTATCAAAAAAGAAGAATGCAGTAGCCTTAGTGAGGCTGATATAAGCCAATAACGTGGGTTACAGCTGGATTTGGGAAAACCAAGTCATAGTCTTCCTCTTTGCCCTCTTAGCCCCCCCCCCCCAAATACATGTCCATCTTTACTTATGGGTCAGATTCCAACATCGTCAAACGTAGCTTACAAAATCTGGTGACAAAGCTAGGAAATGAAACTAGATCCCCACATACATGCATTAACAGCTTTTTCATAGCACTCAATTGTTGTCATCTTAGAAGAATCTGGGCCCATGATTTGTCCCTTTCCCCCCTTTCCCCTTGTCGAGCTGCCCAAATGATTTAGGCAACATAATTCACTCGGCTGATAGGGAAGGAATGATTGATCCTCACTGGCAAAGGAAGACAAGAAGGAAGTGAGCCTGTCCAAAAAATGTGAGATCAAGAAACTCTTGTCTGTCTCTTGCTGGAGCGTAATCAGAAACATGAACCCTGTATGTTCAAGATTCTTCATTTGTGCTGGCGGTATCACAATCCCACCCAGACTAAATCCGGCAGAAGGTCTAGGAAATTAAACAGATGGCTTTGATGTGAAGTAACCAGGCAGCTTCTCTCAGTTATTACTTCTCCCTCTTGCTCTTTCGTCTTATTTGCCAACTAAATTTAATATGGGTTAATCCCTTAGCTCCCATTAAAGCAGACAGTCTGATGCGTACATAAATGTATATATATGCACACTGTATATAGAATGAGAGAGAGAAAGAGAGATGCCTCAAAAGATAAATTAATCACCTGGACCAGGGATCAGCAAACTTGGTTCTCCAGATGTTCTTGAACTTCAATTCCCAGATGCCCAATTCAGTACACCTGTGGATCAGGGCTTCTGGGAAGTGAAGTCCAAGAACATCTGGAGAGCCAAGTGTGCTGACCCCTGACCTGGACAAATAACAACACCAGCCAAAGCCCAGGAAAGCCAAGAGCACGTCCATAATCATGAACTATAAAACAGCTTGTATCCAAAGCCATATTCAGGTATTTTAAATTAATGTGCATACCATGTGCCAATGATGGAGAAACTTGACACTCCAGGGGTTCTTCAACTTCAATCCCCAGAAGCCCTGATCAGCAGGAGTGTTGACATGAGCTTCTGGGAATTGAAGTCTAAGAACACTTGGAGTGCCAAGGTTCACCATCACCATATGAGAAGCAACACTAGCCTGATGCCCCCCATAATTGGAAAAGTAACTGTCAAAAGAAGAGATCCTGCTATATCAGTCAATTTGATTCTCAGTGGTGTGGTTTTCAAGGTTTATGAGATTTTCAAGGAGTGGTTTACCATTGTCACACTTCCCCTGAAAATTTCCATACCTGAGTGGGATCTCTTGAGTCCTAGTTTGGCACTCATATCCACCATACCATACTAGATCTCGGATGAGTTTGGGGGATTTATACCCCCCCCCCAAAAAAAAAGCTTTAAGTAAACCCTCCTTTCCTCGCTCCCTCTTCCCCTCTCTTTATCTCTGCTATACAGATAGAAAGACAGACAGGATAATCTCTCATATTATAAGAAAGATGAGATCATAAATCTTTCACTATCTTGTCTAGTTGGGCAGGCAGATATAAGGTGTTAGAACCAACGTCAGGCATTTATATCTTAAACTTGTGCTCAGAGGACATAAGCAAGCCTCCATTGGAGGGTGATTTTTTTAAAAAATGAATTTATCCTGAGCATGTCTTTGTAGAAGACTAGACAATCATGTACAGATGAGAATAAAGACAGAGGCTTTGAAAGTAAATTTGATACATATTTTAAAAAGAACCACACATTTTATTAAGAACCAGAAACAGGGAATTCTATGGCTGCATGCTGACAAGGTCGGTTGACTTCTCCATTTGGAAAAGATCTGGGATGTCTCATTTTCTGAGCCAAAAGTGATAAAGATGTTCTCCAAATTCCATCATGAACCAAGGAAGCTTTCAATAATTTAAATTTTTCATTTTGCTTCATTTTGTTGTAAACACTGTAGTAAAATCCCTATTTTCTCAATGAAGCGGAGCCTAGATAGATACAGCAGTCTCCTGCAGTCCAGAATGTGACCTTTGTGTGTTGAAAGCCATGAATGAATGGGATAAAGCTACTACATTCTCCTCACTGTTTCTAGCTTCTACTGAGCAAGAAATTAGGTGAAGATAAAGGTCACCCTTGCTTGAAAGCCACTCATATCTGACTCTAGGGTTCAGTGATCATCTCTGTTTATAGCCAAAGAGCCAGATGTTTCTGTGGACATGTGGCAGGTATGCCACAATGTCGGAGGGCATGGAACACTGTTTACCTTCCCACCGAAGGTGGGATTTCTTGCTTTCGAACAGCTAGGTTGGCAGGAGCTGGGACAGAGACAGGAGTGCACTCCATCATGTAGTACCTGGGAATCAAACTCCAACCTTCCAGTCTTCGAGTTCAGTGTCTTAACCACTTGAGCCAAAAATTACAGGTAGATAAATTGGTACTGCTTTGGCAGGAAAGGTAACAGCATTTCATGCAATTATTATTATTATTATTATTATTATTATTATTATTATTATTATTATTATTATTATTATTATTATTATTATTATTATTATTATTATTATTATTATTATTATTATTATTATTCCAATTTTTATACCGCCCTACTCGGATTGGGCCGACTCAGGGCGGTTCACAAGCACAGAGAAACAACAAATTTATAAACACAACATGTAAATATAGGAAAAAATAATAATCAGCACTGTATCAACACCACAAAACATCTCAACATCATTACATAATCAAAATTCAATAGGTATCAATTTCAACAACAATAAGAAATTACAGAAATCATCAAATTTACACAAAAATTAGAACAATACCAACAGTCCAGCCGCCGCTGCGGCTTTTAAGCCCCCTGCCCCAGCGCAGCCTCAGGACGCAGGTGGAGAGTGTCCCGGGCTGGGCGCGGCAGTCGCCTCTTCCCCTGGCCGCAGATGTCTCGGCGGCGGCGGCGGCGGGGAGCGAAATGTCCTACTGGGCTTTTAAGCCCCCTGCCCCAGCGCGCAGGTGGAGAGTGTCCCGGGCTGGGCGCGGCAGCCGCCTCTTCCCCGGCCGCAGGTGTCTTGGCGGCGGCGGCGGGGAGCGAAATGTCCTGCTGGGCTTTTAAGCCCCCTGTCCCAGCGCAGCCTCAGGACGCAGGTGGAGAGTGTCCCGGGCTGGGTGCGGCAGCCGCCTCTTCCCCCGGCCGCAGGTGTCTCGGTGGCGGCAGCGGGGAGCGAAATGTCCTGCTGGGCTTTTAAGCCCCCTGCCCCAGCGCGCAGGTGGAGAGTGTCCCGGGCTGGGCGCGGCAGCCGCCTCTTCCCCCGGCCGCAGGTGTCTTGGCGGCAGCGGCGGGGAGCGAAATGTCCTGCTGGGCTTTTAAGCCCCTGTCCCAGTGCAGCCTCAGGACGCAGGTGGAGAGTGTCCCGGGCTGGGTGCGGCAGCTGCCTCTTCCCCCGGCCGCAGGTGTCTCGGCAGCGGCGGCGGGGAGCGAAATGTCCTGCTGGGCTTTTAAGCCCCCTGCCCCAGCGCGCAGGTGGAGAGTGTCCCGGGCTGGGCGCGGCAGCCGCCTCTTCCCCCGGCCGCAGGTGTCTTGGCAACGGCGGCGGGGAGCGAAATGTCCTGCTGGGCTTTTAAGCCCCCTGCCCCAGCGCGCAGGTGGAGAGTGTCCCGGGCTGGGCGCGGCAGCCACCTCTTCCCCCGGCCAGAGGTGTCTTGGCGGCCGCAGGCTTCTAGTCATGCCTGCCACATGACCACAGAAACATCTGCAGATGGGAACAACACTGGGTCTTTTAGCTCTAAATAGAGATGAGCACAATTGACTTTTGAATGAGGTAGACATTTACCTATGCTACTTCCAAATAAGGGTGATGACCTATTTTTCTTCTTAAAGGGTCTTTGCCTTTATGCCATACATATGGCAGTCATTCACAGCCTGACATCAGTCCCAGGGAAGAATCTGGAGCTGATTATAAAGCTGTCACTCTGCAAGAAACTAGAAAACAATGCAGTAATAACAAGAAGCCAACATGGATTTGTCAAAAACAAATCCTGCCAGAGTAATCTGATTTCATTTTTGATTCAGTAACTTCCATGGTGGACAGTGGGAATGCTGTTGATGTAATATATTTTGACTTCAGCAAAGCCTTTGACAAAGACACAAAGTGCCCCATGATATTCTGATTAGCAAGATAGCTGGGTGTGGCCTCAATACCACAAGTGTCAGATGGTTATACAGTTGGTTACAGAACCAAAGTCAGAGTATTTGTGCAGTATTTGAGTCTTGAACAGCTGGCCTGCCGACTTTCCAGTCGTCAAGCTTAGTGTCTTAACCACAAACCCACCAAAGTTAGGTGCAGCCTTTCAAAAGTGAGGAGTAAACCAAGTTTTCCCTCATCCTTCATCAGAATTATGTCTAGCCAGACATCCTGCTACAGTAATGGAGTAGACCATTCAGCCAGTGACTCAATGCCATGTGTTGGTCAGTGGTAAATAACCTGACTCCTTACAAGGGCCAATGGCTAAGGGTGGATGAGCTCCTTTAGGTGGGATGACGGTTTCCTCAGTGGTGGAAATGCTACTGAAAACCATCATATTGGGCCCAATGGCAAAATGAGTTGAGGAGGAACTCTGATTCCCAACAGTCATGGAGGCAGAAGAGGCCATGCCAGATGGACAAGCTATGAAGGTGCACCTTGATAATATCCTCAAGGCTGTGGCAGTCAATTGCTGTCCCAGTGTTAAATCCTGCATATGTGTCACAGAAGATGGTTCCATGATCATAGTGTGTGGGTCACTTCATGGCCAGCTGGGATTCACCTTAAACAAATTCATATCAATGGCATTTTTCCTACTTTAGGAAAAACATGCATTCTCGGATGGGAGTTGCAGGCAAGTCAGAATCTGATTGACTCTGTGAACTGACACCTAATCAAAGTTAAGTTGAATTTCCTTGTGCTTAGAAAATGTGACATTCTCTTTCTAGTGGCTAAGAACCTCTCTGAAAAGAGTGCTCAAAAGGAATCAAAAGGAAGCAATGACCAAAGCAAACCAACACCTTTCATAGGGTTGAAATCCATGAGCCAAAAGTTAATGTGCTCTCATTTCTGCTTCACCTCAGCGGCAGCCTTACTTCAATGCATCCCAAAGTGCTGGAGAAGGGTAAAAATCAAAGCTCCTTTGAAATGCAAAGAAAGGCTTGTTTTCTAATGGAAAATACAGACAGATTGGCCCAACCTGGATGGAAACATTTAAATGCTGATGCATACAAGAAATCTAATTAGCATCTCTAAAGGCACCCACCAGCTGTGCTATGCTAATTGCCCTGTAAAGCTTCTTCCACTATAAAATGAATTCTGTTAATTTATGGTTTGACTTAGAGCTGCTTAATTAAAGGGCTTTGCTCCTGAGCATAGCCAAATACTGTACAAGGAAACTGGTCCCTATGACAAAGCCAAAAGTTCTTTATGAAACTTTTGGGAAAAAAATTGGGGACAACAGAAGAACTGCACTACACTTAAAGGGCTTCATTGGTAGGATTATGTTCCTGGGAAGTAGGGTGGTCATACATCCCGGAAAACTGAGATTGTCCCAGATTCAAGGTCAGAAAAAATGTCCTGGCCAGTTCAGTAAAAATCATGTTAAAATCCTGGAGTTTTAAAACTTACTGACTATGTATTATAACACACAATTAAAATAAATTCAAACTCTAGCCATCAAATGAGCAATTTTCTGCCACATTGGAGTTGGAGTATACCTGGAGACAAATCTTAACGTCCTCACCTCACACCACCGCCCAATAAGTGTGACCAGTGTGTTTCCTGGAACTGAGAACGTTAAGAGTTGACCATGAGGTGACTTCTCAGAAGTAAGTACAACAGATCATCTTGCAGTAAGAATTAACTGTTGTAAATAAATTCATTTATTTATTGATATATTTAATGTGAAAGTGTTTTATAACTGACATTATATTATGATTGTTTTAAAAAAGGCTATTTTGTAGATAACCCACCCATTTTTGTCAAGTATACTTCTGTCCCGGTTTTTTGGGAGATACCGGTAATTATGGCAACTCTACTGAGAAGGCTCTAGGAAGGTTATATGCAGGAGATGAGAAACTAACTGTTGTTCCCTAGCAGATGTATAGTGAACACTATACCCTAGAGTTGGATAGAACTGGCTTTTGAGCCTTTACCTTACTGGACAGGTAGGAATGGTCTGCCTATTCAGTTACAACACCTGGAGGAAACAGAGGATGAAACTAACAGTTGCAGAATTCCATACTGTGCAAACTGGAATGAGCCTGTAACATGTTTCTTGCTTTTCCACACTGCAACCTCCATGCCATTATTGACTTACCAGCAGGAGACAATAAAAGCAGTGGGCTTTCCTCACTAGGAGCGTGGAAGTCCTGGTTGAACCTCTGTGTGCCCTTAAGGTGTCTCAGAAGATGATGGTAGCAGGAAGGGCTCCATTAACACTCTTTTAATAGTAGAGGCAGACTCAAATTTATTCTTCTCACCAGCAGCCATTTGCTCAGCAAGGGCACACTTATCAGCTTTCATTTTATAGAATGGAAAACTCATAATGTGGAATCAGTGGGCACCCTAATGAGGTGCCTTCAAACATCCCAATCAACTTCTCTTTGTACAACTTTCACAGGCTTACTAGCCTAGTCTCCATCCTATAAATTCAGAGCTGTGCCTTCAGAATTATCCTGCTAGGAAACAAGAAAAGAAGTATGCATGCTTATAACTGTATTTACATTTTTATCATGTTTTTCTTGCTCCACTTTAAGCAGTGGTGGGATGTCAAAAAATTTACTACCCCACCATGACATAATCACAGTGTGGGCGGAGCTAACATCATGATGTCATGATGTCATGGGCGGGGCCAAATAAAAATACAAAATAATACAAAATAATACAAAATAATAAAATAAAAATAAGCACACACGCACACACACCCCTCAACCCACCCACCCACCCACAACACAAACCCATAAATAAATTAAATAAATAAAAAAATAGAAAATACATTAAAATACCCACCCACCCCAAACACAAATCAACCAGAGCTTTTAAACCAGAGTTTAAAGCTTATTCTGGCTAATCTTTCTCACACTTTGTCAGATGGAAGGAACTACAGAATGAACTCAACACAAGATGGCTTCATTTTGGCACTTTTCAACTTTTCAACAGTTAAAGGAGTTAGGTACTAAGTCTTTCCCTAACCAGTTCTCTAGGATAATATGCCTTAATGTAAATGTAAAACAGCTGTTACCCAAAAATTTGGGGCCCAGGTACGTTTCTCTGGCAGAGGTACTAGAAAGACCCAAGAACTTACAATGAGGCAGGTTTTTCAGTCAGAACAAAATATGGTTTATTGGGAGCAAAAGCAAAGGGAAGCCTACTCAGGCATATAGTCTGGCCAGACCTATAATTCTAAATAGCTAACCTTCCCGCAACCGTTCTGAGGAAAAGGCCCCCCTCGTGATCCCTGCTCACAAAATTTGGTGAACAGAAGATGGCCCCCACCCACCTGGACGGGGTATTTAACTATTCTATCTGAACTAACTCTGCATGCAAGGGGAGGGGAGGAGTTTGGGAGGAGGTAAGGCAATCAACATATTTTAATTACATGTAAACATAAAACAAAGGCAGCTCTGAGGTCAGAGAATTTAGTTACACAAAAGCGGCAGATTACAGCTATTGCTGAAAAAACCGGTTGTAGAGAGTTTACATTAGGTCAAAGGAGCATATTTGTGGTTGACAGGAATATCTCTTTGTTCTCTGGAAGGCAAGACCGGCCAGTCCATCTTCGTTTGCATCAGCTTAATGTGGTGTGAAACTGCTTGGATAGACAGGAACAGATTAAGTAAATGCCTGTTACTTAAGTAAAGAGAAAAGTTTTAAGTTAAGTGGTCCCCAGGGTGAACTCCAGTTAACCTTTGTACTTTGCCAGGTGTGTGTGACTTGTCACGTCCTCTCTTCCCCCTCCCCCTGATCAGTTTTGGGGTTCCATGGTTCTTGTGTTCCCCACAGAATTTTGCTATGTTTATCCTTGGGTCAGTGTTCTAATCAATGTTTAATTGAACTTTAATCAAACCAGAGGAATGAGTCATTCAGCTTCCTTTGTGAAGGAATTTCTGCTTATCAGAAAACGTCATCAAACCGGTTTTAAGAACAATGGAGGCAATCAGGGCCATGTATACATTCCTTGCCAGAGTCTATTGACTATTGGGTAATCCCCCTTCCTCCTTGAGAGCATTCCAATCGTATGATTTAACTTTTGGCTTCTACCTTATTTTCCATGTGTGTGTTGTGATTTAATAAACGTTTTGATTAATTATAAAGCTTTATTCAAAATTTTAGGTATCAACTCCTTCCCTTTTCCTCTTAAGATTCGACTGACCAGCGGGCAGTCGTATCTTAGGCTGAGTGGGTCCTGGTGTGGTATGCCCCCCCCCCTGGGGCCCTGGTCACGTGGGTCCTGGTACAGCGTTCTCCGGGATTACAAAAAGGGGCACACACACACAAATTAGAATTATAACTACAGCAATCCCAAACCCCGCTATGAATAGGTGTTTGAGGTATCCAAAATCCGGGAGCCAGCTGGTTAACCACCCCCACAATGAAAACCTAGTGTCTTGTTTAATTTCAGTGGTGAGATTTTGTAGCCCGTGGATGGCTTCCTCTGCCTGCTTGCTGTTAAATTTAGGCAGCACATCCATTTAAAATAAGGGGGTTGTCCAAACTACCAAATGAACATCCTAACATTCTATACATTCTACACCTGTTTAGAAGTTTTTAAACAAAAAAAATACAGGAACACAGTGTGCTAGCAACACTTTAGAGAGAGAGAGAGAGGTAGAGAGAGTCGAAAAGAAACGAGGTGATAGGAATACTAATAATAAAAGACATGATACTCCTCCATTGAATTTCAGACATGCTCTGGAGCACTGTCATCCGTTCACTTTTGGGATCCAACACAAGGCTTCCACATCTTTAGGTTTTCCTGTAGTGAGGGAGAGAAAACACAACACATCTCCCCAAAACCCTCCCACATTTACTTTTAAACTTTTATTCCTTAACCCTAGTAACAATAAACGACAACCACTCATGTTTTCAATGTACTTCCATTGCATTCACTGTTCCCTGTGGATTTATGTAAGGGAATTCCTTAAGATTCCAGGTTTAGTAGGAGAAGAGGGCTTTTATTGTGCAAACCCCATACTTACTCCAGAAGCCACTAATGCATGATCCAATTGCAACTGTGAGTGCTTTTTAAAGGCAGGAATTTACCTTCCTGGCCCAAACCAATGTAAACCAAATTAAATACTTTGAGTAAACAATTGTTTCACTCCCATCTGATCTGAGGAAGGTGCTGCTTCCCTACCAAATTCAGCCTCCCCCTCCCCTTTGTGAGTCTGGGAGTCTCCTAACTAATTTCTAAACTGGCCTCATTGTGAAATCTATTTGTTTACCTTTACCCTGTTTTCCTTCTGGCATCCTGTATAATAAGAATGAGGGTTTAACAAACGCACTGCAGATGTTTTTGAAATAACTTTATTGTTGGAGTTGCAAAGCAATCTTTATGGTTCAGTTTCTTTAACTAGGATTCTTAACTGGGGACGGTGCATAGGGACACTCAAATTTCCTTAAGATTGTGCACTTAGTAGGATGAGAGGAAATTTCCCATGTGCGATGTTCCAACAATCTTCAGAAGCCACTCACACAGCATACATGCAGACAAGACAAAACACAGCTTTTTAGGTTTAGCAACCGAACAGACTAGACAGGACACCTCTCCTGCCTTCCTTAAGGGAAATTTTGGCAGGGAGTTTGCCCAGAAATAACATTTGGCTTTATTAATTTTAATTAGGCAGACATCAGTTTGTGGTGTTAAAAACTTCAAGCTGCTCTTAAGGAGCAAGCTACTATGTGCTCATTTATTTACTATGCAAAACTTCTCCCACCTTTTTCCGGAACTCTTGTTGCAAGGTCCTGGGTTTGAATCACAATTTTTAAAAGCATTTTTTTTTTCAGATCGAAAATCAAATGTGCTTCCTGGGGCTTTTGCGATTCAGGTAATTCAACCCCAGTACATGTGTGTATTGAGCCACATTATACAAAATCAAATTTACAGCAACCATTTCAGAAATGCATATGTTTTCAAAAGGTTTTAATAGGTTTATGTTCAAATTAACTTTTCACTATGGAGCAGCAGTTTCAGACAAGCAGAGCTTTGCACAGACATGATTCCAAGTTTCCAATTTAAACTTATCCAGATTATAACACATGCATAGCCCCTCTGTTTAAGCAAGTATCCGATTATACAGGACAATGTTCCATTTCCCCTGTGCCACACATTAAAGGTTCCCCTTTATTTTCCATTATTTTCCTACTAGGCCATATCTCCTTTTATTTCTGAAATTGGGTCTCCACGTGCCACAATTTTAGAGACTGTTAAGGCATACACCAGACAAACCAAATTCTGAGTTAGCATGGCCCTTTTAAGATGTGGGCCAGATTTTCAAAATACGGTTTTTGCATTTTAGGCAGATGCTTCTTGGCCCCCCCCCCTTCCCACAAAACTGGGTTCTCAAGTGAGACTCCAATTGTCCTTTTTCCCAGGGAAAAAGACAAGCCAAAACCTCCATTTCCGCTATCTTCATGCCCTTTCTCGGGACAGACACTGGGGTCACCCAGAACTCCAGGATTTGCTCCGAAGGCTTTCTTGGGGTCCCTTGCCTATCTGCAAGTTTTCCAATTCAATTATAATATTGCCAGGTTGAGCTGAGCACTTTAAATGAAGCCGGGTAAAAGAGTGGTTGAGGTGATTTGCCTTCTTGCATTGATATTTTGTGCAGGCCAATTCTGCCTGCGGGGAGTACCCTAAATTTCATCCATATGTGGGGCGTATGGCCAGGTAGCAAACTTATGTTTTAAAATTAGCCTTTCATCAGGTAAGGCTCCTTATTTCATATTTGTCAGCCTTGCTGGGACAGCAGGGTGACACAGATTAATTTGAGGCACAACGAAAAGGAAGAAAAAGTCCCCATTTCTTTGCTAACTAGGGCAGTGGAATCAGAATTTGGGTGGGGCAGTGCATATGCCTGTAATCTTGGACATTATGCGACTTTGCTCTTTTAGTGGCCAAACAGGAAGTTCAGCTGATGGCCAAGCTTAGTGGAAGAGGAAGGAGGGGCTGCTTTCCCCCCTTCAGGCTATTGTGAATAGAATGTTTTTTTTTTGTTTCTCTCAGCAGGAGGCAATTTCTTAACTTCTCTGCAGTGCTACAATGTTTGCACTCTGCACATGTTCTATGGAAAGTCCGAATTTTTTACTTTGGAAGCCATTTCTTTAAAAACAAATGCATTTTCAAACACATATTGGTTGCAGTTAGCTTTGTATGGGAAAGAGGGACCTTTCTAATTAATCTGTCCCAATTTCCAGCCTTTGCCAATCTCAAGTTTTTAGATATACCAATCATTGAGCCATTATATTTGTTTTGTTTTCCAATTAATTCCATTTTATTTGCTGTATTTTCCCACTATTTCTAAGTTCCAATTCTTTAATTTTTCAAGACCTTTATTGCTTGATCAGTTCAATTTCAGGCCTTATTTTAAAGCAGCAATGCATTTGAGCGTTGCTAATTCACTAGCCTTATAATACTTTTGCCATGTCCCAATCTAAAGGACAACAATAATCCCGATTTATACATTTCCAATCTCTGTCTTAAAGTTTAAACTAGACAGGGAAAGGGATAACATCATTTTGTTAACCATACTTTTTATATACTTTTACATTATATTTACAGATCTGCCACATATCCAGCATGCATCAGGACAGGATATTCCTGGAAGCATGACTTCTTAAGGAAATGCTTCCTCCCCTTTAAATTCTTTGCAGAGTATGTTAATATAATGGCAGTTTAAAATTTCTAAGTTTCTAGTCCTCATTATTTACACATCACAAAAATGCAGGCACACATTTATTTCGTTCACACACACACCCAGGGCCCTCACTAAATTCATTCATTCATCATACATGCATGCATATTTACATATTTTACACATCCATTCCATTTTTAAACTTTACATTAGCTCTCCTTTTTCTCCTGCAATGCTCCACGCAATCGCTAGAAAAGCAAGGGAAAATGCCATGCTTTCTCAGACCTTAAGGGCCATGTTTTACTGTGGTTCTCAGGAGGCTGGAATTACTTGCCACCTGGGCACAATGACTTAATCTTATTGCTAATCATTCTTATAAGCCATTCCCAGGCTGCCTCTTATGGCAATAGCCTGGGATTCTTCCAATTTGGGCTGCCCTGTGTTCGAATTCAGTTACACTTTAACAAATTGCTTTGACTTAGTTGGGGCTATCCTTTGAAATAACAGACAAATTACAATTTATGTGGGTGCTGGGCTACCTTAACCCTTTGTTTAATCTATGACTGCTGTCCCCTTCAAGCCTTTCAGCCTGAGTGGGTTGCAGCGGGCTCAAATTTTAAATGCTTTTCTATTCTGTTTACTCTTTTTCATTCTACTCTATTTAGCACCCCCCACTCTGCTAGCAGGGATGGATGGCAATAAACTATTCCTCCTTCCCTTTTCTCTTTTGGCTGAGGGGTCCTGTTCTGCTTACTGGGTCCTAGCTTTCCCTTTTCCAACGAGTCCATTGAGATTGGCTCACTGTTTCAATTCGAGCTTTTAATTTTTACCTTTTTCTTTTTGATTTTATAGTGCCCAATTTTTCCTCATGATTTCCTTATTTCACTAAGGGCGCCTTCCATCATTCCTTTCAGCCCGCTCACTCCCGCAACTCCAGGAACTTCCATCTGTTCCCAAGGTCCGATTTCTTCTACAACTCCCCTTCCCAACATGTCCTGCTGGGGCATGTCTGAGAGGTCCAGTAGGTTTACCTCTGCGGTTTAACCCACTGTAACCTGGGGGGGGGGCTGCAAAGTTACGGACCCCAGACTCTCCCGACTGGATTTGTTCCTTTTGCTGGCAGGGGTGGTGGGCATCAAGGGCTGAGGAAGCACCCCAGGAGTTTTATGGAGACCATGAGCAGCAATTTGAGGAATTGAAGGAGGCAGAAGGTGCAATGGACCCAAAACGGTCCTCTTCAATCCTCCTCAATTGCCTCTCTATACTTTGGGGGAACCCCAAATTTGGGAGGAGGATTAGCCTTCTCCCATTACAATATAAAGATTGCCCTCGCAAGGGTATCGTTCAAGGTTTTGTGGGTGCAGCCTCACGGAGAGCGCTGCATGTTCTGAGTCCCCAGATCTCCTCAGACTTACTTCTAGCCTTCTAATAAATTCCTTTAGGTGCCTTAAACTTAAGTTGCCTTCTCTAGGCCAGGCGGGCCTCAGGTCCCTTTGAAAGGGGCCGGTCTTGGGTGCTTAAAAGTTTCAACCTCCATTTGCTCAATTTTAGACTTGGGTCCCACCAAATTCTTCCAATTCTTGAGGACATTGCTGCGTGGCGTCCCACCAGCCTTTTCCTTCTTTCAGCCCAGCCTGAACTCTCAAAAAGCTCCTCCCATAGCTTGCCTAGGCCTAGGTCTTGGTGCTTACCGAGTTACCCCACGCAGCGCACTGGCGGGAGCGGACCACACAGTTTCTTCCCTTGGTGTCTCTCACCGGTAATCACCCGAATCTTGAGACTAATTTTTCCTGGTCTCACGGACGACGAACCCCGCTCTTGACCGGTCCAACCAATTGGCCACGAGTGCCCAGTTAATTACTCTGGCACCCCGTGCTTTTGCGAGAAACCTCACCGGGAGCTACCCGAATCTTGGATCTCTGCCCAATCCGTAAAGACCCCAGTGTCAGGGGATGAATCTGCCCACTGGACCCTGAAATTTAAACTAAATTGCTCACGGGTGGACAATTCCCGTTCTTGCTTGATTTCTAGCTGGTGAGCGAGGCCAAACTAGTATTCAATTTGGTGTGACTTAGGCTAGTCAGGCCTCTTGTCACCTTAGGTGGGACTCGAACCCACGCTTTCAATACTCGAGCTGCCACCCGAGGGGAAGTTGAGTTCAGCTGGCTGTTTAAACTAACTTGGCAAGAATTTCAAAGGGACCCCAAAATCAAAATTATACGTTACCGATCCTGAAGTTTTCAGTCACAGAGACGAACCGCCGATGTGTCTCTCAAAGCCTGATTGAAGATTTCGAGTAGGAGGTCGTTCCGGATCTTCCTTTCCTCACTTTGTGTCCTGCACCTCTTAAGGAGGTTGCAGGAACCAGAGGCCTCCCGGGTTTCGGCACCAAAAACTGTTACCCAAAAATTTGGGGCCCAGGTACGTTTCTCTGGCAGAGGTACTAGAAAGACCCAAGAACTTACAATGAGGCAGGTTTTTCAGTCAGAACAAAATATGGTTTATTGGGAGCAAAAGCAAAGGGAAGCCTACTCAGGCATATAGTCTGGCCAGACCTATAATTCTAAATAGCTAACCTTCCCGCAACCGTTCTGAGGAAAAGGCCCCCCTCGTGATCCCTGCTCACAAAATTTGGTGAACAGAAGATGGCCCCCACCCACCTGGACGGGGTATTTAACTATTCTATCTGAACTAACTCTGCATGCAAGGGGAGGGGAGGAGTTTGGGAGGAGGTAAGGCAATCAACATATTTTAATTACATGTAAACATAAAACAAAGGCAGCTCTGAGGTCAGAGAATTTAGTTACACAAAAGCGGCAGATTACAGCTATTGCTGAAAAAACCGGTTGTAGAGAGTTTACATTAGGTCAAAGGAGCATATTTGTGGTTGACAGGAATATCTCTTTGTTCTCTGGAAGGCAAGACCGGCCAGTCCATCTTCGTTTGCATCAGCTTAATGTGGTGTGAAACTGCTTGGATAGACAGGAACAGATTAAGTAAATGCCTGTTACTTAAGTAAAGAGAAAAGTTTTAAGTTAAGTGGTCCCCAGGGTGAACTCCAGTTAACCTTTGTACTTTGCCAGGTGTGTGTGACTTGTCACGTCCTCTCTTCCCCCTCCCCCTGATCAGTTTTGGGGTTCCATGGTTCTTGTGTTCCCCACAGAATTTTGCTATGTTTATCCTTGGGTCAGTGTTCTAATCAATGTTTAATTGAACTTTAATCAAACCAGAGGAATGAGTCATTCAGCTTCCTTTGTGAAGGAATTTCTGCTTATCAGAAAACGTCATCAAACCGGTTTTAAGAACAATGGAGGCAATCAGGGCCATGTATACATTCCTTGCCAGAGTCTATTGACTATTGGGTAATCCCCCTTCCTCCTTGAGAGCATTCCAATCGTATGATTTAACTTTTGGCTTCTACCTTATTTTCCATGTGTGTGTTGTGATTTAATAAACGTTTTGATTAATTATAAAGCTTTATTCAAAATTTTAGGTATCACAGCTGTACCTCCTTAAGGGTTCTCCAATTGGAACAGTAATTAGAACGGCACAGGTGTAGCTTATTGATGAGGTAACTCCAAGACTTTGCTTAAAAACCCCAAGCCAGGCCACCAGGCATTTTTAGGAACTGTGGTAGTATGTCAATATAGGTAAAGGTATTAAATACACATTAAAATACACACAGACACACCACATCCAAAGACGATTCACTTACCCTGGGGAGCAGGCTAGAGCTTCTCTTCCTCCTCCCTGCTTGGGAGGACAGCAAGGAGGCTGTGCATACGCGCCAAGCACTATAGGCGTGCGCGCACACCAAGTGCTTGGCATGCATGTGCAGTGGGGGAACCAGTGAAAAGGTAAGCCCCGGAGGTGGTTCCCCCAAAAAAGTGGCTACCAGTTCTCCGGGACACTGGGAAAATTTACTACCGGTTCTGGCAAACTGGTACAAACCTGTTACATCCCATCACTGACTTTAAGTGTTTACATTTCCTTTGTTCCAGATTTAGTTCTGCTTGGAGTAGACAAATTGAAATCTATCGGATTTAAGCTAGGTTTGACAAACATAGGTTCCAATTGATTACAATGGAGCTCTTGCAGGATATCTGTGCACAGAATTAGTTTCTGAAAGGTTGCACTTTGCTTGTGTTGTGTTTTCATCCTACCATTTGGTCAAATGCCCTTGGATGGTATCTTCAAATCAACACTATCAATTAGGGTGAGCAGGATAACTAACCCAAAGTCATTTCATTAAACCCACAAATGAGTAATGAGCTTTATCTGGATGTTCCTAGTCTTAAATTTAAATTTCTAACATATGTAATGTGCCCTCTTGCACAATTGTCAGAGGGGACTTGATACATCATTATCACAACAATAATAGAAACAAGAAAGAATCAAATCTTGGGGCACCTTTAGAATTAACAGGTGTATTTTAGCACACACGTTCATGGATTATAGCCCTATCCTTCACATGCACAAAGTACAGAATTAAAACCATAGGTTTATATACAAGTAATCATGATTATAGGGTTACGGTTGCTTAGTTTGATGAGCGGAGGTTTGGCAGGTCAGCCGATTGAGACCCAAGTGCTGCACAATGGAGTGAGGTCCTGTTTCTGCCCTGGTTCCTCCCAACCTAGCAGTTCAAAAAACAAGAAATTGCAAGTGGATAAATAGGTACAACTTCACCGGGAAAGGTAACAGCATTCCGTGCATTCTGGTATCTAGTCATGTCTAACACACGATCACGGAAATGTCTTCAGACACAGACAACACTGGTTCTTATGCTGTAAATGGAGTTGCACACCAACCCCTAGAGTAGAACATGGCTGGTTTTTGTGCAAGGAGAACCTTAACCTTTAAGATATCTGTTTGTTAGGCAGAACTCCCAGAAAGGAGAATTATGGGATTTGTAGTCCAAAATGAATCTCAAAGTCCTATCCCTATTCAGCATGAAGTTAGGAGAACCATAGTTTACCACAAAGTGCCATTTCAGAGCAATTGCTGCTATGTTAACCGACCATACCCTTGGAATGACTCCACTTTATAATCTGCCATGCAGATTCACCAGTATGGCCACCATGCTTGCTGGTTCCAGAAGGAGCTGTGTGGATCAATGGGATGCCCTTCTAGCCAGAACAGCTTGGTCTCAGCTAGGGGTGTTGCAATTGGCAAGTCAACAAGATCTCCTTTCTCAACATTTTTGAGACCAGGAGGGCAGGTCTTTATCATGTCACATGATAATAATAATGTCATGTTTTTATTTTTTCTTCAATCCAAGCCTTAGTCTTATTATCTCCACGCCGCTGCCAAAACTCTTTGGAGTTTCTCCCATAGGGTGGAGGGGAGCCCGGCAAATGGAGCCGAAGTGGGAGCAGAAATTGCCAAGGCGGTGTGGCTCTTTAAGTTATAAGCAGGGGTACACAGTGACATCCCGGTGGGCCAGCATAGGCCTGGTATCCCGGTGGACCAGCATGGGCCTGTGCCAAGCCTGTGCCAAGAAAATGCAGCGGGGATCTTGGGCAGGATTTCCTGGGTTCCTTAAGAGAAGACTGCCCAGCACTTGATGGAATTTAACCCTCTTTGCTACCATTTTCAATGGCTTTTAAAAGTACATCGTCTTCTTTGTTCTCTTGGCACATTTGTTTAAGAAAATAAACCTGAAGGCTTTTGTCTCCTCTAAAAAACAACCTGTTTGGTTTCTGGGGGCTGGAGCCGTCCCTTTCTTTGAAAAGCAAAATCCTTTCATTGCAAAGTTGCAAAAACCCAAGCAGACCTTGAGCTGAGAGGCTTTGCATTTGTGTAATTGTGTGCGTGTGTGGGATTATATATGTATATTATTTGGCCAAGTTGCCATGTTTTGGTTGGCTGCATCCTTAGATGTGGAATTAACACATGTGACATGAACCTCCAAGCTCACACAGCTAGTCATTCCAGACAGGAGAGAAGAAAGGTGTGAGGGGAAATAAAATGCCACATGCAGCTTAGGGAAAAAATGAATGTGTGACAGGTAATGGTTGGTGAGTCTTTGACTTAGAGGGAATGTGAAGCCCATCAGAGGCTGTTGTACCTCTGGGTCCATCAGCCTCAGGCAGCATAACAAAAGGTGATGGGAGTTAGAGTCCAGCAACAGTGATGGGAGTTTGAGTCTAGTAACATCTGAACAATATCAGGTGGCCATCTTTGAGCGAAGATTAGGTCTTTGGGAAGCTAATGTTACTTCTATAATAGATATTTCCTTACATGTATATACTGTTCCCCCCCAATAGATATAGGGTATGTAGACTTGGGGGGGGGGTTGTAGTGTCTTAGTGGATGGGATGACCCCGGTTCCATCTGGTTCCCCAGAACCAGTAGGAACAATTTCGGAGAGTTCTCCAAGAGGGTAGTACATTTTTAAGGCGTCTGGTTCCGGACGCTTCACCAAAAGAAAGGAAAAAAAAATGTAAAATTGGAGCCAAAATGGCTTCAATTTAGTTCGTATGTGCAGAAACTCAATCTGATGCATTGCACATGCGTCAGACTGAGTTTCTGCGCATGCGCAGTAAGAGGCAGCCATTCGCTGCCTCTTTTAGCTGGAGTCGCACCTTTTTAGAGTGGCTCCGCGGCTCCGATGGTGACAGCGGTGGCGGCCTTGGCAGGCGGCACCAGCCCTCAGAGGAGGCATCTCCCCCAGGGCCGCCGAGCTTCCCAGGGACTTGTCACAAGCCCCCATAGCCTGGGGATGCACAGCGGGGTGCACCACCACCGCCTGCAGTCTCCTCCTCTGCCGGGTGCCCGTGGAGGATTGCAGCGGTGGAGGCGGCCGACTGTGGCCTCCTCCTCCTCCTCCTCCTCCTTAGGCCGGTGCCACCTGCGGAGGGTTGCGGTTGCTGCCGGGTGTCCCCAGCCCATGGGGGCTTGTGACAAGTCCCTGGGAGGGATCGGTGGTGGCAGTTGGCCCGGGCAGGCCTCAATGTGCCCGTGGGGGCTTGGCGGCCCTGGGGGAGCTTGACGGCTCAATGGCGGCGGCGGGCGGGCCTTGCCACTGCTTCCAACAGTAAGTAAGTGAGAATTTTGTGTTTGGGATGGGTGGGTGGTTTGTTTGTGTTTTCAGTGGGTGGGTGTATTTTTATTTTATTTTTATTTTATTTCTTTATTTCTTTTATTTCTTTAATTTATTTATGGGTTTGTGTTGTGGTTGGTTGGGTGGGTGGGTTGAGATATGTGTGTGTTTGTGTATTTAATTTAATTTAATTTAATTTTTTAAATTATTTCTTATTTTTATTTTTAAGGCCCCGCCCACAACGTCATGACATCATGACGTTGGCTCTGCCCTTGACGTCATGACGTGGTAGTAGAAATTTTTGTCATCCCATCACTGGCTAAGATGCTGAGCTAGGCCATCAGAAGACTGTCAGATCAGCAGTTCGAGACCCAAATGCTATGCAATGGAGTGAGCTCCTGTCATCTGTCCCATCTCCTGCCAACCTAGCAGTTTGAAAGCAAGGCATTGCAAACAGATAAATAGGTATCGCTTTGATGGGAAATATAGCAGCATTCCTTTTATAGATGTAGCATTATCTTCCCAAAGACCTGACCTTCCTTCAGAGATGGGAAACCTGATACCATCTAAATCAAGGGTGGGCAACCTATGGCCTGCAGGCTGGACTCAGCCCATGGTGTCAAATCATCCAGCCCACACCACCGCCACTGGAAGCAGACATGTTTTATGGCAGCATTCACAGCAAAGGGAGCCACCAGTATGACCCACTCAACTGTCTGAGGGAGCATATCCCAGCCCCCAACTTAAAAAGGTTGACAACCCCTGGTCTAGATGTTGCGTGTAGTCATGCCTGTCACATGAACAAGGAAACACCTACAGATGCAGACAGCGATGGCTCTTTGGTTGTAAATGGAGATGAGCACCAACCAATAGAGCCAGAGATGACTGGCTTTTCAGCAAAGGAGACCTTTACGTTTATGTAGACTTAAGGTATTAAAAACAACTATGTACCATCATGTCAGTTCCAATTTACAGCCGTTTCCGTAGGGTTTTCAAGATATAAAGCACACATAAATGGTTTATCAGGTTGCACTTTCTGGGACCCCAAGGTTGAGAAACCATGTTTTAAGGGATTCTGGTTAGCCACCCATTCGTAGAAGGATTCAATCTCTTGGCCTCTGACTCTTCAGCTAGATGGCAAAGCCCACTGAACGATTATCACATCTCTGAAGTAGGATGGGAAACCAATAATTAGCTTACTTCCCCCCCCCCCCCAATTGGGCTACCTTTTTTCTTTATTCCTATATCTGGAAAAAAGTTTGTCAGCTTGAGCTTTCTAGCAGCTATAATCTTCCAAAGTAACTTTTCTAAACTCTGTTTTCCCATGATGTCCTGCTGCCTTCTGTTTATCATGTTAATCCCTCTTGGAAAGTGTACGTAGTTCTGCTATCCCACCCAGAGTTTCTCAATATCCCTTCCCTTTTCCGAGAGATGAATGTCCAGATAACACTGCAGGAGCACATTTTTGACCCAGCATACATTATTTCTTAGTATTGTTATTATGGGAGTTGGAACTAAGGGAATAAATTGGCTTGATTTGCAGCCCGTGTTCATCACTACCATCATCACCAAGACCTGAATGGGCTGATGTGCCATTCAAACAGGCACACCAGCGTGAATTTTTAGCTAAGAAGTGAGGGCCACCAGCGAATAGATTCATTTTGTTTATTCAGATGAAAACAATTTTCTCTTCACTTGTACTTTTCACGAGTTATGAACTTGGAGACCTTCACAGCCTCATTGCCAACAACAACAAATGGGAGGGGTGCCTGGACAAAGAAGGATATCAGTTTCAAGCAGGTTGTAGGATGAACTGGCATGGACATTGAATTCCCCTTCTGTAGTTAAAGTTATAGATTACAGATTTAGATATACCTAAATAATTAATAGCTCATCTATATGTGTGTTTTTCTTGGAAATGATAAGAATGACAAACTCTTTAAGAAGTGACTCAGTAGTCCTACAGTGAGTTGAAGACCATCCACACCCACTTATGTTGACAAATGCTGAGGGTTTCTTCCATAGCTTGAAGCAGATTGGACTGTGAGGATGGGATGAGTTGATGGGAGGTCTTATCTAGATCTCATTCCCTAATCTATGAGTGGGGGATGCAATTTAAAGGTCTAATTTGTCTATTATGGTGTTTTGTCAACTCTTGTGACTGGAGATCATCTTGTGTGATCTGTCATCAGGAGCTAAAGAAAATGTTTGTAGGTGTCACAAAGCCATGCTAATTCTCATGTCTGGGAGGAGAAATCATGGGCCCATTCTGATTGCAGAAGATATGTCCTTTCTGTTTTGTTCTCCGAGCTATGATTTGCCATTTTGGTGCCTATGGCAAGTGGTACAGCTGCCCAGCCACGTCACCCTGAAACGGCGTGTGCACACACACATGACTGTGCACACATACTTGTGCGCATGCACACAAGTGCACACACACACACACACATGGGAAAAGGAGGAGGAGAATGTGGTGAGGAATTTTTTTATACCTCCAAAATTTTGGTGCCTAGAACAAAGCCACATTGTTTCACCCTAGTCATGGCCATGCTGAGTCTCAAATTCAGTTTTTTAAAAGGTTATGCTTAGCTTTAGGGGCCTTCATGGACTAAGAAACAATAAATAAATCATTAATCTGCTTGTTAATCCTTTTCTCTTCCCCACTCCCTCAGCCTTGTCTTGGGATACCAGGGGTTGAAACAGAGAGCATAAACACGTTCTTCTTCACTGAGTAGCCCCCCTCCTCTTCTATGGGGAACACTAAGCTCTCCCTACTCAAGGCATGGTAGACCTTGTCGAGATAATCACCACCTTTAGTAAGCTTAAGTATTCTTGTAAAAATAAAAATAAAACCCCCTCAACTTTGCAATGGCTTTAACCGCAAGCTATGCCAGGGTTTTTAAAGGGTGTCAGTGGTCACTAGAGAAAATTCTTATTTATTTTAGGAAGGTATTCTGTTTATTGGAACTGGATGTAAAGCTTCTGGAATCTTTCAAAACCATTGTTCTTAGGTTGTATGCTGCTGGTACTAACAGTTTATAAATGTCTAAAGCCTTAATAGATGAAATGCGATTGATGCAATGACAACCATATGGGTCTACTCTTAAACTAAATAGCAAGGCCACGGGACCCAACACACTTTTTGAAACCCATCCAGAGAAAGTTTTGAAACCTTTAGTTCATGGTGATCTTCAGAAGTGGCCAAGCTGATAGGTGGGATGCTAGGAGTTCTAGGGTGTAATCATAATTAGCCAAGATGGCTGATGGCTGGCTGAGCTCACACTAAGTTAATTGATGTCCTTTCTTTACATGAAATACCATCTTCTTTAATGGGTTCTGCAATATTTGTTGGTTTTTACACATATCTGATTCTTGATTATGAGACCAATTATTCTGGGTTGAAAGGATTTTTGCTGGAGAAACTCCACTGAGGGGACACCCGAATGAGGATCCTTTCATGTCCCCAAGATCTTTTCCCACTGAAGCGGTCTTTACTTATCTACTTGCAATTTCTTGCTTTCTAAATGCTAGGTTTGCAGGAGCTGGGACAGAGGTGGGTGCTCAAACCATCATGCAGTACCTGGGTCTCAAGCTGCCAACTTGCTGGCCTTCCAGCTAACAAGGCGAGCTTCTTAACCATTGAGTCACTGCAGCCCCCCATAGAAAGGAATGACCAAGACATTTTGTTGTCCGAGACAAAGGTCAAGAGACACTCCTCTTCTATTCCATGTCAAGCAGCCAACTGGACTTCTTATTGGGAGCTGATTAATCTGAAGGTGTGAGGGGCAATGAATTGGCACCTGGTTTTAGTCCAAACTGAATAGGAGGCATCCAATGTGTAGACCCTGAGCCCCAAAACAGGTTCAGGACCTTGGATAGCTCATATGAATCTGGGGCAGATTAGTTGACTTTATAGCACTGGAATTACTCCCTCCCCCCAATGGAATCATCCTTTTCTCCTGGAGCTGGTTTGCTGCTTTCAGATGAAATGGAGGATGCTAAAGAAAAAAATACCAGTGCCAAAGTAAGCCTTTTGTTGGCTTTTGTACAAGGAATGGAAGGAGTGCCATTGTGTCTTGTGGTACAAGAGTGTCCTGTGCTAGATCTGGCATAGTCACATTTTTAAGCTGAGTACAAGGATGGTGATACAGCCATAGAACAACAGGCAAAGTAGCTAACAATTACCCTGTTGAACTATAGGATCTGGGGCATGTTCCAGGCTCCAGGAATCAGGCAGAAAGGTGATCCTTCCATGCTTTCCTTCTATACGCCTTCCAACTGACTTCTGTATCAAAGACTGCCTTATGTGTGTATGTTTTTGTGGGCAATGTCTGCAGTAGGATAGATGAGGATTGGGGAGAAGCCGGGAAGATTAAAAATACATGTACAAAGTGAGAATAACAAACAGAGGCAGGAGGCTATTCAGAGCTCTAAGCCATCTTGGTTGAAGCCAAGCAACTTCTTCCCATGAGAAAAGGTTTGGATGAGCTTAAGAGAAAACCTCCTAACCCAATCTCTCTTCTTTCCCTAGGCATTGACAAAAATAAATACAGCTCTGAACAAAGCTGAGGGCAGAACAGGCTGGTTCCCAGAGGGAGGGACCCAAAACTCCCAGGAAGTGATGAATATAGTACCTAGCTTAGATGTTGATTACAGTTCTCCATGGAGGAGACTTTGCAAGTTGTAGATAGGGCATGTGAATTATAGGCAAGGGCATGGCCCTTAAACATACCCTTGTGGTTCTGAGTTGCATTTCCAAGGCCATGAAATCCCATCACTTTGCTTCTGGGCTTCTACTCTCTGTAGAGCAAAAGGAGAAGATCTCTTTCAGCCCAAAGGCTAAATTCCACAGCAGACAAGGTCTCAGGGGCCCCACCACAGTGGCAGGTGAACTCAAAGGCAAAGAGGTGGAATAAAATTACTAGCACATTTTAGCTTAAAGCATATCTTTCAAATAAATCAGTCTTGGGAAAGGAATGCCAACTTTTCAAAGTACTGTACATGAAAGCTGAGAGAGCTGCTGAATGATGGTGTCATTCATGAGAATGACACCATTTGGAAAAGTCACCTAGCAGGCCAAGCTCAGCTTTCTAAAGCACCAAATTTGGCCTGAGGCTTCACACACCATTGGTTCTAATCATGTGTGAAGGTCTCTGGATATTTTGGACTACAGGTCCCACCATCCTTGCTGGTGAGGAGGAGGAGGAGGGGGCTGCCACCGCCACCGCCATCACCACCACATTGTCTGAAGCATATGGGAGTTATAGTACAAACAGCTTGAAGTCACCAACTATCAGATGGCGTATAGCAGGGACAGATTTTGAATGGCTAAATAGGCAGCTTTTAAAGAATCATAACTCTGTCTCCTATATCGCTCCCCAAGGATATAGGTGAGTTCTAGAGTTGCTTTCCAGGCCAGCTGTGAAAGGCAGAAAGAGAGACGGGTTCACATCTTCCTGTAGCTGCTTTGGACTCCCACTGGATTCAGCTGCAACCTTGAGAATCAGAACTCAGACATATAGAGTGGAAGAGGGGTGGAGAGAAGTTGTGAAGATGGTGGGTGTTCACAGGCAAACAAAAGCCAGAGGCTGCTAATCTGCAGCAGAGCGAGAAGCCCAACCCGTGTTCCAAGCGCCAGGGATATGAAAAACTTTGCCATTGCCAATTAAGAGAAGGAAAGCCTGAATGGGGTAGAGGAGTGGGTGATCCATCCTGCATCCTCCATGGGTAATTAAACACAATTAAATGTACTTTAAGGCTTAACAGGTTCCATATTAGTGGGAGGTCTCACACATGCACACCAGAATGCTTGGGAAAGAGTTTGCTCAAAAGAAGAGCAGCCGATCTGTCACAGACGTTGCTCAAGGCCCAGTGTTTTCCACCAGCTCTAGGAACAACCACCCCCTCCATGCACTGGGAAAGAATCTGACTTCTCTTTCAGTCCTTAACTGTGTACTTTTAGCCTATGCACAAGGAATCAGAAGTAAGTCATGGGAGATTTCCATACATCAAGATCGGTCACAAGTTCATGTAACTCAAGAGTGGGGAATCTCTTTTTGCCGGAGGATAGAATTTAATTTGGAAATGTTCTTGAGACAGTTCAGTGTTCAAGGAGGAACAAAGGCAAAAGGGTGGAGCCAAAATTGCCCTTAAAAATTCTTACTTGCCATGAGCTGCAAAAGAGCCATTTAATTCTTTTCTGAATGGAGAGAGGAGACAAGTAAAAAAAAATTCCAAGAATAAATCTAATACTGGTGACATGGGGAAAAGGATATGGAAACATCTGAGACCTAGATTGAGATGGTTATGGGTCTTTCATTCCCCTTGATCTTGCTCGGTGTTGGTCTATATTACTTCATTCTGCCTTAGGACTCTATAAGTCTTTATACAAGCGCTCCTCATTTTATCCAGGTTTTCGTCTTTTAGACTAAACTTGTGATTTTCTGCATGAGAAACATCGACTCTGCCTGAATAGCATGTCAAAGGAATATTCAAATGTGAAGTTACTAAACAGACATGGAAAAATGATGGTGGTGTCACACATGATGATGGTATTGTCACACATGGGTGATTGCTCTACACGCGTGGGAGGGGGGGAAACCAGACTTAGGGATAAGTGTACTGTGATCTAAACTATAGATTCTGTATGGAAAACAGGAAATATCTGATGGAGAGCAGTAGTAGCTATGTAAACAAAAAGAGGAATGTGTTCCATGAGTCTTTGACATAATTCCAATGTTTAATTCCCAGTAGAGTAGACCTGTTAAATCACTGGCACTTGCATTAAGTGTTAACTTACTAAATTCTCACCAATTCAGTGGGTCTACTTAAGTTGGGACTAACCATTGGATTTTTAGTTCCATTTAGCCTCTAATTCAGACTGCCATCTTGTTTTAAGCCTTGACTCTTATATATAGCCAAACACATTTCAAGGAGTCAACTGCTTTAATAAATGATAAAAGAGATAATGAGAAATTCCCCAATCTTTGAATGGCAATGGAAACTCATGTTTGTTATCTTACATGGGAAGAGTGATAATCTGAGCAGAAGTAAATCTTTGGGGGGGGGGGAAAGTTACATCAAATTCTGGGTTGCATACTGCCTTTAATCATACATGATTCTGACCTCTGCAAGATGATCAGGAACAACCTTTCCAATTGGCAGAACGAGGCAGCCACCTCAGATGATGGGGAAACCTGCAGAGGTACCCCCTAAGTCTTCTTCTTGGGCTTCCTATCACCATCCACACAAAGGTCTACATGTCATGCTTCTTCTTCTTTCATGCCCAGATCAAGCTTTGAAATGCCAAATAAAGCCACTTTTTTGGCTTTGTCATTGGCCAAAATTAAATCTTCATTGGTACATGTTTACGGTAGTAATCAGCAGACTAGCAAATGAGCCAGATTCTGTATCTCTCCACATTTACACAGTGTGTTGTTTTCCACCAGCAGCCCCCACTTGAGCATATTGGTCTTACATTTAGCCATTCCAATTCTCAACCTACTCAGGGTGCTCCAAGTGACATACGGAAGGTTGAGTTCTTCAGCCATATCCTCCTTTTATGCTATTCTTTGTGCAGTGAGAACCTTCCTCAATCTTCTAATTTGGTTCATGCACTTGCTTAGTTCTCTCGGCATCCACTGCTACTCCTCTCTTTATCTTAGGTGGAGCGATACTAACAAGAGGATATATTTATACATATCATGCTGATTAATCCTCTGAAACTCTCCAACTGCTATGATGGCCTCATAGATAGTGCCAGGAGTTCAACTGACTGTCCAAATGTGCATGGAAAAAGGTGCCACCATCTTCTCCTTTACATCACAGAGCAAAATATTTTGGGTCTTTCTGGATTGCTTCCCTTTTTTGATGTAGGTATTCCATTTGTTGACATGAAGCCCCCCAATCTGTCCACTGATTCAAACAACAACAAAATCACCACAACTCTCTTTTTAAATTACACCAGTGATGACAAGCCTTGGCACTCCAGGTATTCTTGGACTGCAATTCCCAGAAGCCCAAGTCAGTACTCCTGCTGATCAGGGCTTCTGGGAATTGAAGTTCCAGAACACCTGGAGTACCAAGATTCGCCATCATGGAGTTAAACCATTATGAAACTCTTGCTTTCCAATGAGCTGGGGAGCTTTGGAAAGATTCCTGAACAACACCTGCCTCCCACTGCAATTAACAGAAACCACTCGACAGCCCTGTTGGTCAGCACATTGCAAGAAATGATCTCTAGTGCTTCATAAACTCTAATGAGGCACAGGCTTCAAGCTTTTCAGCTGACTTTAGGTTTCCTATGATAGCAAAAACCATGCCTTACACTCACAGAAAAGAGTCATTAAAAGAAATGTTTCTCTGTCAGTTGATGGCTTCCCCAACATCACAATGCTGGTGGCCCATCAGCCATGGGAACAAGTCTGAAACTTGGCATGCAGAACCTGCGCAGCTGTTGTCTGGCATCACCATGAGCTGTATAATTAACACACAGCTTTCACCATCTGCACAGTCCAAGAGCACCCCATTTATGGTGTGTCAGCCATGCCTATGTTTATTTGTTATAATGGTTCCTTGGCCCACCTTTAATCACAAGCTGATATGTGTATACTTGCTTCTCAGCAAGAAAGGGAATCGGAGTCTTAGAAATTCCTTACTAAGGTGTTTCCTGTATTGGGACAACCAAAATCGAGAAAAACAAGGATAACCTGGCCAGACTTTCAAAACTCTTAATGATTGAAATTTTCACTTGCCACTCTACACCTGCAATATTTTATCTTGATATTGCCAAACTCCAGAGCCATGAAAATTAGGAAATCAACTTGACAAAACACACACACACACCAAAACCCAAAAATGTGTACATTTCGAAATACTCAAAAAAGAGCTTGTATGAATGCTCACCAATAAATGCAGAAGTGACTGCATTTTGAAGAATATATTTCTAATCAGTGATACAGGAATTCATTTAATCAGTCAGGATTAAGTGCATTTTTGGGCATGTGGCTTTCAACATGTACCTGGCACTTTGTATTTTGGAATGGTCTCCTCAAGTCATGTTTATAATACTAGTATCCAATACCAACCCATGGTATTTGGAACATCTTATATAGGCTGTCCAAGCATGGGTCTATCAATATTTCCTATTCAATTATTTGTTTGTTAGATTTCTGTTCTGCCTTTCCTCTAAGAAACTCAAGGTGGTCCTCATGGTGGTCTTCCCCATTGTTATGTCTCACAGTAACCCTGTAACCCTGTGAAGTAGGTTAAGAGGAAGGATTGGGAGAGGTCAAAGATCACCCAGGGAAGTTCCTGGCCAAGAAGAGATCTGATTTTGGGTCTTTGCAGTTTTAGGAGAATATTATGACTACTACACTATATTACATTTTTCTGACTTGCTTTGTTTGTCTGTCTGCCTGAATTTTTCCACTGGCAATGCTAGTTGGAGGGTTTTGAGAATTATATTTTTTTAATATATATATATTTTCCAAGCCCTGTGGAGAAATTTTGAAGGTAAAATCAGATGTCAGGGAAGGATCATGTCTGATAGCACTAGAAAGAATGACTTTGTCAGGAATGATTTCCCTTTAAAACAAGGCCTTCCCCCTCTAAGGGAATCATTCCAGCCCACCCTCAAAAATAGTAACTCTATTGCTGGGCTACAAAGGTCCAGCTTATTCATGGATTGGGGTCTGGATGAAGCACTCTTCCCTGTACTTCATGGGATAGCAACTAAACAACTCACAGTATACTATGCCAAAAGCAGTCCAAAAGGAAAGCTGTATGCCTTTATGATCATGCCCTTAGAAGCTCACTGCTTGCCAACCTTGCTGGTCTGTTGCATTCCTAGATATCTGAATATTTTACCTTGACATTTCTGCAGCTAGAATATTTGGCAATAGTGCTTCCCTTTGCCACCTCACTGAGTAACTCAAGTGGCTAAGATGCTGACTGGAAGGTGGCAGGTTGGCAGCTCCTGCCAAACTAGCAGTTCGAAAGCAAGAAATTGCAAGTAGGGACCACTTTGGTGGGAAGGTAAACAGCGTTCTGTGCACTCCAGTGTCCAGTCATGCCTGTCACATGAGCACGGAAATGTCTCTGGTTATGAAACAGAGATGAGCACTGAACCCTAGAGTCAGAGAGGATTGGCTTTTGAGCAAGGGTGACTTTTACCACTTCACTTCCTGATCGGGTTGTGAACTCCCGACATACTGCTGTGTCTGCTACTCCCTGACATTTCCAAAGAAGCCTTTCTGCTGTGTACGTTCTTTGTCAGCTGCCAACCCGTGAATGCCAGTGTCATCAAGTCTCATTTTTCCATTCACAGTGTGTCTGCTAGGGACACCCGGCTGTGTTTTGATGCCTGAACCCTTGGCTGTCATTGCTGAAGAATTTAATTCCCCAGTTTTCTAAAGGAAAAGATGCTGGAAACAGAACGAGGGGAAACAACACTTGGTTCACAGAGGAGGTCATGTTGGAGCTTGGCTGAAGGACGTCTCTAGGCTTACCAGAGGATTTAAGCATCCTGAAGAAGCGGGGAATCAATTCCACCAGGAATGTTGTGGTTCACCTGCTACATGGGGAGTAGATTAAGACCTCTTTTTATTCTGGCTTAAGTCCCGGAAGATTAATAAACTCAAATAAGGAAGGTTCCTTGCAGGTCACTGTGAAGATTTTCGTTTGTTTCCTGGCCACTTGCTTTGCTTATTTGTTTGTTTTAGGAATGTAAATCCCAAGTTGTCTTGTCCAGGCACATAAGAACAGGAAACTTTTATTTATTTATTTTCCTCATCTGTGATACAATGAGATAATTTCTGTTCATCCTCAGGAGAGTTATGGAAAGTTTTGAGAATAAGTTTCATTAAAATTAAGCAAACTAGATAAACATGGCCTGTTAAAAATCTAGAAGCTTTGGATTGGCTATTTGTTTCTTTATGAAATGGTGCTGCAGGATGGATCTGGTCCACAGGCTATAATTTGGAATCCCCTGCCTTCGAGAAACACCAGTTTTGTGTGCGGTTGTTAACATTTCTTTAAAAAAGAAAGGGAAGATTCTTGGGAACTGAGACCCTAGATATAGATGGGCTTCATGGCTAAAGAACCTGAGAGACTGGTGTGGAATGTCTATGGAAGAACTGTTTTGAAGAGTTAAGAACAGGAAGACTATCACCATCATAATAGTCACTATCCAGAACTTTAAGAAAAGCTCCTTTCTGGATCCCTCAAATACCGTAGATTTTTTTTTTCATGAGCACAGATGTCGCAATTTTGAATTTTATAAACAATAGCAGTCATTATGTCTGAACTTCAGAAGCCGAAGGAATGATGAGAAAATAAGTATACCACTTGGAGTTAGGAATATGAAACTGGAAGGTAAATTTAAATAAACGACACTAAACAGCAGATTTTACCTGTGCTTACTATTTTCATGCCAGTGTAATAAGCATAAGATTGGAACTCATTAGCAGATAAGTGAGTTTGGCTGTTAACAAAATGTTCCTTTAAACAGTCTCTTTGCAACAATACAAGGAGAGGAGAAATTAAGTCTCAGCATTAAGACTAACCAAGGCCTGTGAAGTCTGACAACAATACACCTTTGGGCACCGAAAAGGGAAAGCATAAGCTAAGAGTGACATGTTCAAACTCTACTGATGTTAACAATGAAAACATGTCCTGATGTGATTGCTAAATGGGGCCTGATGGAAACCATCTTAACTTTGTAATCAAACAATTCTTTTTATCACTCTCCAAAGATTGGCTGCAATGAGATTCATCTTGACATATCACTGCAGGCACAGACTGTGGACGGGGGGAACATAGCAAAACAGCCTTCCATTTGTATAAAAATGAAAACTAACCCATATATTATGTATTTTATTCTGATTCATTTGTCTGATATTTTGCTTGGATTCCAAAACTGATGTGCTCCCCTCCTAGCACATTTTTGGGTGCCTTCCACCATTGTTCTTGGAAATGATTACTTTATTCCTGACATACATTTTAGATATACAATCAGGTCTCTGCTGCATTAAAGCAACACAACCCAGTCAATCACAAAGCAAAAAGGCTGGCAGCTTTTTAGCTTTTCAAAGACATAAGAATCAGGCATAGCTCAGTTTTAAGAGCTGGGGACATGAGTCTAGGGATTTCTAGACCTTGGTAAAGTTACTTTTTTGGACTGCAACTCCCCAAAACCCTCATTCAGCTTGTTTCTGGGTATTGTAAAACCATGGGGAGTTGCTTTGATGTCAACAAACATGATTATTTATCACTCTGACACATGGAGTTGGCAGAGCTGTGATGATGTCTGTTTTCCAGGAGTCAAGGGATAGGAAGTAGAGTAAGACTGTGAAAATTACAAGTTACAAATAACATAGTTGCCTTCAACTAATTACTTAAGACATATGAAGGGGACAAAAATTACATTTCAGAAATACTATAAACTAATACAGGAGTTCTCAACCTTTTAAAGCCAAGGGCTGGGTTACACTCCTCAGATAGCTTCAGGGCCCAGATGGCTATTTTGCCCTTCCTACACCACATAGCACTTCCGGGTGTGGTGGAGGCAGTGGGGGCCCACATGAAATGGTACCATGGGCCATATCTGGCCCACAGGCTGCAGGTTGAGAATCCCTGAACTAATATTTAGTGATACTATAAAGTACTATGAAAAGTAGGAGCAAAGGGCTCCTACTGGTGTAATGAGTAACATTTTCTAATTCCTTTCAAAGGGCATTTTAAGGTAACTTTGGAGACGTTTTGACAGGAAAGTTTCAAATTAATGGCATTCCCTTATCCATCTCCATTTCCCCCCTACAAAATGTCAAAAATAAGGGAAAGAAGAAAAAAAGAAGCAAGCAACAAAATAAATAGCAGGTTACTTTTCCAACATCACAGGGAATAATTACAACAGATTCATTTCCAGTCACTATGAAAAGTAACATAAATGAAAATTAACTGGGAGGAAGCTCAATCACTCAACGACAACCACTCAGAAAGTTCTTCCTCTGGTTATCACCATTCCCACTTCCCACTGGGAGGGCACAAGGGAAGGCTGAAGAGATTCTGAATATTCTTCTTTCATCTCCAGATCAAACCCTGGACTTAATATGATCACAAATGTAGAGAGAAACAGAAATCATGACAAGTAACTCCAGAGATATAGGTGATTGCAGTGGACAGGACTTATTAGATTTCACAAACATTCAGTTCAGCTGAAACAACATCAATCCATCACCTGTGATGGAAAAGAGCAACATTCAGAAAGGCTGATTAGGAATTTTCCAGGATTGTGACTGTTGTGGCCATTCTCCTACAACAGAGATTCTCAACCTGTGATCCACAGGCAGGATGTGGCCCACGACACCTTTTCATGTGCCCCCACCACCTCCACCACACCCGGAAGCCCATGTGGTGGAGGAAAGGCAAAATGGCTGTCCGGCCCCTGAAGCTGTCTGAGAGAGCATGACCCAGCCCTTGGCTTTAAAAGGTTGAGAACTCTTGTCCTACAATGTAAGGACCAAAATAAACTTTTCCTGATGAGACTACATCTACATAAGGTGACCACCACTTCTCCTTCAAGTCCAAGGCCTGAGGAACTGGAATATACATCACTTTGGACAGCTGGTGCGGGAGAAGACCATCAACTACTCTATTGTATTTCCAATTGCTATGTATGGGTGAGAATGTTGGACAGTGAAAACGGCTGACGGTGAAGAATTTTAACTTGTTTCTAACATGGTGGTGGATGGGAGCTTGGTGGTTATCCTGGACTGCAAGAAAGATGAACAAGTGGGTCCTAGAGCAAATCAAGCCTGAAAAATGTATTTGGAGGCAAAAAGGATGGAGCAGAGGCTATTCTACTTTGGGAGCATCACAAGAAAGGAAGACTCTATGGAAGAGACATTAAACAGCGGTTCCCAGCCTAAGGCCTGTGGGCCATATCTGGCCCACAGTGCCATTTCATGTGACCCCTTACCACTCCAAGGGCATTCAAGAAACAAAATGGCCACCCTTTTGAAGCATTTGGGACAAAATGGCACCCCCATTGTGCAGGGAGGGCAAAATTGCCATCCAGCCCTCAAAGCTGACTCAGAAAGCATGAGCTGGCCCCAGTCTTGAAAAGATTGGGCACTCCTGTTGTCAAAGGTTGAGAGCAACAGGAATGTGAGATTGACACCATGAAGGAAGCAGTGGTCTTGAGTTTGCAGGAAGAAAAGCAGGACTGTTGAGGACAGGAGATTTTGGAGGCCTCTCATCCCTAGAGTCACTGTACACTGGAGGTGACCTGACAGCATGTAAGAATAGCAAAGAATACATACTAGGTTCTTTGTTCACATTAATTCATGCTGTGGCAACATAATGAAATACCTCAATGAGGAATTTTTGAGCCATGGAAGATTGCTTCCTCTCTGTGAGTGCACTCTGTGAGTGCACACACACACACACTCTTAACCCTTCTGATGCTTATAATCCTAAAAGTCAACAAAACAGATGCTGCTATTATTTTGTGCAATACACAAAATTCTATTATTTGCAGAATTTTGTTTAATTTATACATCAATCCCTTATTCTGTCCTCTTTACTTGGAGCCTCACAAAAGGTCTTATCCTCTTGTGGAGTGAGAAGAATAAACGTAATGCTCCTTTTGTTGTTGTTCTTGTTCATGAGGATTAGATGGGCAAAAATTTACATCGATAGCTTAAAATCATAAAAAATATTAGCTTTGGAGTGGGAAACAAATAGTTTGAATGTGAGAAAATGCCGAGGCACTGGATGCAAGCAAAGAATAAGTTGGCCAAGTCAATATATTGAAGAAGTGGGTTTGCAGAAGGCAGTTACAGTATTACTGTATTAAGTGGAGATTCCTCACCAAAAGAATAAGCAACAACAGTTGATTCAGCTTTGTCAGCTTGCATTACTATCTGGTTGTAGAGACATGTTCTTGGGATGCCCACTGATAATGACAACACTGGGATGGCATCCATTTCTGTACTGTGTCTTAGTATCTCCTTTAGTCACATCTTTGTTCCAACCTGACTCAGGCCAGCTGAGTTTTCCAGACTGAAGAAGATTAGGTGCATTGGAACCGACATGACAGCAAGACGTAGCTCCTGGAACTGGAGGGACTTCTGAAATTTCCTGAGAACAAATCAAATTACCAGATTGCATTCCTCATCCCAGTACGCCACAAACATGTACCAAGTTGGAGCATGGAAATACTTTCACTTTTAAGGAGGAAACATGGAGCAGTCAGGTGCAAGATGTCAGGGTTTAATTATTTTTTTATGCCTTGGGATTTGATCACTGCCAGATGGGTTGCGTTGAGATCACAGATATATAGACCCAGTGTCTTCCACTTGATCTGGTTTAAGGGATCCTGAGATGGAGGGAAGGTTTGTAATAGAGATCACATTGTGGTTTTTTCCTCTCACAATGACATGTCATGAACTCAATCGTTGTAAAGATTGCCATGCCATCATGACAACCACTTACAATTCACTTTGTCTCTTTCTGGGATGGTGTATGTCATCCTACACATTCATTAGAGGTAGGCTTGTTGTTATGGAGACACTGTGATGCGGGACATTTTATCATGGCAGCTGAGAAGTCATTACTGTGACCAAATAAGTGTTTTCGAAGCCTGCTGGCACCATTCCTTGACTGGAATCTAAACAGAACTGGGCAGCCTTCCTGGAGAAGACCACAAGCCCATTAAAGTCAGGAAACAAGCATGTTTTACTCCTTCAGGGAAAGATGTTACATTCCATTTTCATTTTATCCCACAAGCTTTAGTTTCTTATTGTCTTTCGTTACTCTTGCTCCACGGGATTGCTCATTTTCTCATCTGGCCTCCACTGCAGCTGCTAAGAATAAAGCATTCTTCTTTCATGACGGAAAAATATTTTCTCTATTTCTTGAGCATAAGTCCTTTCCATTGTCCTAGGGCTCAGCATCTAAGGAAAGGTATGGACATTTACCTAGTTGTCTCCCTGCTCAAAGATTGGTAAGTCACTAATAAACCTTACTTTACTTATGATGTGTTAATTCACGCAGAGAAACCACATTCGTCTGTTAAAACAAAAGCCACTAAGAATGTTGTGGCACCTTAAATCCAAACAAGTTTTATTTAGCACCAGCTTTTACAGACCGTGGTCCCACTGTGTCAGAGTTTAATTGATTGTATCTGATAAAGTGGGCTGCAATCCACAGAAGCTTAAGCCAAATAAAACTTATTAGCCTTTAAGGTGCTACAAGGCTCTCTGCTATAACATAAGAATAGCTGTTAACTAGTAGAAGAAGGGGGATTACTAACTGTTTGGGATACCAGTGAGAAAGGTTAGGTCAGAGTGGATTAATTTATTATTTAGATGTTTCCTTAATTTACACCCCACCTTTGTCCCTTTCTCACACTAAGTCAGGTGAAAGGAAAAGCAGAAATGAATTCACCAAAAGGTGGCTTCATTTTGGAAGTTTCACGTCTGGTCTAGACAAGAAAGAAGAAGTACAGTAAAACATCGGATAGCGCTAAGACTTGGTTCCACAAGTCTTGGTGTTATCCGATTTTTAGTGTTATCCGATCCATGTTAAAATCCTATGGGATGGATTGGATAACGTTAAAGCTCCATAGAGATACGTTGTAACTGCATAGGCTTTAGCGGTTGTTATCCGATCCATCCCATAGGACCTTAACGTTATTCGATCCAATTCTCCTCCCCAGATTACTTAATGTTATGTGATTTTAGCGTTATCCAATCCAATCATTATCTGGTGTTTTACTGTACCAAGAAAGAGACAAAAGATGACTTAAAACAACTGAAACATAAACATGTTTAAAATTGCGATAAATTAAGACATTAAGACTAAAATATGATTAAACAGACCGCTTTAAAAACATCATTAAAGGATACAGAAATGACTTATTAACAAACAAATGTAAACTGGCAGAGACTGAATTTACCCCCATGTGTAATTATTTTCTTTACATCTCATGGAGATCAATTGAGCAAGGAAAAAACACAAACAATGTTGTGTAAGCCTTTTCAAAACTCACACAAGCAAAAGATACTTTTTAAAAAAGGACTTTAGCACAGATCTTGCAAGTTGCAATGTTTCATCAAAAGCAGCACTCAGAAAAGTTACTTTTCTATGAGATTACTCCCAGACCTCTACTTAGAAAAACTGGTGATTTTTGGTGAAAAAAGGACAAAAATGTTTCCTTACTTATTACCAGAGTCTGACCAGGTAATATGCTATGGTAATAGAGTAGACCATAATGACGGTGACTCAATGTCAGGTGTTGGTTAACTAACCTGACTACCCTGAGGACTAACGGCCTTGGGTGCCAAAGACCACAGGGTAGGGGGATGGTCCCCAAATGTATTAAATCCAACTTGAATCCATCTTGATGGAGGGCAACAGCTTCATCGATACTGGCCTGGGGCTGAGGAGGACTTTGTGTGCCAAAAGGACTCTGGACCAGAAAGTGACTCGTGTAACTGGATCAGTGGTACAGGTGTCATGCTGCATTGTGGAAGGCAGATGAAAGGCCACTGCATTATATTCTCAGGACAGTCTTCGTGGCTGATCACCATGAGGATCACCAATGTTTGGAATTGGATTCAGATGCAGCAGAAGAACTTGTTACCACCACACTGTTGTTTACCACCATTGCTTTCTACCTGTTATGGGATCATACTTGCCTCTCCTTTGCTTTTTATATCATCCTTTTCTTCTAGTTCTGGATCAATCACATGAGAAATCCCAGCCAATTGGATATCATGTAGTGAAGGCATAGTATTACACAGCCAGTAAAAATGGTCATTGTAAAAACAGGTGATTACTCAAGCTGATAGACCTCCCTCTCAATTGACTTTGTTAGCCACAGCTAACAAAGCCAATGGAGAGGGATGGCAATCTTCCTGAATTTCAGTTTCAAAGTGGTCACTTAAAAACAACACCACTAAAGCCCTTTTCAATAGAGCAGAAAACAAAATTCTACTTCACTTTTCTCTCTCCCTTATATATATATATCTCACCATCCTCAAGCTGTGAGGACAAAGTACTTCCCCTCTGGCCTCCATGCTGGGATCACAGTTCTTGGCAGGAAAACTACATGTACTTTAGAAGGATTTCATTAAAATAAAACAAATAAATACTTTTTTTAAAAAAAGATCCAGTCTGTTCTTTTTGCCACACAAAAAAGTCCTCATGCCTGTAAAAGGCAATCACAGTCAATGTCTGTAACTTTATTTGGCAAAATCTAACTGCTGCAGCATGTTGATATGAAAAAAAGGTAAGGAAAAGGCAAAAGGAGGGGCAGTAATTCTTTTCCTTGCCATTTTAGTAATTTTTTTGTTGTTTTTCAGCTGCACAGTTGAGTCTGACCCTTTGTGACCTCATGGACTACAGCACACCATGCGCCTCTGTCATCCTCCAGAGTCTTCCCAGATCCATGCCCATTGCTTGAACGATGCTGGCCAACCATCTCAGCCTCTGTTGCCACCTTCTCCTTCTCCTTTCAATCTTTCCTAGCATCAGGACCTTCTCCAGCAAGTCCTCTCTTCTCATTTGATGGCCAAAGAACTTGAGCTTCAGCGTCAGTATTTGTCCTTTCAAGGAGCAGTCAGGGGTGATTTCCTTTAGAATTGACAGATTTGATCTCTTTGCAATCCAGGGGACTCTCAAGCATCTTCTCCAGCACCACAGTTTTATTTTTATTCATTTGTTAGATTTACACAACCACCCTTTTCGCCTAAGCGACCCAGGGCGTCTCACCTATACCCAGTTCTAATTAAAACCAAAGACTGTAAAACTATCTAAAAGCATTTATAAAACCTCCCCAATCTCCTTAAAAAGGACACCTGGGCAGGACTAAATAAGGACACCCGGGCTGGCTAAATAAGCCAGCAGGGCTGGGTTGTAACACCAATTGTACCCCACACCTGCTGGCATAGCCACATTTTTAAGGCCTTCCTGAAGGGACGCAACTCTGCCTGGAGGCACAGTTCATGATAGAAATGGGGAGTGAGGGTACCCTGTGATATTTTTGTGTGTGGGAGACATCAGTTCTCCCATGAGAATCCCCTGGAGGGTAACATTTTTCCAGTATTTACACTTAGTCTGTTAGGAACATTTCAGCCTGATTGACATGGGAATAAATAAGAACCACAATTACAAATTTTATAAGAGGCAGAGTGTACAAAATGAACACTGAATGCACCATGGGGATTAAAAAAAATAACTGTTGTGAATAAAACAGCAGTAGAGGCCAATAAAACAAATGGAAAACACAGTACGTTTAAAACCAAATGATACAATGGAAATGAGACATAAAATGTTCAGTAGAAGAAAAAGGTTTTCAACATCTGTCTAAAACAAAGAGAGAGCTCTTCCTGAAGAGAAAGCAGTTTCCGTAATAGAAATGCCAGCACTACAAAATCATGGGGTCTGGGTTTCAAGATGACAAATCTCAAGTCTTTTTTAATTTTTGTTGTTGTTCAGTCACACAGTCGACTCTGACCCTTTGTGATCCCATGGACTACTGCATGCCAGACTCCTCTATCCTCTGCTACCCTTCTCAACCCACCAAGATCTAAGCCCACTGCATCAATGATGCCATCTAGCCATCTCATCCTCTGCTGCCCCACTTCTCCTTTTGCCTTCAATCTTTCCTAGCATCATGGTCTTCTCCAGTGAATCCTCTCTTCTCGCTTGGTGGCCAAAGTATTTGAGCTTCAGCTTCAGTATTTGTCCTTCCAAGGAGCAGTCAGGGTTGATTTCCTTCAGAATTGACTGATTTGATCTCCTTATTACAGTTCTGTAAAAGTTTAAATACTGGTTGATGGGTTTCCAAAGTACAGTTAAAATCAGCGTCAAGTGTTTCTAAGATGCCAGCACTTGGAGGTGGAATATGTAGCTGCTCAACTACTCTGAGCAGCCTTATATGGAAAATGGTGAAACCTCTGAAGCAAAGCAGTTTTTATACAATGGAGAGAAAGAAATGCATAATGATTGCAGAGTGGACAAGTATAAACTAGAAGCTTAGGGCAAGAGGAGTATGTTTTGATGCAAAATTTAAAAAAATCAGTGAGAAATCACCTATAAAATTTAGTAACCAAGTTCATCAGGACCCTCGTGGTATTATTTACTACCTAAAAACCACTTTCCACATCACGGTGTTATTCTGGACTCACTGTTTCCTCTTCTTCAATCTGCTTCTACAGTTGGTTCTTCTTCCCAGGGGACTTGTATATTACTCAAATATTATCTAAAAGTTGCTCTCCATTTTTTCCTTTTGTCTGTCTGATTTTCTTTTACTCCCTTGTGGCACCCAGTCCATCACTATTTTTGGGTGCTTGTGCTCAGACAATCTCATGATATGCACTGAAAACTTAATTCTTTATTTTGCTATAATGTGTTCAAGGTTGCACGATCCATTTCTATGTAGATCCTCTTCATTTATAATGTGATCAAGGTATGTGATGTCAAAAATCTTTCTCAAGTATCTCTGCTGGAAAGCATTTAGCTTCTGGGCTATCCTCATCGTCATTTTCCACGTCTCACTTGCATATATCCCAGTTTCTATGGGAACTAGGCCACATAAGTTTTATTTTGGCAACACAGAAGAAAGTTGTTCTATAGCCATTAATTGACATGTTCTCAAATAAACAATTAAAAAAACACAGTATAAATCAGGAACTGATGATATCTGAGTGCTAAGGCCATTTAATCTTGCCCATCATGGCCAAATGAAATTTTGCCATCAAAATGTGATAACACCATTGCCATTTTACTAGGTCAGGTCTATACAAGACTTCAGTTATGCAATTAAGAAATGGAGCTCTCTCTAGAAGGGACTGCAGGGGCTCAAGTGGTTGAGACACTGACTGGAAAGTGGCAGGTCAGCCATTCGATACCCGAGTACTGCATGACGGAGTGAGCTCCCATCTCTGTCCCAGCTCCTGCCAACCTAGCAGTTCAAAAGCAAGAAATTGCAAGTAGATAAATAGTTTTGCTTTTGAACTGCTAGATTGGCAGGAGCTGGGTCAGAGATGGGAGTTCACTCTGTCACACAGTACTCAGGTCTCGAACTGCTGACCTGCCAACCTTCGGGTCATCAAGCTCTGTGTTTCAACCACTAAGCCACCACGGCACTTGCTGAGAAAACACATGTATGGAATTTTGAGTAGGAGTACATATATACCTTCACATTTTGGTGCCTGCTCTCCTAGAAGTTGGGATAACATTTTGTTGATTCTTGGCATATCCAAAACCCAGGTCATAGCTTCTTTCTTGAGTTCTTCAAGACTTGTTTTGCATTTCTGCGATTCTGTATGTGTAGCATGATTCTGGTTTCCACCCTCAAATTTTGCATCAACTTGAAAACATGGCAAAGTTCATTTTCACTCTGATCAATGGCCTCTCAAAGTTTGTTTGTTTTTTTAAACATAATTTTACAGATAATTTGATGGGGGTGGGGAGAGGAATGAAAGAGAAGGAGAGATTGGGTGGGAGAGAAATCCTGGATTTAATGACTAACCTCAAGAGGGCATATTACATTCACATTAACTGATCAGCCACAGAATAAAGGAATTTTGTGTGCTCTGGCTTGTCCTCTGGGTGTCCACTCCCTGGCTTCATTTCCTATCCCTCGATCCTTCTAGTCCTGAAAACATATACACTGTTGTCATGACAGCTGAGACGAGATACATGTACAGTATATGAGAAAATGAGACAATCTCTTTCCTCAGCAATCCCTTGGAAGGTGGAAATAATGTAAACCTCTCTCTTGCTCATAAAAAAAATGTTCACCTTGGGCAAAACATGACCGGCACATTGCTTTCACACCCTTCCACAGTGCAACACATGGCTTTATACATTTTTTCTGAGTATTAGTTTCCCCACATCCCTTCAGATTAAGGCACCAGAATTTTGCTGGCAGAGCTAAGAAAGCAATTCTGAGAAGGAGGAATATGAAAATGTATCAGTTGTTTTTCCTCATGAAGGGAGATATGTTAGGCTTTTTTCTGGTGTCAGTTTTCTTCAGTGCATAACCTGTGGCGAATGGTCAATAATATGCCCAAAGACCAAGAACTCAGAGAGCCAGCTTTGATTCTCTACTTGGTCATGAAATTCAATGGTGTAGCATTGACCAGTCACTTCTTCTCAGACCACCTCACAGAACCATTGGGGGAGGGATGGGGTGATGAAGACAACGATCTCTCTTCATAAATCATGCATGGGCAAAAAGCCCAGAGATCGGCACTTATTTATTGCATTGTAAAGCTTCTATGACAAATCATTCCTTCTTCATAGAAGACACCATCTGTCATCCTGAACCCACCCAGCATTATCTGATTTTGGAAGCTAAACAGAGTCATGCTGGAAAATCGCCAGGTAGTCTGGAGAAGAATCTTCCCAAAACCCTATGGATCTGCTGCCAGTCAGTGCTGTTAAGACAGGGTTAAAGAGATTGAAGACCTGGTTTAGGGGAAGACACTTCCCATGTTCCTGTGAGAATGACTGCATGATATACTTGTAAAGAGTATGGACCCCTGGGCGCCAAACAGTGCAGCCACAGAAGAAAAAGAACAATGTTTTTGGTTCTGTTAAGAAAATTATTTTAAATTATAAGGAGACAAAATGCTGTTCTCCAACCAGTTCAATTTCATTAGGTTACAACCAAATACGTGGCACATTGCAAAGAGAGATTCAGAAAGAGTCCCTCAATGTGAAGCCAAAAGGCATATAGGAGAGGAATATTTCATACTAATCTGTTTTTTTCCCTGCAACAATATTCTGCATTTAGTTTTAACGTGTGGTTTCTTGTACCATGACATTGTCCTTGGACATCTGGAGATGGCTCCTCTTTTGAACATCTAGAGATGGCTCCTCTTTTGAACATCTAGAGATGGCTTCTGTTTTCTACCCCTAGCAGAGTAGGCTGACATGATTCTTCTTTTCTGACAGAGCAAGCTGACATAATTGCTTTATTCCAACTGCTAAGAGCTATGCACATACTAACATCTTACTACAGGGTGTCCCAATAGTCACCATTCATAGGGGAAATGGGAAATTGTAGATAAAAGTACCTTCATTCACAAAATATTCATTACAAAATAGGTCTTCTCTACATGTTGGCTACCTCAGCTGACTAATCTTTCCTGTCCAGAACCATTGTACTGTAAAGTTGCTGATGAACAAAATGACCCAACAACCCTATTTAAGACTACAAGCAACTCTGATTTCTATTAATATAGAGGACATCTCTTCAGCCAAAGAGGAGCTCTTAGCTTCACTTTGTGGCAAATGAAAATGTGGTGTCCTTCAGATCTAAAGAAAGCTTTCCCAAAGTGGTGTAACAGTTTTGTCAGGCAGTGTAGTAAGAAAAGTCTACATTTCACACAGTTTAAGCTTCACACCCTTTAAAGTACTTGCTGTGGGTATAGTTTGGTCACATTGCTTGGGTAGTCTGAGGACTGTCAAACTTTGCAGAACTTTGGACCTCTGGATTTTGTTTTGATTTTGTTTAATTTGCCAGCATATAAGTAAGTAAGTAAGTAAGTAAGTAAGTAAGTAAGTAAGTAAGTAAGTAAGTAAGTAAGTAAGTAAGTAAGTAAGTAAGTAAGTAGGAAAGAAAGAAATCCTAGTTAGTTCTAAGAGCTATTTTTCTGATTTGGAAGTTATTTCACCCTGAGACCTCTTGCTACAGTTAACAGCTTCAGGTGCAGTTTGGAATGAGTCACAGAATAAGACCATGTACTGTATGATTAGTCTCCACTGGGGTTATTTATGAGACACAAGTGCTCCCACTGGAAGCAGTATAAGAAGGGGGTGGGGTGGGACATTCCTTTATCGAGAACCGAGCAACAATCATTCCAATTGAAGGAACTACTTGTTTCATTTTTTGTCTATTAGTTTCTTGGTTCCTTCAGTTTCCATGTGTTTATAATCTACCCGTAAACACATGATACAGAATCCTCCCACACAGGCCCTGGACAAATACACACATAGATACATACACACGCAAACACTGGCTGATATATTCTGAGAGCAATAAGCAAAAGAATTCTCTTTTCCCAGTATTTGTTACTGTAAATCAGGGGTTTTCAACCTTTTAAAGCTGTGGGCCAGACCATGCCCCCTCAGACAGCTGAGTGGGCCGGACTGGTGGTTGCCCCTGTCATAAACGCTACTGTAAAATGTATCCACAGCTGTTGTAAACGCATTTACGACAGCCACAGTTCTATTTATGGCTGTCCTAAACATGTCCACTTCCACTTCTGGTGGTGGCAGCGGTGAAGTGGGGCACATGAAATGGTGCCACAGGCCCGGGCTAGCCTGTAGGTAGAGAACCCTTGCCATAAATGCATTGGTGTCTCCTCTGTGTTGTTTTGCATGTGCTACCTCTGTTTCTTTGGAACGTAGCTCTTTGTGTTTGCCAACCATGTCTAGTGGACTTGCTGGTTCGGGATATTCTGGAAGACATATTGAATAAATTAACAAACAAACAAACAAAATACAAAACCCTTGTTTCAAACTCTGGATAAGCCTGTCACTGGAAACATGTCAATTCATGAGCACTGCTCCACACCATATGCTTCTTACCACCGCACTCAGATCTAGACAGCAACCTCACCAGGTCCACAGCACTTACTTCTCAAAAAGTGGGTCTAGCTACTCTGCTGAGCTACTTAACCAACATCTTTTGCAGGAGAGAAGGGGAGGCAGAAAGATGGACAATGCCAGTTTGAGGACAGAGAAACAGACTTTTGGTTCACACAAGCAGAGAAGAACTTTGAGCATTAGGTGAGGATTTGCTTTAATTTTTGGGGCTCAGCTATTGTTTTTACATCTGGATGGACATCTGGAAGGAGGTTTGATTGCATTTTCATTAAAAATTTGTGAGACTTTCCCACCCTACCCACTGCTTGCTTCCCTCCGCCCTCTGGCTAAGCACGGCCTTGCATATTCTCATTGTTTTGTTTCAGACTTTTCCTGAGGGAAGAACTGTATTTTTAGCTCTACACATTTCTTTTTCTGTGTATGTGAACTGTGTGTAAATGGGTATCTATTCCTCTTCCTTTTGTGTTTCTCTATTTGCTTTGGCTGTAGCTTTTGGCAGCTTTTGGGTTTGAATTTTGAGACAAGTAATTGCAAGAAGTCTTTGATTAGGAGGGTGTTTCTCACTGTCTTGGTTTCCCCTTATGAGGTGTCCAGTTTGGGGATTCATCGTTCACGGCCAGAATAACAGAATTGCATATGCTGTAGATCTAGCTGGTCTATCAAGAATTCCCAGTGATCGCTATTCCACTGTAAGCACTCTTTTAATATCCCATAGCTTTATATTCTCTCCTGTCTCCAGACCACCTACAACTTCTCAAGGCTTTGGGCTAAATCCATCAGACAGGTATATATGGGTAATGCCCCTCTGGAGGGATGTGATGAAGGTCAACCCACTGAGGACACAGCAAAGGTCAAGGATTATGCCTTGTGTTTTTAAAAAATAATTTTCTGTGTGCAGCAAATTGTAAGAATCATTTATTTGGTAAAAAAAAATGAAGTGTAAGGTCTGGACTGCGTACCTTATGGGCCTTTCTATGCAACTGTTTCCTACTCAGGCCAAGTTATCCTGCTATGGTAATAGAGTAGACCATACTGCCAGTGACTCATCGCTGATCATCAGGTGGTGGTTAACTAACCTGACCACCCTGAGGACTAACAACCTTGGGTGGTGAAGTCCACAGGGAAGAGTGATAGCCCCCAAGTGGATTAAATCCCATTTGAATCCATTTTGATGGAGGGCAGCAGCTTCATCAATCCTGGTCTGGGGCTGATGAGGACTTTGTGTGACAAAAGGACTTAGGAACAGAAAGTGACTCGTGGGCCTGGATCAGTGGTATGGGTGTCACGCTGCAACCCAGGAGGCAAATGGAAGACCACTGCATTATATTGTTCCTGGGACAATCTTGATTGCTGATCATCATGATGATATGGCACTTGAAGAAGATATTTCCTACTCTGCAAATCAGAGTTGACTTCCATGCAGCAGCTTCTTGGGCTGTGAACCAACCCCACTTCAGTGCAAGATCATCCTCAGCAGAACAACACTCATTTCTTAGCAGTGGCTGCTCAGAATGCAGACAGAACCTCACATCTGTGTCGCAGCTTCCCTGGCTCCAAACAGCATCTTACCTCTAATCTCCAATCACTGATTGGTAATTAGAGTAGAAGAAGTGTGTGTCTGGCTGGAGTTCTGCCATCCTTGAAGTCCAGAGTTTCTCATCTAGGGCTTTTAAGTACATGTTCTGTTATGGATTATGTTGCTGTTTTGTACATAATTATTTGTAAGTCACCCTGAGTACTATACATCGTAAAGGCAGCTGTTCTAAGAACAAAACAAAATATTGGTATGATCCAGTCACTGAAATTCAACCCCATGATTTTGTGGAGAGTTGTATGTACCTGAATGCACCAGTTGTGTTGTCCTCATATTTTCCCCCATTCCTAGCTATGTTGAGCATTTTTATGTTTTCCAGAACTTCGGTTGCCTACAAATGCAAGGACATTAGAGCTGAGATTCTCTACATTCTGTAGCTTCCTACAGGCTGAGATTTGAGCCATGTAAATTAGAAACCTCAGGGTTAATGTATCTCATGTCAAGTAAAGTTTACAGTTTTTGCTCTGCATACTTCAAATTAACACACACCCCTCCCCATAAATCTAATTTCTTGGTCAGGTCCCCTCCCCACCTCCCATGGTTCCCATGAAGCTCATGAATACACCTGCTTGTTCATGATTTTCTTAATGAATAATCCTGAATTATCCATGAAATATTTAAGCGACACCATGATCTCACCAGGCATTAACCGTGAATGAGACAAGCTTAGCAACCAGCAAAACATCAACAGCTCAGGCCAGGGAAAACACACACACACACAAAGTGAGGGAGAGAGAGATTTCTGAATATTCAACATAGTGAGAAACAAAAAGATAACATAAACAGTAGAGAGATGAAAGCCTCAGGGACTATAGTTTACTTGTGTTTTCATTCCACACCCACGAATAAGCTGTGCTTTTTTCTGTTCAAACTAGATACTTTCCCCCCAGTGAATTAACCCCCTTCCTATTGTCCATCTAATTTGATTTCAGGAGACAAGGTGTGCCTCCTCCTCCTCCTCCTCCTCCTCCTCCTCCTCCTTCCAACATTCCATGAAGAGGATGAATCTTTGTTACCCATTCTCTAGCAATATCCCAGCTGCATTACTCCAATGCACTGTTGTGTGGCACTAGCCTTAAAGACAGTTTGGAAATATCAACTGGTACAAAATTGCAGTTGCTCAATCGGTGGTAGATCCTTGGTGATTGTATCATGTCTTGACCCCACACTGTAAAACCTGCAGTAGTCTCCAGTGAATTTTTGCTCTCTATTTGCTGTAATAGACCTTAAAGCTCCACTGGCCTGGGTTCCAGAATCCAGAAGGGACATCTTCACTTTTACAACCTGCCTACCTTCCAAGAGCAACTGGAGAAGCCTTTCTTGTCAACTCACCTACAATATCAACCAGAAGGATGTCCACTTTTTCACACACACAAAAATACCAGATGGCAGTGCCAACAAGGAGGACAAAAGGCACTAGTTTGCATAAATGTGCATTGGCATACTTCAGAAATTCTTCTTCTTCTGGGTTGAAAGGATTTTTGCTGGAGAAACTCCATTCAGGGGACACCTGAATGAAACTCATTTCATGTCCCCAAGATCTTTTCCCACTGAAGTAGTCTCTATTTATTTACTTGCAATTTCTTGCTTTCAAACTGCTAGGTTGGTAGGAGCTGGGACAGAGATCGGAGCTCAAACCATCATGAGTCAAAATTTGAAATCATTTTGTAACATACACAGAATTGTAGACAATATCACTGGAATGGGGAAACTATGAGCAGGTGACCTGTTTACCTGCCACACCTGCTGTTGAGTGCTAGCTATTGATGTTGAACTTGAATGTCTATCATTTCACTTCTTATGTGTCTTTATTGTTATACTAAATGTGGGCTGTCCTTAAATGGAGAACACTTTCAAAATTAGGATTCCCCTCTGGTAGCTCAACTAACAGAGGACTCTCCCCCCATTACAGAGGAGATGTGGCTATGTGTCCTCCAGGCATGAGGGACAAGGTCTTCTCATCTTTCGTTCCTAATTCCCTTGCAACAGAAATCCACAGGGTCCCATTATTATAGGTCTTTGTGAAGGCCATAAAGTGAGTTCAGTCATTCTTACCCTAAAGAATTCTCCTATTTATTTTTTTAAAGAAAAAGTGGGAGCAAATGTGCAGGGATTGATGGAGGCTAATTGAGAACTACTGACTAGCATCAAAGTAGAGATATAGAACACTTTATCTTAGAGGTGAAGTCTGTAAACAGTTTGTTTAACCTGTATTTGAGATGCTGTTAATGTGACATGTCAAAGTTCCTGAGTTCTCCCTAATGTGAAACCTTTATTTTTAAACTGGACATGGACAGGATAGCCTTCTAAATAATAACAATAGCAATTAAACTTATAAGAGAGGATTCACTTGAGAAAGCCTTGATGCTTGGAAGGGTTGAGGGCAAAAGAAGAAGGGGACGGCCCAAGATAAGATGGCTAGATGGTATTGTAGAGACAATGGGCACAGAGCTGAGCGAGTTGAGGGGGATGGTGGAGGACAGGAGTGCCTGGCGGACAGCGGTCCATGGGGTCGCAGAGGGTCGGAATCGACTGTGCGACTGAACAACAAAACAAACTGCCCCATAGTGCTTAGAGCACTCTCTTGGCAATTCACAAGGTAATTTGCATTTTGCTTCCAGTGAACTGGGTACTGTATATACTTGAGTATAAGCCCATCCAAATATAAGCCGAGGTACCTAATTTTGACCTGGAAACCCAGGAAAATAGATTGACCTGAGTATAAGCCAAGGGTAGGAAATGCACCAGCTGCTAGTGAGTTTCAATAATAAAAATACATGAAAACATGGTAAAATTAATTAAATTGTTGGTGAGTCTCAATCCGGTGCAATCTTAGGACCCTCGTGGTCATTGACCTGAGTATAAGCTGTGTCCCCTTTTTGCGGCTCATATACTCAAGTATATATGGTACAGTACTCATTTTACCAGACTCAGAAGAATGGAAGGCCGAGTCAACCATGAGCCCATCAGGATCAAACTGGGATTGTGTTGGCTGCACTACTGCAGTTTAACCACTGCAGATCTGTTCTTTATAAAGCAGAGCACAAAGTTACCCTCTGCCTGGAATTCTTGCTGAGCTGGAAGTGGAAGGAAAAATCTGTACAATTTATTCATTACAAACTGACTTGGACTCCATTTTAAACCAGTGCATTTACCGGGGGCGGGGGGATTATTCCTGCTTTGACATGCAAAAGGAAAGGCAAAATAGAGCCAAGGAAGGTCACATGAGGGTATGAAAAGACACACCCAACTCCTTTTAACCTTTTCCTTCAAAACTGCATGCATTTTCCTTGTCTCCCGATCAAGGCATTGCACAATTGCAGTAAAAGCCAAAAAATGTCACAGTTTTCTAAGAAAGGGAAAATGAAATGTGGGAGGGTTGAGGCAGAGAGCAAGATGGAGTGAGAGAGATGAGGAGGTGGTGCCATGTTTTCAAATTAAATTTAAAAATAGCGATGGAATGAAGTGACGAGGTCTAAGGAGGCCATTCCAGATGGCAAAAGTAGCGGAGGAGAAAGTTTTGGCCTTGACGGTGATGAGAGAGTTGGTGAGCGGTGGGAGGACCTGGTGGACAAAAGCCAAATGGAGCTTGCTCAGTTGACGCAAAGAGGAAGACACACACACACAAAAATGCAAAATTTCTTCACCATGGGGATACAAGTGCTTGATCAAACTTACAGCCTTAAAAATACACCTAAAGCTCTACAAGCCTATCATCTTTTCCAGAGCTTGGAAGTTGTTTGTGATACATAGTAGGTGGTTTCTGTTTTCAGCGATGAAGGTAAAGTTACTTTCTTAGACTACAAAAACCTGCATCCTCCCAGTGAGCATGGCCATTGGAACGTCTAATGGCCATTGAATGAGAAAGTAACTTATCCCAAACTACGGCTTTAAACCAGGGGTTGGCAACCTTTTAAAGTCAGGGGCTGGGTCACACTCCCTCAGACGGTTGAGGGGGGTGGCAACCTGGCGGCCCCCTGCAGTAAACACTGGCACAAACATGTCCCCGGCTGCTGTAAACGTGTTACTGTTTACGGCTCCTGTAAACATGTCCCCAGCTGCTGTAAATGTGTCCATGTCCACTTCCGGCAGTGGCAGTGGTGGTTGGAGCAAGGCTGGATTATTTGGCACTGTGGGCCAGATTCAGCCCATGGACTGTAGGTTGCCGACCCCTGGCTTAAACTAAATTAGAGCACTCAATATTAGTCAAAATTCCTACATTTGTGTTGGATTTGCCAGATTCAAAATTGATTTAAAGATCAGCAACTATACGGTGCACAAGTAAATGTGTACTATTGTGGTCATCACGCCGTGTATGTGAAGCATCCTCCAGGGACTTGAATTATGGGCCCCATCTTCCAGTTGTTCGCTCCTATCCTTCCTTTGCCTTATAAGCCTTCTATCATTCCTTTTTTTCTAGCTTCCTTAAAATTCAAGGAGAACCAAAATGATATCCACAAACCAGAATGGCTGTATTATGGTTTGCACATTTTGATCTTGTCTTCTAAAATCTGGATTCTAATCCTGATGCCAAGACATAAGTCTATGTCTTATGCAAGTAGTCATCCAGATCTTAGCAAATCCTGGGCCAGTACAGCCTTGTATGTGCATAGTAGAAGATAGTTCCATCCAACTGAAGCTTGGAACCATGTTCTTTACGTCACTGAGAGGCAAATGGTCTAGTATTCCATTACACAATCCTGTCTCAGATTAATGCTCCCTCAGTATGACTTTCATTTCATCTTAATAAAGCAGTTGTTGTCTGTTCCTTAATAGCTGCTTATTAGAACCATATTGACCACATGGAGTGCTGAAATGCTCAATGAGAGTTTCAAGCTACATGTGCACTGGGTTGCTCAGCATCTCCCAGTGTGTCTCTAATAACAGCTTGCTATTTATTTGTAATACCAAACAGTTACAGCTTGTGAAGTGGAAATGAAATGGATCTTAGGAAGGCTTGCTTCATGGAACCCACTACAGTAATACCTAGGATAACTTTTACCTCGGATAACGCTAAAATTGCATAACGTTAAGTAATCTGGGGAGGAGAATTGGATCGAATAAAGTTAAGGTCCTATGGGATGGATCGGATAACAACCGCTAAAGCCTGTGCGGTTACAATGTATCTCTATGGAGCTTTAACGTTATCCGATCCATCCCATAGGATTTTAACACTAAAAATCGGATAACACCAAGACTTGTGGAACCAAGTTTTAGCGTTATCCGAGGTATTACTGTACAGTACTTTGATTTCAGTCTTACTACAGAATTGTGATGTACAGTAATACCTCAGATAACGTTTACCTCGGATAATGCTAAAATCGAACGTTAAGTAATCTGGGGAGGAGAATTGGATCGAATAACGTTAAGGTCCTATGGGATGGATCGGATAACAACCGCTAAAGCCTGTGCGGTTACAATGTATCTCTATGGAGCTTTAACGTTATCCGATCCATCCCATAGGATTTTAACATGCATCGAATAACACTAAAAATCGGATAACACCAAGACTTGTGGAACCAAGTCTTAGCGTTATCCGAGGTATTACTGTATTTTTAATCCAATGGCCAAGAGAGGAATTAGTCATTTGCTAGCATTGATCCTTTGAGGTCCTCTTTTTAAAAACATATTTATAGACTTGATAGAGGCATATTTAAAGTATGTGGAACCCACTTACAATGAAGGAAGTGTAACAGTTCTGCCATCTCTATCCAGCCGTACATATCTCCCCAGGCCTGGTGGAATTGCATGGGCTTCCCAATGTGTCCTGTGTCAGGTTCAAGGTGGTAACCTTCAATGCCCTTCAAGTTTTGGGACCTTCCTATTTGGCAGAGCATCCACCCCTCAGAAATCAGGCCCGCTTCACCCGCCCTTCTCTGACAACCAAGTACTGTCTCCCAGGTTGGCTAGAAAGTCTGTTACCTGTCAGAGAGCTTTCTCATGGGAGGCTCTGGCTAACTGGAATGCTTTACCTGGGGAGGTGCGTTTGGTTGACTCTTTAGGGGTCTTTAAGAAGCAACTGAAAACTTTTCTTTTTGAAGAGGCCTTTGGCAGCTTGTTGAAGTTTAAATAGGAGACCCTTCCATCATTTTGCCACTTGGGCTAGTGGTCCTTGGTGCTGATTGGACTGGGTGGGGGGTGGGTGGGTTTTCTATGGTCTTATGGTGTCTGTTTTGATCATTTTTTAACATTGTGAGCTGCCCAAAGTGGGAGTGTATCCCAGATGGATGGGGTATAAGTTGAATAAATAAATAAATAAATAAATAAATAAATAAATAAATAAATATTCTTTTATCACAAAAATGTAACAGCAGACTCTGTATGCTTTCAACATGCCCCTAGAATCGTGTGTAGTATGAGTGTCTTAATTGTGTTAAACTGCCAAGGAAGAACTCATGCCATAGCTATGCTGTGTGCCATCAAGTTGATTCTGATTTATGGCAACCTTTTTAGAGTTTTTACAGTAGGTCAAACATATAAGGAGTGGTTTTGCCAGATAAACGCATCCCCACAGTGAGTTTTCATGACTGATTGAGGAGTTGGACCCAGATCTCTGGAGTCCTAGTCCATCACGCTCTCCTCTATGCTACATTGACTGTTGGATAAGACTATAGATACACTACAACAGTGTTTCCCATTCTTTGGTTTTTGGACTTCAGCTCCCAGAAGCCTAAGTCAATTCCCCTGATCAGCCAATGTACTGACTTAGGCTTGTGGGAATCAAAGTCCACCAGTATTCTGCAGAACATAGTTTGGGAAATGTTGCTCTAGAACAAGGCTCAGCAAACGTGACTCTCCAGGTGTTCTTGGATTTCAATTCCCAGAAGACCAAGTCAGTACACCTGCTGATCAGGGCTTCTGGGAGTTGATGTCCAAGAACATCTGGAGAGCCAGGTTTGCTGAGCCCTGCACTAGAAGAATTTGAGGATCTGGAACCAGAGCCTCGAGAATCAGAGTTTTATTCCAACTCTTTTGCTACAAGGAGTTCCCTGGAGCTTTGAAGTGTTGATGGTATCATGAGCATGTTAACATTGAATCGTCAAGAAAGATCTAATTTAGTAATCTTTAAACATGAAGGACGGTGTCCAGCTGAGCTTCCGCTGAGCAGAAAGTCCTGCAAATGTAATAAAGCAGGATTGTGTTCCATGTGCAAATGTTGCTGTTGGAGAAAGCCGGGTTTTCTTTATGGAGATCACTGCAAGTGCAATATTAACAATGTGCTGCTGAATGGATTCTGTGTTACTTTGTTGATGGAAATTGAGGGTACGACTACACTGGGGAAAATATGCATAGATTTGCTGTGATCCTCAGTTTTTCAAAGCAGTTTCCAACTGGTTACCATGGGTGAAATCACTGTAGTTGTCCAGATGACTACAAAAAGTTTCCCACAAAAGACTGACAAATCTATTTTTATTCTGGTTGTGGACTAACTGCCAGCACTATTGATTTAACAAGGTGCTAATTGGTATTTACCACCTCTTTTTCCTCCTCAAAAATGGCTTAGCAATAAATCGTTTCAGCACTGAAAAACTTTATTCTTTTTAACTGTTGGGGGACAACAGCCACTTGGTTGAAAGGAAACGCCATGTTAGGGTCCTCCCAGAAAAGAAAAGAAAAAAGAATGCTAAGCCACTTCTGGGGCCATGGTGGCTTATTGGTTAGGATGCTGAGCTTGATGATTAGAATGTTGGCAGATCAGCAGTTTGAGACCCGAGAACTGCTCGATGGAGTGAGCTCCTGCTAACCTAGCAGTTCAAAAATAAGACATTGCAAGTAGATAAACAAGTACTGCTTCAAAGGGAAAGGTAAGAGCATTCGGTGCAGTCTGGTATCTAGTCATACCTGCCACGTGACCACGGAAACATCTGCAGAAGCAGACAGTACTGGTTCTTTGGCTGTAAATGGAGTTGATCATTGCCGCCTAGAGTCGAACATGGCTGTTTTTCAAGCAAAGGTGACCTTCACCATTTACCTTACTAGGCCACATCTGGAATTCTGTGCCTTTACCTTGCCAGTTACCAAGGTCTCCTGACCTCTCCTTAAGACCTCAGTTATTAGCTCTCACATAAATGTCATTGGTTGCAAAGGTAGGGATTAGCTATTAGTTGAACTAATAGAGTAGAAGAGTGGAGGCCAACCTTGTCACTCCAGGTGTTCTTGAACTTTAATTCCCAGAAGCCCTGATCAGCTGGTGTTGCTGACTTGGGCGTCTAGGAAATGAAGTCCAAGAACATCTGGAGTTCCAAGATTGGCCACCACTGGATTAGAAAAACTGGAGGAAATGGATGGAAAAGACCTTGTGTTACTATAAAATCCCCAGTAAGAACCGAATTCTTGAAAGCCTTATTGGCTCTGTCATCACTACCTCCAAAATCTTAGGTAGAGGTGTCACCTAACCCAAAACTACCCAACCCTCCAAACCTTTGGCTGGCCCAGACATTCAGATAAACTAGAAGAAATGGATGTTTTACAGCTTGGCCAAGAATCCTGATTTGTTCCCGTTGGACTGCTGTCAGATAACCACAGAAAGTGAAGCCAGATCGAAAACAAGTTGCATATTTCCCTGGAGCCATCCACTCCACCTGCCCTACATTTACTTCCCTGATGCATTGCGGATTGCTGCATCGTCCAGTTTTAAAGAGCGAAATGAAACCTTACTCTGGTTTAAAGGGGAGGGAGCGCTCCTTCGCCTTCCCTGGTTGCTAAATTTCTTTTTGTCGTTGAAAGGACTTTACAAAATGCATTACGATAAGGGAATGTGAGGGGTGGGTTGTAAAGAGCGAGAGGAGAGTTTTGCCAGAAATATACCTAATTACCCTCTTTGGGGAATGGATTTATACATTCAGCTGTCCCCTGTAACCTAATCTCTGTGTGAGATTTTTCCCAAACCACTCAATTTACTACTCAGCTTTCCTCACACAGCAAGTATGCACTTTCTCTCTGTGTGTCTGTCTTTTTCTTCTTCCTTATTCTTCTTTTGTTGCTGAGTGAGTAACAGTGAAAAAGCAAAAAATAAAATTACCAAGGAGTCTGCAGGAGAGACAGGCAGAGGGTGTGTAAAGGTTTCCCTTGCTCGAAAGCCAGTCGTATCTGACTCTAGGGGTCAGTGCTCATCTCTGTTTCTAAGCCGAAGAGCCAGCGCTATCTGCTTCTGCAGACGTTTCCATGGTCATGTTACCTTCCCACCGAAGTGGTCCCTACTTGCAATTTCTTGCTTTCGAACTCCTAGGTTGGCAGGAGCTGGGATAGAGACGGGAGCTCATTCTGTCCTGCAGTACTTGGGAATTGAACTGCTGACCTTCCGCCTCCCAGTCAGCGTCTTAGTGACTTGAGCCACTGGGTGTGAAGGACCTGTAATGTGCTTGCAAAGTGCCCAGAGACACATCATGGGGCTTTATTGGTCAACATAACAGCATCACCTGCCTCCCGGGTTTTGGCCTGACACCCCTGTGTTTGTTTCTATGGCAACATCACAGTCAGCAAGCATAAGGATAACCGGAAATTGGGGAGAACATTTGGAGCCTACTTACTTTACATTGTAGGGTCTGCAGTGGCTTCGTGGTTAAGACGTTGAACTTGATGACTGGAAAGTCAGCAGGTCAGCAGTTTGAGACCCGAGTGCTGTATGAGCTCCTGTCTCTGTCCCAGCTCCTGCCAATGTAGCAATTTGAAATCAAGAAATTTGCGAGTAGATAAATAGGCACCCCTTCAATGGGAAGGTGAACAGCTTTCCGTGTCTAGTCATGCCTGCCACATGTCCGTGGAAACGTCTGCAGATGCAGACAGTGATGGCTCTTTGGTGATAAACAGAATGAGCACTGAACCCTAAGTTGGATAAGACTGGCTTTTGAGCAAGGGCAACCTTTATCTTTATCTACTTCACGTTGTAAAGTTGCCAATAGTGATTGTCCAAAATGAATGTGTGTGTGTGTGTGTGTGTGTGTGTGTGTGTGTGTGGTGGTGGTGGTGGTGGTGGTGGTGGTGGTAGGAAGCGGAAACTAACTATGTTCCTCTGAGCACATGCAAAGTATCTTTTCCTGCATAGATCCACAAGGATTTTTCTTGGATTACAAAAAATCAAAAAGCAAAGGGGTTGATTCTCTTACATAAAGAGTTTGTCTAATTAGTAACAGTGAAATAGCAAAGCCTGATTATAATGTTACTGTCGGTTTTCCTGACCTGGAGAATCTGTTATCAAGTACGCCAATTAAATGCTGGCCAAGAGACATATAAAAACAGGAGTAGGGTAGGCAAAGTAAAGCATTCTAAATATTGTTGAACTGAAGCAATCAGTATTCCTTACCAAGCTAGGGATGATGGGAGTTGTAACTCCAATTACAGTTCAATAACATTTGGTGGGCAACTACTCAACTGTAATGAATTCAAGAAGGTCTTTCTCATCCCTACTCTGAACTGGTGACCATCAAGTGTGGGACTGAGGACTGTTTAGGCAAAACACTATTGTTCGATCATGTGCAGTGGGTCTCTTCTTGAGTCAGCCAAGCTATTTGCAAATGTGATACTCCTCAGAGTGACAAACACCAGTGAAATTAACGGGCAATTTTATGGTGCCTTTATGGCTAACAAAGTTGGATTTAGTGCCAGCTTTCACTGGTATGAGGTCGCGGTGGCTTAGTGGCTAGTATGCTGAGTTTGGTGACTGGAAGATAGGCAAGTCAACAGTTTGACACCTGAGTGAGTTTCTATTGTCTGCTCCAGCTTCTGCCAACCTAGCATTCCAAAAGCAAGATATTGGAAGTAGATTAATAGTTACCACTTGGGCAGGAAAGGTAACAGTGTTCCTTGAGTTCTAGCATCTAGTCATGCCTGCACATGACCATGGAAACATCTGCAGATGCAGACAGCACTGGTTCTTTGGTTGTAAACAGAGATGAATGCTGCCCCCTAGAGTCAGACATGACTGTCTTTCGAGCAAAGGAAATCTTTATTTCGTAAAAATTGCAGAGACCTTAATGGAAAACAAATAGTTCCGCATCTCACCCTTGTCTGAAAGCAAGTGATCTCATTGTGCTTCAGATTTCTTCATTGAAGTGTCTCATCCTGGCATGTAAGCAGTGGTGGGATGTCAAAATTTTTACTACCCCACCGTGACGTCATCACAGTGTGGGCGGAGCTAACATCATGATGTCATGACATGGGCGGAGCGAAAAATAAAAAATAAAAAATAAAAATAAGCACACACACACACACACACACACACACACACACACACACACACACACACACACACACACACACACCTCAACCCACCCACCCACAACACGAGGACAGCAAGGAGGCCATGTATACGTGCCAAGCACTGTAGGCATGCATGCACACCAAGTGAAAAGGTAAGCCCCAAAGGTGGCTCCCCAAAAAAGTTGCTACCAGTTCTCCGGGACACTGGGAAAAGTTACCACTGGTTCTGGCGAACTGGTGAGAACCTGTTACATCCCATCGCTGCATGTAAGTCAACTTCTTATATCAGGGGTTCCCAACATAAGGCCGTGGTGCCAGCTCACAGTGCCATTTTACGTGACCCTCCATCCCTCTAATGGCATTTGAAAAACAAAATGGCCACCCCATCGTGTAGGCAGGGCAAAATGGCCGTCCAGCCCTTGAAGCTGACTGACAGCGCAAGACCCGGCCCCTGGCTTGAAAAGGTTGGGAACCTCTGTCTTATATGAAGAAGAATGAGAACTTAGTAAGTATTCTTCCCATCCTTGTTATTCTCTAACATGTCTTTTCTTGTCTCATTGCATTCTGGGCAGTAGAGTGGAAGACGAAAGAATATTTTCTTACTCTGATACAGATCAGAAGGAGTGGACAACTAGGTCAATTCAAGTTGCAATTGTCTGCTATCTTTCTTTGTTCCAGTTGCGCTGTCTTGGCACCTACCCAAGGATAGATGCTTGGAACTGATGGGGATTTTGCAAATTCCGGTCCAGATTTTTGCCCATCAAACCTGAGAGGGAGGCAGTGGGATGATAGTTTTGGCCAGTGCTGTTGATGTGCCCAAAGAGGAGAAACTGCTAAGGCGAAATGTGTCTGACCTCACAGGAAAAAGTGTGCGTTTGCGAGCCCCTGGAGAACGGAGAGCCTACAGTCTCGGTAATCTCCACCCGGATTCTTGCAGCAAGCACCTCCATTCCTATGACAGGCGTGACTTTGGGAGAAAGCCAACAACACGTATGTCATGTTTCCATTCACTCAGGGAGAGCTGCTTTTGGGTTGGTGCCCAGAGATCTCGGGGGTGGGGAGGTGGGCAGCTGCTTCAGCGAGAGAGTAATAATGCTCATATATCACCTGGATGTCAGCACCAACCTGGGCAAGGGGCAGCAGCCCATGCCTGCCTCCATAGTGTCATTGAATCCCTCAAGGAGAGACGCCCAAGGCCTAGAGCGAGGAAAGCCAACATCAGCATCCGTCATCTGTTCTCAGGGCAGACGTCAGAGAGCAGGAAGCCTGTCCTCATGCATGAATGGGACCCCCCTCGCACACTGTCATACTCCATTACAAATCTAGCACGGTCCAGCTTCATAGTTTTGGAAAGCAAAAGATCACTGGTACCATCATCCTATGTACCAATTAGCGATGCTCTGGGCAATTTCCAATCTTAATATAGACAAAACTGTGCCACCCACGCAGATGCCCATGCTGACACCAGAGCTTAGAATTTTTGCATTTTGGGTTACAGCAATCTGAATCATCCACAAAGTGTGAGCTTGGAAAAGTTACTTTTTCTTCCTCTGAACCCCATTATTGCAAGCCATGTGAAATGCCAATTTCTCAGAAATGCCATTGGGAATGGGGTGTGAATCCAAAATTATAGTCTCAAGAAATCTGAAAGGTAGGTGGAAGTACTAAAAAAAAAAATCTTTGGGAGAGAAAAATTATAGAGGCTAAATGAACCTTAATACCAGAACAAGAGGACTGAGTATTCTTGGTGGACTGTTGTTTTGGAGGGGAGGAAGAGTCCAAGGGCGTGCCTTTGTATATCTCTCTTTGGCACTCTCTGTTGTAATCTGTGCCTTTGAATAAGTGGGTGATACCAGTGAAGGCAAAGGTATCCCTTGCTTGAAAACCCGTTGTACCCAACTCTTGGGTTCAGTGCACATCAATGTTTACAGCCAAAGAAACAGTACTGTCTGCTCCAGCAGATATTTCCACAGTCATGCAGCAGGCACGACTAGATGCTGGAGCTCAAGGAACACTGTTACCTTTCATGCTGAAGTGGTACTGATTTATCTACTTGGAATTTCTTGCTTTCGAACTGCTAGGTTGACAGGAGCATGGACAGACAGTGGGAACTCACTCGGTCATGCAGCACTTTGATCTCAAACTGTTGACCTGCCTATCTTCCAGTCGTCAAACTCAGCACTTAACCACTAAGTTACCGTGGTCTCATGCCAGTAAAAACTGGCAGTAAAAGCAACTTGTTAGCCATAAAGACATTGGACGATTGCTTGTTATTTTCACTGGTATTTGTTGCTCTGAGGAGTATCACATTTGCAAATGGCTTGGTTGAATCAAGAAGAGACTTGCTCCACCATGCTCGAACAATGGCATTTTGCTCAAAAAGTTGCCAGTCCCACACTCAATAATCACCAGATCAGAGCAGGGATGAGAAAGACCTTCTTCAATCCATGAGAGTTGAATCATCGCTCAATGAATGTTATTGTATTCACATACAGATGATTTCGTGGTCATGGGGAAGGTATGCCTAGATGCTGGAGAACATGGAATGCTCTTACCTTTGCTGCCAAAGTAGTACCTATTTATCTACATGCAATTTCTTGCTTTGGAACTGCTAGTTTGGCAGGAGCTGGGGCAGATGACAGCTGTTCGTTCTGTTGTGCAGTACTTGGGTCTCAAACTGTTGACCTGCCAACCTCCTGGTTGTCAAGCTCAGTGTCTTAGCCACTAAACCACTGTGACTCCTTGCACAAAATATCTCTCTACAAAACCAATCTTCTTACCTTTGAGAAGCAAAGCATATGCCCAGTAAGCCACAGCTAGTTTAGCTTTGCACTGTTCGTGCGATGTACAAAACCTATTTTGTGTGGCTGTGAAGCCCAAGACCAGGGATTCTCAACCTGTGGCCTGTGGGCTGGAGGTGGTCCATGGCACCATTTCATGTGGCTCCCCACCGCCTCTACCACACCAGGAAGTCCCATGTGGTGGAGGAAGGGCAAAATGGCCGTCTGGCCCCCGAAGCTGTCTGAGAGAGTGTGACCCGGCCCCCAGCTTTAAAAGGTTGAGAACTCCTGTCCAAGACCAAGCAAGCAAGATGAACAGTGATGCTGCCAAACTCTGAATCAGGTCCTTTGCTTTCCCATACGCCAAGCTAGTTTGGAGTCCACAAACTGTGCTAGTCTCTGTGTGTGCATTTTGAGAGTGGAAAGAAGGCCTGGCTCTTTGTGAGTGACACAGTTCTTTTGGCATGTGCTTTTTTTCACCTCCAATAACTGAGAGAGGCCTATAACCCAGGCCGTTCCCTTGAGAACAGCACATACAAGTGTGGAATTTCCCCCTTCAAATGCTTTATATGCGGATAAAAATGAACAAATACAAAGGTGTCTTTGAAGCCTTGAGCACTGGTATTAAATCATGACATTTTTGTGAGGAGGCTGGAGGAAGGCCTTTGAGGGCAAAGGTCTGACAGAGGAGAACTGAGGGTTTTGGTTTTCAAACACCTCTTTACTCTTTTCAACATGGCGAACCTATTGTGGCCTATAGTCTGTTTCCTGGCCTCAGGCAACATACAGCTGTGTTCCATGCTCTTAGAAACACATGCAAACACAAAGCAACCTGGGAAAGACACAGGTTCCTGCAACAGCAGCCTGTGTGTGTGTGGCAGCATCCTTTACACTGGAATCTCTTTTTCAGAAGAAAGAGGGGGAAAGTGACCTCTTTTTTCTGGACCACAGTTCCTGGAAAGCACTGGCCCATGTAGACATGGGCCAAGATGGACAACTCTGTAATTCTAAAAAAGTCATTGTCATTGGCTGCTACTCGTATCCGAGCATACATCTTTCCTGGAAGTCATTCTCACAGTTGAAGGATGTGTCTCTGGTGACTCAATAAACTGATCCTGGTATAAAACATGTGACACACACATTACACTGAATAGATGGTAGAGGGCGTAGTTGAATTTGATGGAGCTTCCTTGTCTCAACCTCTTAATGTCTGTGGCATTCCTTCAAATCCAAGAGGCGGGAAGAACTATATTAATGGGTAGTATCAAACATCAACTGCACTTTAGACTGCAAAAGTCCCTCCCATTTATGCCAGCATTGGTAGCATGCAAGATTGTTCTTATCCCAAGACATTGTGTTGAACATGCACAAAGGCCTGGCTATTTTGACATCAAAGGCTCTGTGACATGAAAAGTATCTACCCTTCTTCTTCTTCTTCTTCTTCTTCTTCTTCTTCTTCTTCTTCTTCTTCTTCTTCTTCTTCTTCTTCTTCTTCTTCTTCTTCTTCTTCTTCTTCTTCTTCTTCTTCTTCTTCTTCTTCTTCTTCTTCTTCTTCTTCTTCTTCTTCTTCTTCTTCTTCTTCTTCTGCTGCTGCTGCTGCTGCTGCTGCTGCTGCTGCTGCTGCTGCTGCTGCTGCTGCTGCTGCTGCTGCTGCTGCTTCTTCTTCTAGTGCCATATCTATTGCAAATATTGGCTATCCTCATGACGATAGTCTTCCTGTTTTTCACTCCTTGGAAAGTTCTTCCAAGGACATACCACACCAGACTCTTAGCTTTTCTATCCACAAAGTCCATCTATGTCAAGGGCTTCTCTTCCCAAGGATCTTCCCTCAGTCTTATGTTTTAGTCCTGAAATCTCAGGGAATAGGATAATGTCTTATGGGTTCTATTTTGTCTTCAATTATAGGGCAAGAATGCACCATCTGTCTGGAACAAGGCTGTTCTTCTTCTTCTTCTTTTAAATGAGAGTGGATGAGACAACCAGGGCCATTTCCAAAGAGCTAAGTGGCTGCCCTTATCAAAATAAACCCGGATCTCTTGCAACTTTGTGGTCTCTTAAAGGTCTGCTTGAATACACAGGGCGTTTCCTGGTCATTTAAAAGACTGTGTGGGGCCAGGATTGGCAGGGATGCGGGAGAATGCGAGCCAAAAGGTGAAGTGCCCTGGCAGAGCTCTGGAGGAGCTCAGAGCTGGAAAAGCAAGCAGGCTTGGAGGCCAAGAGTGAATTGCATTCTTGAGAGACCAAGGAGATGAGGTCTGACATTGCTAGGGGGAGGTGGGGGTGCTCATTGCTCTTTAATGAGAGGCTTGTGTGAAAGCAAGGAAAGAGAGAGAGAGATGTGGATTCTATCCCTGGGAATCCCTCCCCTTGGTGGACAATCAAGGATTGTTCATTGACAGAAAGACATTTCTCATTTCTTTCTGGTGCTTATTTTATTTTGTTTTCTGATATGCCTGAACCACAGACTAACACGGCTACTATTCAAAAAATAAAAATCTCCTTTTGGACAACTGTGTTCAGAATTCCTTAGCCCACAAGGCTAGTAGATATTCTGAGAGTTGTAGTTCAAACCCAGAAAGAAATATTTCTCATGTCTGTTTTACTTTACTTTTCTTGCCAGGTTTTTCTGTTATGGTAATAAAGTAGACCCTACTGCTTGTGACTCAACGCTGAGTGTCAGGTGGTGATCAACTAACCTGACAACACTGAGGACTAATGGCTTGGGTAGCCAAGTCCACAGGGAAGGATGATGGCCCCCATTCTTCATGGCTGATCACCAATATTCAGATTCAGATATGGCAGAACAACAACAAGAACTTTTACTTTAGCTGGGTATGGGAGCCATAGGCTATGACACTGGCTTCAGGAGAAGTGTTGCTTTTAGGGAAGGGACTGAACTACAAGGAAGAAAAATGTGAATGTGTCTTTGACTTATGGAAAATGTGTACATATCAACTGGGACTGTGGTGGCATAGCGGTTATGATGCTGAACTTGACAACTGGAAGGTCTGCAGGTCAGCACTTCAAGACCCAAGTACTGCATGATGGAGTGAACTCCTGTCTCTGTCCCACCTCCTGGCCACCGAGCAGTTAGAAAGAAAAAAATGCAAGTAGATAAATAGAGACCATTTCGATGGGGGGAGGTAAACAGTGTTCCATGCACTCTGGTGTCTAGTCATGCCTGCTACATGTCCACATAAATACCTGCAAACACAGACAGCACTGGCTCTTTGGCTGTAAACAGAAATGAGCACTGAACCCTAGAGTCAGATATGACTGGCTTTTGAGCAAGAGCATTTACCTTTTACCTACATATCAACTACTGCTGGGAAAAGAGAGGAAGAAAGAGGTGTGCTGATAAATCTCCTTCCATCACCACCAACACTTGGGTAGAAAGGTCACAGTTCAGCACTGAGTCTGTTTCAGCTTCTCCTAATCAATCGTGCCAATTAAAATTGGTTCAAATCAGTGCAATTTAGTAGGTCAAAGCAGTGGTCATGCTGTGGATGTTCTACAAGTCAATTATAATACAGTAAAACCTCATATAACACTAAAACCTGGTTCCACAAGTCTTCGTGTTATATGATTTTTAGTGTTATCTGATCCTCTATGGGATCCATAGAGATACATTGTAACCACACAGGCTTTCGCGGTTGTTATCTGAAGCATCCCATAGGATCTTAATGTTATCTGATGCAATTCTTCCCCCCAGATTCCTTGATGTTATGCGATTTTCGTGTTATTCGATACTAATGTTATATGAGGTATTACTGTAATATAATTGCATGCCATTATATTTTATCTATTGTATTTTATCACATATTATAAGCTGATATGGTCAGATGACTAATCAGTTAATAAAGGATACTGGATACTGATTTATAGCAAACACATTTCCCAGATTTTCTTAGATTTTCTGAGATGTGGCTTAGTAAGGTAAAGGTCTTCCTTGCTTTAAAACCAGTCATGTCTGACTCTAGGGGGTGGTTCTCATCTCCATTTACAGCCAGAGAGCTAGCACTGTCTGTATCTCCAGACATTTCAATGCAGGCATGACTAGATGCTGGAGCACACAGAGTGCTCTTACCTTCCCCACTTAAGTGGTACCTATTTATCTACTTGTAATATCTTGCTTTTGAGCTGCTAGGTTAGCAGGGGCTCACTGTGCCACACAGCTCTCAGGTCTTGAACTGCTGGTCCGCCGACATTCTGGTCATTAAGCATCTTAACCACTAAGCCACCATGGCCCCAGATGTGGCTTACCATTCTTTTTTTCACTTAGGAGAACCCAGGGACTCTGCAGTTTGCCTATGTCTACACAGGGTAGCTTGGATATCTTTATTCCTGCAAGCAGTCAGACAGTTGAGATTTGAGGTTTCACAACTCTAATGTCTTCTAAGGCTATTCATGTCTATCAGTAAAATTGGAGCAAAATTTGTTTGGCTCATGTTCGAACATTAACTGACCTCAATTGCACTTTCTAAGCTCATGTGTGAAGTGGAATCCAGATGTTCTTTCAGTTTTGCATTTCTCCAAATGTTGTTGATTCCTCTGAATAAAAATTGCACACACACACACACACACACACACACACACACACACACACACACACACACACACACACACACACACACACACACACACACACACACACACACAAAATGGGCAGATTTGCAGGAATGATGCACAGAAAGACAACTGTGTGGTAGAATAGTCACCAGTTCAGTTTTAGTGTTAATGCTAGGAAAGGTTTGATTCTGTACAAGTTATAATGTGGAGAAATGAGTCAGTCTATTTCTATGATCCTTCCCTTCTACACATTTAGTATTTATGTTTTATCATGTTTCCATGTTGATATGTGATGTTTAAAAAATGTTTAAAATATAAATACATGCTATATCTGAATATGAATTATCTATCTATCTATCTATCTATCTATCTATCTATCTATCTATCTATCTATCTATCTATCTATCTATCTATCTATCTATCTGTCTGTCTGTCTGTCTGTCTGTCTGTCTGTCTGTCTGTCTATCTATCTATCTATCTATCTATCTATCTATCTATCTATCTATCTATCTATCTATCTATCTATCTATCGTGTCTACAGACTTTGATAATTATTTTGATGTGGCTCCTTTCATGTCCCCAAGACCTTTTTCCACTGAAGTCATTGTCATCGCCTGCTTCTCATGCCTGAGTATACATTTTTCCTGAAGGAAATATGCCATTGGCATGAATTTGTTTAAGGTGGATCCCAGCTTGTCATGAAGTGACCCACACACTATGATCACAGAACCATCTGCTGTGGCACGTATGAAATGAGACATGCAGGATTTGACAACAGGACTGCAATGGACTACCACAGCCTTGAGGATATTGACACTGTGTGCCTTCACAGCCCATCCATCTGGCATGGCCTCTTCCACCTCCATGACCATTGGGAATCAGAATAGTGAAGTGGTTCACTATTGGGCCTCCCATCAAAGTGGTCCCTATTTATCTACTTGCAATTTCATGCTTTCAAACTGCTAGGTTGGCAGGAGCTGGGATAGAAATGGGCGCTAATTCCACTAACTTGCTGACCTTCCAGCTAACAAGGCAAGTTTCTTAACCACTGAGCCACCACAGTCCCTTGGAAATTAGTACGAGGGGTGTTTTCAAATCAGTTGGTTTAGAGATCTGCTGTCAACTGAATCATCAAGTATCTCTACACCACACTGAATGTGATGGAAGATCATAGAAGAAAAGAATCATTGTATAAATGAACTAGAAGGGGCCTTTGAGACCATTGAGTCCAACACGCTGCTCAATACAGGAATCTGAATCAAAGCAGATTTGACAGCTCATTGTCTGACCAATGCACTGCTGGTGAAGTCTGCTGAGAAACAGACTCATTTCCATATGCACCTTTCCTCCTTGCAAGTACAAGCAGAATGACAGCATGTGATGTTTCAGAATCTTAGCGTTTTCAGAGGCAGATGTTGAAATCCATTTGCAAAAAGGACAGAAGAGATCTGCCTCTACACTCCTTGACCAACTGCTGCAGTGACCTTGTCAGCTTTTGTTAATTGTGCTGGATTAGTTGTGTGCTGCTAATGCATCTCCTCCCACTGATTTATTAGTCCCCAGCAGATACTATGATTTCTGCTTTGCTTGGGCTGTTTGAGACCTTCCTAGATCTACATTTTTATTGTTCCCTTCCCACCCCTTCTGCCTCTTTAGCTTCCTCCTTGCCCAGGTAGTTTTCTAACACTGGACACCAGGAGTATCAACCCATCTTAATTTTGCAGCCAAAGTTGTCTTTATCCAGCTGAGATTTTGGTACTTTTTTCAAAAATTGTATGAATGTTTGCAGGGCAGCCAGCAAACCACATGCAGAGAGACAATGAATTTATTGCAGAACTCAGAACTTTATTATACTTTCAGCCACTATTCTTTGCTAGATTCCTTTTTTTGTTGTTCAGTCACACAGTCGATTCCGACCCTCTGCAGTTTCCCTTGCTCAAAAGCCAGTCATATCCGACTCTAGGGTTCAGGGCTCATCTCTGTTTCAAAGCCAAAGAGCCAGCACTGTCTGCTTCTGCAGACATTTCTGCTGTTTACCTTCCCACCCAAGTGGTCCCTGTTTATCTACTAGCAATTTCTTGCTTTCGAACTGCTAGGTTAGCAGGAGCTGGGACAAAGACAGGAGCTCATTCCATCCTGCAGTACTCGGGAACCAAACTGCTGACCTCCCGCCTTCCAGTCAGTGTTTTAACAGTTGAAATTGGCTGATTTCCACCCCCCCCCCCAAACAAGGATTGAATAATTAGAAAATTTATGGCCTGGGTAAACCCACATCTCACAGAACAGCTTTCTTCTACACCCAAGGAAGGCACAGAAAGTGTTGGATCATGTAAACTGTAAGAATTGGCTTGTATGTTTGCTTCTTAACAAAGTACCACATGAACAGGAAATTCTGTGTATCTCTAGAGACTATTATTTGATACAGAATAATCTCAGCTTTCACTGAGAAGGAACACAATTCCTGCCCTTTTGCTTTTATGGGTGTGACTTTACCGCCATCAGATTTTCTCCCCAGCTTAACTCCTTGCTATTGTGGACAAAAGCCAGACTAGCACTAAAGAGGAAAAGGTATTGATTTTCTATGTTGGAAAAAAGAATAACTGATAGCTTTAATGTACAGGAGAATAGAATGAAGCCTCACATCAATGTGTACCTATAGTAGCTGTCAAAGCCAGTATCCTGGACAAACATATAAATACTTCTTTGGGTATGACCTTCTTCTTCTTCTGCCATATCCAAATCCAAATATAGGCAATCATCATGGCAATCAGCCATGAAGATTGTCTTGAGAATATAATGCAGTGGCCTTTCATCTGTATGATACCCATACCTCTGATCCAGTTGAATGAGTCAATTTCTGATCCTGAGCCCTTTTGGCACACAAAGTCCTCACCAGCCCCAGGCCAGTATTGATGAAGCTTCTGCCTTCCATCAAGATGGATTCAATTGGGATTTAATCCACTTGGGGGCCATCACCCTTTCCTGTGGACTTCACCACCCAAGTCCTCAGGGTTGTCAGGTTAGTTAACCACTGCCTGAACTCAGCGTTGAGTCACTGGCGGTATGGTCTACACTCTTGCCTTAGCAAGATAACCTAGCCAGGCTGGGTATAGCAGAATATCTCCTTCCATAAATCCTCCTCTAAATATAAAGCTTTCAGTAAAATCTTTCCTTCAATATCATTTGGTTACTAGCCATCAAAAGTACTGTATAACACTTTGCAGCTTCTTAGAAGCCTAGAAACATTTTAAGTTATTTGCTTTCCCTCGTGCTCTATTTTGTACATGTTGTTGTTGAATTATTTTGATTGGGCTGTGTTCATGGTTACGGTAGAGCCCTTGAAAACTGCAGAACTTAGGTTAGATGTGACCTGTTTGTGCTGGTAGCTCCATTGTAAGCATAATGGATCCAACCCGTTTGTTTGTTTTCTACATGGAGTTATTTTATGTATTTTTGAAGTGTGACAAGTAGGATCTGCAATAAAATAGGAGACATTCCAGTTCAGGATACTTAATTCATTTTCTCCTCCCATCTAGCATTCTGTCCTCAAAGACTGACATCTATGTCAGACAATACTCCATTGGCATGGCCACATTCAGTCTTAGAAACATCTTGTTCTTTCATCTTGCATTTTTTGTGTATCACATTTTACAATCTCTTCTTACATTTCCTTTCCCATCAGAACGTCTGTGTGTGTATGTGTGTGCGTGCGCGTGTATGCGTGCGTGCGTGCGCATGCGCGCGTGTAGCATTCTGAGACATTGCAAGAAACAAAAAGAAAGATAAAATATGTGAGTCAGTTTACAACTGTAGTGATTTCCACACAATGAGTCAAGACATCTAGATGAGATTAATAATAAGGATGTGCAAATGTCCAAAACTTGGTTTCACTCTCATTTTCCTTTTCCCAGTGCAACACTAGTTTGCTAGTGCCCATGGCAAAAAACAAAAGATATATCTGTTGGTTCTCTCCCCTCCCTCTGAGTCCACACACAGCCTCTTAAACATTTGGGGGATTTTCATAATATTCATATCTTTGCATTCATTTTTAATTGCTTCATAAACTACAGAAAGGAATGGATTTCAATATCTAAATGTGTTCTGCATTGCATTTGGCTTATAACAATCTAAATTTGTTAAGTTTGCATTGGGAAGTATATTGAAATCATTTCTCCTCTAACCATATGTGGAAAGGAACAAGTGTTTAGGATCGTGAAATAAAGGGGCAATCTATGTGTTCATCCAGATGTTCTGGATCACAATATCCAGAGTTGACTGAAGTTGTAAGGACTGATGTGTCTTACAACCCAATAATATTTTCTGGTCTCCACTGTTGCAAACAGTTCTAGCAATATTCATTGGGTTGCTGTTTTTGTGTTAATTTACAGGAAACATTTAACACATCTGACACAAGCCCCCTCTCCATATTTATTACATTAGAGTGCTTCACCAGAATGATCAATGGACACTTTGCAACTCAACAGCTTGTCCCAGAATATATTTGGCAGCAGCTCAGTAAAAGAATGATTAGGTTCATGATGGAATATCTGGTTGCCTGTTTTGCTCAGAACTCTTTCGTTTGCATCTCTGAAGCACTACTGAGATAGTAAATGAGGTGAGACCTCAGGGTATCATATCCCTTGGATGCTTTCATTTAATGGAAAACTCTGCAGATGTCATCATGCTAACCAAACCACATATCTTGATGGAGGAGTTTGATTCTACCAAGGGTGAGGCTGATTACCAAGGAGTCATGCTTCCCAAGGGAAATGATTAGAACAAGGTGGAATCTATGGTTTTGGCCAGGCTGATCAACTACATATTAGCCTTAACTCTGTTAAGTATAAACCACTCTGGCCGAGATAAGACAGGAATGTGATTTGCTCCAGAGACCAGCTTACAAGTCTTATCGCCAGAGATCAGTGTATGGATTTGATGGAGTTGGATTCACAGAACAGACCACGAAAGGTCAAGTGAACAGCCGTAACAAGCCACAGAATGGCCCTGTAAGCAGAATCATAGCTGGGGGCAGCGGGGAGGAAAGGATGGGCTGTAGGGATTTAGCTTACCGGTACATTACAGAACCACAGACCACTTCTCTACCCTTTCTTCTCTTATTGCTTTCAATGTTCTCGACCAGCGATGGCGAACCTTATAGAGATTGAGTGCCCAAACCGAGGGGTGGGGTGAACTCTGTGTTGGGAGGGAGGGAGGAAGCATTCCCATTGGGCTGCTAGGCAGAACGGCAGGTTGAACTCTGTTCTGGGGGAAGGGAGGAAGCACTCCCATTGGGCTGCTGGGCAGAGGAGCGGGTCAAGCTCTGTGCTGGGGCAACAATGTGCATTCCCATAGAGAGGGCTCTGAGTGCCTCCTGTGTCACGCATGCCATAGGTTTGCCACCACTGTTCTAGACTCTTGAATCCCAGAGATGGGAGGAAGGACTATCCATGTAACATCTGACACAACTCCTCAATGTACAGTTAGCCCCTTTCTGCCTTCCTCTGTGAGTCCTGCTATATGTTGAAATAAATGCTTATTTCCTGAGACTGGGTAAAAGACAAAATAAATGTAACTGGCACATCTCTCCCTTGAGAAGATCTTTGCTATTAAATAAATATTCAAGCCTATATTTGACTAGCCTGAATAAAGATCTTACATTTTTTCCTAGCATGAGGTAAAGGTAAAGGTCACCTTTGCTTGAAAGCCAGTTGTATCTGACTCTAGGATACAGTGTTCATCTTCTGGAACTTCAATTCCCTGAAGCCATAATGTGCAGGAGTGCTGACTTGGGCTTCTGGTAGTTGTAGTCCAAGAACCCCTGGAGTGCTAAGGTTCACCATCACTGTCCTACACTGAGAAAGCTCACAAGTATGGTAGCTTGTTGAAGTAGCCCTCTGTAGCTCAAACAAAATCATAGGCATTTGTTTGCCTTTCCCCAAAAACAATGCTTTGCAGACATTCTGTTGTGGATCATGGTGAGAAAATAAAATGTTATGTATGTCTGGGTGAACTGGCTGATAGCTCTTGGTTACCTGCTTTATCATTTGGGACGAGGTACAAAGCTTCCCTTTCATTTGTACAATTAAACAGGCCCAATTTCTGCTTTTTCTCAATTCCCCCCTTTTTGCTCCAAAATACAGGGAGACTCCTCTTGCCTCGCTAACAATATTTCACGAGTGAGCAGTGTTAAATGTTGGACTGCCTCCCTTGAGCTGTTTCAGATTTTTCTGCTGGCACATTTTTGTTATGCCAGCTGCCTTAAGTCAACACACCTGTAGGCAAGATGGGGCTCAAGGGCGGTGGAGGCAACTGGGCAAGCTTCCTAATTATTACAAGGGTGACATAAGAGTTTCTCGCATGACCTCATGGACAAAATGTTGCAAGGGGAGGAGGCTTGTTTTTGCAGCTGTCAGAAACCACACGCCAGGGTCTGAAATGTACCTGTGTCAAACCTTTACAGATTCCATAGGACAAAGATCTTTGACAAGGATTCCCAACCTTTTTATGCCGTGGGCCTAAGCACACCCTCAGGACAGCTGAGTGGGCTGGGACCATGCCCCCGCAGAAACGGGCTTATTTACGCCTGTTGTAAATGCGCCCACTTCCACATCTACGAAAGTCACGTGTATGTTTACACATGCGCAAGCGCATTTTGTGCCTGATGTAAAGCATCCGCTTCCACTTCTGGGTGTGGCAGTGGTGGCATGGGCCACACGAAATGGTGCCATTGGCCAGGTTGGGCCCACAGGCCATAGGTTGAGAACACCTGATCTATGAGATGGGAGGGGAAAGAAATGTCCAATTATTCTTTTCAAAAGGATGCTGTTTCTTTCAGGGCCAATTCAAAAACATTTTTCTGTCAAAGGCGAAAAGGGCTCCCTCCCCATTCCATGTATAGAATCTGATCAGCTTTCTTTAAAAAACCCCCACAAAGAACGAAATATTCTACTACTACTACTACTACTACTACTACTACTACTACTACTACTACTGCTGCTGCTGCTGCTGCTGCTGCTGCTGCTGCTGCTGCTGCTGCTGCTACTACTGCTGCTGCTACTACTACTACTACAGCTAAATAATAAATACCCAAATGATGCCTGAGATATTTGGAAATTTTGGATCTATTGGACTTGAATATCCTAACTTTACAAAAAGCAGCTTTATTGTAGTACCTCTTACTTGTTCTACGTACTTAGATGTTATCTTAACAATTCTTAGATTCTTCGTTTGCTCTTGAATTCTTAATTTTATACCAATCTTTGACTAGGAATCTAATGGTATCATCATTATCCGAAAGGTCACTCAGAGAGAGAGAGAGAGAGAGAGAGAGAGAGAGAGAGAGAGAGAGAGAGAGAGAGAGAGAGAGAGAGAGAGAGAGAGAGAGAGAGAGAATAAGACAAATTTGAGACAATAAGACAAATTTGTTTGAATGCCATAGTTTGTCTTTTCTCATGGAAGCAGTCTTTCCCTTAGAGAGAATATTTTGTTTTCTATTAGAGGGTGGAACCATTGGTTTCAACCACCACCACCACCACCACCACCACTCCAAGAAAAGGAAAAAAGAAAAGAATGCAATGGGTTTGACAAGTTAAAATTTAGGAGGCTTTCAATCTAGAAACCGAACTTTTGATTCCTGGCTTCAAAGCATTTCTTCTGTCCGCCTTCTTCTTTTTGTATAATGCCTAGGATAAACATTGCAAGGGCAATCAATCTTTATGCAGGAGGGAATAACTTGATCATCAGTTGAGGTCAGGAAGAATGTCCTTTTCACTCCCTGCCCTTGATTTAATATTGCTGTGGGCCAAAAGAATGACATTTCTCTCCATAGTCCAAGAATCTGCTCAAAGGCGGGAAGACATAATTGCATAAATTAAAATTAGAATTTAGTGCAAGTCCTTCCTTTCAAAAGCACAGCTCAACTTCGTCCCCTTTGACAATTACAAAACTATGAACTTGCACTCTTCAAGTTGTCAATGAATCGGCTTTGAAAAACTTGACTTCACTTAATTTAACTTCATACTTCTGGCTGGAATTGCACAGTATAGCTGACACATGGCTACCAGTAAAGGCAAGATGAATGTATAAGAAAAGAGGACGCTAACCCTACTGTGAATGGCAGTACTACTCTGGCATCCAGGTCCTTCTGGAACATTGCTGAAATTCTCTGTGGCTTCTCAGAGCAATTCCCACTGGACTTCAGGGCAATAGGGAGGTCAGCAGAGATGAATGGTGACTCGGATATCATGTGGTTGGTAAAACAGTTCTGGGTTTGCAATTTAAAAGAGCAATCCAAATTGCTAAGTCGTTCTCCCAAAATCAGTGAAACACCCTGGATAGCTGCTTTAAAGTTTGGACTAAAATATTTAGTAAAGGTAAAGATCACCCTTTTTCGAAAGCCAGTCATATCCAACTCTAGGGTTCAATGCTCATCTCTGTTTACAGCCAATGAGTCAGCTCTGTCTGCATTTCCAGATGTTTCTGTGGACATGCAGCAGGCATCCCTAGACACTGAAGTGTACGGAACGACGTTTACCTTCCCACCTAAGTGGTACCTATTTATCTACTTGTGATTTCTTGCTTTTGAACTGCTAGGTTGGCATGGGCTGGGATAGAGACAGGAGCTCATTCCGTCATGCTGTGCTCGGGTTTTGAACTGCTGACCTCCCACCTCCCAGTCAGCATCTTAACCACTTGAGCTACTGCAACTACTCCAAATGAAAGCAATCTTCACTATGGTACAGGGCCGATTTCAAGGTGTAGGCAACAAAACTTCTTGTTTCACCTCTGGATCATCTTCAACAACAGCTGCCTCACCATGCTTCAAGATATAGCCAGCACGGTCACTCTTGGGTGCCAGGGTAATGACTATGAGAAACACACCTTTCCAATGGGGGAATTTCATTCTCCAGGTAGCACTGCAAGGTTTTCTCTCCTACTCATTCCCCAACTAATCTTTCCAGTCATTAAAGATAAGGATTTGCTTTTTAAAAAGGAAAAGGAAAAATTCTAAGGAAGTGGAACTATGGCAATAGCTATAGCAATTACACTTATATACCACCCCATAATGCTTAGAGCACTCTCTGGAGGTTCACAAGGTAATTAGCATTTTTGCCCCAAACATGCTGGGTGTTCATTTTACCAACCTCAAGAGGATGAAAGGCTGAGTCAACTTTGATCCCGGTCAGGATCAAACTCACAACATCAGCAGTTTTGGCTCCAGTAAAGCAGTTGCTCCACCATGGCTCATGCACACAAAAATTGCCAACAATTTCTGGTTAACTCTGGCCCCCCCCAGGTAATGAACAAATCACCTTGGAAACATTCATTATTTCCAATGAATACCATATATACTTGAGTATACGCCAACCCAAATATAAGCCGAGGTACCTAATTTTGACCTGAAAACCCAGGAAAATAGGTTGCCCCAAATATAAGCCGAGGGTGGGAAATGCAGCAGCTGCTAGTAAGTTTCAATAATCAAAATGCATGAAAATAAGCTAAAATTAATTAAATTGTTGGCACATCTCAATCCAGCATGGTCTTGGGATCCTCATGGTCATTGTCCCAAGTATAAGCCAGGTCCCTTTTGGGGGGCTAAAAAACTAGGCTTATACTCGAGTATATATGGCAAGTGAAATTCTGTGCAGAAAGATTTTAACATTAGTGGAAACAACAAAGAAAATAACAACAGTGAGGGAATATTCCAGGCTACTAATAGCACTGTGATCTATTTCTCTCCTGCTCTCCTTTTTCATTACACCAAATCATCCAGACACCCTTTAGTCATTTGAGTTTGTTCTTTCTTTTCCACCCACTCCAGAACTCAAACTATATACATCATAGTTTGGTTTTCATGTGTGCAATTATTTTAAATCAATAATGGCATGCCAGGCATATTCAGTGATTAACAAAAGCTGTTTTACATTGAGCTGCAATTATGGAATTACTGTTGGCTTATACCCACATGAAGTGTGGTGGCCAGGGAAGAAAGGGGAATTAGGTCTGACAACAAAACAAGGGCAGGAAATGTGTAATTTTGTTCCTAGCACGTTTTGTCCAATTGGTAACCTGCAAATCCAGGTGCTCTCATTATCTTCGAGGCAAAGAGTTTGAGAACAATCCTCTTTTACGACCAATCTTTAGACCAAAATGCAGTAGTAATAACACAGCTGGAGTAATTATATGGTTCTTCCCAAGGATCTGTTTTTGCACAGCTATCGTTTGGAAATGCTAACTCAATGGCATGAAACAAAACGATTGTCCCTCAAATCTTGTGGGGTGGGAAAGCATTGCAGTTTTACACATTTCTAGCTAGTTTCAAACCTGGGGTTCTCCTACAGAGATTGTAAGTGGTAGAAAGAACCAAGCTGATTCCCTTACATCTCTACCACAAATGATTAGAAGGATCTCTCTATGCCAAGAGATTCGAGAGTCTCCAGTCGGAGAATCCTATAGGCCATCTTGACTGCTGACACTGGCATTATCAACATTCAGGCTGCCCTTTGCTATGTAAAGTCTGGCACCCTTTTTCCTACTGGCAAAGTGGGCATTATACTGTGGAGCAACTTTGGCCCATTTTATGGCATTTTGATTCATGGATGCAGAATCACAACATCCCATGTTCAGAAACTGGAGGGTTCTTGAAAATTGGAATTTTCTGGCTTTTTAAAACAGAAGTATTCATACACACAAATTCCAACCCAAACTTCCCTCATGTATCTAGAGGATCTCAGTAGGGCCAGGGTGGGTTAGTGGTTAAGATCTTGAGCTTGGCGAGCAGAAGGCCAGCAGGTCAACAGTCTCCTCTTTCTCACTCTCACACTGAAGGCAACGAATCTCACAGAACTTGAAGATTCCTCAATGGGAAGACTTGCTCTTTCAGGAAATAGGCAAGTATATTTCTCATCTCTGATGTAGGAACGTCCTCATCAACAGACATTCCCCAATATTACAGGGTGAGAGCAGGTGAGGTTTCTTGGAAACCTCAATGGAACAGCTCATAAAGACCATGTTGGTCCAGAATTGCAGTAATATAACAGATCCACCACAGTTTCCCCAGGGTCACTGAGCCCTCCCTACTCACATAGTCGACACACTGACATAAGCCTATTGTTCAGAACCTTTTTGTGCAGAAGAAGGCAGTATTATCAAATCAGCAGCAATAGGCAAGTCCCACACACACTGCATTCGGGGAAAAACTCTTTCCATCAACTTTCTAACAGATTATTGATTGGCCATGACTGTGTATTTAAAGTTAGTGCATTGCTGGAGGAAAATCTGAGCTGTACATGGCCTGGGAGGCATAGCTGTGGCTCCCATTCATTTGGCAGAACGAAAATTAAATGGCCCATTTGTAGTCCCTTCTGTGACCTGGCTTTTAATGCCGTCCATGTATGTCAACACATCTACTGAGACCAAATTCAAAGCAGCTCTAATTTCAAAGTTGGGGTGGTTTGTTTTGTCAAGAAACATTTTTCCCCGCCATAAGTCTTGGCTGTCAAGTTGCGTGGTTTTTTTTTCTTGTCTTGGTTTTTGTTTGTTTGTTTGTTTCTATTTTTTGATTAATTTCTGCCCAGGGAATAAGCAGAGGGAGCTTTCTGCACAATAGTGTTCTCCTAGTTTTGCGGGGATGGAAACTGTCATTCTATTTCAGGTTTTTGGAATTATTCTTCTGAGAGATTTTCATGGAGTTCTTGGCAGGTTGCCAATATGCTATTAATTGTACACAATTGCTAAAGTGACACCCAGCCAATGACAACAAAGGTAGGAGAAGGTAAAGGTTGCCGTTGCTCGAAAGCCAGTCATATCTGACTCTAGGGTTCAGTGCCCATCTCCATTTATAGCCAGACATCCAGCATTGTCTGCATCTGCGGATGTTTCCGTGGCAGGCATGACTAGACACCAGAGTGCACAGAATGCTGTGACCTTCCCTCCAAAGTGGTCCCTATTTATCTACTTACAGTTTCTTGCTGACGAATTGTTAGTTTGGCAGGAGCTGGGACAGAGATGGGAGCTCACTCCGTCCTGCATTACTCGGGTCTCAAACTGCTGACCTGCCAACTTCCACTTGTCAAGTTCAGCATCTTAAGTACTGAACTGCTAAAGGTAGAAAATAACAGCAAAGGTAGAAAACTGGTAAGAATGCCTGTGCGTATATAAATAAACTTGGCCAATAGGATCCTGAAGGCAATTGGTGGCAACCACAAAAACAGATTACAAATTACATACAAAATAAAAACTTTAAATCCCCCTGCTAATTCACACATTAATTGGATTGGCATCATGCTTGTTTATTATTATGATGTCATTGTTGTTGTGTTCCTCTTTTCTCATTTATGATGAATTCCATACGTCCACTTTCCCCTCCATTCCTTTGGTGCTCTTATATCATTTCCTCATTTAGGTTTATTCCTGCTCATTATTTGATTATTCAGAGCTGCCTCTAATGGGGAAACATGATACACAACCAAAAAACCAACTTAGAGAAAATAACAAACAGAAACATAACCAGGGGAAAAGAAAAGAAACAAGGAGGAAGAGTTCATGGCCAAGAATCACACTTTGGCAGGGAATTTACTATAGAGAGATTTATGTGATGGTGGAATATATGAAACGGGTAGTTATAAAACGTTGTGGTAAACCACAATTTGTAGGGATGGGGATGTTAAGGAGAGAAAGCTTTGCTTTTCTATCCACTAATATTCGGTTGTGGCCAAATCTCCACATGTATTAGAAATTAAGAACTTCAGAAAGTTACTTTTACAGGCTATCATTTCCAGAGGCACCCCCAGAGATAGTCCAATAGTCGAAAATGTTACCTTGCAAAGCTCAGAATATGAGCTGAGAAGAGAAAGAAGACATAGAATCCAGAGGTAATGAAAAGAAGGATACCATTTCAGAGTAGAGTAGATTTATGACAGTGTTCCTCTTCGCTAATGTGTTACTACTCACCATTCAAGGTCTAAATGTTTGTTTCTTCACATTCTTCTTATTCTTCTTCTGTATCTAGGCCAGACATGAAACTGCCAAAATAAAGGCACCTTTTGATGAGTTAATTCTGCCTCACATAGTGAGAGAAAAATTAGCCAGAAACACAAGTTTGGCATTACCATGGTACACCCAAGTGTAGTTAAAAAATACCACAGTCTTCATGGAGGCTCTTTCTGTGTACAGCGTTTCTTCACATGAATATACAGTAACAAGTAGGAACAGGATATTTGGATTTCTTGGATTACACAACCCATAATTCCACATTTCTGGGTGTTCTTCTTGACTTACACATATCTTAGGTCCATGATGGTAAACCTTGGCACGCCAGTGTTCTTGGACTTCAATTACCAGAAGCACAATTAAGCACCCCTGCTGGTCAAGGCTTCTAGGAATTGTTCAAGAACCGCTGGAGTGCCAAGGTTTGCCATCACTGTCTTAGGTAAAGGTAAGTAAAGGCCGACCTTGTTCAAAAGCCAGTTGTGTCTGACTCTAGGGTGCAGTGCTCATCTATGTTTATAGGCAAAGAGCCAGTGCTGTCTGCATCTGGACCCATTCCCATGGCCATGTGACAGGCATGACTAGATGCAGGAACACACACCTTTCCCACCAAGGCAGTACCTATTTAACTACTTGCAATTTATTGCTTTTGAACTGCTAGGTTGGTAGGACCTGGAATGAATGACAGGAGCTCACTTTGTCACCCAGCACTCGAGTTTTGAACTGCTGACCTTCTGATCATCAAGTTCAATGTCTTAACTACTAAGCCACCGTGGCCAGATGCCTAAATGTAGCTCACTTGAGACAAAAGGTCTAAACTGGAGGGCTTTGAAGTTCCACAGATATAGCATGGTCTGCCTCATGCTTTTTGTCCTTCTCCTCTTTTCACATATGTATGGAATTCCAAGAATAATAATTACACTTATATACCACCCTATAGTGTTTAGTACGCTCTCTGGGTGGTTCAGAAAGTAATTACCATCCCCCCCCCCCAAATTCTGGATACTCATTTTGCTGACATGAGAAGGATGGAAGGCTGATATCCTGATATCTGTCAGGATCAAACTCACAACATAAGCAATTTTGGCTGCAATACAGCATGACACTTGTAATATTGATCCAGTCCTGCGAGTCATTTTTTTGGTCCTGAGCCCTTTTGGCACACAAAGACCTCATTAACCATAGGCTAGTGTTGATAAAGGTGCTGCCCTCCATCAAGATGGATTCAAGTGGGATAAAATCAACTTGGGCACCATCACTCTTCCCTATGGTCTCAGGTACCCAAGCCATTGGCTCCCAAACCATTAATCCTCAGGGTTGTCAGGTTAGTTAACCTGACACTCAGCATTGAATCATTGGCGTTGAGACACTGACAATAGGGTCTGCTCTATTATCATAGCAGGATACCCTGCACCTTGTCTGTATTTTGGACATATGTGTGCCTCAGGAACTCTATCAGCCAAATATCTCACTTTGATGTCTTTTGTAATTTTAACCTGTCAAAATACAAAATGATGGATTTACTGAAAGAAAATACATGTGCAGATTCAGTTTTTTAAAAAATCACCATCACAAATAAAAGAGGAAGAAAAGAGAAGTGGAATAAAATATAGAAATATGAAAAATATGTAGAAGATGGAAACTGATAGATTCACCTGCAGCAATATCACCCAGCATATGGGCAAGGGTTTGATGAGATAGGCAGGGATTGAGTGGCTAATGGCAGGAGGTATGACCTTAAGAAGGTTGGAAGTCAGTTGTCATTTATGTGATTAAGGCAAGAAACAGTGGTTTCCAAACAATGCCAGAAAATTTTAAGTAGGATACCAGGAAGATCTTTCAATCTATAGGAATGAATGGGGTGTCAAAGGAGAATGGCTAAAGGCTAATGCAGTCTCGATGAATAATGGGTTAAAATGGTTTAGAAAAACTTGATACAAGGCAACATGCAAAACTCATTATCTGTACTGATGTGTCCAAGGTTATTCATCAGAAGCAACATCATGAAATTTCTACAGCATATTCTGGGAAGTCAAGGAAAAACTCATGAGTAATCTAGAAGACTGGTGAAATTTGGGAAGGTCCCCTATATCCCCAGGTTGTCATCAGAAATGTAAATTCTTGCTAGTTTTCAGAAATTGTGCAAAATGAGAGGGTGAGATGTTTTCTCTATGCCTCTGCAAGACTGTTGATATTTCTGATGCTGAATATTGTACAAATAACACTGAGAATGCAGAAGTTATGACCACTGTGGATTTGTTTCACAAACTTTCTAGAACCCCACTTCTTTTTGAAGTCTCTGCCCCGTATTCTGAGCTTCTTGTGTATATAAACACCTTGCTTTCTAATGGGAAAAGGACATAATTTTTACAAAGAGACATTTTGCACAATTTGCAGGGACCTTGATCAAATAATAATAATTTTAAAAAGAGGGTTTTTTTTGTCTCAATCATGTTGGAGGCATTATATTCTCATTGGTTTGAATGTCCATCACTGATGTGTTTGAACATATCAAGACAGACTAAGCCAACAAGATTGAAACATTTAATGAGTGTTACTTACATTCCTAATTGTCACAAAGTTTTTCTCAAAAATTAAATTTATTTTTTAAAAGATTCATATTTGAAGATTTCCTACCACTGATGGTAACCTATAAAACATCTGTCATATTTGAAGAATATGGGAGGAAATGGGGAACAGTTTGGTAAGCCTAACTTTTTAAAATGTCTTTCTGTATACATGTGTGACTGGATGTATTGTATGACACAGAGCCCATAATTTGAAAAGAGAAAATGCATGACACAACTTTAAAATAGCATCATCATCCATAACATATTTGGAGTAGGATTCTGGCTACACGTTGAACTGGATGACCCAATGAAGCACATTTTCCTTTTTCACTGAACAATGAACCAACGAATCAACGAATCAATGAAACAATGAATCAACGAATCAACGAATCAACGAATCAACGAATCAACCAACCAACCAACCAACCAGCCAGCCAGCCAGCCAGCCAGCCAGCCAGCCAGCCAGCCAGCCAGCCAATTTCCAGGCACTTTTGAGCCTTGTGATACAATTTTATGGTGAACCAAACGTATGATATATTAATAATTTAGTGTCAAAAATTATTCTGGGTTGAAAGGATTTTTGCTGGAGAAACTCAACATGAGGCTACTTTCATGCCCCTAAGAGCTGGGGCAAAGATGTAAGCTCAATCCATCATGCAGTGTCCGGTCTCAAACTGCAAACTTGCCAGCCTTCCAGCTAACAAGGCGAGCTTCTTAACCACTGAGCCACCACACATATGATAAAAGCCAGCAATAGGAAGGGATACTTTTTCAACAACAGTGCCCATAATGTCTCTTCCCAGTGGCCATGCTAGAGTATCCTCTCAGAAAGCTATAGTCCAAATATGTCATATGTATTTCATGCCACTGATTGTAACTAAATCTATGCCTCAACTTTTCATCCACCACTGTCTTCTGTTTCTGTCTGCCTCTAGATGCTATCCAGGAAGCATACTTCCGTAACATGTTCAGAAAACCAATTCTGAGAACTTTCCACATTGTCTCAGCGGAAAAGGCATCTAGAGAGTTGCCTATTAGATTCTGGAAGGCTGCACTGACAGCATTCCCTAAATCCCTTTTGACAATGCAGAGCTGGGATATATCTCCATCTATCAAGAAGCAAAACAAACAATGCACAGCCACTTCTTCCCCACACTGGCCGAAAGGAGAGGAGCCCTGTGGATTGCACATGGCAGCAGTTTTGTATGCTATGCAGCAGACATTCCTTGGATTACAGACATAGAATTTGAACAAATGCTCCTGCTACTGCCAAAAGGAGGCTTCTCAATGTATCAAGACAGGATGTTGAAAAAATTGGCAACCACAGGGAGCATTTTGATTCTGTACAGCAAAAGGACCAGGCCTTTAAAAAAATCAACCCTAAAATGTTGCACTTAATATTAAAAAAAACTCACCATAATTATTTCAAAAAATGTATTTTGTCTTGCAGAAACTACTTTTGTTGAGTCAGATTCATGCAAAATGCAAGGTTCTTTATGCAAACTTTGGTGTATGTTACACAAATTACTTCCCAATAGGAAGTGATGTGCACAAAACAATTCTAATCATTCCCACTTCAGAGGAAAGTTTCAAGATTTCTTTCATTCTTATTTGAAAGAGAGAAATAAAGGAAGATTAACTTTCTAAATTTAGAGCGTGGATGACTTAGTCTCATTCTTCATGCACACACACATATACAGTCCTGAATACCCAACAAAATATCCCTTCTCCTCCTAGCCTTACACTATGTCTGAACCTAGCTGCACCTCTGTTCAAATCCTGCTTTAGGTAGAACTCCATGTGTTATTATTCACTATGCATATGTGTCGGTTCTCCTTTATTCAACCCAGTTTTGTCTGCAGCGGGCCAAAACATTACTGTGAGCTCTTTCCAGAAGTGGAACTCTCTAAAGAAGCTCATTCATTTCTTAATTTATCAATCTAGTTGCCAGTTAGCATTGTTCAGTGTCTTAGGTACTTCTAGTGAGAAGATGGAATGGTTGACACAGGTGTATTAGGGACGTACGATTAACAGATCAAAGTGTATACCATCTGTGTGGCTGGCTCTCCTTCCTGAACTCACTGGAAATTCTGCCCTATTTGCCAGTTTTGACCTTTTGGCTGCAGTGCTATCCAAAGACATTGTTCTACCTCTCTTAAACAAAGATGCATATAAAAGTCACCTCAATATGGCTTGTAGTCTTTTGCTCATAGTTAGTTTCTCTTCATTTTTTGAGCTGTGCCTACAGTGCAACTTTTTCTGCCACTGCTAAGCATCAGAGACTGGAGGGCAGAGGTGGCTGCTGCTGCTGCTGCTGCTGCTGCTGCTGCTGCTGCTGCTGCTGCTGCTGCTGCTGCTGCTGCTGCTGCTGCTGCTGCTGCTGCTGCTGCTGCTGCTGCTGCTTCTTCTTCTTCTTCTTCTTCTTCTTCTTCTTCTTCTTCTTCTTCTTCTTCTTCTTCTTCTTCTTCTTCCATATCTGAATCCAAACATAGGCAATAATCATGGTGATAAGCCATGAATACTGTCCTCAGACTATAACGTAGTGGCCTTTCATCTGCCTTCCACATCATAATATGACACCCATACCACTGATCCAGTTACATGAGTCACTTTCTGGTCCTGAGCCCTTTTGGCACACAAAGTCCTCATCAGCCCTAGGCTATGATTGATGAAACTCCATCAAGATGGATTCAAGTGGGATTTAATCCACTTGGGGACCATCACCCTTCCTTGTGAACTTCGGCACACAAAGCCATTAGTCTTCAGGGTTGTCAGGTTAGTTAAACCGCCACCTGACACTCGATGTTGAGTCACTGGCATTATGTTCTACTCTATTACCATAGCAGGATAACCTGGCCAGACAGACAGAGGTGGTTTAGGGTCAGAGAGTTTCTTCCATTACAGATTAGTTGCTTCTTTTCTACACATGTTTTCAAACTGAGAATTACACCATGCAAAAAGAAGGCATGGCTTCTCTTGCCAACTCCCTCCCGTTGGCTAAGAGAAAGGAAATACCTCCATAACATTACAGTTAAACCCTCTGCTGTTAATTTAATGAGAAACAATGTTTGACAACAGCCAAAAGATTATTAAATTGAAGGAGGAAAGTGCAGTGCCGCCTATGACGATGAAGCCAAAGGCAACAGAACTGAGGACTGTTGAAGACCAGGAAGGAGGGAAAGTGGAATAGCAGGTGCTTCTGCCAAAAAACCTCCAGCATCTTGTTGATAAGGATGAGGATGACAATTTAATGTGCACTGGATAAACCTTATGACTTTGAGCTAACTCAACATGCTTGCAATCTTAGTGTTCTTGGATAGATATGGGCAAAATGGCAAAGAGAATGTTTTGATCATTTAAGCACCTATGGGTAGGGGCATGTAAATGAGTCCACAGCCGGATCAGGTGGCAGTGACTGGAGCGAGGTTGGGTGCTGGATTATTTGGTGCCACAGGCTGGATCCGGCCCACAGGCCATAGGTTGAGAACCACTGCTATACAAAGACTAGAAAGTGATGGGTGGGATGATGGTGGAGAACCCTACTAATATATCAGAAACAAAACAAGATCTGCTGCTGTAGCTCATCATTTTGCCCCCCCCTCCCCATGTACTTGATTATTAACATGTGGCATCCCTAAGTGCTTTGAAATATTTTAAACCATGGATATGAGCCAACTTAAAATGTGAGTTAGAATCTTATTGATATCAGTGGGGGGATTAAGGTCAAAACTTTATCACAGAAGGTCTGCTCAACGTTCACTTGTTTCCAAGATAATGGGGAAATATGTAGTTAAATCCTGCACATTCTTTCTCAGAAGAGAAATTTGTGATTACATGTATAGAATTGTAAATCATAACATAATGGAGTAGGAATAGGTCTGTAAGGTCATCTAATCCAACCCCCTATTTAATGCAGGAATCCAAATCAAAACAGATCCAACAGATGGTTACCTAATTTTCTCTTCACTGCATCTCACAACCTATTCATTTTTTTAACTGCTCTAACAGGATGTTTCCCTGCTATTCAACTAAATCCCGGCTTCCCATAACTTGAGCTCATTATTGTGTGTCCTGCACTCTGGAATGATTGAGAACAGATCCTGCCCTCCTCTGTATGACAACCTTTTAAATATTTGAAAAGTGCCATCATACCTCCGCTCATTCTTCATTTCTCAAGACTAAACATGCCCGGTTTTGTCAGTCATTCCTCATAGTCCTTGGTTTCCAGTCTCTTGATAATCCTCATGGCTGTCCTCTGAATTTGTTCAAGTTTATTGGCTTCTTTCTTAAAGTGCAGTGCCCAGAACTGGACACAGTACTCAAGATGCAGCCTAACTATTGCTGAATAGAGGGGGACTTGTGCTTCATGGGATTTGGAAACTATACTTAACGTCAATGCAGCCTAAGATAGCATTGTCCTTTTTTAAAAGGCAAATTAGACAGTTGGCTCAAATTAAGCTCGTGGTCTAAAACAATTGCAAGATCCTTCTCACTCATAGTTTTACTGAACCAAAGACCCTCCATGTTGTAGCTATGTGTCTTTTCCCCCTCTATGTGTAGAACTTTGCACTTTCCCCTGTTGAATTTCATTCTGCTATTTTTCCCCCAGTGCTCAAGCCTATCAAGATCCTTCTGAAATGTGTTTACTCATTTTTAATTTCTTCCTGTCTTTTAGAATTTAGCCGATTTTCTGTCATCCAAAGATATGATAAGCATTTCTTGCACCCTGTCCATCCAAGTCATTAATAAAAACCTTAAAGACCAAAGTCAGGATTGAGTCTTGTGTTGCCCCCATTTGTTACTCCTTTTCAGTTTGTGAAGAAGGCATTGATTACCATTTTCTGAGTAAGCTTCTGTAACCAACTGTTTAGCCATCTGATGGTTGTGGTATCTAGACCACATCAACCTAGCTTCCAAATCAGAATATCATAGAGCACTTTATCAAAAGTGTTGCTGAATTTAAGATATATTACATCTACAGCATTCCCACTTTCTGCAAGGGAAGTTACCTGATCAAAAAATGAGATAAGATTAGTCTGGCATACAGTGGAACCTCAGTTAATGTAATTAATGCATTCTTTTGGACATTTCTTACAGTGAAAATTACTTTAACCAAATTTCCCATAGGAATGTATTGAATGCATTTCCCCATAGGATTGCACCGAAAACCAAAATATATTAACTGAAATGCGTTTTCCCTTAGGAATGCATTGAAAACCAATTAATCTGTTCTGAAAAACATCTGTAAACTGAGCCACTATTGTCTATGGATTGCCTTTTGTTATGCAATTTTTATGTTAACCAAGCTGTTTGTTATTACAGTTGTACCTCACTTAAAGAGCATAATGTGTTCCACAAGATTGCTCTTTAAGCGAGTTTGCTCTTTAAGTGAAACACCATTGTAAGTGACCAATTGTGGGGGGGTGGGGTTGCGAACCCCAATTTATTTGTTAAGCGAGTTTTTGGTTGGTTTTATTTGTTAAGTGAAGCGAACATTCAGAGAAATTTCTGCTCTTTAAGCGAGTTACTCTTTAAGTGAGTTGCTCTTTATGTGAGGTTTGACTGTATTAGGTTCCACTGTAATGTGATTCTGACAGAGTATACCACTCTGCCAACAGCTGAGATGATGATAATGTCTTTTTCATTTTTTCTTATTTTCTCAACTTGTAATTACTGTATATAGCCGAGTATAAGCTGAGTTTTTTAGCACCTAAAATGAGCCTCAAAAAGGGGACTCAGCTTATACTCGGGTCGACCACGAGGGTCCCAAAACTGTGCCAGATTGAGATGTGCCAACTATTTAATTAATTTTACCATGTTTTCATGTATTTTGATTATTGAAACTCACTAGCAGCTGCTGCATTTCCCACCCTCAGTTTATACTTCAATCAATCTATTTTCCTGGGTTTTCAGGTCAAAATTAGGTACCTCGGTTTATATTCGGGTTGGCTTATACTCAAGTCTATACACTATACTACATTGTGGTTACTGAAATGATCTTCATTCCTAATGGATTTTACCAAACAGCATCCTCCTGGTTTCCATCTGATGATGATAGAAGAATCTCAATTCTTCATTTCATTTCATCCTGGATTAAAAATCCCACACAACTGTAATTCATTTTGGTGGGTGCACTTGTTTGGCTATTCCCCCCAAGCGCCAAAATGAAAGGAAAGGAATAATTGTGCAATTTGTTCATGACAGACAATGATTCCAAAACAAATATTTTGAACAATTTGTTCTGCTGTTTTTGTTTTTGTTTTAAATTGCCAATAAATACAGAGTCCTTAGTACTCATGCAGCCAGTCGATTTCTCGGTCAATTTCTTTACTTTGCTATTTCCAGGGTTTGGTAATGAATATAATTGCTTGAGAGAAACATTTTCCTTCTCTTATTGCGTGCTGAGTAATTTCCTGTTTTTACTCCCTCTTTCAGAACAGTGCAACATATTGTAAAATTATTTTACACCTCAGGCTTTCTCACCAATTGGGCCTAGTAAAACCTGGGTCCAACTAAAGGCCTGCAGGCTAAAATAATGCCAATTATTACAAGCTGATATGCTAACAGCCTTCCTCCTCACTGGCACTGAATCAGGACCTTGTCAGGGTGTGGAGATACCTCTTACTGAACTTCCACATGTGATGGGGGCTCTGCTTCTTGACCATTGGCCATGGGAAGCAGCAATAAGACTTTGGAAATAACTTGTTTTAAATAATGAGTTATTTGTGATTAGCTCCTTTCCTCAACAGTGGAAGTGTATTACATTACACAAGTAACTTAAAGCGGTATAGCATTACTCTTTCTGTGGCATAACTGTTATGTTTGAATTTATTTTCAGAATTACAGCCGCATGGCTGTACAATTTCTGTTGAAATGGTGATAGACATAAATTTCCAAAAGCAGAAAAAAATATCAAGAACTGCACGGCAATCCTTGGAAGATGGAATACAAGCAGTGGTGGGCATCAGCAGGTTCAAACCAGTTCTCCAGAACCAGTAGCAGAAATTCTGACTGGTCCTGTCCAGCCAAGTTTTGAAATAAAGTCATCCTAATTTGGGTGCAACACAGGACTTTCCCCCTGGCCACGTCCACCATACCATGCCCACAGCGTGGTAGTACATTTTTTTGGAGCCCACCACTGAACACAAGAATCAGAATATCTGAGCTCTTTTTACAGCCAATTTCTGATTGTTTTTGGAATGTTCACATGTCACAAGAGGGAGGTATCAGAAGAAAGAAGAAACTAGAAATTGTGCTTAGCTAAGCTCTGATCCCAGTCTAAACCCCAATCCAACCATTCTTCTTCTCTGAACTTGGGATTTCAAAGGAAATTGCAAGCTATCTATGTTAAAAACAGTAGAGTAAAGGGTTTTCTTCAAATGCACATCTCTTTTTAAATTACTTAGCTATCTCTGGGGGTTTTGGTGGGTTTTTAAAAATCTTCCTTATCTCCTTATGAAGGCCTGTTCAAATCCTCAGAGAGATGTCCAGAAATGCTTCAGGAATACCTGTGGTAAACAGCCCATCACTCAATTTGAAGCCTCGTTTATCATTCCTGTCTATTGCATGAGAGATACTGCAAGCTATCCTGCAACACATCATTAAAACCCCATGGGAATTCTAAAACCATTGCATGGAAAATGGAAAGGCTTTTAATGCTTTCCAAGATAAATTAAAGATGTTTGAATTAGACATTGTCCGGCAAATGCATTGTGATATATCGACTGATACATTTCACAATAGTTTGGAAGTATCAGAGGCCTGCCCATATTTTCCTATTCATCTATTTCATAGGTTGGGAGAGCAGAATAATCATGCTAAACTGTCACAGCAAAAACAAAGCAGTTTTCTTTGGCAGTTTGTGTGTGTGTGCGCATGAGAATCTCAGTCAACTTCATCACATGGATCTGATTCACGTGTGTTTATTAGAATAAGCCTTGTGATCTTTTATTATGCCAAAAGATTCTTTTGCTGTTTCATCTGCTTATTGGATGCCAGAGAGAAACTTAAGTACCATATATACCCGGCTATAAGTCGTCCTGTGTATAAGTCGAGGTACCTATTTTGGACCTCTAAAACTAGGAAAATAGATTGACCAGAGTATAAGTCGAAGGTGGAAAATGCAGCAGCTGCTAGTGTGTTTCAATAATCAAACTACATGAAAATACGGTAAAATTAATTAATTTTGACATTTGTGTGGGTATGTTTTTGAGTGTTTATGTTGACCCGAGTATAAATCAAGTCCCATTTTTTTGACCTCATTTTGGGGGCTAAAAACCCGACTTATACTTGAGTATGTACAGTAATTGACCTCTTGTGAGATACCTGCAATCTAGTAGCTTGCTATTTTGACTCCAGGAATAATGGCCTGAATCCTATTGATGTTCACATTAAGTTTGTGTAACCTATTGTGCCTAATTGCAGCTGATTGACAAGGGGCCTGGATAGGGTATATCTCAGTCACATGGCTAACCATTCACCCAATTGCACAACTAAGACCTATGCTAGCACCTTGTCAATTAGCTGCAATTAGGCACAATAGGTTACACAAACTTTATGAAAATGTCAATGTGATTCCAAGCACTAATTTTCCAAAACCATTGGGAGGCTATGTCCTGGACTCACACAAAATATGAAATAACCATATCTTTATTTTATTGTTACTTACATTATTAAAAATAAAATATACAGTTATATTAACTATGTGCACCCCTACCCAAGGGACCTTAAGAAATTCGTATCCATATCTTAACACCCCCATTCATCTTCAAAAGTGCATCCCATCTTGCTTTGGCAACCTCTGCTCCCCCTTCATTAGGACTTACAACAAGAATTCTTCCCATATATCTTTAAATTCAGTATCTTTTACCAATTCTTTTTTTCAGTCTGATATCATGTCAATTTGCAATTGATAGCTATGTCCTGAATCTCACTGCACCATTCATCAAGTTGAAAAGCAAAAATAACCTTTCAGTTTTAATTGCAATTAACCTTGCTGCTGTGACCAATATTACTGTTAGATCCGGAGATCAGGGCGCGGGAGTGAGGACACGGAAGCCATTAAGGGTGAACCAAACAACACGTCTGTTTATTGTGGTTAGCACAGACAACAACAACAACGGCTGGGTCAGCAGGGGATTAAATACCCTGCTTGACCCAGCCCACTGACCAATGGGTAGCGGCGATTTTCCCGCCGCTAGGACATTTAAATATCTAACACCCCTTCCCCCCAGAATGCCCCAGTCTGCTATTTGCATACAAAATCCTCCAGGTGACGGGGGCGTGTTCTTACTCGATCGGACCTGCGCAGTTCAGTCGGCGCTGGGGCATCGGGCAGAGCGGACCTGTCGCTCTCGCTCTGCCCTGGCTGGGCCGGGAGCGGATCCGGAATACGAGCGTCGGGCTCCGCGGTGACCGGGGGTGAGCCTGTTCCACACGGTAAGCTGGCCGGTGATGGTGCTGCGTGAATGGGGCTGTTTTCTGGCCGAACCGGGTCGGTGACCGGTTCGTCCATCGGGTGCATGTCTGGCTCAGCGCCGGTCTGCACTCCCCGGGGGAGGTTGCTATCCGTGTCGGGACTCGTTCGCCTCCTGAGCTGGTCGACATGGCGTTTCCATGTCCGACCATCAGCGAGGCGAACCTTGTAGGTGTAGGGCCCCAGCATTTCGCTGACGGTTCCCTCTTCCCACGGGTGGCCCGACGCGTAGTTCCTAGCGAAGATTGGTGAGTCAATGGCCAGTGTCCGGCCCTGTGGTTGGTCCCCCCTGAACTTGTCTGGAGAGTACCTAGGGTGTAACCGGTCAAGCTGACAACGGAGTCTCCTACCCATGAGTAACTCTGCGGGGGCCCTTCCCGTGGCAGCGCAGGGAAGGTTGTGTTGGGCCAACAAGAACGTGTCTACGCGTTCCTGCCAGTCCCCGGGTCCTAGCCTTTCCAGGGCCTCCTTTGCGCTGCGCACGAATCTCTCGGCCTGCCCATTCCCTTGCGCCCTGAACGGGGATGTGAGAGCGTGCCTGGTTCCTAGGGATACCAGGTACTGTTCAAACTCAGTGGCCGTGAACTGAGGCCCGTTGTCAGAGACTAGGGTGTCGGGAATGCCGTGTGTGGAAAAGAGTTGTCTGAGTTCCCGGATCATTGCTCTGGCTGTGGTGCTACTCAGGAGTCGGATCTCCAACCATTTCGAGTAGGCATCCACTACAATCAGGAATGTTTGGCCGTGGAATGGGCCGGCGAGGTCGATGTGAATCCTCTGCCATGGGCCCGAGGGCTGTTCCCATTCTCTGACCGGGGCTGCTGGTGGATTGGGTCGTGATGATTGGCAAGGTGTACATTTGGCCACCCACGACTCTATGTCCTTGTCAATACCAGGCCACCACACGTAACTTCGGGCTAACCCCTTCATCTTTACTATTCCCGGGTGGCTGGCATGCAGTGTTTCTAGGACCTTGGGGCGGATTTTCCTGGGCACCACTACCCGGTCCCCCCACAGCAAGCAACCCCCCACACAGCACAGTTCGTCTTTCTTGTCGAAATATACCTTGAACTCCCCTTCCCCCTTGTCCGGCCACCCCCGCTGAACCCAGCTGGAAACGGTCCGAAGTTCGGCGTCCCGCACCGTCGCCCTGGCAACCTCGGCCGACGTAGTGGGGGCAGAGTCCAGGATGTCCAGGGCAAGAACCGATGCTTCCCCCCGTTCCGCGCCTTCCTGGGTCGGGAGGGGGCATCTGCTCAAGGCGTCAGCATTTCCCATGTGTTTCCCGGGCCGGTAGACTAAGGTGTACGAGTACCCCGACAGGAAAATGGCCCACCTTTGCATCCGGGGGGACAAGGCAGAGGGTGTAGGCCGGTCGCCAGCCAGGAGTCCCAATAGGGGCTTATGATCAGTCACAAGTTCGAAGTCCCGGCCGTACAAGTAGTCATGGAATTTTCTTACCCCTGCCACTGCCGCCAGCGCCTCCTTGTCGATCTGGCCGTAGTTCCTCTCCGTCGGCGACATGGTCCTGGAGTAATAGGCGATGGGCGCCTCGAGGCCGTTGGGCAGTCGGTGGGCCAGGACTGCGCCGACGCCGTAGGGAGACGCGTCGCAGGCGAGGACCAGTGGCAGGGTCGCGTTGTATTGTATCAGGAAACTGTCCTGGGAGAGAAGATTTTTAACAGCAGCGAAAGCTGACTTTTGCTCGGGTCCCCACACCCACTCTGCCTTCGCGGCCAACAGTCTGTGTAGGGGCTCAGCCGCGGTGGCCTTTCCTTTCAGGAAGGTCGCGTAGAAATTCAGGAGTCCCAGGAACGCCTGCAGCTCCTGCTTGTTTTTCAGGGCCGGGGCGTTCCGAATCGCTTCCACTTTTCCCTTCGTTGGGTGGATGCCCTTGGCGTCGATGTGGAACCCTAAGAAGTCCACGGAGGGGACCCCCAACAGGCACTTATCCCGTTTCACCCTGAGCCCAGCGGCCCTGAATTTAGCCAGGACAGCGGCGACCCTGTCCTTGAGCTGCCCGGGATCCCCCGCAATTATCAGGACATCATCGAAATAGGGTACCACCCCCGGGAGTCCTTGGAGGAGCCTTTCCATCGTGCTCTGAAACAGTCCCGGAGCTATGCTGACCCCGAACTGTAGCCTCGTGCACTTGAATGCCCCCCGGTGTGTGACAATAGTCTGGGCTTCGGCCGTAGTGTCATCCACCGGAAGCTGTTGGTACGCTTGGGCCAGGTCCAGCTTGGCAAAGATCTTGCCCGGGCCCAGTGAATGGAGTAAGTGGTCTATGACGGGAACCGGGTACGCGCTCGGCTCTAATGCCTTGTTGATCGTGCATTTGTAGTCCGCACAGATGCGCACTGACCCGTCCGGTTTGATGGGGGTCACTATGGGGGTCTCCCACCGAGCGTGGTCTACGGGAACGAGGATTCCCTGGGCGACCAGCTTGTCGAGCTCCTTCTCGACCCTGGGCTTGAGCGCCAGTGGGACTCTCCGGGCCTTAAGTCGGATGGGGGCAACACTCGGGTTGAGTGCAAATGAAATAGGGGACCCCACATACCTGCCCAATCCTTCCCCGAAAACGTCCTGGAATTCGGCCATCAGGTCGTCCCTCAGCGAGGCGTCCCCGGGCTGGTCAGTCGCAGTGTTGTGGATGCCAGCGATGGACAGTCCCAGGGCGGGGAACCAGTTTGTGCCCAGTAGCGTCGGGATGTTACCGTGGACTACGGTCAGCGGTAGGCTTTCTTCCTTCGGTCCGTACTTGACACGGACCCACTTCTGTCCTGCGACGGGGAGGAACTTGCCTTGGCAGTCCTTGATTCGGATCCGCTGGGTCTGGAGGTCTGATTCTTTTAGGGCCGGGAATGTCTTCTTCATCCACCTCCACGGGATGATGGATATGGCGGCCCCAGAGTCGACCTCCATCGGACACTCTGCCCCGTCGATCGTGACTGTGGCGTGGTACTTCTCTCCCTTCTGTGTGGCGGTGTGGCTTATCGTGAGCGTGTGCGTCTCTGCATCTTCGAATTTGCCGCTGTTGCGTCCCTGGCGCCTCTGATTTGTCCTCTGTTTGGCGGCCATCTTGCCCGGCGGGAACTTTTGAATCTGCCGGTCAGCTTGGTTCTCCGCTTGCCGTGCCCGGCAGACCTTCCCAATGTGTCCCCGCTTGTCGCAATAGCGGCAGATGGCCTCCCTGAAACGGCAATGTGCCTGCTGGTGTGGCCCTCCGCAGCTGGCGCAGCGCTGGCCGCTCCTGCCCGAGTTTCCCCCGTCGGTCGCGCACACCTCTGCTTCTTCCTCCTCGTCCTCGTCAGAAACGACGTCTTGATGGTGAGCGGAGGCTTGGCGGGGCGCCGACGGGGACCGGTTGAGGGAGGATGAGGTCGACATCGAGAGCTCGAAAGCTCTGGCCTCCTCGATGGCCCCAGCCAGGGTCAGGTCTCTCCGGGCCAATAGCCTCTTCCGGAGCTTGTTGTCGCGGACTCCTCTGATAAGCTGCTCGGTCAGGGAGTCCTCGAGGAATGGCCCGAATATCGCCGGGACGGCTGCTGCCCTTAGGGCGGCCACGTACTCGCTGATGGTTTCCCCTGGCATCTGGTATCGGTCCCGGAACTGGATCCGGAACACGAACTTCGATGGCTCCGGCGCATAGTGGTTCTTGAGGGCCAACTGTAGTGCTTCCCATGAGACGTCCAGGATTGGTGTTGGATCCACCAGGGACTGGGCCACTTCGTAGACCTTGGCTCCGCAGTGGGTGAGGAAGAACGCCTTCTTCCGCTCCGATGCTATCTCTCCCAGTTCCGCAGCTAGCAGGGAGAACTCAAAACGGTCCATATAGCTCTTCCATCTCTCGTCCTTCGGTTGGAAGGGAGCCGGTGGAACGTAAGCAGCCATGGCGAGGTGCCTTCGTGAGAGGTGGCTCTGGTGTGTGTGATGGTTCTGGTCCGTTCCTCAATATCCCACCTTCGTCGCCAGTGTTAGATCCGGAGATCAGGGCGCGGGAGTGAGGACACGGAAGCCATTAAGGGTGAACCAAACAACACGTCTGTTTATTGTGGTTAGCACAGACAACAACAACAACGGCTGGGTCAGCAGGGGATTAAATACCCTGCTTGACCCAGCCCACTGACCAATGGGTAGCGGCGATTTTCCCGCCGCTAGGACATTTAAATATCTAACAATTACAATTGTTTCTCTCTCTCTCTTTTGCTTTTCCAACCTAAAATCTCCAGAACTAGATAAGAACACAACTTTCAGATGCATATCTAACATAACAGATGATCTTAATTTTGTAAAACATCACTTTCCATATTTTCTGTTACTATACACTCCCACCATAGTTTTAAATCCAAAATTTAAAATTCTCTATTGGCAATTCACACTATCTCTATCAGACACTAGGACTTGGATTGGGGGTGGTTTAGAATGAGGAGGGAATTGTTTTCCCTGTTGTAACCCAAATAAATTCTTCAATATATTTTTAACATTGATCAACTAATTACCTAGCTGCTCACCATCCTCTTACGGATCATTACAAATTCAAATGCCACTAAACGATAAATGCTGCAATTAAAATTAAGCTGATGTATTTCCTCTTTTTTAGCTTTTCAGTACAAAAATGACTTCCACATTTAAAAAAGAGAGAGAAACTTTGACTTTTGTTAATGTAGAATCAGTCCTCTAATGGCTTGTAAGAGTCATAAAGGGAGCATTCCATGTGGGTGGGCAATTATATAGCAGAGAATGTTTACAAGTATAACTAGTGCTCATTATCGTTTTCAAAACTCAACAATGTTATTCAATTGGTGGCAAAAGTGCATGAGTGAAGACTGCAGAGTGTTTTGAAAATCAAGAGTGTCCTTCAGCTTTGCTTTGCTTCATGGAGTTTGGCCATGACATTTAGCATTCCAGGAACAAGTGTTTGGGTTTCAACAGCTAGAGCTTGGAAAAGTTAGTTTCCAGGCATATCTTTTTGTATCTCTAGATGGCTGGGGGAATCTGGAATCCAGAAAGTATCTATCTATCTATCTATCTATCTATCTATCTATCTATCTATCTATCTATCTATCTATCTATCTATCTATCTATCTATCTATCTATCTATCTATCTATCTATCTATCATGAAAGTCAGTTGTATAGCCAAAGAGCCAATGTTGTCTGGGTCTGCAGATACTTCCATTGACATCTGGCAGGCATGCTTCAACACAAGAGGCATGGAACACTGTTTACCTTCCCAATGAGATGGTCCCTATTTACCTGCAATTTCATGCTTTTGAACTGCTAGGTTGGCAGGAACTGGGACAGAGATGGGAGCTCATTCTGTCATCCAGTACCCAGGAATCAAACTCTAACCTTCTAGTCAGCGAGTTCACCATCTTAACCACTTGAGCCACCACAGTCCCTATAGTGTAAAGATCCCCATAGGAGATAAATGGACTTTCTAAGAAAAAGCAGGGGTAAAGGAGAATCTGTTTTTTTTTCATAAACCATACATAGGACCTCACCCATTAATGGGAGAAAGAGGTCCCTCTACTTCAGTCACAAACTACTTATGCCTGCAGTATTTTCTTCCCATATTTCAAAAAACGCCCCATTTATCACCAATTAATATGTCTCCTTTCCTTGCTCATCCATAGACCTGGTTTTTCCTTCTGATCTTTGCTGATTGTATATGTTTTTCACACAGGATCATCTAGATACCAGGAAGTATCAGGAGACTTCTGGGTGCCAGCAGTTGATTGGAATCATTTACAGAGAGATCAGGGGAAGTTGCCAAGCCTCAAGTGTGCGACAGAATTGCTTTGAGTTACTAAACACAGAGAATCTGGAGTTAAGAAGAACATCAGCAGGCTGGAATGAGAACTTTGAGTACTTCGTACTTCCTCGAAATGAAGGTTCATTATTTGGAATTTCTATGACTATGCAAACAACAAAATAAGTCAACTTGGGAATGCACAGTTTGCCATGGCTCCACTTATTTATAAATGTAGACATGCTCAAGCCAGCCTGGATGCTGTCAGTCTTCAATTTAGAACCTGTCCTCAATAGATAGACAGACAGACAGACAGACAGACAGACAGACAGACAGACAGACAGACAGATAGATAGATAGATAGATAGATAGATAGATAGATAGATAGATAGATAGATAGATAGATAGATAGATAGGAAGTCACTAGGGCAGGGGTTACCAACCTTTTCAAACCAGGGCAGAGGCCAGGCCATGCTCTCTCAGTCAGCTTTGAGGGTTGGACGAGCATTTAGCCCTGCCTGCACAATGGGTGTGGCCATTTTGTCCCAACAGTTTCAAAGGGATGGTCATTTTGTTTCTCGAATGCTCTTGGAGGGGTGGGAAGGCCACATGAAATGGTGGCATGGGCCAGATCCGGCCCATGGGCCTTATATTGGGTAACCCCTACTCTAGGATTACTTACCACTAATTGGAAAGCACTGTTCCCATGGAATTAAGTGCCTGTCCAGAAAAACAACAACATGTTTCTTCCAGATTGGGCACTCCAGTGTTCATGCAAACCTTTTGCATCTGCAATGGGAGAGTCTGCTTGTGGCTTTACATGGGAAAAGTGCCAGGTTCTGAGACTCTAGAATGCTTCTGCTGGTCAGATTCAATCCTGCTGGTCTACATGGGTAGGTGGTCTCACTCAGCATAAAGTTGCTTCCTATTCTTCTGTTCCCATTAACCTTGACACAGAGGCCATCTTTGTACAAGCAAAATGAAACCCATTGACATGACAGGAACCATAGCATGAAAAAGCTACATTTTGGGTTTGTGGTCTCAAAAAAGTAACTTTTCCAAGCTTTAGCAGTACCTTCAGATAGGGTTTTGCATGTTTGTTGCATCACATAGCCCACCAACCAGTGCAAATAGGTTCTGGGGCTGAAGTGAACTCTGGCTGCCTTGTCTTTGGGGTAAGTTATAAAAGAGGTGGGAATGGTGCCCAGTTCCTTTTTTCGTGTGTTGTTTCTTCCAGAACCCAAACATCCGTAGCTCATTTCTTCCACTCCTGCTGTTGCACAAGGCAAACATACCTCACATTGTTTTGATTTCTTTTGACCCTTTCCACACTGCTTGACTATCTAAAGCCCAGTGTCTGTACCCCCCCGTCCCGCCACTGTAATCTTGTCAGCAAAATAATAGACATGGTACACACATTTCTGATCATCTCGCCATGAAAATGCTCAGCCAAACAGATGCAAGGAGCAAAAACTGGAATGTAATAGAAGTGAACAGGCTGAAGGGAATCCAAAAACATTCCACAGACCCCACTCCCTTAGACCCCACTTCCTTTTGAAATCTCCTCTCTACGGGGGGCTCAAGAACTGGACTCCTCCCTCACCAATTTCTTCCCTTCCAAGACCAGACTTCTCAGCTTGGCTCTTCTCTCTCCTTTTCTTCCGGCAGAGCAAAACTTTGCTCCAAAGAGTAGCAAGGAAAACAGTCCATTTTATCGCCAGATCCTATATGAGAATTAGACAAGATGCTGACTTGGAATTTCAAACATCCTCATTTCCTTCCAAAGATACAATCCTTCAAAGAGCTGTGCTTATACTTGCCTATGTTTATCTCCTGATGGTAGGGGCTGTGGTGGCTCAGTGGTTAAGCAGCTTCCTTTGTTAGGTGGAAGGATGGCGATTCGGCAGTTCGAGGTCCAGGTACTGTATGACTGATTGAGCGTCTGTCTCTGTCCCAGCTCTTAGGGACATGAAAGGAGACTCATTTGGGTGTTCCCCAAGTGGAGTTTTTTCTGCAAAAATCCTTTCAACCCAGAATAATTTCTGACATGAAATTATTATTATCTTCTGATGGTCAATCACCAAACAAGACCTTAGGCCAGGGCCTATTCAGACAGGAGAGTTTGGAGCAATGAGGTTCATCCCAAAAGGTTGTTATCAATTAGTGTGATCTAGTTTATCTGTCACTTGAACAACCCCTCCATTCACTCAGGTCCACATTTTGGATTACTCCAGTTTGTTCTCCCTTCTGATTACTGGCATGCCTCTTCCTTCTCTTTTTACCCTCTTTTCTTGCACCATCACTCAGCATGCTGTGGCCACTTTCCCTTTGTTGATGTAGGAAGTGATATAATGAAACAGCAATGCCTCTACCAAGCATGGTGCACATAGGACCATCAATGTAACATGGTTAAAGATGCTGAGTTTGATGATCAGAAAACTAGCAGGTCAGCAACTCGAGACCCGAGTGTTGCATGACAGGCTGAGCTCCTGTTGTCTGTCCCAGCTCCTGCCAACCTAGCCGTTCAAAAGCAAGAAATTACAAGTAGATAAATAGGTACCGCTTCAGCAGGAAAAAGTAACAGTGTTCTGTGTGCCCTTGGAGGGGTAGGGGGCACATGAAATGGTATCATGGGTTGGATCTGGCTCATGGGCCTTAGGTTGGGGACTCCTGAGAGAGAGTTTTAGTCATGTTTGCCACACCACCATGGAAATGTCTGCACTGAATATTTGGAGGAAAACAGAGATGAGCACTGCACGCTAAAGTTGAAGAGACCCTTGCCTTACCTATTTATCTAGAAAATAACTGTATCAGTAGGAAAATATAAATTAAAAATGTTAGAGTATAAAAACAGAGAGGAGGTTGGGGTTTCTGCCTTAGAGCATGAGGTGACTCTTAATATTATCTGTCCATTATGTTTTGTTGATGGTGGTGATCTTTCATGTTACATTTTAGCCTTAATGGATTATTATTATTATTATTATTATTATTATTATTATTATTATTATTATTATTATTATTATTATTATTATTATTATTATTATTATTATTATTATTATTAGTTCAAATTTATATTGCCGCCCACTCGCCGTGGCGACTCAGGGCGGCTTACAGACAATACATTACATTTCATTACAATACAATATGTTGGGGTGGGCACAGGGGTAGGGGTGGCAAGGTCCTCATCCTGCCCTGGCTTCTTCTTAATAATTAATATATAAATATATTATTATATAATTATTAATATAATTATTAAATAATTAATAATTAGTAATAACTTTATTTATTTATTTAGATTACTAATAAATAGCAACTTATTTATTTATTTGAATTAGTAATAACAGGCTGAAACTATAGGAAGCCAGCTATATGCTGAATTTTAGGAAAAAGGTCTTATTAGTTAGAGCAGTACAACAATGGAATCAACTGCCTCTAGAAGTGGTGAGTGCTCTGACATGAATAATACACACATCTACATGAAGCATTGAAGAGAAAATTCTCACCTCTCTTTACCCTTTTCAATGCCACAATCCGCCAAATAATCATAGGATTGTTACCTCAGTTAACACTGCCCATATGTCTATTTTGGTGTAAACTAACCATCCACACGGGCTACAGAACGGAATAATTTAGGTGCACTCATAATCTCACAAAAAATATTGTAGCCCTACCACTGTGCCAGAAAGGAGTAGAACAGCTTTTAGTGGGAGGCGGGGGGAGAGGGGGCGACGACGGTGATAGGATATTCCAAGTCTAAACATGCCCACCGGGACAGGACCTAATTTGTGTCTTGCTGAGCTTACCTTTGCAAGATACAAAATAGATTGTTCTTCTTTGGTAATCAATCAATATTGAGACAATCTTGAAAAACATCCAGAGAAGGGAAGTTGGACTATACCTGCCTTCCAGGCTCTTCTGTTTACCTGCATTTTACAAAGTGGGCTGAAATCCATGAAATCTTATGTCCCCCAAAATCTTTAAAGTGCTGTAAGACTCTGGGTGTTTTTTTTAAAAAAATTCCAGCTCCCAGAAATTCTCAAGTATTTTCTGCAATCTTGTTGGCTAGGGACTTCTGAGAGCTGTATTCAAAATACGTATATAACCTTTCCTAACTTCTAATTAACCTTGGCACAACTCTGCTAGAGCATGCACTGGAGACAGGCTCAACACTGAAGGCCACTTCCCTTAAGATTTGCAGTTGTTATTGAGGAGCATCTGCTGTTGCCAGGTGGCGACATGGCAGCAGGCAATCCAAAGGGCTGTTATTCATTATGAAGTTGTTAATGTGATCAGTCAACCAGGCTGTGAGGTCATTCTCTCTTCTCGTTGAACCCTGGTGGGCATATCTGCAGGCGCAAGAGGGACAGGCGGAGTGGGTGAATGATGTTTCACAATCCCCTGGGTAGTCGTTAGCAGGACCTGTATGACTTCATCCCTTCTTCTGTGTAGATGTGTGCATGTGTTTTTCTTTCTGAGAAAAGAATAACAGAGACATTTCCAAGCCTTGTGGTTTTTCTGAAGAAATTATCTTTCTGTGACTTCTGCTGAGATCTGCAACATCTCCTAGGAGGGGGCAGCATAGGAGATGTTGAGCAATGTAGGAATGGGAATGGTGACCCAAGTTTGAAACATTTTGCTGGATGGCAACCAAGTTGATGGTTTGGGTGATGCTTCCAAGATGATGCTCATTTGCACTTTCAAGTTAAAGAAATAAAATATTTATTTTTTTAAAAAAAATCTGGTTGCTAGTTTGGAGGAAACCACATTTGGTACCAAGTGTTCCTGGGATCTGTGACCTTTATATAACCTTGTGTTTCTGGATAATCTTTCTCATACTAGGTCATGCAAAAGGAACTGCAGAATAAACTATATACAAGTTGAATAAAATAAATAAATAAACTCACCTAAAGGTGCCTTTGTTTGGGCAGTTTCATGTCTGGTCTACATACAGAAGAAGAAAAAATCATGCAGATTTCGCAACATAGTTGTCTAATTTTTTAAAAGTGCATCCTTAAGTCTCAAATTTTGCTCCTGAAATCTCAAGGAATACAATATTCCTTACCAGGTAATCTTGCTCAGCTGGATTGCTGACAGATGCAGAAAGGAAAAACAAAGAGTTCCTCTGTATTGTACAGACCTGTGATGACCAAAATTAATTAAATTTCTGAAGACTTCAGTTTGTCATTTGTTTCACAACACTCCCTAATCCTAAACTGATGTCGTTCTAAGGAGTGACAAAAATGAATCAACCAACAAAGACAAAGTGTGACTGTCTTCTCCAACACTGTTACACAGTAGTTGGGTGGTCGAGCATTTTGGTGATGGGACATGTTCAAGGGTGGATGGTGGATCTGCTGGCTTAAGTCAAGAGTAGATGGTGAGTGAAATTATGGATCTAAATGAGGCGAATCCCCATTTCTTCTTGCTAGAGAGGGAATGTATTCTTGTTGACAGCCTCCCCCCAACCATTCTTACCCCTTTAAAATGTGTACAGGGTAGTGATTGTTCAAAGGTTTCTATGTTAACTACTCTGTGCCAGCTCTTATGTTATGAGAGCTTGACTTTAGACAAATATTGTGTGCTGTGCTGTCAAGTCAATTGCAAATTATGGTGAATTTCCACAGGATTTTCTTGGTTTAGTATTCCTTTCTTCTGGGGGCACCCTCAGACTATGCAGTTGGCTCTTCTTCAGAAGCTACAATGAGGAATTAAACTCCCAACTTCTGGTTCTGCAAGCAGATACCTAAACCACGTAGCTATCCAGCCAGCTTGACTATAGACTACTGACAGAAGAATCTTAGCCTGGCTATTTCAGCAGCCCTGCCCTATCACCTCCATATGGTTACACCTTGATCAGAGTTTGGCAACATATTTTTAAAGCAATTCTTTACCAGTATAGTTCCCAAACTCCAAGAGTAGTTAGTCACCAATAGAGTTGCAATTGTAATAGTAATTCTAACCTTCCTGTTTTCAGGAAAGCATCAACTATGTATTTTTCTTACTGTAATTGAGCGCTCCAGTCTGCTAATCTTTGCTACAATGTGATACTCTCTTTCTATTCACCTTGTTGTCATCTCAACATAAGGAAAGAACATGGACTAGAACTTGAATGAGGTAATAATAATTTCATGTCAGAGACTGCTCTAGGTTGAAAGGATTTTTTTTCTGGAGAAACTCTATTCAGGAGATGCCCAAATGAGTCTTCTTTCATGTCCCCAAGTGCAGCCCTTGGGTATCGAAACCTGACCTTCCAGTCTCCAAGCTCAGTGTCTTAACCACTAAGCCACTGGAAGACCTGCACTTGAATGAGGTATAATGTTTTATCTTTTGGACTGTGTTGATATTTGTTATCATGTGAAATCACAAGACATTCCTTATCCGACATTTAAGGAGGCCATGTTTGTATAATTATAGAAGTAATTGAAAAGATATAACCATGAAACAAGTGACCTATCCATGCCTATGGGACAGTTTTAGTGTAACTTAACTACATTTAGTATTTACTGTTGGAAGATAGAACTGTTTCTTGTAATGAATTACTTCTTACCTCTGATATTTATATAGTTTCAAGGGTGTTGCCAATTCCAGTGTGCCTTAATTTACCATAACCATGGGTCTTTAGACTTCACCTTAAAATATGCTTGAAGCCCATTTTAACACCAGACATTTCTTGACATGCTATGGCATCTATTTATGAAATATTCGCTCCAGGTAAACCCACCTAGCTTCATTACTGGTTGAATTTGTTCTGACATGGATGCTTTCCTCAGGTGGCCTTTGGAGGATGCTGAACACTGATTTTGTCATTTTGCTGGTGATTTGGTGGCTTTTCTGACATTTGATAAAGTATTGCCTTGATGGTTTCCTATGTGTGAAGGCTAAAAATCGAATAACGTTAAGACTGGTGGAACCAAGTCTTAAGGTTATCCGAGGTATTACTGTATACAGTTTTAGAAAATGAAGGAAGGAAGGCAAAGTGTAAACACTGTATCTTGAATGTAATGTTCATTTCTCAATTTTCTGTTTCTCATTGTATATTTCAGGGGTTCCCAACCTTTTCAAGCTGGGGGCCGGGTCACACTCTCTCAGTCAGCTTTGAGGGCTGGACAGTCATTTTGCCCTGCCTGCACGATGGGGTGGCCATTTTGTTACTTGAATGCCCTTGGAGGGGTGGGGCACATGAAATGGCACTGTGGCCTGGATCTGGCTCACAGGCCTTAGGTTGCGAACCCCTGGTATATAGAATCAGCTTGGAATTTATACTGTGATCAGAGTCTACTGCAATAGGATCCTTGTTTTGTTTTGTTCTGGTGACACTTGCCTGCAGTGGCATGTGGGTGCCTTCAAAAAATGATTGGTGCATAGCCATACATTTCTTTGTCCCAGACCTGGTTCCAGTTTCTGAGGCTGCCTAGCTTGAGAAAGTTACATCAACATATTCAGGGCCAGGTTTTTGGAAAGGTGTTCTGGCAAGCAGAGGTGAGTGGAACGAAAATCAATAATTAGCCCATTATGCCTCCAAAGAGAAATGCATGCACAACTGAGAAAACGCATAGAACTAAGAGCTCTCCATGCACAAAATAACATTTGCAGCACAACTATGAAGAAGAGGAAGATGATGGAGGTGAAGAAGGAAGGGTAATAAAGTTATTTAAGATGTCTCTCATAAAGAGGGAGAATATTTACCCTAACTCTTGAATAGACCAACCCACAAAACTCTCCATCAGTTTGGAACATCTGTTGGCTGATGTCATCTTGAGTTTACCCTAGCAACCTGAGTTCCATTGGTACATCTTCTGATGTCAGCGCTGTGCCTGGGACCCCTCAGGCCAGCCAAAGGAATGCCTCTTGCACCTATACAAACACCTTTTCAGTGCAAGTATAAGCTTCCTTCTGTTTGTTCAAGTCACAAATGATGAGAAGGTGAATACATGGCACAGAGGGAAAGAGAGAGAGCCATTCCATAAACCTTGAAATATATATATTTCATTTTCATAGGCTATTTTAAAGAAGTAAACAAATCATTGTAGGAGATCCATACTCCATTTTTTAAAAAGCCATATCTATGATTCACTTATACAGATGTGCTAGATCTTTCAACCTTTGCCAAAATATGAGAAGGCTTACAGGAATCCTTGGGTCTCTGTTGTTCAATGCAGATGACTCTGTCTTAGTACTTCTTCTTCTGCCATATCTGAATCCAAATATAGGCAATCCTCACGATGACCATCATGAAGACTATCCTGAGAATATAATGCAGTGGTCTTTCATCTGCCTTCTGCATCGCAGCATGACCCCCGTACCCCTGATCCAGTTCTGTGAGTCTCTGAGCCCTTTTGGTACAGGCCAGGAGTGATGAAGCTGCTGCCCTCCATCAAGATGGATTCCAACGGGATTTAATCCATTTGGGGACCATTACCCTTCCCTGTGGACTTTGGCACCTAAGGCCTTTAGTCCTCAAGGTTGTCATACTAGTTAACTGCCACCTGACACTTGGCATTGTGTCGCTGGCAGTATGGTCTACTCTATTACCATAGCAGGATAACATGGCCAGACAAACAGTACTTAAGTCAATTAATTGTCAAATTTGGATCATTTTAGTCTAGGAAATACACTGTCCTATCTGATAAGAAGAACAAAAATGGAACAATTGGACATGTGCTGAAAAATCCCCGTCACTTGATGAACTGTGGTGGAATATCTTCCCCTCAGGACAACAGCCCGCATCACTCGCTCCTCCATGATGACACAGCTCCAGGTGCCGACCCTGAGATTATCTAAGAAGGCCATGACTAGGAGGAGGGCCTTTTCGGTGGTGGCACCAATGTTGTGGACCTCCCTCCATGTGGAGCTTCACCTGGTACCATTTCTCTATGTGTTTAAAAAACAAGTTGAAAACATCTCTTTTTATAGAGGCCTTTGGAAATATCTTGCCAGCTGCCAATTGTTAGGCACTTTATTCTGTCTTTCTACATCCCTAATAGGTTTTCTTTTTAGGGTTTCTTGGGTTTCGACGTACTTATACTAAAATCCCGCAATAATTACTAAAACCTAGTGTCGTGAAAATAAAATGCAGTGCTAATATTTACAAGAAAAAGAGGGATAGCCTCGTTACAAGGATATAAAATACTCTCTGCTAGAGTTGTAATTTACTAAAACTCAGTAAATTATGGCCAGACTGATAATGACAAGGGTGAAGAGGGAACATAATAGTGCTCAGTGCGGGAGTAATCTTGATAAACTTTAAAGCCACACTAGACTTTCTAGTCAGCAGCCGACGTAATATTTTAGTAATATTGTTTTTTAGATAGGCACCCTGCTGTTTTATGTCAATCCCGAGTAGGTTTTTAGTATTATAGTTTCCTTTTATTACCCTTGTCCAGTCTAGTTTAGGATGTGGTGTTTATGTTTTTTTGTGATATGCTGGTCATGGACTGTAAATAAATTGAATTGAATGTACTTATACAAAAATTTTGTACCAAAAGGAAACAAAAACTAACACATAAAGTTCAGATGTATCCCCCTGTGCCCAGAACACAGGTACACTAGTACCCCGAATAACGTTATGACTTGGTTCCACAAGTCCCGTCGTTATCCGGTTTTTAACGTTGTGCGATACATTGAACACACAATGTTAAAAAAAGCCCTGTTTCCCTGGAGGCTGCAGGAAGCGAGAACGTCGGGATTTGAATCCTGACATTTTGGCTTGCTGCTGCCTCCAGGGAGGTGGGGGAACTTTGGAAACAGCTTGGAGCGGGTTTCCACACCTCCCTGGACCCGGCGGGGGGGTCAGAGACCCCAAAATTGGTAAAAAAAAAAACGAACGTGTTTTTTTTACCAATTTTGGGGTTTCTGACCCCCCCGCTGGGTCCAGGGAGGTGTGGGGACCCGATCCAAGGTGTTTCTGGGCTTCCCCGACGTCCTGAGCCAGTGCAGCAAGCCAGAATGTCGGGATTCGAACTCTGACATTCTGGCTTGCTACACTGGCTCAGGACGTCGGGGAAGCCCAGAAAAAGCTTGGATCGTGTCTGCCCACCTCCCTGGACCCGGCGGGGGGGTCAGAGCCCCCAAAATTGGTAAAAAAAATGTCCATTTTTTTTACCAATGTTGGGGTGTCTGACCCCCCCCCCCCCGGGTTGGGTCCAGGGAGGTGTGGGGACCCGATCCAAGGTGTTTCTGGGCTTCCCCGACGTCCTGAGCCAGTGCAGGAAGCCAGAACATCGGGATTCGAACTCTGACATTCTGGCTTGCTGCACTGGCTCAGGATGTCGGGGACGCCCAGAAACACCTCCAGAGAGATCAGAGGACCCGATCTACAGCTGCAGGGTGGCTGGGGAAGCTGACGGGGACTCCCTGTCGGCTTCCCTAGCCACCCGCCCATGCCTCCGCAGCTGTGGGGTGGCTGGGTAAGCCGATGGGGGAGCCCCCCGTCAGCTTTCCAGCCTCCCGACCCCTGCCTCCGTAGCTGCAGGGTGGCTGGGAAGCTGAACGGAGAACCCCGTTCAGCTTTCCAGCCACCCTGCTGCTAAGAACGACTGTATCGGATAACGTTTAAAATCACGTTATTCGATACAAGATTTTCCCGAAAATCTTGTAACGTTATGCGGTTTTCATGCTATACGGTACTCACGTTATACGGGGTATTACTTGTATTTTCTTTCTCTATCCCGTTTGCACTACAACCTCAGAATCTCACTGCCAAAATGGTGCCTGGGAGATTTTGGGTTGATAGGATGAAAACAGGGACTGTGGTGGTTTAGTGGTTAAGAAGATGAACTTAATAACTGGAAAGTTGACTGGAAGGTTGGCAGGTCAGCAGTTTGAGATCCGACGGAGTGAGCTCCTGTCATCTGTCCTCGCTCCTACCAACCTAGGACTTTAAAAGGAAGAAATTGCAATTAGATAAATAGGTGCCACTCCAGTGGGAAGGCAACAGCGTTCCATGCACTACAGTGTCTATTCATGCCTACCACATGACCACAAAAACATCTGCAGATGCAGATAGCACTGGCTCTTTGGCTGAAAATGGAGATGGGCACCACTCTCTAGAGTCGGATGTGACTAGCTTTTGAGTGCAGGTGACCTTCACCTTTATTAAGGGGGGAAGGAACCTGCAATTGTTGTGAGCTTTCTTCTTGAGTCGATGCATTCCACCACTTTTTGGACACTCACAAAGCATTGTATTTCACACATTTGAAAAGGAGGGGAGCAGAAACTGGGGGTTAATTTTGGGTGCCTGGCATCCAGGCTTGGCCTAAGCCCAAAAGTCCTGGCCTGGATGGTGTCAGCATTATGCCTTCTGGGCAAAGTGTCATCTAAGTGTCTCTTCTAACTGTTTGTAGAACAAATCCAAGCGGCTTCTCAAAAATCCCATCTCTTAAGGCTGGCCTAGAATGCTCAATTTTTATTTTATTTTAATTTATAAGCAGCCTAGCTCATCAATGACTCAGGACTTAATTCTCTGCCAAGGACAACTTGTTTCAGTCCACAAGCTATATTTCCACTGATTCTTCCACCACCAACTTCACTCTTGTCATAAGCACCAAAAAGTATGGATCTGAGCCTTAGCCGCAGTGGCATCAGCCTTGACATACGTCTGTAACATGCCAACATAGTTTCCAAAGATGTTACATCAACACACCTTATAAATGGCCAGATGTCACTTGCCACACACAGTGAGGGTTCTGTCTGTTATGTTCTCTTTCTTTTTTTAAAAAAAATAACAGGAAAAATGTGCAAATTACTCCAAATAGTCTAATCCACATCTCTTGCCAAATTTAATTGCTGCCATTCAGGCGAAAGAAGGAGACAAAATATTCTGTAGCCCATTCCAGAAAATAAATAGAGTTGACAGGTCTCCGGGAATTTGTTTGCCTCCCAGAGCATCAGTGGAGAAATGATTCTCTGGGTAAGTGGAGCTAGATGAAGAAGAAAGAACATTTTAGCATGCGGAATAGCTTTAATATCTGGGAGCTCATCTCATCCCTCCCCACCACCAGCTTGACATGAGGGCTCAGAACAAAGGAGTACATAAAGATGTTTTTACATGTAATAATTGTTAGGAGGTACTGCAGGACTGCAGTGGCTCGAGTGGTTAAGATGCTGAACTCATTGACTGGAAGGTCAGATTTTGATTCCCGGGTACTGCATGACAGAGTGAGCTCCCATCTCTGTCCCAGTTCCTGCCAACCTAGCAGTTTGAAATCAAGAAATTTCAAGTAGATAAATAGGGACCACTTCGGTGGGAAGGTAAACAGTTTTTCATGCACTCCAGTGTTGAGGCATGCCTGCCACATGTCAATGGAAATGTCTGCAGACACAGACAGTGTTGGCTCTTTGGCTATAAACAGAGATGAGCACTGAACCCTAGAGTTGGATATGACTAGCTTTTCAAGCAAGGGCTACCTTAATGCAGGAAATCCACATTGTTTCATGCACCTACTCACCCAACTATACTTCTTCAGTATTGTTGTATTGTATTGCATTGTTCAATTTATATGCCGCACCAATCACATAGAGACACTGGGCAGCTTCACAGTAATCTCACTACATCAACAGTAGAGTACAATAAAAATAACAATAAAATATAACAGTGCAATAAAACATCATACAATAAAATATAGCAATAAAATAGAACAGTATGTGATGTCCTTTGACATTACATAAGCCTTCCCAATATTTGTTGAATTTGGCCCTGAAATTTGAGCAGATGGGAAGAAATTGACCTAGAAACAGAAGGCAATCTATGTGGAAATAATATATAAGTCATGTCCTTCTCTGCTGCCGATAAAGAGAGAAGATTGGAGCATTCTCTAAGGACAGGGGTGGCCAACCTTGGTGCTCCATTTGTTCTTGAACTTCAATTCCCAGAAGCCCTGATCAGCTGGTGTGCTGACTTGGGATTCTGGTAATTGAAGTCCAAGAACACCTGGAGCACCAAGGTTCACCAACACTGATATAGGCAGTTGCCTCCCTATCTGTCAGACTAAGCAAGATGTTGTGAGCTATGAGCCCTGCCTTGACATGCTGTTGGTGGAAACCCATAACAACCTGCATCACACCAGTTCATTCCATGACTATTTCTAGTAAACAGACCTCTCAGCCTTTCTTGGTTAGAAGAGAAATAAATAGAATCACTCATATTCAAGCTTTTTTTCCTCCCCATTTTTTCTTTGCTCCATTCTGAGCTCATTCATGGCTTCAAGTCCAGCCTCCAACCAACCCCTCCCAGTCAGCTCAGTATAAACCAAACCTTGGAGCAATACAAGCAGGACTACAGTTAGGCCAGCTGTTAGAAATCATTGCAAGACTAAAAACAATTAAAGCATGGATGAAGGAGGCATGATGGAAAGCCCTTTGCTTCATTTCCTCTGTCTGCTCCTTTTGTGGTTCCGTTTTGAACAACTACCACAACAATAAAATCACTGTGGTGCAAAGAATAATTTGCAGTGACTCCAGACGATTGAAAAACAGTATATATCTTTTTTAAAAAGGATTGGCTGCAGCTTGCAAAGCTGAGCTTGTTCTTGTACTCCCACTGCTTTACATGCGACTCTGTCTATGACATGCTGGTTTTTTTGGTCATGAAACAGATGCACAAAATAATGTTCCGGTGGCTCTCCAGAGGATATATCTCATGGCTCTGCAGTGTGGAGAAGATTGTCATTGCCGAGAGTAACTAAAATGGAAATTACAGTACTGTATATACATTTGATGCATAGTCTATATCCAGGCAAACTAAGAGAGCATTCAGAACCAATGGGGTCACCCTCTACTTAGGTTGGCCAATTGCACTACTTTATATGGAGGATGTGCATTTATTTGACAAGCTATACAAGGGCAGACCTCCTTTTAAGCATGTGCTTTAATTGAAAGGCTGGTCAATCCAGGCCTGATTTTAAGGTAAAGTAGCATCCAATGTTCGCGCAAGTGGTTAAGATGCTGAACTTGACAACTGGAAGGTTGGCAGGTCAGCAGTTCAAGACCCGAGTACTGCATGACAGATTTAGCTCCCATCTCTGTCCCAGCTCCTGCCAACCTAGCAGTTCTAAAGCAAGAAATTGCAAGTGGATAAATAGGTACCACTTCAGTGGGAAAGGTAAACAGTGTCCCATGCATCCTGGTATCTTGGCACGTCTGTCACATGTCCACAGAAACATCTGCAAATGCAGACAGCGCTGGCTCTTTGGCTATAAACAGAGATGAGCACTGAACCCTAGAGTCAGACACAACTGGCTTTTGAGCAGGGGTGACCTTTACCTTGACTAGCATCCAAATGGAGAGTCAATCAGCCTTGAAGTTGTCATAACAAACTACCACTTCTTCTTCTGCTGCTGTAGCATCTGATTCTGAATTTTGGTTCTCATCATGGTGATCAGCCATGAAGATTGTCCTGGGGACAATATAATGCAGTGGCCTTCCATTTGCCTTCCACATCACTGTATCACTGATCCAGTTACTCAAGTCACTATCTTGTCCTGAGCCCTTTTGGCACACAAAGTCTTCATCAGCCCCATACAATATTTACGAAGCGGCTGCTCTCCATCAAGATGGATTCAAGTGGGATTGAATCCACTTGGGTACCATCAACCTTCCATGTGGACTTCGCCACCCATTAGTCCTCAGGGTTGTCAGGTTAATTAACTGCCACCTGATGATCGGTGTTGCATCATTGGCAGTATGGTCTATTTTATTGCCATAGCAGGATAACCTGGCCAGATTACAGATTACTTTTATTTTTGTTTATTTCTAAACATGTAGTTGGACATTTGTAGCTTGCAAATTTTATGGAAAAGTGTACCCTCTTTTCTCCTGCTCTTTGCACCTTGTAAGGGATCACGGTTGGCTGGATAACAAGATAAGCTGGAGTACCTGATTACAGAGCCAGAGGTCATGAATTTAATTCCCCACTGTGTCTCTTGGGCAAATAGTCAGCCTGTGTAACCTTAAGAAAACTGTGTAATTCCAGAAGACCACAATGGTGCAAACCACCTCTGAGCCCTTATATACCTCAACCCAGGTGAAAAATTATTGTTGACATTGACTTCGCAGGACATTGTTATTATTATTAACTAACTAATCGCTCTATCAGGACTGAACCAGACCATTGGTTAACCTACTAGATGCCTTGGTATTCAGATTGGAGGAAGTTTTCTCATTAAAAGACCCTTCTCCACCCCAGGTCTGCTTGTCTTGTATGAGGAGATGCTGCAATTGAGTGTGAAGTATCTCTATAGTAATATAGCACATGGCTTTTCATATTGAAGCTTGGCAGTGACAAAAAACAGGTAAAAAGCAAGAAAGTGACAAACAGAAAGTGGGGAAAACAAGTCCCAGGTTTCATTTCTGTGGGAAGCAGACAAACTCAATGGTGCAGAGGAAGTACATTGTCAAGGAGTTTTGGCCTAAAGGGATTTTGAAAATCACAGAGAATGAGATATTTGTCAAGAATTCTTCACTTCTCTGACAGAGAGGGGTAAGACATATAAGTGCCTGAAATTCCGAAGAGCTGTGGTTTGGAATAACAGACAGTATCTTGCTGGATCGATTAATGTAAACTACCCTGTAAAGCTGGAATGCAGCTTTCTTCCTCCCAGATGGAGCTATGACTCAGACTGGATGATTTGTATGATACTATCTCCAGAATCTGAAGCTAGCATGTGAAAGATGAGGGCAAAAACACCTCTGGTGAAGTGTTAGTGCCAGTCAGGATACTGGGCGTGATGGAAGAATGTGTGAGCTGATGTAGGACACCTGGCTATGATTCAGGATATTGAATCTGTGAGGTTGAGCATTGGAAAGATGTACTATCTCTGCCACTGGTCTGTGGGCCACCACAGGAGGTGGTGAGCACCCCAACGCTGAAGCCATTCAAGAGAAAATTGGACAACCATCCATCAGATCTTCTTTGATTTAGATTACTGCATTGAGCGGGTGATTGGACTCAATGGCCTCATAGATTCTTTCCAACTCAATTATTTTATGATTCTTGTATCCTATTCAGCTGTTAAAAGTTGCATGTTTATTTAATCTATTTGAGTGTGCAGCACTTAGAAATGTTGCTTTTGTGGCTACACCTCTCAAAATGTTGCCTGTTCTCTGGGGAATTCTGTCGATTCCAATCCAGAAAGTAACCATGGGGAAAGAAGAAGACCAACCATGAGATGGGTTGACTCTGCGAGGAATACCACGGGCTTGCTTTTGCAGGAGCTGAGCAAGGCTGTTGAGGACAGGGTCATTTTGGAAATCTCTCGTTCCTGGAGTAGCCTGACATCAGAGATGACTTGATGGCACCTAACAAAAACCATTCTAATATCTCTCTTTCTCTCCTACACACATACATACACATACACAGAGAATGTTTATCAGTTCTAGTAGGAAATGTTACAGCAACCCATTGTCTTCCAGTCTTTCCAACCCGTATCTGTCTATGACTTTTTAAAAAAAAAGTCTGTCCCATATTTCCTGTCTCTCCCTTCCTGTCTCATTCCATTTCACTCCACTGTTTTGGCATCTTTCCTTCTTCAACAAGAGGGAGCCCAAAATTTTATCTCCAGGATGTCTGTTGGTGCAGCCTATGTAGAGAGTTTGGGGAGACAATACATATCTGTGCAGTTGGATGGACACCTAATGTGGGTGGATCCTTGGGGGAATTATATGGAATTTTTACTGAGTGGAGGTATGGTACCCCCAAAACCTTCTAAAGAATGTACAATTTCAGGAAATGTTTTCCATGCATGGAGTGACCAAAGCTGGGGAAATAATTCTTGGATTACAGTTTTGCTGATATTCCCAAGGGTGGTGTAAATGTGTTTTATGCCAATATGACACAGCAGAAATGTCCCAACTCTGCTTGAATACCCAGATGGGAAACATATTTTTTCCAAAATGTTCACATAATTAAGAAAATGCAATCAGAATATGAGGGGGAAAATGTGTATAATAGAAACTCTTCATTAAGTTTCTTTTGCCTAAAATTGAAAGAATCCAATAGCTGTCTCTCTGTCCAGCTTCCTCAGAAATAAAATTATATGTTTCTCCTCCAACCTCACAACAAAAAGGCATGCTGAAGTCTGATGATTGCAAATCCTCAGAGTCCCAATCTTTGCCCTGGCCCAGAAGAGCAGACGAGTCCTGCTGAAGCTAACTTTTGACACAAGAGTGACAAGCTCTTAAAACCATCTCTGAGCATGTATGGAGTATATTTACTCAGCAGTCACCTCACTTTTGTTAAACCAGAGCCTGGAGCGAGGGCTGTTTAAAAAGCTGATGACATTGGTCTGGGAATTCGTTGGAAGGTGGAGGGTGAGATGTTAACATCTTCTCAGTGTATCACCTTTCTCCTTCCATTCCTCTCATTGAGTAAATTAGGAATGCCAAAGCAAAGATTTGCAGCTGATTTCAATTTAAAAACATCTTCGGGGAATAATATTATTGTTCCTTTTGGGCTCTGGGTCTTTCCTTAAAAAAAGAAAAGTCCTTTTGTTTTGTTTTGCTGCTACTCTGGATAATATGAGTTCTGTTGCCATAGCAGCTTACCATCATAACATTTTCATCTCTGCGTTCTCCTTCCTCCCACCAGTTCAGGAAAGTTCTCACTAGGACTGGCTCAAGTGATTAAGATGCTAACCGGAAGGTGGCAGCTCAGCAGTGTGAGACCCAAGTACTGCATGATTGAATGAGCTCCCGTCTCTGTACCAGATCCCGCCAACCTAGCAGTTCCAAAGCAAGAAATTGCAAGCAGATAAATAGGGACCACATTGGTGGGAAAGTAAACAGCGTTCTGTGTGCTCCGGCATCTAGTTATGCCTGCTACATGTCCACGGAAATGTCCACAGATGCAGACAGCACTGGCTCTTTGGCTATAAACAGAGGTGAGCACTGAACCCTAGAGTCAGATATGACTGGCTTTTTAGCAAGGGTGACCTTTACCTTTACCTTGCTAGAAGCACATTACAGTCAAACCTCGCATAACGAGCATTTCACTTAGCGAAAAACTCGCATAATGAGCAAGTTTTTTGCTAAGCAGTCTGATTCACATAACAAATTTTTTGCTATGTGAGCCAGACTTTTCCCTATGGAAAAACTTGCATAATGAGCGTTTCTATGGGGGAAACTCACATAGTGAAAATTTTTTGCTATGCGAGTTTTGCCTCTTAAAACACTCGTTATGTGATGTTTTTCATAGGGAAAAGTCTGACCCACATAGTGAAAAATTTGTTATGCGAGTCTGACTTGCATAGCAAAAAACTCGCATAGCAAGCAGCCTCGCAGAACGAATTAAATTCGTTATGTGAGATATGACTGTACATAAAAGGATATGCAGTGTATTGGAATGACTGCATAATGTCAGTCTGGAGGGGGGAGCAAATATCTTAAACAGCATCATCAAGAGTAGGAATTTTATCTAGGACAAGAGTTGAGAAAAGGGTTAAAGATACCTTCTCTGAATCTCCCGAGAAACTGGGAATGATCAGGTATTCCAAAGGATAGTACAGTACAGTAGTTTCATTTGGAATGACCAACCTGTCAAATGGGGAAAGGTCACACCTAGTTCATGGATGAAGATTGCTGCTGGCTCAATTCTCAATTGCAAAAGTTCTTACTTCTACCCTGTTTCCCCGAAAATAGGACCTCCTCCTATAGTAAGGCACCCCCTATTTTCCCCCACCTCGGAACTATAAGGCCCTCCCTGAAAATAAGGCACTCACCTAAATCTTGCCCTGGCAATCCGCTATATAAACAATAAATGTGTACTGTATTCTTCGTCATGGAAAAATAAGACATCCCCTGAAAATAAGACCTTGTGAATATTTCAGAGTTTTTAAAAATATAAGACAGTGTCTTATTTTCGGGGAAACATGGTAATGGCTTATATATGATGAATGAGAACAGTCTCTTAGTTGGGCCCTCAGTGTGTTTTAATACTTTTTCAAAGGTGTTTCTTAAAGCTGAAATAAAAGCAACAGCTGAGAGACTGACTCCTGGTTTGTTTTTCTTGAAGTTTGGAAATGATGATTTCTAAGCAAAGCACAGCAATCACACGTCTGTACCACCCCACAATGCTTAGTGCACTCTCTGGGCAGTTCACAAGTTAATTAGCATTTTGCCACCAACATGCTGCATACTCATTTTACTGACCTCTGAAGGATGGAAGGCTGAGCCAACCTTGAGTCCTCATCAGGATCGAACTTACAACCTTTTGGTTGCAGGACAGCAGCTTAACCACTGATCTGTCATTTTGGCATTATACAATCATTCAGTGTTAAATTATAGAATGGGCCAGCAAAAAATTCTGTGCAAAACATAATATGTACCCCCCCAAAAAAATGATAGGTTGTTTGAGAGTTTGCTCCCACAAGGCCCACTGCCATGTGATTCTAATCTGGCTTCTTTCGATGTTTATTGTGTGTAGTTGGGAGACAGGACAGATGTATGGGCTAGTATAGGATCAAATGCCTTAGGGGGATCCTTGTTAAAGGGATGATACAAAGCAGAAGGAAACGGGTGCAATTCCAAGCATACAGAGAACAACATCTGCTGCACTTCCAAACAGTCCAGTCAACACATACCACAATCGGAGCAGATGTGGAAGAGACAGAAATGACTTGCAGGCTTGTTTTATGGTATGGAAGATGCGTTGCCATATATTGTACACCCTCTTCTTCCGGGCAGCAGTGTTCTGTCAAGGAAGGGAGGAGATGTTTGTTGGGTAAAAAGGAAACTTTTCCAATAAGTAGAACAAAACAGTTTGGAAACATTACACTCTCCCTCTTATTTTGGACAATAACTCACAGAATTCATCCCTGAAATCTTGGGGTGAGACTTCTCTCTGTTCCAATCCACAAGTTATCTCTCATAGACAATGTGCCTGAAAACTTGGAGAGATATGAACTGGGAATCTTATTTCCTAGTGCTCCCAACAATGTTATACAGTACTCAGAGACATGGATTGGAAAGTTATCCTGGCTGAAATGCCCTCTATGGCAGGGTTCCCCAACCTTTGGGTTTGGGACTTCAATTCCCAGAAGCCTAAGTCAGTACATCGGCTGATCAGTGTTTTGGGGAATTGACTTAGGCTTCTGGGAATTGAAGTCCAAAACCCAAAGGTTGGGGAACACTTCTCTAGGGCAGTTGTGGCAAATCTATGGCACACGTGCAAGAGGGGGGGAACTCAGAACCCTCTCTGTGGGCACGTGCACTGCCACCCCAGCAGAGTTTGCCCTGCCCTTCTGCCCATTAGCCCAATGGGAGCACTTCCTCCCTCCCCCAGCACAGAGTTTGTACCACCCCTCTGCCCAGCAGCACAATTGGAGCACTTCCTCACTCCCCCTCAGCACAGAGTTCACCCTGGCCCTCTGCAGCATGGACAGCAGCCTGCTGACTGTGGGCATTTGGTGTCTAAAACTTTCACCATCACTGCTCTAGGGTGAATCTGTCTCACTCTCTTGTTTTCACTGCATCTGATTTCCCAAAGTTGTATGAAACTTCCCAGATCATGCCTCAAGCCTGGTAAGGAACATTGATGCTGTCACACTTGAGAGCATTCTTCAATCTTCATTGCCATCAAGTACATTATGTGTTTATCATATGCTCATTAGATACTGAGGTTTCATGCTTCAATATGATTGTTTTTCTCTTTCTCCCCATGTGCCTGTGAAATGTGCTAAACTGCAAATCTGCCAAGAGAGACTATATTTTTCAAGAAACAATGCACTGTGCCTCAAAAACAAATACATACAGATGAAAATCACAGACAGCAAGACTTGAGGTTTACCCAGTCGGCAGTCACCCATGCCTGATAGTCTCCTTTTTGCTGACTGTTGTTGTTTTTATCTCCTGGATTCCCACAACTTCTAAGTCTAGGAACTTTTGCTTAAGAAATAAATCAGTTTCTCACTGCAGTTGTTCTTTGTTTTTTTCCAATTAATTCTTCCCTCCCTTGCACTCTTCTTGAATTCCAAATTAACTAATTAAAAGATAATTTATTCTGCTAATGCTGCAATTGCCACTGCTCTTGGCTGCTTTCAGCTTATTTTGCATCCCCCCCCCCCAATGTGCAAAGACATGTATATAAAGCCTTGTTCAAAATCCCGTTAGAAGGTTGGATGAGATTGAGAAGCATTTCAGAAGCATCCTTGTTTGCACTGTCTTGAAAGAATGTCTGCAGTATCACAACATCTCTTGGTGAGAATCAACCTATGGAAGGGAGGCATTTGTGAGCCAAGGATTGTGGGAGATGCAAAAACTGTGATTCTCAAAAGGTAATCGCTGTAAATGTAGCTGGAGATAGACAGGTGCAGAACCTACTCTTCAGTTACGGGTAAAGGTCTTCCTTGAAAGGTCTTCCTTGAAAGCCAGTCATGTCTGACTCTAGGGGGCCATGATCATCTCCATTTACAGACATGTCCATGGGTATGTGGCAGGCTAGACCAGAGGCTGAAGAACATGGAATGCTGTTACCTTTCCCGTCAAAGCAGTACCTATTGATCCATTTGCAATTTCTTGTTTTCTTTCTGTTTGGTTGGTAGGAGCTGGGACACATTACAGGAGCTCATTCCATTGTGCAGCACTCAGGTCTCAAACTGCTGACCTGCTGACTTTCCTGTCATCAGATTCAGCATTTTAACCACCAAGTCCCCTGGTGGCTTAGTGATTAAGGCATTGAGCTGGAGACTGGAAGGTCAGGGTTCAATACCAAAGAGCTGCACTTGGGGATGTGAAAGGAGCCTCATTTGGGCATTCCTTAAAAATCCTTTCAACCGTCCTAGAGTAATCTCTGACAGTAAATTATTATTATGTGGCAGTCTATAGGAGTTATCCAAGGTGCTGAATCCTATCCCCAAAATTGAGTTGGATAACCCTTGTAAAGTACAAATTAAAATCCAGAGTGGATTAACAACTCTTACTCCCCCCAAAACTGGAGTCATCAATTGCCACCATTTTGCCCATTTTGGACTGCCAAAACTGTTCTGCAAATCTCTCCAGCACTAGTGGCTTCCCAAACAGTTGGCTTGGAAGATCCTTGTAGCCAGGTGGTGGAAATAACGTGCCAAAACACGGAAGATTTGCTAATTCATTTTGCTCAAAGTGTTGATCTTTAAGGGCCACTTACAGACATGCATTTAGAAAGTAACTGGCTTTATGTAGACTATTGCTAGCCATTTATTTTTTTTTTGCTCCTGGATGGTGGTGGTGAAGGATGACACTGCTAGGATAGGAGAATATTGTGCTGCCACAATATATGTGTGAGATGCTTCCTTTCCTATCTCAGAAAGCAGGACAGGTTGGGCTAGTCCTTGTGTGCACTTTGATTTTACCATGGAGTCACCAGCACACATGTGATAGCGGACAGGTGGGCTGATAGTGTGAAGTAGAAATGCTAGACAGAGACCATTCCAAGGAACCAAACAGATTTACAGAAACCTACTAATAAATAAATTACCCATGCAGTTAGGCATATTTGAGCTCAGATTATCTTTTCCCTCCTCTTCCATGATGCTTGTTTTGGCTGCATGGACTCATTGCTCTTAGGCTGTGTAATCTTAGCAGACAGATATCTGGGCTGTGCTATGTGCAAGACAGCTGTTGAAAGCCAATACTTTCTGTTTGTGTGATGAACAGCTGTTTGAGACTGAGGAATGGGGACATGATGACATTTCCCTCACTTCCAAATCTCCCTACGACATGATGTTTTCTTTGGCACTTCCTATTTCTTGGGCGAAACTGAACAGACATTTGAAAAAGACATATCCGGGGAAGGGGGAATGCAGCTCCTCAAAGGAAAACATCATTACCTTGATCATGATGGGGGTACAAAAGATGAATATAGCTATTTTCTGGAACAAAATGGCACAATAGTTGCCACATTGATCCGGGGTGGTGGTGGTGGTGGTGGTATAATAGGTATCACATTCAATAGTGCATTCAATGACATACGTTTCTGATTATTCTTTAATCAGAAGTGTATGTCGTTGAAGGTACACTCCTATGAAGTCAAGGAGACATTTTTCCAATCCAGGCCTCAATCCCACATTACAAGCATTACTGGCAACTAATTGGCTTGATTGATTTTGACTGGAATAATCTACCACTGGCTTTTAAACTGTGGAAGTAGTTGGACAAAATAAGAATCTGTTGTCAAAGTACAATCTCACAATAATTTCATGACTTCAAGTTAATTCTGATTCATGGCAGTGTTGCCAAAAATGGGAAATCACAACTCATGCAAATGTAGGTACCAAAAGGAATACATGGATCAAAAGTACCGTATTTGCTGGCATATAAGATGACTTTTCCTCCCTGAAAAACATGCTTCCAAGTGTGTGTGTGGGGGGGGTCGTCTTATACGCCGGATGCACTTCAGTTGGGATAGACATAGCTGCCCATAGTGGCCTCCTGATGCTCGTCCATCTCATTCTACATACCATCCAGATGAAGAAAGAAGCTCTACATTACAATTGTGTCTCCCTTTCAAACTGGTGGGGAAAAAGAAAGGGTTTCACTTACTGGTACCTTCTGCTCTGCCCAAGATGGAGGAAAAAGCCATGCTTCTTCCTTGCAGGGGAAGCAAGAGGCTAGGCTAGAGCAACACTTCCTGCCTCAGTGCAATTGACCTGCCCACCCACTTTACCTACAGCGCCACCACTGGTAGGTGGTGCAAGTACAGTTCTAAAAAAATCAATAAAATAATTAATATTACTGTATTTTAATTACTGAAACTCACTAGCAGCTGCTACATTTCCCACTCTTGGCTTATACTCAGGTCAATCTATTTTCCTGGATTTCAAGGTCAAAATTGGGTACCTCGGGTTATATTCGGGTCGGCTTATATTCATGTATATATGGTAGATAAATAAGTACCACTTTGCACTTGCACTGTTTTATGTTTACTGTACATGATTGATAACATACAGCCTTGTGACAGTTTTTCTGCATGTCATAAGCATTTGAATATAAATTAACATGTTGAAATCAAATCTGATGTTCTTTTACGTTTTATTTGGTGTGTGGAAGGTGTGCGGAAGAGGGGGTAGTCTTATACGGCGAGTATATAACAAACTCTATATTTTGAGTGGAAATGTTGGGGGGTTGTCTTATATGCCCAGTCGTCTTATACGCCGGCAAATACGGTAGGTGAGAGGGAACGACTTTTGTTCTATATGTTTGTCTTGCAGCAAAGAGAACCCGTATGCATCATAAAATAAAAGCCTTTTTCTCTCCCCTACTTTTGGTACACGTTTCAAGGGTTTTTACGTGGAGAGTATGCAGAAGTGCGGATGCATTGGGACAGCACAGCTTGACCAAGACCACATAGCTGACCTCGTATCATTGGAAGCAAAGTGAAGAATCAAATTCCTCAACTCTGGCCTCTCATCCAGATACCTAAACCACTTACCCAACCACAAACTATGGAAATAGATCATGTGAATAAATCAGATAGAACTAGCCTTTTCTTATAATAATGGAGCCCAGAATTTTCCAAAATTGTAAAAATGCAACACAATTGTATAATGCAATGTAATATAATCAAATAGCACAATGTAATAGAAAGCAATAAAGTACAGCATGATTTCATTCCACAGTGTGACACCACACAGCACAATCCAATACAGCAGAAGATAGAGCCAACTTTTTATCCTTGTTTAAGGTGGGCTACAGCACTACGAACAATATAGAATGGCCAACAAATGGTTGCATTCATTCACTCTCTCTTTCTCAGTATCTATTCCTACTTGCCGAATCAATGGATAATTCTCCTAGCTTGTTTCTAAGATTCACTCCACTGTTGTACATTAAAATCGACAATGCTGTTTTTCCAACCATTTCAGAAAACAAAACAAAACAAAATAAACAAAATAAAATAAAATAAAAAACACAGTAGGACTTTTTCCAACCAGTGACCAAAGAGAATGTTTTGTCACTTCCAGTATATAGTAGAAAACCCAAGTTTAGCCTATAACCGGAGGTCTGAAGAGGTCTCTAATGCACTGACTAGACCACAAAGACATTGGGACAAATGAAATGTAGGTTCTTCTATCACTCTTCCACCAGCATGTCAGTTTCCCATTGGGTCCAGTGTTCATTTTCAAAAGGAGCCACTATGCAAAAGAGAGGGTTTTGGTATAGTTTCATAATTGGGAAAAGTGTGGGAGTCTTTACAATGTGAATGAGGATTGTGTGTCGGAACCTACTCTCTATTAATCTATAATTTAGCAATCTTTCCATTTCTTTTAAAAGAGCAGTAGGTCGATGCATACACTAATGGGAATAATTATGGCTATGGTAGATGGAAAGTGCCAAGGTTTATATGCATGATGGAAATTCTGGCTACAGTATGGTAGGAGCTCTCTGGAATTACAGAAGTCTCACAGAACCTATTGGATGAGAAAGATGAGAGTAGACCATTCACAGGAAGTCTCTTTTCAAGTCAGCTTTTCATAGTTCTCTGCAGCTCTTTGAGGATTAAAATGGGATAATGAAATTACTGAAGTCTTCTTTTCCTGCTGCCTTCAACGTTTCTCAGTATTGTTGTCTTTTCCAAGAATCGTGCCTTCTGATGATGTGCCCAAAGTAAGACGGACTCAATTTCATTATTTTCCCTTGCAAAAAGTTCATCTTTCCAGCAGTCTAGTGCATCCACAAAACTCTCATTCAGCACCATTCAGCGTGCATACTGTGAATACAAAATACACAACTTGATGTACATGGTTGAGCATTATCCCATATTTTTGTTGTTGTTCAATCACACAGCTGAGTCCGACCCTTTGCAACCCCTTAGACCATCGCATGCCAGGCACTCCTATCCTCCACCATCTTCCTCAACCCGGCCAGCATCAACAACACCATCTAGCCATCTCATTTTTTGCCGGCCCCTTCTTCTTTTGCCCTTGACCTTTCCCAGGATCAAGGCTTTTTCAACTGAATCCTCTCTTCTCATTTGATGTACAAAAAGCAGCTGGATGGCCCTCTCTTTCTCTTTCAAGTACAATATGAGCTCACTGGGATCCTATCATGTCTAGAACTGATTTCAAGCAGATAATAATACAGGGCTTAGAAAAATTCTATTTTTTTTTGTCTGCAACTTTTATAAACTCTCAGCTAATATAAGTAAAGGTCTCCCTTGCTCGAAAGCCAGTTGTATCCGACTCAACTCCATTTATATCCAAAGAGCCAGTACCATCTGCATCTCCAGATATTTCCATGGACATGTGGCAGGCATGACTAGATACCAGAGTGCACAGAACATTGTTACCTTCCCACTGAAGTGGTCCCTATTTATCTAATTGTAATTTCTTGCTTTTGAACTGCTAGGTTGGCAGGAGCTGGGAGAGAGAGGGGAGCTCACTCCATCATGCAGCACTCAGGTCTTGAACTGCTGACCTTCCAGTAATCAACTTCAGTGTCTTAACCTCTAAGACACTGCAGTCCCCTATCAGCTAATATAGCTACTGGTTATTGCAAGCTGTGGCATAATTCGATATGTAACAAATTTAGAAAAGACTTTGAGGAAGGAAGGTCATGCTCTTCAGGACCATGGAGAGCTCTCGGGGAAAAGATGTAGCTCCAGCAACATGAATGCTTAATAATGATAAAAAATATGCCTATGAAGAGGTTTCAGGGAATATAAATGCTTTGTACTCTCACTGAGAGCCTTGCAGACCAGAATCCATCAATGGTTTTGGACTGAGCTTTCTGCTTGTTCCAGTACAGATGGAGTCTGCACCAGTTTTGAGGGTGCTGCTGATATCCTGTCTCTTCCACTGGTGGCAAATTGGTTAAACTGCTGTACTGCAAACCAAGAGGCCGTGAGTTCGATCCTGATGGGTTCAAGGTTGAGTCAGCCTTCCATCCTTCGAAGGCCGGTAAAATGAGTACCCAACACATTGGTGGAAAAATGCAAATTAACTTGTGAACCACCCAGAGAGTGCACTAAGCACTCTGAGGCACTGTGGTTGCTTTTTGCTTTGCTATCTCCATGGGTTTTAGACTTCCATATATTTCTGATCTTTTCCTGGAGTGGAATAGTTGCACAGGCGCTCACAGGTGATTTTCACTGAAGTAACACAGAAAAAGTAACTTGATGTGTGTGAACATAAGCAGTATTTTCTATCTATGCTGCTGTTCTATCAAGGTACACATTGTCTTTAGTAAAACAGGGCAGGCTGAGTTAAGTAGAAAACTGGAGCAAGAGGCTTCTCAACATGATGAGGCATTTTGCAGAGGATTTAAAGACCCACAACATTTCCTACTTGAGCAAAGAGCGAAGAAAAAGAACAATTATTCCCATTTCAGTGTTTCTGCAATCCACACAAAGTCTCTTTAATGTTCTTCTCCCGAAAAAAAATATAACCCTCCCTCATGTCTACAGCCAGTGCAGAAATAAATCTGGCCAATTATTAAGAGTGATGCAACTAACCCATCCAGTGATGCAGTTTTGTAAATAAAGTACAAATCATTCCAGCTTTAGGAAATTCGCACAATTGTACAATTTTGTACAAAAAGGGTAAAGTGCACACAAAACACAATTCTTGCAAATCCAAAATCTATCAAGGACACCAGGAAATGACTTGCCAATCTTGTCAGTAAGGAGGAGAATGTTGTAATTCTTGCTCTTCACATGTAAGGAATTACTGCTGTATCTAGACCTCAGGGGTAAATCCACCACCTAGAGCAGTGATGGCGAACCTTTTAGAGACTGAGTGCCCAAACAGAGGGGCAGGGTGAACTCTGTGCTGGGAGGAGGGAGGAAGCGCTCCCATTGGGCTGCTGGGAAAAGGGGCAGGGCAAATTCTGTGCTGGGGCAATGATGTGCATGCCCACAGAGAGGGCTCTGAGTGCCCCCTCTTGCACACATGCCATAGGTTCACCACCACTGACCTAGAGTTTCTGAAGTCAACAGATGACAGAAGGAGCTTGTGTGGTTGTTGGAAAGAAAGCTAGAGTCTTGAGTGAGAATGATGTTCCTCTGTTAACTAGAAAAAAATTAGGCCAGGCTTCTATTTACAGTATATTAAATGTGGTCAATCCACAGGCATTTGGGGACTGTGCTATATGCATTTGCATCTAAAGAAAGCTTACCATAAGTTATAACAAAGCTTCAGCCACAAATTATAGCTACAGAGATCCTGATAGACTTTTCTTCCCCACTATGTGCCTCAACCAATCTTTTCAAACAAGTCAACATGTATTGATTTTAAAAAGAAGTTTATTAACTAGATGCGATACACATGTTTGAAAAAAGTATTTGGATTGTTCTTCCCTGTTCTGAAATTAATTTAGATCAAGGGCTCTGAAATAAATCTGACAGTACCACCGTAAATCAAAGAAAAGAAAGTGGATCATGGCTTGGTTCACAGTTTTGCAAAAACAACACTAGGCTCTGTTCTGCTCAAGAAAATACAACTGTTCCTATTGAAGTTCTGCAAAAGAAGGAGACTCAAGAGTGTTTATTAGCAGCTATAACCTTAATCAAGTCACACTCCGAGAAATATAAAGAAACTATTTTCTCTCTCTAATGCCTTCTCCAAAGCCAAATAAAGGAGGAAATGGGACTTCTTTCAAGAATCTTCAAGGCAAGTGTAAGGGCTTCTAAAAATATCTCTAATTCTGGAAAAGTGCCAAAGTTTACAACGATGGAGATGGAGGCTCCGTCTCTAGCAACCTCTCCTGCCACAACAGACAACACCTGATTCCTTTGGAGAATGGATATTCCTATGATAGTGATGACGAACCTTGGCACTCCAGGTGTTCTTGGATTGCAATTACCAGAAGGCCAAGTCAACACTTCTTCCAATCAGGGCTTCTGGGAATTTATTTATTTATTTATTTAGACTTATATCACTGCCCACTGGCCACAGTGACTCAGGGCGGCTAACAGTCGACATAAAATACAGCTTAATTATAAACAGCTTTAGGCAGACCCCAGTCAATTGAAGTTCCAGAACATCTGGAGTGTCAAGGTTTGCCATCACTGTCCTATGACACACTGAACTTGCTTAACTTGGATGTTCCAAGGACTTTCAGATACTGGGGTTTTCTTACCACTCAGGGTAGTACTGGAGAAAGAAAAGGTTGGCTAATGTTGACAGCAACAGAGAGCAAAAGTTGAGTGTGGAACTGTGGATCGGGTGCAAATTGGAAAAATCAGGAGCTCTTATCTGTTGAGTTGAGTGGCAGCTCAGCATTTATGATATTATACATCAGGCAGTAGTACCATTTTTTGACAGAGCTAGAGCTAAATTAAATTATGCTTGTTCAGAAGTCAGGGTTCTCATGCTAAAGGCATCCAAGGCAACTTCATCAGATTTTGCCGTTGATTTTACAGTGCAAGCTAATCTGTGTGCAAGAACAATGCTCTTACTGGCGCTGGTGTAAGATTTTCTTGCAGAATTCTTATAATAATATTGTGGGGAATGGTTTCATTCACATTACAATGCAGAAGGGAAGATGAAACCTTCTGCGCCTTAATGACCTGGTGTTGCTTGCCATTAAATCTGACAATGTTGCTAATGATTCACTGAGTCAAACAAATGTATCAGGGATGTATGTAATACAATATTTTTGAACTTCCTGTTCAGTCCAGGAATTCTCCACAACAGGTACCTCCAGCCAAGGAAAGCTCATCACTTCCCAAAAAATGTGTCCCATTGTGATCAAAATTAATTTGTACAACTCAAATACTAAGGACATACCTTTAACCCTTAATCTGAATGTTTCACAGTTCAGTTGTCCTTCTCAGACTCTCCTCCTATTCCTTCTCTCTGTGATCCCTTCCCTGTTTCTAACAAAACATCATATTAAAGATAAAAAAAATGTCTTGATGCTGATGCAATCTGTATGAATTTGGGGCATTTGTGGGTCCATGTTTCTTTCTGTGAGCCATCAGAAGCCATGAGTGCATGGCTTATTGTATAATACATGTCAAGTGAACATATGAGTCCAAACAAAGGATATACTGTAGTCTTCATCTCCTATACAACAATAATAATATACTCATCCATTTCAAGGCTCTGGTGGTGGAAATGGAAGGAGTCTCCCCAAAGCATGTAAGAGTTGAGAGTAATTCTACTCCAGCAGCATCAGTGGACTTCTTCTGAGATGAATGAAGAAGATGAGGATCTGGCTTATACTTTTATACTAGATGTCATCAAACCTGGCTCTCCAGGTGTTCTTGGACTTCAATTACCAGAAGCCCAAGTCAGCACTCATTCTGATCAGGGCTTATTTATTTTATTTAAATTTGTTTTATCACCCTCCTCCCAAAAGGAGAATTGAAGTCCAAGAAATATCTGGAGAGCTAGGTTTGAGGACCCCTGCTTTAGACTAACCAAGTGTTCCACTGTCCAAAATGGAAAGACTATGGTTTGTTGCCTAAAGCCTGAGTTGCCAAGAACATTTTAACTTGCAGAGCAAGTCTTCTCCTGCAGGTTTAGCAGTCTGGTCTAGCAGTTTAGAGTCCATCAGAAATTCTGTTTGTTAGAACTACTTCCTCTGATGGCAGCATGGTGTGTTTTCCTTACACAGATATACCTCAAAGAGTGGGCAGCTCCTAGATAATGAGAAACAAATAGACCAATTACTGGCATTGAATGACCATACTATACATTCAAAAACTGCACAACTATTTCAGCCTGAAACATGAACAAATTAAGTTCTACAGTTGCCTAGGCTTTCCAATATATTTTCAGAAAGGAGGAGTGAGGGAAGATTGGAGTGTTACCATCATAGTAGTCTGCTTCCAAGTTGTGAGCAGCCCTTTTTCATTAAATCTACTAATGATAAAAATCATAAAATGTTTCATATTAGTGACCAAGGTTTTTCCCTTCTTCTTCTTAGTTTCCCCATTCCATTTCTTTCTCCTTTTATGCTAGTTTCTTCTTAAACTGTAAACTGATTGGTAGGGACTGGCTCCCCCTCTGACCATAAAACCACAGTATCAGTGTGGTCATTCAATCAACCAATCAAGCAAAATCCTGTCTCATTTTTTCAGTAGACTTTCAGTGGAAGTTAGTATCAACTGAACCTTGTTAATTAGAAAGACCTCGCCTTCTTTAGTCAAAGACCAAGTTTGTAACTAGACATGTTTACAATGGTGCTGAAAATGTGAGTTTCCATTCTACAGTCAAGTCAATGCAACCAATTCTGACTGGCTACAAAAGAGTGAATGTGTGAAGTTTATCGCCAGCATCAATTGCAACATCCCATCCCCAGAGGTTGAATTAGAGGAGAAAGGGAGAACAAGCAATGATCAGCAAAATTGTCAACACCCAGAGGCAGGTGCAACTTCCACACTTAACAAGGATGAATTTGAGACGAGTGATTACAGCTACATTGGCCCTAGAGAACAAGAGGCAAAAATTGCAAAGTGATGCTTTTTGGAAGGTGTGTGGAATGGACGTGCACAGCAAATTAAATATCTCTGTGGAATGATCTACAAGCTTTATGGTTGTCTTGTAGCATTTAATGGTCCAAGTCAGAAAAGTATATTTTTTTATATACATATTCTTCATTTGACAAATAGTTAGGCCATGGTTTGTATATTTGTTTGCACAATGGAGAAAGCCCTGATGCTGGGAAAGATTGAGAGCAAAAGGAGAAGGGGGTGGCAGAGGATGAGATGGTTAGATGGCATCGTTGATACAGTGGGTGTAGATCTGGGTGGGCTACAAAGGAGCCTGTCATGTGGTGGTCCATGGGGTGGCAAAGGGTTGGACTCGACTGTGCAACTGAACAACAACAATAACAACAACAAAATGTGCTTTGAGTGCTTTAAGACACAAAGTTTATCGGAGGAATTTATACGGAATTAATTTTAGAAACAAGAAATACATAACCAGGCAGGTACCCCTATGCAGCTTCCTAATGTTTAGAAAAAAATATGTCAAAGGAAGAAAAGGTTGAGGAGAGAAAAGGAAAACAAACAAACAGTAAGTCAAGCTGGATTTTAAGTAAAATATGTATTCCCTGAAGTTAATTTGTTTTTGTCTCCACAAAGAGATTTCCTTGAAGCGAAGTACCTGGATGAGTGGTTGTATGGCAACAGTGGCGATGGTGGCAACTACAATGACAGTGGCAACAGCAGCAGCAATACCAACAACAACCAAGAGAAAAATCATATGCAATGATTCTTTTGAGACTTTGTTGCAGTAAAGTGCAGGCAAAAGGCTTCACGATTATTACTTCCATTACGTCGTTGTCATCCTCCTCCTCCTCCACCCTTCTTCTTCCATGTCTAGGCCAGACATGAAACTATCAAATTAATTGACCTTTGGTGAGTTCATTCTGTAGTTCCTTTTGCCTGACTTGTGTGAGAAAGATTAGCTGGCACAAGGTGGCCATTGCCCGAGTATTGGTATGCCTGATTGTGGTTCAAAAATATCACAATCTTCAAGGAGGCTCTTTCTATGTACCCCAGTGTTCCTAGTGTTAAAGCTCCTTTCTTATGGAGGCCAGGCATGTAAACCAGGGGACTGGCTTTCAAACAGTAGGGTAGATTCTGTTTTTCTAATAAGAGGGAAAGCTCAAAATAGTGTGGCTGATGAAATCCAACCAGAGAAGATCAAAGTTCCCCTCTCAATGGGGAATAGCAAAGAAAGGGGCACACCTATCATAGGTCTCTCTCTCTCACACACACACAAGACATGCCTTCTACTGCCCTACAATATTCCAAGACTGATACCTATGTATTATCAAAAGGCTGAGAAAGAGTCTTAAGAATAATTTTCTAACTACTAATCTTGCTAAGATGTGTGTGTGGGGTGTGTGTGTGCGTGTGTGGGGTTATTCATGGGATTTCACATACATTATGTCAGAATAAGATGTGTGACATTAAGATAATGAAATATCTAGCTCTGTGTCTTGTATCTGCACACTAGCCAAGAATGTGATGAATCCTGTCTGGTTTATTCAAGTCTCCCCCACACTAAAATGGTATGCTGGGCCTCTACGATCAACGCTGGCACTTAATGTTTTTTAAAAGTATTTTTAAAAAATCTATTTTAATGCAAAAAAGCTTTGTTCGTGGTCTTCTGTTTCAACAGACCTACCACTGAGTAGGAGGAAGACTAATTTGTGAACTTTTCAAAAGTCATGTTGAAGATATTGTTGTCGTCAGCTACTGCTCGTCTCCGAGTACTGTATACATTTTTCTTGGAAATTATTTTTGAAGAATGACAAAAAGGAAAAATACCACCGGTGTGAATTTGTTTAAGGTGGATCGCAAGTTGCCATGAAGTGACCCACACACTGCGATCATGGAGCCATCTCCTGCGGCACGCATGAAATGAGACATGCAGGATTTAACACCGGGACTGCAATGGACTGCCTTAGGCTTGAAGATATTAACAAGGTGCACCTTCAGAGCCAGCCCATCTGGAATGGCTTCTTCCAACTCCATAACCATTGGAAATCAGAATAAGTAGTTTCCTCCTCCACTCATTTTGCCATTGGGCCCAATAGGATGGTTTCCAGTAGCATGTCTTCCACTGAGGGGGCCATCACCGTACCTAAAGTAGCTCATCCACCCGTAGCCATTGGCCTTTTTAGGGAGTCAGTTTATTTACCACCACGTAACACTCAGCGTTGAGTCACTGGCTATACAGTCTACACCATTACTGTAATCAATGTTCTATAAATCTCCTTATTACAGAATTATGGCTGCATCTAAGTTTTTGTAACTAGTTTCTTGAATAAGGTTGAAGCTGCCCTCCCATTCTTTTCTATTTCACAGCTCAGTGGCTATTCTATATTTTCTGAAAAGCATTTCTTACATTAAGCATTTAAGTGCATTGCTTTTAGCATGACATATCAGTTGTCCGGTTGCACCCTCTACCCGTAAAGACTGCAATGACACCTTAAAACAGTGATGTGGAAAGAACACACAGACTAATCAAGAGGGTTGCCAACTAATTAAAGAACTTCATTGGGCTACTTATCAGCCTTTGATTAGCTGCATTGGTTGGTTGATCAACCACATGCAACGAATAATTTATCAAATCCTTAAGACGGATTTCTTCTGAAACATTTCAAGGAAGCGAAAACTAAACAATTCAATAAATAGAAGATTATATTTCTTGCTTCAAGAGGCAGAATTTTCCTCCCCATTATTGCAACATGGTAAACCCTCATAATAATCAGTGTGGGTGTTCTTAACTTGAACTCTCATTATGGTTGGTGGTGTTGATTGATCTATCATTTAAGCGCCTTCATGCGTGGCCTGTCTTAATTAGGATGATGTGGTGTGTTCTGGGAATCACCCCTCCCCTCAAGGAATGGGGCTTTTCGGGTGGACACCATCTGGATGCTTCGCGTACTGGAAAGCAAAAGTCTGCTGGCTGTTCTAGTCCCGCAGAGAGGAAACTTCTCTGAGTATGTCAATCAATGGAACATTTTCAACCTGAATATTCAAAATAGAGTTGCTCAGGGCTGTAGCCAGAAGGGGGCTGGGGGCGGACAAAAACCCTCCTGAGCTAACAGGGCCCCCCAAACCACCCTGGGATGCCAATGTTATATATGTGTGTGTGTGTGACATTGTTGCTCCTCCTGAAAAAAATTTAACACACACACACACCCCATCTAAAATCCTGGCTATGGCTCTGGAGTTGCTTGCCATAAGAAATAATTAAGTTGTCTTATCAGAGGAGAACCCCCTCCCCCCACCCTCTAAAGATGGCCTTTGGACTCACATCACACTGGTCCTTTTCCTACACAGCTGAAGGAGTAAATTGTTATTGTTGTTGTCATCACTACTGCCACCACTCTTCTTCTTCTTCTTCTTCTTCTTCTTCTTCTTCTTCTTCTTCTTCTTCTTCTTCTTCTTCTTCTTCTTCTTCTTCTTCTTCTTCTTCTTCTTCTTCTTCTTCTTCTTCTTCTTCTTCTTCTTCTTCTTCTTCGTTAACTGCCTACATGTCTGAACCAACTGTAACTCATTTTTACCAACCTCGGAAGGAGAGAAGGATGAGTCGACCTTGCTCCAGTAGGGTTCAAACTCATATTGTGAACTAAGTTTTGACTGCAGACCTGCATCTTAAACAATGTGCCCCAGGAGCCCTTAGAGCAGGGGTTCCCAACCTTTTCAAGTCAGGGGCCATGTCATACTCTCTGTCAGCTTTGAGAGCTGGATGGCCATTTTGCACTGCCTGCATGATGGGGGTGGCCATTTTGTGCCAACAACTTCAAAAGGGGGTGACCATTTTGTTTCTCAAATGCCCTTGGAGAGGTGTGGTGGGGCACATGAAATGGCACTACAGGCCAGATCTGGCCCATGGGCCTTAGGTTGGGAACCCCTGTCTTGGAGTTTCATTTTTTTTTAATGTTGTAATTCTTACCTTGGAAGATTTTCAGAAATATATTCAAAGTCAAGCCAGAAGTAGGGGATAGCTATTTACCGGTTTTTACCTTTTTGGGAGGTTCAGTTATGCACCTACTGGTTTGCTTTAGTCATGCCTCAACATGGCAAATTCACGTTTGTGTTGTGATATCTGAGGAAACAGTTCCACCTAGTGTCCATCGCAATAGGCTGTTAAGGTTTGGATGAGGAAGCAGACATCACCCTCTTGTGGTTCATAGTAAGATTAACTGATAAAGGAAGGGAAAGTGTGTGCAATGAGAATTTTCTGATTTTGACATTTGTGCAAATATTATGTCACCAAGCATAGGAGAAGAAAATGCATCACTGTTTTTTTTTTTACATCTGTTGGAAAACATTTAATGTCATCCTTCTATCAGCTAAGTGATTTTTTTTTTTTAAAAAAATATCATGTCACAAGCAGCAAAGGTGCTTTCTGGGTTGAAAGGATTTTTGCTGGAGGAACTCCGCTCAGGGGATGCCCTGAATGAGGCTCCTTTCATGTCCCCAAGATCTTTTCCCAGCTAACAAGGTGAGCTTCTTAACCACTGAACCACTGCAGTCAAAAGAGATGAGCACACTGTTACTTTTCCTGACAAAGTAGTACCTACTTATCGCCTTGCAATTTCCTGCTAGGCTGGCAGTTGGGGCAGCCAATGGGAGCTCACTCGGTCATCCATTACTCTGGTCTCAAACTGCTGGCCTTCCGGTTGTCAAGGTCTGTGTCTTAACAACTAAGTCACTGCAGCCCCTTAAAAATGTGTATAAGCTCCTTCAAATGTAAACGTAGAATGATCGCTCAGGGTTATATGGTGACTAGTCATCATTTGTAAGGGACTTTTGATTTGAATTTCAGCATTTGATATCTGACACTCTTCAACACAGCATCATACCTGACTCTATTTGAGAACTGGCATGATGTTATTTGGTACATTATTGTATATAACGTGGATGCTTTGCTTTCCCAATTTTCAGGTGGAAAGACAATCTGAGGGTGAATAGTGCTGGACGGTGAATTTGATATATTGGTGGCTGCTGCAACTCGATCTGAGTATATGTTTTTCCCTGCCCCAGGGCACCAGGAGGCCTGGATTGGAAGCCAGCTGGTTCTGGGCCGTCTTCGCCCTCCGAGGAAATCAGGAAAAATGCCACTGGCATGAATTTGTCTGAAGTTTGATCCCAGCTTGCTATGAAGTGACCCACACACTATGATCTCAGAGCCTTCTCCTGTGGCACATATGAAATGAGACATGCAGGATTTAACACCGGGATGGCATTGGACTGCCGCAGCCTTGGGGATATTAACAAGGTGTGGCTTCACAGCCAGCCTATCTGGTATGGCCTCTATTGCCTCCATGATCATTGGGAATCACAATAAGTGGTTCCTCCTCCGCTCATTTTGCCATTGGGCCCAATAGGATGGTTTCCAGTGGCATTTTCTCCACTGCAGAGACCATCACCCCACCTAAGGGGGCTCATCTGCCCATAGCCCTTGGCCCCTTTAGGGAGTCAGGTTATTTACCACCCAACAATTGGCGTTGAGTCACTGGCTGTACTGTCTACTCCATTATCGTAGCAGGATGTCCAGCCAGACATTTGATATACATCTTACATAGTTTTGTGCAATTCCAGTTGTTATCCGGTAACATTTTGCCTGCCTGCTTACAAGTTCCTCCCCCCCCCCCTGTTTCATAGGTACTACGTGAGTGGATTTTTAACAAGATTCTGGATCCATTTACCCTTTCACCCTCCATACCATTTTTACTTCTACTTGTTTCAGAAATCACTCCAGACTCTTTCACCCCTTCCCTGCCCTGCTTCTGTGACACCACAATCAGGGGCGTAGCTACCGCCGTATCTGCCATATCAATTATACGGGGGGGGCCGGGCCATGGGGGCCCCCAACGTGCGTAAGCAAAAATTAATAAAAACTTCCCAATTTTTTTTATTTCACAAAGGCCCCCAAACAAATTTTTATACAGGGCCCCACCAAGGCACGCTACGCTTCTGACCACAATCCAACAGTCATAAAGGCTTATTTTGATCTCAGTTTTTGGTTCCTGAGATATCAGGGAATGGGGTTTTGCACACCTTGCACCTCTTGTGCCTTGTACCTGTCCAGAAGAAACAAGACAATTCAGAAACCTCCCAACTTTTGAAATTCTCCACCCTCCTTTTTGCTCACCTTGTTCCAGCACAATTTGCTAAAATGTTTACAACGGCTTGCAAAACAATCCCAGAAAATTGGTCCAAGGGTAAAAGTAGGCCAAAATCATGAGGTAGTTTAGAAAATAAGTTTTACATCTTGTCCGCAAAGAGTGCTGTTGCCATCTACATTTCATTGCCACAACCTTCTGGTCCTAATGTTTTCAATTATCGTTCTTTGTACCTTGAGTGTACGTTTATCAGGCCAACAGTTTAAGTGTCTGACAATAAAGGCTGATGCCACAATAAATCTATTAGTCTTTAAGGTGCCTTAGAACACTTTATTGCAACAGATTAACACGACTCCTTTAGCAATGCATGGAAAGTGACTCAAAACAATTCCCGCAAGCCATTTCAACACAAATTGCTCCATCCAGATTTCTAATAGAAAAGAACCTCTTCTACAAATGTTTGTTTAAAAACTGTTATTTGGAAATCAGTTTATTACTAAGACTCTTTATTGCTGGGGTGGGCTAAATGTAACCATTTAAGGTCTGCTTCATTCTCCACAGGCTCATCTGGCATTGCCAAAGTCCTTATCATCATTAAAACAGGGAAATCAACAGTTCTTCCAGTAAACAAGGTACTAGAGGACGTCAGTGCTGATGTAGTAAAAGGAATGACCTTATCATGTATTTTGCATCCCAGTGGCAGTGGCCACTTGTTCTTATTTTTAAAAAGGAGCACATTCCTCCAACTGAAGATGAGCCAGATGACAAACCTGGTGTTGAAGGTCCTCTCCACTTGAAGGGCTGTCCAGCTGTTGAGTTGATTGACTCTGAAGGGTGAAGAGAAAGCCTGTTATCTGAAGATAAAGAACTGTAAGAAGGGAGATCAGAGAGCTTGATGTTATCCATGCAGTAAGCAACTGGCTAACAGGATCATTGGGCCATGGTGGCTTATTGGTTAAGACACTAAGTTTGATGACCAGAAGGTTAGCAGTTCAAGACCCAAGTCTACACGATGAAGTGAGCTCCCACATCTGACACAGCTCACCAACCTAGCAGTTCGAAAGCAAGAAATTGCAAGGAAATAAATAGGTGCCACTTCAGTGGGAAAGGCAGCAGCATTCTATGTACTCCAGCATTTAGTTATGCCTGCCACATGATATCTCAGACACTGACAGCACTGGCTCTTTGGTTGTAAACAGAGATGAGCACCACCACCCCTAGAGTCAGACACAACTAGCTTTTGAGGAAGACCGTTACCTAACAAGATCACTAAGCACAAAAAGTCACTATCTTGTCTTGTCACTGTCTTCCCAGCTTGAATGAGGTGCTTTGCACATCTCTTTAAACATTTGCAATCTTCCACCTGTCCATATAAATCATTCAAATCATTGGCCTCTTTTGTCCTCCTTCTTTTGGGATGGGCAAGTCACCACTCAGGGTTTCTTAGCAGAATTGCTGGGATTTCTGTGGTGGAGGTCAATGGAATCCTGGACAGTGGCAAGTTTTCAGAGGGAAATGTATGCCTCTGGTTTCCAGAAGTTGCTGACTTCTGCTGTATAGCCAAAATCAATAAAGCCTTAGCGCAGCTTGACAGAGAGCAATTAGCTGTAACTGCCAGGCCCAATTCAAGAAGAGCAAATAAAGTATTGATAGTTTTACTTCCATCTGGAGCACTCTAACTTTCTGGATCTCATGGGAAGAAATCATGTTCTTTTGTGAAAAATGTACTTTCAGGAGAAGGCTAAAGTACCGCAGGCTCCTTCTTCTGGACATGTAGGCTAGTAACTTCTTCTTGGTTGCTTAACCATACACATAGGTGGAACAGGGGGTTGAGACTACTGGTGAACAATCTGTTGTACAAGGCAGCTACAGAACAGAAAATAGACGGGCTGTGACATCTGTCATGCAACACCATAAGCACCATAAGCCTCAAGTCCACTGGCTCAGGTCCAGGAAGAGTTTCATGGCAAGAACAAATATTCTTGAAGATACACAAGAACAAAAACAAATTAGAAGATGGAGGAAAGTCATCACTGGACAAGAAACAACATTCAAATAGGATATAGCTGAGGAACTCAACCTCCCCAATGCCACTTGGAGGACCCTGAATAGGATGAGGGTTGGAGTCCCTAAATGCAAGATCAACATGCTCAAGTGGGGACTGTTGGAAGACAACAACACACGGTGTGAATGTGGAGAGATATAGGATGTGGCTCATTTACTGGTTTGCTGATTGCTGCCAGAAACATACACTGATGAGGACTTAAGTTTGGGCAACCACAAAGCCAAGAAAGTGGCTTCATTTTGGCAGTCCAGGGGACATGAAAGCAGCAGCAGCAACACATGATGGGCTTTTAATTGGACAGGGGCTCACATAGCTCTTCTAATCATGGGTCAATTGCACAATGGATTGTTGTATCTAGAAAATTTCACTAACAGGACCTTAGCTCTAGTCTTCTGTGTACTGAGATGAAGAAATCTCCCTCAAGAAGAAATTCTGTTGTGCATCTCTTGTGGTCTATGATGATCGGGCTGAGGTACAACTTTACCATCACTTCAAACTCCTGTCTGGGTCCTTGAAGCAAACACATCATGCAGTATTTCAGTCAACCGCAATGCAAATTGCCAGCGAGTCTAAGGACTTCCATATTTAACGAACATATTAACATATCCAGCTGGCCACCTCTCGTGGGTTCCTCCTGCCCCTCCTTCTCTTCGGCAAAACGTTGTCTCAATTAACAAGGCAGCATTTGCAATCAAGCTTTTTGGACGGCTTTGGCCATGACCGTATGCAGGTTTTTTTTGTGCAGTCCTGGACAGGCACCTACTCCCACCCTGCGCTGGTAATAAGCCCTAAGAAGGTTGTGCAGCTCTAAGTGCTAGGGGGGCTCTGATCTACTTGTGGAGGATGTGGATGTCAGTGACTCGCTCTAATCAATTAACGCTATTAAATATCAAGTATTTCCCAAGAAGCTGGCATTCCTAATCTCCTTCACCGCCTTCTCTTTTCACACACCGTGGACTGAAGCCTTTCCCCACCGAGAGGGGCCCAGTCCCCTCAATCTCTCCAGGCTTATTGCTAACTCTCCCCTGCAAGATTAGAGTTAAAGACATAATAAAGGGCCCTTTAACGAGAGGGGGAACGCTGGCCGAAGGAGGTGGGGAAGAAAGGCAGCCCCCTCGCTGGAGCTCAAACTTCATCTACCTCTTCCTGTGGAGAATAAAGAGCGCTGTTCACCCCAGCAACCAGAAGGTGTGAGCTGGATATGTCCTTTTTGGATAGGCCATAGCTGGAAGCTGCCAGCCCTGAGGCTTACTTGTGGTGGCATTTTTGTGTGTACCTCAAATTAGACAGAGTGCCTCGAAACACATTAGAGACATGGACTAAATGGTTGCCGGGGAGACGGGACCTTCATGCCGACCCAAGTTTGAAAGGGTCCTGCTGTATCTATAAAAGCAACCCTCAGTCTGCCTTCAATGGCTGCTTTTCTTCAGATCAAGGTTAATAAGGCATCTCCCCCACCTATCACGTTTTCCATCCCTTTCTCACAGCGGACACCAGACCCTATAGAGGTGGGGCGCCTGCCGCTTCGCTTCCAAGGTTTCCACCCGAGAGCCTGTCCCAAGCCCGCTTTTGTTCTCAACCTGTTTTTTAATTACAAATAATCTCCCCTCATACTATGGGCACAGGGAGCAGAGTGGTCCACACAGGGATAAAGAAAAGCCCTGGGATCTGCTCCATCACTAACTGTAGGAGCTTGTGTTGCTTTTTGCCAAGGAATGGAAAAGATCTATACTAGGTTGGCATGGCAGTGCAGGTTTGATAATCTAGTAAAAACCCACACTCAACTTCCTCATAGGATTGCCGTCAATCCCATGTATGAAAAATGAAAAGTAATTGAGGACGCATCACAAAATTATTTTGTGAAATATAGAAATAATTTAGCAATATCTTTGCACATCATTGCTTTAACAAAAGGTAACAAAAGTTGATCATTGTGTATCTATCATATGATGATGATCATAGAGAGGGGTGCCCAAAAATGTATCTACATTTTAAGAAAGAAAGATGGTAATACAGTACTCAATATATACCGATAACAAAAAGTGAATACAAGTCAAGTTTGACTTTTGCAATTACAAGAGGTGGTCAAAGTGGTTGCCATCAGTGTCCAGACCTGCAATGATGAGGATTACATCCTGTTTTAAGTGGCTGACGCAGAAATGTAATCTTTGAGAGCAAACCATGTTGACTTAATCCGACTCCTTAAACACACAAATGTTAACAGCCTTCTGCCATCTTCAAGTCAAGATATCCTGCTTTGCTGGGCTCTGTTGAGTTTTTAAAAAGAATGGCAAAAAATGTTCTTGACAGGAAAAGTCTGCTTGGTAAGTCTTAGGAAAACAGAAAAGAGTATTTTGATAAATAATATATGGCCTTTGCACTTCACTGCTTTTACTCTCTTCAAGAGTGAGAACCTCTCTCTCGTTTGATGTGAGAGGCTTGGTAACAGGAAGGCAGGCTGACTCGGTCAAGGACTCCTTGACTGCTTTTTCGCTTGACTCTGTGAAGTGAGAAGTCAGTTTACTCTGCTCTCTTAATGGAGTTACAAGTGAGAAAAACAATGTCACTGGGGTTTCTGTGTGTGTTTCCCACCTGTGCCTTCTGGAGCAAACAGGTTTCCTTTGTTCCATTTTAGGGCGAGTTATATGGTGATGCTGGAGACTGTGGTGGCTTAGTGGTTAAGATGCTCAACTTAGTGGTTAAGATGCTGAACTTGATGACTGGAAGGTTGGCAGGTCAGCATTTCAAGACCCGAGTGCTTCACGATGGAGTCAGCTCTCATCTTTGTCCCAACTCCTGCCAAATTAACAGTTTGAAATCAAGAAATGGCAAGTAGATGGATAGGGACAACTTTGGTGGGAAGGTAAACAGTGTTCCATGTCTAGTCATGACTGCCACTTGTCCACAGAAAAGTCTGCAGACACAAGCAACTCTTTGGCTATAAATGGAGATGAGCACTGAACCCTAGAGTCAGGTACGACTGGCTTTCGAGCAAGGGTGACCTATATGGTGATGAATAATGAAAGCAGGAGAGGAAGACATGGGATGTGTTGACGCTAACTGGAAATCCAAGATGTGGGGTTCAACTTGGAGAAGACTCCAGGGAGATAGTGTTCCACCAGATTTGCTCATTGGCCACAGGGCCCTTTTGGCATCATGCCTTCATGTGGAAAGTCTGCGTGACATGAACCATGGTTATAATCATAAGCAAGCATGCAAACAAAGAGTACATTTCACTGTTTCCCCATGTGTAGTGTTGTGTATATGGAAATGGATTTGGGACAGAGACATCCAGATATATATCTTTATTCCATAATGAGATGGTGAGTGCTCCAATGCTGGAGGCCTTCAAGAGAGAATGGGACAACCATCTGCCAGATCTATTTTGATCAGGATTCCTGCATGGAACAGAGTTTGACTTGATGGCCTCATAGAACCCTTCCAACTCACTTATTCTATGATTCTATCACCCTGGTCTAGTTCACCACCCTAATTGCTTGTTGTCAGGATACCCATGTGCTCACATGCACAAACTTGTAAAATAAGCAGTCTTGTGCTAGAGGAAAGGTGGAGTAAAATTTAAAAAGCAACTGAAACCAAGATATATAGACCTTATAAAGATATTCATTGTGTTGTCAGTTATATAGACCCTGACCTTCCTAGACACAGCCTTGTTCTCCTAAGAAATATTTGTGTGAAGCAACTCCATCAGTTACAGCAAAGTGACCTTGAGATGGGTCTGCCATCTTGCCTATAAATGAACAAGAGATGGAAGGAAAATGCACACTTTTGGTGTTACTGTATAATTATTAACATTACTTGCATATGGAAGCAAGGGTCAGCCTCCAGGAATGGGAATGTTGGGAAATCCATTAGACTTTTGTGTAATCCATAATGGATCTCCTCAGAAGCACAGCAATGGTGTTTCAAGCCAGGGGAGACTTTCAAGTTTAATCTGGCATTAATTAGGCTGTTATCTCAGCGTTATTGTATGGCTGTGAAACATGTACCCTCTATTGCCAAGACATCAAAGAGCTTGAGCGCTTTCACCAAGAGAAGCTAAGGTCCATCTTAAACATCAAGTGTCACCATCATCAGCGTTCTTGAGAAGGCACATGTAAATAGCATTGAAGCTTCCATCATAGGTCATCATCTTAGATTGATAGGGCATGTCCACTGTATGGATAGTTCCAGGCTTTGTCAAATTCTTTATGGAGCACATAGCAATAATGCAATTGTGCATGAATGGTTGTGGGCAGGTCATGGAGCCCGTTTGTAATGTTTTAAGAACCAGCTGAAACATACCATGAAGGTGTCAGGTATAAACCCACAAACTTGAGAAGCAGCGGCCGTAGATCGCCCACTTTGGTGCCAAACCATCTCTGCTGCTACCGATCAATTTGAAGGAGAACACCACAGACATGAAGAGGCCAAGTGACAAGTACAGAAGCTTCGTCAAACTCAACTATGTCCTCCATCATCTATTCAGTGTAATGTGTGTTGCTGCAAGTTTCATGCCATGATTAGTTTATTGAGTCACCAGAGACACATCCATCAACTGAGAAAACAACTTCCAGGAAAAATGTATGTTCGGCTACGAGTAGCAGCTGACGATGAATTAGAATAGAATAGAATTAGGTTCCATTCTGTGAGAGGAAAGTGCTTTATCTTAGAGTTTTTGACATTGGAAATGGTCCAGCCTAGCCTTGAAATTAATAGGAAAAAACTTGGCTTTTGCAGCTATCACACCATGTGTTGTGCAGATGTTCTCTTTACTTGTAGGTAATGGTTTTCCAAAGCATCTGGGATCTTTCTCTGGCATGTCTAATCTGGAATAATATATGACTTTGGAGTGTAAGGTTTCCCTTCATTATAAAATAACATTAATATTGTTTTAATTCTTTGCCTGGACGGCTAAAAAGAAAGATGCATCCCCAAGGGAACTGGCTAACTGGTGCTGCCACTGATTCGGACCTGGCCACAACCATTCATGCATAATTGCAATGCCTTTTATGTGGTGCAACTTTTGAGGAACTGGAAATTCAGCTAGTGTGACACACTTGATTTTGGACTCCCGTCAATCACTGGGCAGCCTTTATTTCTATTTTGGCTTCCCGTTAAGTCCTGGACCTAGTTTAGCATGCTGTTTATGATTTTTAAAACCCTTAGCAGTTTAGGTTCATTGTGGTTAGGTGCTGTTAAGTCATCTCTGACTTCTGATAACCCTAGGAATGAGACATCTCCAAAATGTCTTTCCCCACTCAAATCTGTGGCTTCCCTTAGTCAATCCATCTTGCATTTGGCCTTTCCTTTTTTTTCTGCTGCCTTCTGCCTTTCACAGCATTGTCTTTTCCAGAGAGTCTTTCCTTCTTATGATGTGCTCAAGGTAGGACAGTTTAAATTTTATCATTTTTACCTACATAGTTCAAGTTTGATTCTAGGACCCACTGACAGTCCAGGGTATATGCAGAGCTCTTCTCCAGCACCATATTTCAAATGAATCATTTTTTTGGGGGGCCTATCAGCTTTCTTTTATTGGCCAACTTTCAAACCCATACATGGTAATTGGCAACGCAATACTGTGGGTGATTTTGGTCTCTGCTAAAGCACCCTTATATCTGGTGGTCTTTTCTAATTACTTCATCTCTGTCCTCCAACCCTGAACACTTCCTTGTCTTCCCAGATTATCCGATAAGGCTCTTGGAAAACGAGTAAAACCATCCAGGCAATTAGAAGTCGTGTGAATAATTGTTTTGAGTAAATTTTATTTCTCATTTCATTGTAATTGTACCCTCCTCCTTTTAACCTGTTTTTATCCTGTTTCATGTAATCATATTTTATCTGATGTATTTTATTTTAACCTGATATGGTCATATAACTTATCAGTTATTATTATTAGTTCAAATTTATATTGCCGCCCACTCGCTGTGGCAACTCAGGGCAGCTTACAAACAATACATTACAATACAATGTTGGTGTGGGCTCAGGGGGAGGGGCAGGGAAGTCCTCAACTTGCCCTGGCTTCTTCCTCCCCAGCAGTTGGTGTGGGCACAGGGGGAGGGGCAGCAAAGTCCTCAACCTGTTAATAAAGTTAATAAAGTATGATAATGACTAGATTTTCAAACATGAATCCCAAGTGTCTGGGAGGGGGTTCTGATCAACATCAGGCTCCAGTTGAGGGGGTTTGCTTCCCGTTTGGATCTGGGTCCCCAACCCTGGCTAAAAACGTCCTTCTCCTTGTCAACAGGAATATCTGCCCTTCAGAAAGGGAGACGGAGAATTAATTTGAACCAAAATATTGGGGGTGCAGCCACTAGTAAAAATAGGGCCGGGAATCCTGGAAAGTTCTTTGTAGTTTAAAACTGTTGTAATCTGTAACTAATTGTGTAACATCCTCAGTGTTCCTTTCCCCCTTTCAATTCGAAGAGTGATTTTTGCATTTTTTGCTCAAGCCAATTCTCTTGGTGTAGAACAATAACAGTGCTTGAGTGCAGAGGGATGCAAATTTTCTTCTTTCAGGTTGTGATTCCATATAGAACCAGGAGAGCAGAAGTGCTGAAGAAGGCCTTGCTCCCACATCTCTCCTCCACCTACAACACCCATTTCCAAAGCGTTCAACTGTACTGCCAATTAGAGCTCAATTCCCACAGCATTCAAGAACATATTGACCCATTGTACGGATGACGACCTACCGTACATTCAGCATAGGCTGTCGCTCCATCATAAGCCTTCGTACATTTATACCAGATATGAGGAATATGTGAAATTCCAAGGTGATGGACAACAATGTCCATGGTTCCTCACAACTCGCTATGCTGGCCTGGGTACTGCAGGTCAATGACAACTGGGGAGCGATGCATTCTCTCTGTGATCAATGCTGGCAACATGAATAGGGGTCTGGTCTCAAACCCTTGCTTGCCCCAGTACCTCTGTGTATGCTGGCAAGTAGATCGTCAAACACCCTACGTTGGGGTGGCCAACCTTGGCGCAGGGCAGGATCAGCCACATAGCAGGAGTAGCAAATGCTACAGGCCCCACATCTCTGGGGGACCCAGCTCCCGTGCTCGGTTACAATGAACACCCAAATTTAAATATTCTGTGTGTTCGCACGGATATTTAAAAAATGTTCACTCGGAGAGACATGCTGACACCTCACTGGAGTGTTCAATGCATGCCAGAGTAAAGATGTGCAGCCGTCTTTGTCTGCATGAGCATCTTACGTGCGTGACTTTGTGTTGAGCGGCAGTTGATTGACATGTGAGCTGTGTTTTATTTTATAGGTTTTTGCTTAATTGATGGTGTGTTATTTCTTGCAATTCTTATGTGGTGTTGTTTATTTGCCTGCTGCTGTTTACTGATACAACAGTTGAGAAGTGCAATAGAATTTCTCTCATATTAGGTAAAAGTTTGTTTTTACTAGTGGTGTTTTATTTTATAGGTATCCTAAATCTAAGCAAGGGCCTTTTGACACGATTGCAACAGGTCTCGCCCTAGTTTAATCTAGCACTGCCTTGGCACTCCAGCTATTTTTGGACTTCGATTGCCAGTGGCCCAAGTCAGCACACCTGCGGATCAGGCCTTCTGGGAACTGAAATCCAGGAACACCTGGAGCACAAAGGTTGGCCAACCCTGACCTACATGATTTGACCCAGCCTCATGATAGCCTTCTGCAAAGCAAAGCACAGAATAGCAATGCAATGCAACGCAATACAACTAGAAGGAACTGTTTTAATTAGCTAAAAGTAGAATGGAGACATAGTTTTTTTCATTTCTCCATTCCGTTAATTTTTTTTAAAAAATGCCATTGCCACGAGTTTGAGACCTGGCTTCTCCCTTCAGAGCAACATTGGGTGTAGGTCTGCCCCACGAATCCCAGGTGACATGATCCAACTTTCACTCAAGTAGTTCTGCGTTTTAAGAGAGAACACAAATCTGAAGGAGGGTTTCACAAGCTGCCAAATGAAGAGAGGCTAGGTTTATTTACTAAATACATCCTTTTCTTCCCTGCCTGTAGCTATTTTGCAGGGTAGAAAGAAAGAGTAGAAATTGTGAAGTGGAATGACCAGATAAGATACCCATCCTACCTGCTTAAACAAGGACTTAAATAGACACACAAGAAGTAAAACCACATCCATTCTTGGAATGCCACTGGCCCACCTTGTCCTAAAACTATCCACCTCTACAGGCACATTACTTATTTCTCATGAAGAACTGCTCTTCAGTTCTCCCAAGTTATGGAACGGGCATTATTTACACTGCCAGCAAATGTGCTTGGCCTACTCATCCTAGATCCAGCAGTGTTTGAAAGACGTCAAGTCTCATGGCTCTCCTTCAACATTCCTTGGCTCAGTCGAACAGAAACGTAAAGTCAAACAATTGAAGCCTATGGTTGTCTTCCTCAAACACACACACACACATACATACACACTCGTCTTGGCTGCTAAGTCCACGTCCAGGTTATTGTGTAGAAGGGCCAGCTCTCTCAGCCACTCCAACTGCAGGTGTTGTTACAAGGTTGTCTGTTAGGGACTCTGGGATCAAAAACTCCAACAGGACATCTGCGATACAGTAAACCAGGTGCCTAGAAGAAAAAGAAACAACAACAACACGATTTAAATAGGTCTTCCAAAGTTGGCTGGAAATTCCAAAAATGAACACTTATACAGAGAAAACGGTAACCACTTTACAGCACCGTATTTGAGCCCAGTACAAACTAAAACGAAGAGGGAGACTTAATTTGGATAACCTTCCTCTCTACTATAGCACTGCACACCAACAACTTTGCTACTGGGAATAACACATGTGATTTACATGATGTCGAAAAATCTGGACTCAGAATTTGCCTATCATGTACAGATTTTAAAGCATGCTATAGCTGTTCAAATAGTCGGTAATTGGGTAATGTATTTTTACATGGGAACATTATAACAGATGCAGCTACCACTATGTCTGCTGCTGCCTCAGCTGAATCACGTCCCCTGGTGGCATGCATGTTCCAGCAGTGACTGGGTATGTCTGGGCAAGCCAATGAGCTGACATCAGAAATAGGTATCTAAGGCGAGATGGACCAAGGGCTTGTCTCTAGTGTGAAAACATCTTATTGGATAGTACAGATAGGCCATAGTGAGTCTGTTTTGAGCTAAAGATGAGTAGGTGCAGCTGTGTTAATAAACTGGATAATTTTTGCTACATTTGTAACTGCGGAACGAGAAAATGTAGCTAATCACATCTATACATGTAATTAACTTAGGATCCTGACCTCCTAGGCAGACTTGGACTTCAGATTTGGATTCAGCACACTTGATTTAGTATAGGACACATGGATTAGACCAGGTAGCAGACTTTTTTGTGTGATGCAGTGTAGTTCCTATGGTTCTGATTTGCTAGACTACTATTAAATAGGTTACTACTATTAAATAGGACACCTACTGCCCCCCGGGCCCCACCCATGCCCAGGGGAGGAAAAGCCGGGACTTGGCTTTTGGAGTTGGGCGGGTTGGCCTCAAAAATGCGCTTCTGCCACCACAGTTATTGTTCCCATCCGCAGACGTTGAACCTGAGCTCTGCTATGGACATTGAGCTTGGGCTCTGTTGGGGACACTGTGGATTGGTTTGTTTGAGTTTGTGTGTATTAACAGTTAGGAGGGGTTGATCTATTGTGTATTGACTTATCGTGTATTGATTTATTGTGTGTATTGATTTATTATATGCTGATTACTGTATTTATTGCTCTGTTATATTTTATCCTAGTGTATTTTTGTTGTATTGTAACTTTGATATTAGTAGATTCTGTAAGCCGCCCTGAGTTGGTTTTTACCAAGTAGGGCAGCATAGAAATCTAATAATAATAATAATAATAATAATAATAATAATAATAATAATAATAATAATAATAATAATAATAATAATAATAATAATAATAATAATAATAATAATAATAATAATAATAATAATAATAATAATAATTACTACTGAGCATCATATGACACTTTACACTGCATGCATATTTTATATAGAAGCATCATAGTTTGGAGATAAAACTCAGGCTGTGCATGCTAAGGGCCATAGTAGTCGTTAAGACGCTGAGCTCGATGACCGGAAAGTTGGCATGCCAGTAGCTGAGACCCAAGTGCTGCAAAACAGAATGAGCTCCCATCTCTGTCCCAGCTCCTGCCAACCTAGCAGTTCGAAAGCAAGACACTGCAAGTAGTTAAAAATGTACCACTTTGGTGGGAAAATGTGTTCAGTGCATGCCAACAATTACTCGTGCCTGCTACATGACTACAGAAACATCTAGTCACAGACACAGTCAGCTCTTGGGCTGTAAATGGAGATGAGCACTGCCCCTTAGAGTCAGATACAACTGGCTTTCAAGCAAGGGAGACCTTTATTTATGCATGCTAAAGGTCTCAAATGCAATATGTGGCCTCTCAAAGTACCACTTCTTTTCCTGTGTCTAGGCAAGAAATGAAACTTCCAAAATGAAGGCACCTTTTGGTGAGTTCATTCTGCAGTTCCTTTTGCCTGACTCAGTGTTAGAAAGATTAGCCAGCAACACAAGGTTGCCATTACCAGGATACATCCGATTGTGGTTCAAAAATACCACAATCTTCGAGGAGGCTCTTTCTGTGTAAGCTACATAACACTAATAATGCATAATTATGCATCAAAACTCTATTCTGATTTATAGCAACTTTACCCAGAGTTTTCTAAAATGTGGAGTATGCCGAAGTGATTTTCCATTCCCTTCTTTTGGGACTCCACTTATGGCCACACTGCCTCCTAGGAGCGCCAACAAAGTGATGCTGATCATATCACTTTGTTCTAAGTGGCATTTCTCCGCTTGCTCAAGCATAACATTCCATTCTACCTCGAGAAATTTCGGGGGTTTGATCCGACAGACACTTCTCTTAAGGCAGGGGTTCCCAACTTAAGGCCGGCGGACCATATCTGGCCCACGACACCATTTCATGTGGCCTCCCATCCCCTCCAACGGCATCAGAGAAACAAAATGACTGCCCCTTTGAAGCCGCTGGGACAAAATGGCCACTCGTATTGTGCAGGCAGGGCAAAATGGCCGTTCGGCTCTCGAAGCTGACTGAGAGAACATGATCCTGCCCTCGGCTTGAAAAGGTTGCGAACCCCTATCTTAAGCTGTCTGCTCTAGGGTGACTAGAATCATAGGAACCCAAGTGTTATTGGTATCTGGACTAAAAAGACCCAAAACATTCCAGGTAGACAAGAGTCCTCAATGTACACTGTAAATGCTTCTCTCAATGGGACACTATGGCTTTAGTTCCCATCTCAATTGTACTCTGACCAATCCATAATTACACAAGCATCGTTGTGCCCTGTTATATCAGAGCATATAGTAGCACCACCACCACCGCCGCCACCACATCATCATCATCCATATCCCTCTTTCACCTCTTACAGTTCTGTTATCTTTAATTTCTTATTGACAGCTGATGCCATTTCGGTGACACAGAGGAAAAACAATAAGCCAAGATATCCTTCAGTTTCTTTTGCATAGATTTTTCCATTTTTTTATTTTTTAAAAAAACTGTCCTATGCTGTTAAATGCATAAGCTCACGGCCAAGGTTACCTGTTCATGATGGGATGTTGTATGGACTCCAGGACTAAACTCCAGCTCTGTTGGCACTTCCCGGCCCCAAGGATTTCAAGAACTAATTCTGTGGACACCAGAGAGGGGCATGAACTCGGAAAAAAATAATCCAAATTGTAGCATTAATCACAAAGTGCACCTGGGTATATTTTCATTGCTTGGACAACGAACAAATGTTTAGAAGATCTGAATCGACAAAAGTCAGGCACCTCTTGAATGATGCATTCTTGAATCCAGATCTCATGGACTCTTTACAGTAAAGCACACCACTCAGCCTATCAACTCTATTCCAGAGGAAGATTCTTCATGAGATAAATACTTACAATGATGTCTTATAATGAACAGTACGTTAAACTGTTTAACAAATCAGCTTGACAAAGTGTATACATTTTTACCGGTCATGACACACTGTCTGACTCTTGAGGATGGAAGATTGTACCAAAATCCTAAATATTTCAGTTGTCCGAAAATAAGCATCCAGGCTTCCAGCTCGCAGGGTTTTGTTAAAATGATTCATAGTTTATGACACAATGACTTTCTTCTCCCACAAGGGTTGCAGCAACCAATGTTCACCCTTCTAGCAACCAAAGTAGAGCAACCAAAGTAGAGCAACCAAAGTAGAGCAACCAAAGTAGAGCAACCAAAGTAGAGCAACCAAAGTAGAGTTAACTCTTTCTTTGCTGCAGAAAGATATATACGATGGGGCTAACAGGACAAGACCCAACGAACCATGAGTTCTAGTCAACCTGATGGAATGAGCTTCCCTACCTCATTTCTCTCTCTGATTAAACTAAACAGTCCATAGATCCCCCCTTTTACTTAGCCCCCTTTGAACCTAGAGATTTATTCTATCATCATCATCTGCTGTCATTGGGACTGCGGTGACTCAGTTTGTTAAGAAGTTCACCTTGTTAGCTAGAAGGCTGGCAAGTAGGCAGTATGTGACCCAGCTAGTGCAGGACAGTATTACTAATCCCCACTGAAATCCATGGACTTACTTCTGAGTAGATGTTACGGGCAGGGTCATATTAAGCTTCTTCTCATTTGAAAATCCACCAAGAGAAATAATGCAGAACGACAAAACTTGGCCAAGCAACAACAGCTAAGCAAGTCCATGAAGATAACCCTTCTCTGCTTCTGGAAGGCTATCCCATGTCACAGGGGGGCTGCGGTGGCTCAGTGGTTAAGAAGCTCGCCTTGTTAGCTAGAAGGTCAGCAAGTCGGCAGTTCGAGGCCTGGGTACTGCGTGACGGTTTGAGCACCTGTCTCTGTCCCAGCTCCTGCCAACCTAGCAGGTCGAAAGCAAGACATTGCAAGGAGATAAATAGGGACCACTTTGGTAGGAAGGTAAACAGCCTTCTGTGCACTCTGGTGTTTAGTCATGCCTGCCACACGTCCACGGAAACATCTGCAGACACTATCAGCACTGGCTCTTTCAGTATAAACAGAGATGAGGATTGAACCCGAGAGTCGGATATGACTGGCTTTTGAGCAAGGGCAATCTTTACGCTTTACCTAATGAGCACACCTCCAATACCATTGCATTGGGCTTGTGTTTTCCTTACACTCACCAGGCAGAATGCCCATGAGAAGTTGCAAAGCTTGTCTTGCTGCTGCTGCCTTTTGCTTTTCTGTCCGGTGCAGTTTGGGCCCTGTTGGCAAGACTCCACCAGGCCAAATTGATTCTTGGAGCAGCCGCAGGTACTGGACCCAATGCTGAGTGCAGGTCAGGTTGTCCACCTGGACCTCCAACCACCTGGAAATGAAAAAGAAAGAAAAAGAGAGAAAGATCTTTGCGTATGTTTAATGGTTGTCTTGCAACCATTTGCAATTCAACAGGGGGAAGCTTCACCACTCATCTAAAATAACAGGATATTACCAGTTGTAAAACAACAACAGCACCCACATGCCTATCTGTTATGCTAACCATTCTGAATCTTTGTACCTGATGTATATAAATTGATGCCATGAAGTCTCACTCCCATGTCTGAAGAAGTGGACCTGATCCACAAAAGCTATAGCAGTTAGTCTTTAAAGTGCCACTAGTAGTTAGTCTTTAAAGTGCCACTGTGCTGTTGTTATTTTGTGGCTGCAGTCACCACCTGCAGTGATCTTAGATTCCAAGAAGGTAAAGTGTCACTGTTTCCATTTCTTCCCCTTCTGTTTGCCAGGGAGTGATAGGGCCGGATGCCATCATAAGGAAGGCAGAGTGCAGAAGAAGAGACACCTTTGAACTGTGGTGCTGGAGGAGACTTTTGAGAGTCCCCTGGACTGCAAGAAGATCAAATCAGTCGATCCTGAAGGAAATCAACCCTGACTGCTCATTGGAAGGACACATATTGAGGTTGAAGCTCAAGTACTTTGGCCACCAAAGGAGAAGAGAGGACTCACTTGAGAAGGCCTTCATGCTGGGAAAGATCGAGGGCAAGAGGAGAAGGGGGCGACAAAGGGTGAGATGGCTAGATGGTATTGTTGACGTAATGGGCGTGGATCTGTGCGGGCTGCGGAGGATGACGGAGGACAGAGGAGCGTGTCGTGTGATGTTGCATGGGGTTGCAAAGGGTTTTTTATTATTATTATTATTATTATTATTATTATTATTATTATTATTATTATTATTATTATTATTATTATTATTATTATTATTATTATTATTATTATTATTATTATTAACTCTCTGATAAGCCTGAAACACAGACTAAGATGGCTACTATTAAAAAAAAAACCTTTGCATAAATCAATGCTGTTTTATAAACTGAATACCTTGCGCCTTCTCCTTTATTTAGAACTCTTAATGGTTTACAATCAGCATATTACGGAGACAGCCAATAGGTTAAAAATAAAGAGGCAGGAGGTCTTTATTTCAGTGTGCCCGGGAGAGTATTTTCATGCCAAGATGGGGACAAAAATAACTCGATTGTAAATATAAAAAGAAAACTAAGCCACCGCTAAGCCATGAGTAGGACTTCAAAGGCAGAGCGGAGGATCCCAGACCTGAGCAGTTTTGAACCAGACAGGATAAAAAAAGAGAAATCAGAAGCAAATGGGTGTTGGCTTTCTATTTGGAAATACATACCTTGAGGGTGGCGTAAAGGGGTCTGCATTTGAAACAAGTGCTAATGAAGGGATGTAGCTATGGCTAAAAAAGATTGGGTTTAATACCAGAGCTTATGATAAAAGCAGGCAAGGGAAGATCAGGAGTCAGCAACACAGGGCAACTATGGAGTTTTACACTCTAGTTCAGGGGTGCCCAAACTTTTTTGGGCCATGTGCCGGTCATGTGGTTTGGGGGTTGGTCACTTTGGTCAATGGGTCAAATTCGGCCCCCAACACCAATTCGTGTGCCACTCAACGACAACCACTCAGAAAGTTCTTCCTCTGGTTATCACCCTTCCCAGTTCACACTGGGAGGGCACAAGGGAAGGCTGAAGAGATTCTGAATATTCTTCTTTCATCTCCAGATCAAACCCTGGACTGAATATGATCACAAATGTAGAGAGAAACAGAAATCATGACAAGTAACTCCAGAGATATAGGTGATTGCAGTGGACAGGACTTATTAGATTTCACAAACATTCAGTTCAGCTGAAACAACATCGATCCATCACCTGTGATGGAAAAGAGCAACAGTCAGAAGGGCTGATTAGAAATTTTCCAGGATTGTGACTGTTGTGGCCATTCTCCTACAACAGAGATTCTCAACCTGTGATCCACAGGCAGGATGTGGCCCACAACACCTTTTCATGTGCCCCCACCACCTCCACCACACCCGGAAGTCTCATGTGGTGGAGGAAAGACAAAATGGCTGTCTGGCCCCTGAAGCTGTCTGAGAGAACGTGACACAGCCCCCGCCTTCAAAAGGTTGAGAACCCTTGTCCTACAATGTAAGGACCAAAATAAACTTCCTGATGAGACTACATCTACATAAGGTGACCACCACTTCTCCTACAAGTCCAAGGCCTGAGGAACTGGAATATACATCACTTTGGAGGAGACCATCAACTACTCTATTGTTATTAAAATGTCTCTGCAAACTTGCAGAGCACTGGGTCCATAGAAGTCATACATTGGAAGGAGGTAGACTCAAAAACAGCCAACCCTATAAATTCATTTTTGACTATACATGTACATCCAGAATAAGAAAGGGGGTGGAAAGAGGAGAACTGCCATAACTGGTTCACAGTTATAGATCTTTGCAGGGAGAAAGAGGGAGCAATGGGGGGGGGGATGTCCAGAAGGATGCCAACTTTCTTCATTCTTTCAGAAAAATGTGTGAAAGGATGCTGTTCTTCCAGTGGCTGGTATCCATGTACAGTACAATTAATTGACAGTTCACAGCTATGGCCTGGTCTACACATGCACCAACGTGAGGTAGAAATGGAGGACAATTCTGAACTGGTAGCCCACTACACTGATGTTTACCTTCTCACGCATGGATGATATTAGTTTAACTACATAAGCAAATAACTTCACTCTGGATACTAGAAACAGAAGGAAAGATTATTCATATTTCCACAAACACTCTAATTTTGCCTCCTCAAAAAGGGTGTTTTCAACTCATCTCCTCTTCACCTCAGTTCATCAACACAACTATTTTTGCTTTTTGTCTTGTGCTGTACAGACAGACGCAGCAGCAACAGTCTGCAGGGCAAAGACAACTTTGCCAAGCAGGTTGCTAAACCGTGTGCGAGCGAGAGAACAAGAGACACACCATCAATAAATCAGCAAATATGAAGCACTCTGAATCGGTCCCAAGCGCATGCCAAGAATAAGCAAAATGCTGTTCAATATTTTACTGGAAGTGTTCCTCTCGCCTCCTCTGTAAAACTTTACAATGGCATAAACCATGAACAATGTGTTCTGTACCCCTGGCCAGAGGACAGCATGATGAAGTGTTTGTTTAAAGAGAGCTGCACTCCTTCCTGACCCAGGAGGGCTGGCAAAGAAGCGCATGAAACTTACAAAATCACTTTTTTTTTGTCAGTTTACATCTGGCAAAAAGGATAAACACCAGGGATTCAGGTTCAGCCTTCCTTTCGTCTTGAGATGGCACACATCTGGAAGCGAAGAAAGCCTCCCAGCTTGAGACAGTGTACATCAATATGCTGACTAAATATTTATGCTTTAATGGCAAGAGTCCTGGAGGCATCAAGGCTAGTCACTGAGAGGAAACTGGGGGAAGAGCTCACATCAGTGTGTGGAACCTGTTGCCTTCCAGACGTCAACAAAATGATGCATGGCAACAATAGCAATTACACTTATTTACTGCGCCATAGCGCTTTAAAGCACTCTCTAGGTGGATCATAAGGCAATTAGCACCCCAATGTAATGGGTACTCCATTTACCGACCTCGGAAGGATGAAAGGATAAGCCGACCTTGAGTCCCATCAGGGCTGAACTCACAATGTCAGCAGTTTGGGGTGCAGTACAGCAGTTTAAGTGACTGTGGTTGAGATGCTGAACTTGATGACTGGAAGGTCACCAGGTCAGCAGTTTGAGACCCGAGTGCTGCATGATGGAGTGAGCTCCCGCCTCTGTCCCAGTTTCTGCCAATCTAGCAGTTAGAAAGCAAGAAATTGCAAGTACAGTAACACCCCGGATAACGATTGTACTGGATAGCGCTAAAACCGCATAACGATGCAAGATTTTTGGAAAAATCTTGTATTGGGTAACGCGATTTTTAGCGTTATCCACAGTGATGGGATGACAAAAAATCTACTACCACGCCATGACGTCACTGATGTCATGGGCGTGGCCAATGTCATGATGTCATGACGTCATGGGCAGAGCTGACATCATGACGTCATGACGTTGTGGGCGGGGCTAAAAATAATAATAATAATAATAAAAAAATAACACACACACACAACCTCAACTCAACCACCCAACCAGTAAATAACCCGGGCGCCCGTCAGGAGGAAGGACAGCATGGAAGGACTGGCTGGGCAGGAGCCTTTTCAGCCCGGCTGTGACTATGGCGGCGGCTGAAAAGGCTCCTGTAAAAGGTTATTTACAAACCCGTAAATAACTTGAATAAATAAAATAAATAAATAAAATAAAAATTAAACAAAAATACAACCACCCGCCCAAAACACAAATAACTCGCCCGCCCACCCCAAATACAAAACCCTCACTTACCTCCTCCTCCGAACGCGGCAGGCGCCACCACCTACAGCCGCCGCCATAGTCACAGCCGGGCTGAAAAGGCTCCTGCCCAGCCAGTCCTTCCATGCTGTCCTTCCTCCTGACGGGCGCCCGGTCCAGCCAGCCCAGTCCGGCTAATGGGATCTCCAAGCTGCTCAAGGAGGAGGCGTCCCAGGCCGGGGCTGGAGCGCTACCGCGGTGAGCAATGCTGCCGCCGCGCCTGGGCAGGGCCGCCCAAGGGGGGCAGGCAGGCTGGGGAGGGGTCTTTGGAAGGCGCGCTGGCTGAGGAACTGAGGGCTGGTGCCGCCGCCGCCGCCGCTGCCCTGAAAAGGTGCAGCTCTGATGCCGAAAGAAAAAAAATAAAAATTGGAGCCAAAATGGCTCCAATTGACTGCGCATGGGCAGAAACTCAATCTGACGCATGCGCAATACATCAGATTGAGCTTCTGCGCATGCGCAGTCAATTGGAGCCATTTTTGCTCCGATTTTTTTTTTAAAAAAAATCTTTCAGTGAGGCGTCCGGAACCGGACGCCTCAAAAGTTGACTAACCTCCCGGAGAACCCTCCGGGATTGTTCCTAACAGTTCCAGGGAACCGTATGGAACCGGGGACATCCCATCACTGGTTATCCAGTACAATCATGGGGGGGGGGAGGGTTGGATTGGGTAGAACATCTACCCAATCCAACCCTCCCAGGGCCCACCCACACGATGTTTGGTACAGGTCTCCGTACCCTTTCCAAACACCGTGCAGGCGCGCGTGTGTCAAACAGGGTTTGGGGAGGGTACAGAGATCTTCCCCGTACCCTCCCCAAATCCCCTCTGACACGCGCGTGCCCGCCAGCCCGATGTTTGGAAAGGGTACGGGAACATCTTCCATACCCTTTCCAAACACCGTGCAGGCGCGCGCCTGTCAAATGCATGCCTGTCAAATCCTACCCAAACTGCGTTTGACACGTGCGCTCCAGCCCGCCCGATGTTTGGAAAGGGTACGGGCCCCCATACCCTTTCCAAACACCGTGCAGGCGCACGCCTGTCAAACGCGGCTTGGGGAGGATACGGAGAAAATCTCCGTATCCTCCCCAAACCGCGTTTGACACGCGCGCACGAGCGCACACGATGTTTTTTAGCATTGTTCGGTGTATACCCCGGACAACGCTAAAAACCGGATAACGACATGACTTGTGGAACCAAGTCATAACGTTATCTGGGGTACTAGTGTAGTTGAGTTGGTACCACTTCGGGGTGAAGGTAAACAGCATTCCGTGCACTACAGTGTCTAGTCATGCCTGCCACATGACCATAGAAACATCTCCAAACACAGACAGCACTGTCTCTTTGGCTATAAACAGAGATGAGCACTGAACCCTAGAGCTGGATACAAGCAATGGCTTTCGACCAAGGGTGACCTTTACCTTTACTACTGCCCCAAATGGAAATGGCTCAAACCAGGTGGCCTAAGACTTTTGCATTGTACTGCAAGTAATAGGAATCTGATTGCTGAATTACAGTACTTTCTAAATTTATGTTATCACATTAGTTTGAACAAATTCTAGCCAGCCATGGGATTTCTACAAAGCTTTGGTTTCTCCTCTGTAGAGGCAAGGATAATTGGGGCAAATCTCCTAATGCTGTTGTAAGCGCATTGCTGTATAACACTGCTCATAAAATTATACAATAATTCTAGCCAACAATTTGCTATAGAAGAAGGCTGTCCTAAGGCAGCGATGGTGGCTGACAGACCTTCTCCTCCTATAGTACAGACAACCAGTGTAAATCCTATTCCTATGGCCCAAAATGAAAAGGGTCATAGTGGAGGACCCCTTCGCAGAAACATAGGAAGCACGCTGTCTAAGGAGCCTAGCAGTTAAGTCTTTTTAAACTATTGATGCATTCCATGCTCTCTATAAGAGATAAAAGGACACAATAAATGGACAATTAACAGATATTGGGCAAACATCATTTTAACTGTGTTTATTTTAGGCTTAACTAATTGTTTTGTTTCCCAAGGGGAAAAAGAGCATTATGCAAGATGTACACAAGGTGGATCTTTTAACTTGAGAAGAGCACTCCATTCTACAATGCATGCCCCCTTTCACCTGCTTTTGGATCTACTCTTATAACAAGCATCTCCACAACCAACTTCCCCTCCTCTCAAGAGGAGATGTAGATTTCCTTTGGAGTCATAAGTGGCCAACCACCACCGACAGATAAAATTAACAGCAAATATTGAAGTCAAGATGACGATCCCCTGCAGAGTTATTCATCGGCAGGGCTACTAAGTTGAATAAACAAATGTTCTCCTATCACTACCACTAACAAAATGGATACTAGTACTGCCAGTGACGCATAGATGCACCCTCTGGCCGTAGACGGCCAACATGAGTAATGCAGTCCGACCAGCACACCACTCAGCTAGAAGGAAGGCAGCCAGGCAGTTGTTCTATTTCAGGGATTCTCAACCTGTGGCCTGTGGGCCGGATGCAGCCTGTGACATCATTTCACGTGGGGCCCCCTCTGCCTCCACCACACCTGGAAGTGCCATGTAGAAGAGGAAGGGAAAAATGGCCATCTGCCCCCCGAAGCTGTCTGAGGGAGCCTGACCCACCCTCTGGCTTAAAAAGGCTGAGAACTCCTGTTAAACTTAGAGGCAAGAATCCTTCTCTATCAAAACATTAGTGCTCCTGTAATAAAATAATCTGGCTGTGACCCCTGAAGATTTACATCTGGTCCTGCAAAGGAGCCAGGGCTACTCAAGAGAAACAAATGCACTGACGTGCACGTTGGAAGGTCCTGCCAAAGTCCTCCAGGTGTTTGAGGGGCAGCAACCATAGGAACCTAAGTGTGGAATACCCAGTGTTCAGATTTCAAGAGATTTCACCTTCTTTTGTGTTCCTTTGATTCTCAGAAGACTGAGCATTCAGAAGAGGAAAATAAGGATCCAATGTAGGCAGGTCTACTTGGAAACAAGTTTCTTGTGTTTGAGTTGGGATTGCAGCTCTCTATCTATGGCAAAGAGGGACTCAACCATGGTTTGCAAGGATTGTGCAAACAAAGATTCTCCTGTTTGGACTTAAACCACGGTATGAACCATCTAAAACATGACCAATTCTGGTACTCCAGTCAAGTCTTGTCCATTATTTTCTTCTAGATAACAGCAGTCTCCCTTGCTCAAAAGCTAACTGTGTCCGACTCTAGGGGACGGTACTCATCTCTGTTTATAGCCAAAGAGCCAGCACCGTCTGCGCCTGCAGATGTTTCTGTGGTCACATGGCTGGCATGACTAGACTTCTCGTAGCACATGGAATGTTGCTACTTTTTCACCCGAAGCAGTACCTATTTATCTACTTGCAATCTCTTTCTTTCAAACTCCTAGGTCGGCAGGACCGACAACGAGCACTCACTCTGCCACGCAGCACTCAGGTCCTGAACTGCTGACTTGCACTGAAGAACAATAAGTAACAGAAACAAAGGTAAGGGGGCAAAGACTACTGTGCCCCTTCTTCCCTGATGTAGGCAATGGAGGAAAAGGGAGGGAGAGGTAACACATACAATAGCTTGTTCCTAATTCTGCTTTAGTAGCTTGGCAATGAGACAGAAATGGCTTTGGGAAAAAGGCAACTGGCTGGCCCGCCTGAAGCATCTGTTCTCGGCAGATGCAGAGGTGATAGAAGCAGGTGCCTTGAGAGAGAGCACAACTACAGCTCAGCTGTATGGTGTGTGTGTGTTTCTTGGCAGGTAGCCCCTGAATGGCAGCAGCCATGTTTGGGGGCCATGGCACTGTGTGAAAAACAACATACAAAGATCTTTGATGCTGCCAAAACTCTTCTTGTTATTTCCCCCCCTGGTCCTCTGGCACAGAAAGGCTGCAAGCTCTGCTCTGAAACCCAGAGGGGCCTCTTTGTTCAACTGGACGTGAGCCAAGCTTTTTCTATTCCATTTTTGCGGCAGATTGTTGCCATTCCAATTCCGTGGAAAGGGTTATACATTAGGGAATCAAGTTAACATATAAATGTTATGGTATGGAAAGTTTATCACATAGGTTTTCTGCTGTGTTTAGAGTACAGTAATACCCCGTATAACGTGAGTACCGTATAGCGTGAAAACCGCATAACGTTACAAGATTTTTGGAAAAATCTTGTATCGAATAACGTGATTTGTAACGTTATACGATACAGTCGTTCTTAGCAGCAGGGTGGCTGGAAAGCTGAACGGGGTTCTCTGTTCAGCTTCCCAGCCACCCTGCAGCTACGGAGGCAGGGGTGGGGAGGCTGGAAAGCTGACGGGGGGCTCCCCCATCGGCTTACCCAGCCACCCCACAGCTGCGGAGGCATGGGCGGGAGGCTAGGGAAGCCGACAGGGAGTCCCCGTCAGCTTCCCCAGCCACCCTGCAGCTGTAGATCGGGTCCTCTGATCTCTCTGGAGGTGTTTCTGGGCTTCCCCGAGGTCCTGAGCCAGTGCAGCAAGCCAGAATGTCAGAGTTCGAATCCCGACATTCTGGCTTGCTGCACTGGCTCAGGACGTCGGGGAAGCCCAGAAACAGCTTGGATCGGGTCCCCACACCTCCCTGGACCCAGCGGGGGGGTCAGAAACCCCAAAATTGGTAAAAAAAGTCCGTTTTTTTTTACCAATTTTGGGGGCTCTGACCCCCCCGCCGGGTCCAGGGAGGTGTGGGGACCCGATCCAAGCTGTTTCCAAAGTTCTCCCACCTCCCTGGAGGCAGCAGCAAGGCAAAATGTCAGGATTCGAATCCCGACATTCTGGCTTGCTGCAGCATAAAAGAGGGTGGGGGAAGTTCAAAATTAGCGCGCATCGGGTCTCCCGACCTCCCTAGAGCTGATGCGCACTAATTTTGAACTTCCCCCACCCTCTTTTATGCTGCAGGAAGCGAGAATGTCGGGATTCGAATCCTGACATTTTGCCTTGCTGCAGCCTCCAGGGAGGTGGGAGAACTTTGGAAACAGCTTGGAGTGGGTCCCCACACCTCCCTGGACCCCGGTCAGAGCCCCCAAAATTGGTAAAAAAAAACGTACTTTTTTTAACCAATTTTGGGGTGTCTGACCCCCCCGCTGGGTCCAGGGAGGTGTGGGGACCCGATCCAAGGTGTTTCTGGGCTTCCCCGACGTCCTGAGCCAGTGCAGCAAGCCAGAATGTCGGGATTCGAACTTTGACATTCTGGCTTGCTGCACTGGCTCAGGACGTCGGGGAAGCCTAGAAACACCTTGGATCAGGTCTGCCCACCTCCCTGGACCCAGCGGGGGGGTCAGAAACCCCAAAATTGGTAAAAAACACAGACGTTTTTTTTTTACCAATTTTGGGGTCTCTGACCCCCCCCCCCCCCGCCGGGTCCAGGGAGGTGGGGAAACCCGCTCCAAGCTGTTTCCAAAGTTCCCCCACCTCCCTGGAGGCAGCAGCAAGCCAAAATGTCAGGATTCAAATCCCGATGTTCTCGCTTCCTGCAGCCTCCAGGGAAACAGGGCTTTTTTTAACATTGTCTGTTCAATGTATCGCACAACGTTAAAAACCGGATAACGACGGGACTTGTGGAACCAAGTCATAACGTTATTCGGGGTACTAGTGTATTTTAATAATACAGTAATACCTCGGATAACGCTATGACTTGGTTCCACAAGTCTTGGTGTTATCCGATTTTTAGTGTTATCCAATGCATGTTAAAATCCAATGGGATGGATCGGATAACGTTAAAGCTCCGTAGGGATACATTGTAACCACACAGGCTTTAGCGGTTGTTATCCGATCCATCCCATAGGACCTTAACGTTATTCAATCCAATTCTCCTCCCCAGATTACTTAACGTTATGCGATTTTAGCGTTATCCGAGGTAAACATTATCCGAGGTATTACTGTACGTGCTGATTCTAACCTATGGCAACCCTGGTTTCCTAGGCATAGACTGATTTACAGCCCCTTCTTCTGGGGGAGTCCTGGGAATCTGCATCTTACTGAAGGCTATGCAGGTGACACCATGGCCAATCAATCTCAGGCACTGTAGCTAGGTATCGACTTCACTGATAAAACAATGAGTTTCATCAAGGAAACAAGTCTTTTTTTTCCTCATTATTTTATTACACTCTTCCCTGGGTGGCTTAGTGGATAAGATGCTGAGCTGGAGACTGGAAGGTTGGGTTTCGATTCCCAAGAGCTGCACTTGGGGGACATGAAAGGAGCCTCGTTCGGGCATCCCATGAGAGGAGTTTCTCCAGCAAAAGTCCTTTCAACACAGCGTAATCTCAGACACGAAATTATTATTCCTTCACTGAACCATATTTTATATGATTCTTCTGCCATATCCGAACCTGAAAATGGGTGATCCTCATGGTGATCAGCCATGAAGACTGTCCTGAGAATATAATGCAGTGGCCTTTCATCTGCCTTCTGCATCACAGCATGACACCAATACCACCGATCCAGGTACGTGAGTCACTTTCTGGTCGTGAGCCCTTTTGGCATGCAAAATCCTCATCAGCCCCAGGCCAGTATTGATGAAGATGCTGCCCTCCATCAAGATGGATTCAAGTGGGATTTAATCCACTTCGGGACCATCACTCTTCCCTGTGGACTTGGCCACCCAAGGCCATTAGTCCTTTTCGCTGTCAGGTTAGTTAACCACCACCTGACACTCGGCGTTGAGTCACTGGCAGTACTGTATTACCATAGCAGGATAACCTGGCCAGACTACTTAGGCAGTTTCAAAGTTTTAATATCTGTATGCAATCCTGAAATGGCAGATAATATTTTAAATACATAACCTTGCAGTTTTTCTTAAATTTGGAATCCTAAATCTTGCTAGTTGTTCTTTCTTTTAAAATACAGTCAAACCTTGCATAAAGAGTGCTTCGCTTAAAGAGTAACTCGCTTAAAGAGCAGAATTTTCTCTGAATGTTCTCTTCGCTTAATAAATAAAACCAACCAAAAACTCGCTTAACAAATAAATCAGGGTTCACAATCCCCCCCATAATTGATCATTTACAATGGTGTTTCACTTAAAGAGCAAACTCGCTTAAAGAGCAATCCTGTGGAATGTATTATGCTCTTTAAGCGAGGTACAACTGTAATAATACTGAGATTAACCCAAAACTGTTTATCTGATGCTTTATCTCCACCGCTACGATATTCTATTTGAAATGGAATAATGAGAATCACAGGCTGTTATAGTTCTTCTTTGTTTGCTGAAAATTCAGACATTAGCCCATGCAACACACACACACCCCAGCACATATATATTTATATATGTGTCCCTGGGCCACAATGGCTTAGTGGTTAAGACACTGAGCTTAATGACCAGAAGGTCAGCAGTTTGAGTGCTAGGTGACAGAGTGAGGACCCATCGTCTGTCCCACTTCTTGCTAACCTAGCAATCTGAAAGGAAGAAACTGCAAGTAGATAAACAGGTACCGTTTCAGTGGGAAAGATAATAGCATTCCATGTGCTCCAATGTGCAACATGACCGTGGAAATGTCTGCAGACATGGAAAGTGCTAGCACTTTGGCTATAAATTGAGATGAAGGGTGGAGATGAACACACACACACCCAGAATTGGACACAACTGGCTTTCAAGCAAGGGAAACCTTTACCTTTACCTATGTGTCTCTCTATATCAGGGGTTCTCAACCTACGGCCCACAGGCCGGCCTCAGCCTGCGGCACCATTTCATGTGGCCCGTACTGCTGCCGCTGCCAGCACTGGAAGCATATGTGACAGCCATAAATGCACCTGTGGCTGTCATAAACACGTTTATGACAGCCACAGATGTGTTTTACAGCAGAGTTTATGGTGGGGGGAACCACCAGACCGGCCCACTCAGCTATTTGAGGGGCGTGGTCTGGCCCGTAGCTTGAAAAGTTTGATGACCCCTGCTCTCTCTCTATAGGGCAAACGTATGTGTGTATATATATTTCCAAGGCTCAAGTTAGCTGCCTTGCAAACAATGGGATCTCACTTCGGGGTAGATATACGGATGACTGTATAGTTATGGCAAGAGCAACTGTCTCCGTTCTTTTGGTGCGAACAGCTCTCTAGACCTGTTCTCATTCACCATGGAACAGCAGGCAGCAAACCCTACTTTCTCCAGGGCAGAAACCCTTCAGTCGAGAGCTAATTAAACTGGCCACACAGGGTGGCTTAAGAAGAAAATATAGATTTTCCCCCTTCACCTGTCCCCTCCCCTCCAAAACAATCTGAGACTCAGCACGGAGTTGAAAGTGTGAAATCCAACTAGGTGGAGAAGCAGCTATGGCAATTTAATGGTCGTCCTGGTGACTGGGGCCCCAATTGTTCACAGGGCCTTCACCTCGGTGGGGAATGACCCCCATCACTGTTAAGGGCAAAGAATGGATTACAGAGGTGCTGGGAATGAACAACGGATGGGGAAAAGTCTGAATAGATTGGGAGATATATTTTCTTTTCTTTTTTTTTGGGGGGGGGGGAGAATTTTGGGATGGAAGGGGACAATGAAGGTATTGAATGCCCTCCCCCACTGACCTAGGGCTTCAACTACAATTACCATCTGGAGATGAGACATAGCTTTTATAATAGAATGATCTGCACCAATAATGACCTGGGTTGGAGACACCGTTGTGAACTTCTCAACAGCAGAAGGGATATTTAGACATTTGTGTGGGTATGTTTTTCAGTGTTTAAGTTGACCCGAGTACAGGGTGCGGAGGCATAACTTCCTGTTTTCAAAACTTAATAAAACTTATTGCATGAATCAGAAATTTTTTATTTGTTTTTTATAATGTAGGCGCATACCTAAAATGTTGTTTTACACAGTTTTGAAGATCAAATCAGGTAGGTGACGTCCCCCATTCTCCATACACTGAGTAAACCGATTTCTGGCATTTGTCATGACTCTTTCCGGCATAGCAGGCTGTATGCTGGGTTGCGATCACTGAACAATCACTCGAAAAGTAGGCCTCAATGGCAAACGCACGCTCCACACTATTCCAACGCATGATGGTGTCTGAACTGTGTCGGGACAAAACTTTATAATCCCTCCTCTCAAACGAGACCACTAGCGCTCCGCTATGACATCAACCGACTGAATTGCGCACATTTAAAAAAAGGAAGTTATGCTGCCACACCCTGTATAAGGCAACTTCCATTTTTGGACCTCATTTTGGGGGTAAAAAACCCGACTTATACTCAAGTATATACAGGATATGAGAGCAGTGGATCTTGGGGCTCTTGTTAGAAAAAGCAAGAGTACATCCTACAAGCCGGACATCTGTCTAGCTCTTGACACAAGATGCCTCTTTTTGTTACTAGATAGCTGTTGCCAAGTCAGAAAAGTTTGCATTAAACTAGATTAGTGTTTCTCAACTTTTGGATCTTGGAATTCAATACCCAAAAGCACTGATCAGCCAAGGTACTGACTTAAGTTTCTGGGAATTGAAGCCCAAGTACCAAAGGTTGAGAAACACTAGACTAGATGGTGGACAATAAAATAAAATCAGATCCCTACGATACTCTTAAGAGGGCTGACAGCCCAAGGAAATGTTTTTTACACAAATCTTTGGTCATACACAAAAGCAGCCTAGGTGAGATGCAGAAATTTCATAGCAATTATTAAGAGCTCAAGTTCCCTTAATACTTGGGTTCTCTTCGAAGTATGATGTGCCAACTGCTATTGACCATTCAAGTACAATGAACATGCCCAAGTTTGTCCTATTTTGGAATAAAAACCCGGTTCGTATTTCATCAAAGCTCTCCAGATAGGCCTAGAACAGAATGTTGCTGAAAACTTTAGAAAACTGCTGCTAGTCAAGAATTAAACAGTGGCCTACATAGATCAAGTTCCAATATAATGCCTTTCAAGTTCTGAAACTTGGCTCTCCAGATGTTCTTGGACTTCAATTCCCAGAAGCCCTGATCTTCCTATAAGCCAGCCTGACATGCATCACCCACCTGTGACTATATGTCTTGCCACCATCCTTGGTTCCCCTGAAAATAATTACAAGAATGGGCAGAAGTCTATTAGTGTTTGCAATATTTGAGTAAGGTTTGCACATCTGGCTGGATAGCTCAGTGGTTGGGAGCCAGAAATTGGGAGTTCGATTCCCCTACTGTGCCTCCACGGAGAAAAACCAACCAACCAGTGTAGTCATGGGCAAGCTGCACAGTCCCTGGTCACCCCCACGAGCGAGGAGGGTTTTGTGGGCCGGATGAATTGACTCAGGGTCCAGATCTGGTTTCTGGGCCGTCGTTTGGGCATCACTGTATTAGTGCTTGGAAGTACTGTATAAAATGAAAAAGATCAGCTTGTAGCACCCTCTTGTGACTGCAAAGGGGAATTTCCATGCCAGTGAAAGTCTGAGGACAGAGTAACACACTTTCTATTGAGAAAGACCCTTTGTCCATTTAGCCCAGGGGTGGCCAACCTTGGTGCTCCAGATGTTTGTGGCCTTCAATTCCCAGAAGCCCTAATCAGCAGATGTGCTGACTTGGGGTTCTGGTAACTGAAGTCCAAGAACAGCTGGAGCACCTTGGAGCACCCCTGATCTAACCTATCTTCTACCTCTGGGTAGTAGCAGCTCATAATGGTCTTAGGCAGGATTCTTTCCTAGACCTACTTGAAGAGTTCGAGAGGTCTATCATCCAGTTACTAAGCAGGTCCCACCCTACTTAGCATCCAAAACCATGAAATGGTGCTTTGGGCTGCATCTGGCCCATAGACCGCAGGTTGAGAATCCCTACTCTAGGGCTTTGTTCTCATCTCCATTTACAGCCAATGAGCCAGCACCGTTTGCATCTGCAGACGTTTCTATTGTCATGTGGCAGGCATGACTAGACGCAGTTCATATGGAACACTGTTACCATTCCCACCAAAGCAGTACCCATTTATCTACTTGTAATTTCTTGCTTTTGAACTGATAGGTTGGCAGAAGCTGGGACAGCTATAGTTATTTGGGTGCAAAAACATTTGGTTCATTTTAAGCCCCTACCTGCCACCTAAATGAGTAGAAACGAAGGAAAATCAAGTTACCTGGTCAGTTGTATGTTTGCAATGTTTAGATAATGTTCAATGTCTGACTAGGTTATCCTGCTATGGTAAGAGAGTAGACCATTCTGCCAACTGTAAGGCAGCGGTTGACTAACCTGACAACCTTGAGGATTTGGTGACCAAGTCCACAGGAAAGGGTGATGGTCCCAAAGTAGATTAAATCTCACTTGAATCCATCTTGGTGGAGGGCAGCAGTTCCATTAATACTGGCCAGGGGATGAAGAGAGTTTTGTGTGCCAAAAGGCACAGGACCAGAAAGTGACTCACAGAACTGGATCAGTAGTACGAGTGTCACGTTGTGATACAGACGGCAGATGAAAGGTCACTGCATTATATTGCTCCCAGGACAATCTTCATGGCTGATTGCCATGAGGATAGCCAATATTCAAAACTGGATATGGCACCTGAAGAAGATCTTGTTACAATCAAGACACTTATTTTTGTGCACGTAAGTTTGCATGGGGAGATGTAAGTTTGTTCAAGTATCAATCTTTGCCAGGGTTATTGGTAAGAAAAGATTTCTTTCTCACAGATGGGAAAATTGCCAGTGTCCCGGAATTATGATAACAGGCAAGTGCGAGCAAGGATAGAGACCAGTCAAACCGTTTGCAGGTCAACAGCTTTCAAAGCATTCCCTCCATGTCATTCCATGTCACATCAGAAGGTCAAGAAGATGGAATCTGAAAGTGAGAACGAATCAACGGCAAGCCCAGATGATGCCTGGTTCACTATCCGCCAAGTAAAGGATGTTTCTTGTTTATTTTAAACCCTTCCTTTGGAAATCTGACCCCAATCCCTGCTCGGTGCCCATGTGCCTGAGATACCCTTTAGAACTCTTGGACTCTACAGCACACTCATTCACTCTATCCTACAGCAAACCAACCTTCTTTGCTTGAGATCTGCTCAGATTTCTCAAGTGCAGATGGGAAAGATGCAACAAGATATACTCTCATTATCCCTGGATTGGCGTTTTTCCTACAGCAAGGAGGTTACAGGTCTCAAATGATACTCAGGAAGCAACACATGTTTGAGAGCGGATGCAGTTTCCCCTAACCTGGTACCTTTTAGAGGTGTCACCCATTCACCAGCACCACTAAACGTTGAGGAATGTCAATGCAGCAGGTGAAAGCTGCCATTGGCCAACGCAAAGCCTTCACAGTAACTGTTCAAATTTAGTTGATGGAGGGGAAGCCTTGGAGAACAAGAATTGGAAACTTCAGGCCTGGAGATCAAACTAACCTACTTCTGGTTCCCATATACAATTGTACAGCCTTTCCCAGAGAATCAGTGCATGGTGTTTTTTTCTGCTGCAATATGCTGAGAATTTCATTTGCCTTTTGCATCACAGCGTGACACCCGTACGACTGATCCAGCTCCGTGAGTCACTTTCCGGTCTTGAGCCCTTTTGGTACACAAAGTCCTCCTCAGCCCCAGGCCAGTATTGATAAAGCTGCTGCCCTCCATCAAGATGGATTCAAGTAGGATTTAATCCACTTGGGGACCATCAATCTTCCCAGTCGACTTCACTACCCAAGCCCATTGGTCCCCAGGGTTGTCAGGTTAGTTAACCACCAACTAAAACTGAGTGCTGAGTCACTGGCAGTAGGGTCTACTCTGTTTCCATAGCAGGATAACATCGCCAGATTGCCCAATCTTTTAGTTTAATGAAAATAAATCCTTTAAGCTAAGACATCTTGATATTTTGCTTCCCAACCTCTTCCACCCCTAGTGGAATGTTTTACCCCTCCTTCAAAATAAGCCAAATTTCTCTGAATTTGTATTTTGCCTTGAGGCTGAAAGAGGTCCTCTGCCAGTGTTGCATCAAGGTAGAGCTACCTACTCTTCCTCATTAACAAACATCAATTCCACTTTGATCAGGAATACAAGATGATGAGTTTTACCAGGTTAGCCTATTTAGTCATTCTGCTCTATATTATGCACTCAGATTGAGAACAACCAGTCAGGATATTAGGTGAGGAAGGGTTTTTCCCCACCCCATGTTCTCCGATCCTTATTAGCTGCAGATGTCAGGGACCTAACTTCTGCAGACAAAGTATTCGCCCTATCTCACCAAGCGACAGCCCCTTTCTCCAAAACTGCATCATCGTAAGCGACGCCACAAGGAAACTCTCCAAAAATGGGATTAATAGCTGGTCTGGAATTTTACTCTTCCAGGAAGTCTATTTTAAATCACGAACAGTTCCGAGCCGTCGCCTCGTAGGACCGTGAGTGAATCTTGCCAAGAACAAGTTGAACCCCCTGTCCTCCTTTCCTAACCCAATCTTTGGGCATCAAAACAGGGGTCATATTTCTCAGACACACTAATTTGTCAAGCAAATCCTCCTTTGTATCTTGTCTAGAATTATCATATTGGATTTGTTGGCCATTCTGTCAGCTTCAAAGGTCCATCGTAGGGGTCTAACAACATGACGATCAGGTGTTGTTCACACCAAGAGCTGATCTTGACACCATCCTCCTTTGATAGGCAAAAAGCCAATGTCTCCCAGCCTTTGGCTTTTGGACTTCCATTCCCAGAAGGCTAAGTCAGTTCTCCAAAGCACTGATCAGCCAATGTACTAACTAAGGTTTCTGGGAAATGAAGTATCCCCATAGGGCGTGGAGACACTGCATCTAAGTTGATAAATTTGATGAGTTTTTCAGTTCTAGCGCATCCTTTTCTCCTTCTGGTAAACCTAACCAACGGCTACGGGACGAGCCCTACCCCTGCTTTTTGACACACTAGTGCCCTCTGCCAAAGAGGACAATTTGAGGTCATGGCACAGAGCAACAGGAGGGCAGGTCTGGCTGCCAAGTCTGTATTTTTATCCCTTCCACTAACTCAGAGGCACAAAGAAAGGGATCAAGATGGCTGGGATGTTCAACATCCTCTCACCTGATGGTGCCAAAGCCCACGAATAGCCGGGACACATTTTTGCTCATCCACCCTTTGTAAATTGATCCCTTTAAAAACAGGAGTGAGCAAATTGCATTCCTGAAGATATCGGTGGGTTTTAACTCCTAGCAGCCTCCACTGATGCTAGTGGAGGATGCTGATCTGTAAATTCACATGTGCTCACATTCTTCTTCTTCAGCCATTTATTTATTTATTTATTCTTCAAATTTCTATTGCCACCCAACTCGGCAACGGCTCTGGGCGGCTAACAACAATCAAAAGCAACATCAAAACTAACTAAAACCCCTTATAAACCACATTAAAAATTCAAATTAATTTACCCCCATACCCATATCCAAATCCGAGTATTGGCATTCCTCATGGTGATCAGCCATTAAGACTGTCCTATGAATATAATGCTACAGCCTTTCATCTGCCTTCCGCATTGCAGCGTGACACCCGTACCACTGATCTAGCTCTGCGAGTCACTTTCTGGTCCTGAGCCCTTTTGGCACGCAAAGTCCTCAGCCCCAGGCCAGTATTGATAAGGCTGCTGCCCTACATCAAGATGGATTCAAGTGGGATTTAATCCACTTGGAGACCATCACCCTTCCTCATGGACTTTGCCACCCAAGGCCGTTAGTCCTCCGAGTTGTCAGGTTAGTTAACTGCTGCCTGATGATCGGCATTGAGTCGCTGGAAGTATGATCTACTCTATTACCACAGCAGGATAACCTGGCCAGGCATGGATGTGCACATATGTAATCCCGAAATGCTATCTCTTTGCAATAAGACCCAAATCCACCCTCCTTCATCTCCCAGGGTGCAAGCCCAACCTTGCATCGGCTAGACTTGCACCCTGATTAAAAGCAGTTGGATTAACTCATAATAGTCTACTCCACCTGACAAGCCTCATCCACTCTGTCAACAGCAAACACCCCCCCCCCCATTATGGCTGTGCTGTTACAGGGTCTGATGTTTGAAAACAAAAGTGAAGAGGTGCTAGGAAGGCTGTCATCCATTCACTTTCCAGTTTGCCGCTGTCCTTCTGCAAAATGCAAGACCAGCTGCCATGAAAATGAACCCTTTGCTAGCGGCAGTAGTAAAAAAGCCCAGACTGGACTAAAGAGGGTTGTTTACAAGTGGAGCAAGTAGAGGATCAAGCTGAAATCTTTTCTGGGCTCTAAATGATCTCATCTGTTGGCTGGCTGACCTCCTCTCCCCCTCCCCACCCTCCCTATATCAAGCAAAAATAAATAAATGAAAAAGGAGCACACTCTGTTACATAATTGGACAAGCCAGTTCTCTCTAGATTGGCTCACACGCCTTCCTTCCTTAGCAATACCATTTTCGGTCATCTGCCTTTCCCCTCTCCTGGCCATTACCATGGAAGCTGATCCCAGGGAGAAATTTAATACTCCTCTGCATGTTTCCCTTCTTAGCCATGGGAAGCAAGGTTAAGGCAGAGAAGATGCCCATTGAGCAAGGTGGGCAACAGGGATGTTCTCAGATGGTAAGGGCTTTTTTGAAGGCACTGGATCATTATGCAGCATGAATAGGCTGAGGGTTGGAGCCCCTAAAGGCAAGACCAACATGCTCATGTGGGGGCTGCTGGTGGACAGTGTGAATGTGGAGAGCTACAGAATCCAGCTCACTTACTGGTCTGCCAATTGCTGCCAGAAACATGTACAACGAGATCTTGGGTTTGGCCAATGTCAAAGCGAAGAAAGTGGCTTCATTTTGGCAGTCCAGGGTTTGACCGGAACACAAAAGAAGAAAATATGCAGTAGATTGATTTGAAAACCCCCACAGCTGCCTGAAAAGAGCCGACATGGTCTTCCACTCTGTCCCAGATGTTAGTAAGGTAAAGATCACCCTTGCTCATAAGCTAGTTCTATCCGACTCTAGGGTTCAGTGCTCATCTGTTTCATAGCCGAAGAGCCAGTGCTGTCCACTTCTGCAGAAGTTTCCGTGGTCATGTAGCAGGCATGACTAGAGACTGGAGCGCACGGAAAGCTGTTTACCTTCCCACCGAAGTGGTTCCTATTTATCTAATTGCAATTTCTTGCTTTTGAACTGCTAGTTGAAAGGAACTGGGACAAAGACAGGGAGCTCATTCCATCCTGTGGTATTCGGGTATCGAACTGCTGACCTGCCACCTTCCAGTCAACGTCTTAGCCACTTGGATTGCTCTGCCTATGCCTTGTCTAACATCTCTATAAAATCCCCTTTCCCACATCCTGTTATGCTCCTTCAATCAGGAACCTGTGGGCAATGTTTATTCTTTGAAACTTAGTGGCTCAGTTCATAAGTCAACATCACGATGGACTGAGCTGAACTAACCAAGACAGAGGCTGGTTCAATTGCTATTGATTGTAGTTAGTGGGGTCACACGGTTCAAGGAAAACTGTTCCCATTAGGGGTGCCCTGAATTGCAACCCTTTAGTTTCTTTCCCCTAAAGCACTACTTGAAATGTAGAGGCACTTAAGGTTAAATGGAGTACATTTTGTCTCGGGCAGTGGGTTACAGAAATTTTCTCCCTCCTGGCCCTGCCTTTTTGCAACTATTCAGCAGAAATCAGAAGCCTATGCAATTAAAAGTAGATCCACTGAATCAATGCTATTTGCCAAGTCAAAATTGGTGCACATCATACTGCTTCAACAAGCCTTTTCTTGCTATTTTGCATTTCCAATGCCCATTTTCCCATTTTAAATCTACAAAGCAGTTTTCAACATCACAGCAAACCAAACAGCTCAAAGCAACAAAATCCACAGACATTATTAAGGCACTGTATATACTCAAATATAAGTCGTCCTGAACACTGTAAAAACTCTAAAACATACCCACACAAATGTCTAAATTAATTAATTTTATCATATTTTCATGTATTTTAATTACTGAAACTCGCTAGCAGCTGCTGCATTTTCCACCCCCGACTTATACTCGGGTCAATCTATTTTCCGACTTTTAGAGGTCCAACTTAGGTACCTCGACTTATATTCGGGACGACTTAGAGTGAGTTTCAATTTGCACCTCCGCAGCATTGGGACCCAAGTATAAGTCGAACCCCCCTTTTGGACCTCATTTTGGGGGCTAAAACTAGACTTATACTTGAGTATATACAGTAGCTTACTGCATTTATGTTAACTTTCAAGCACTGATAAGAGGTGATAAGACTACATTTTTTGAAAGTCGCTGGATTTTTCTCAATGTACATTTAAAAAACTACGTTCCCACACAGCAATGGACTCAATCAAGATGGGCCCAGAAACTGGAGGTACGCCAGTCTGCTGATGGACAGGCAGTTCCTTCTAGTTTTACAACCTTGCATAGGACATTTTTGTAATCCAGCTCTACCGGGATGCCAAGCAAAGCAAACATTTAATGTGTGACTCTTTCCCCCTTAAAAAAGACACCGAAGTCCACATGATCGGTGCCACGAGCTTATGGGAATCCAGTACATTTGCAGGCTATGACATCCACCCTTGGATTTCGTACCTGTAAGCATCTCTCTCTTATCCCCTGATATCAGCTTCCAGCTTGGTCCATTCCGCTTTTTAAAAAACCATTTAAGCAATGCAAGCTTCTCTTCCACCTCGTCCAATTTTTGTTAAAAAAGGAAACCAGCATTCCAGCGCTTGATAGCATCTCCCTCAACCTTGAGATACTTTTTTGGCAACTCTCGCCCGAAGGAACTCAAAGTAGCTAGACCATGAACACAGGGCCTTCGTAGACGAGACAGTCATCCCTCAGGGGGTGTCTGCTAAGGGACAGGTGGGGAAGCACAGCCTTCTGGGTCTGTGAACATCAGAAGCTTTTAAAGCACAAGAAGTTGCTTTTCCTTCATTCTAGGTTTTCAAGGTCCATAACTGGTAGATCTATTCACCAAATGAAACCTTCTTGTGAGAACCTAATTGCATGCATTTCTTCATTGTTGCTGTTCAGTCACACAGCCGATTCTGACCCTTTATGACCCCATGGACCACGCACGACAGGCTCCTCTGACATCTGCCATTCTCTGTAGTCTGCCCAGATCTACACCCACTGCATCAACAATGCCCTCTAGCCATCTCATCCTTTGCCACCTCCTTCTCCTTTTGTCTTCAATCTTTCACAGCATCAGGGCCTTCTCCAGTGAGTCCTCTCTTCTCATTTGGTGGCCAAAGTATTTGAGCTTCAGCTTCAGTATTTGTCCTTCCAAGGAGCAGTTGGGGTTGATTTCCTTCAGGATGGACTGATTTGATCTTGTTGCAGTTCAGTGGATTCTCAAGAGTCTTCTCCAGCACCACAGTTCAAAGGTGTCTATTCTTCTGATCCCCCCATTCCATTACTAACATTTCTCTCCTTCCTCTCTTCCACAGAGCTCATAGTCGCTCCCTGTGGGCCAGCACATCGCTGATTGCGGTGCAATGCTATGCCTTTTTACAAAAGGCAGGACAGGCAATTAGGATTTCATGGTTTTATCTCTCTATGCCAAAGCAACACTAGGCATCTGCACTTTTGAGTCATACTTTCCAGGCTACAGAGTCACAAAACCCTGACCATATATGTTCAACCTCCCAAAAGGCAAAATCGATTCATGCTTTCACTGAATCAAATATAAATTCTCTTTCTCCAAATCAGAAGGAACAGTTTCTGTCCCAAAGATTTGACAAACAGCTCCCATTAGCCATTGCCAGTCTGAAAACATCTGGAAGACCACGGAACCTTCTGTCTCTTCCTACAGATTCATCACAGGGACTTACCTTTGGATCAGGCTCCCAAAGAGCAGGTGCAAAACCTTCTGCATGTTCTCCGTGCACAGCCAACTCCAGTGATCAACCATGATGAGCTGGAGAAGGTCCAGGACAATGTCCGCCAGCTGCGTATCTGATTCTGTCAAGCCAAAGAGGAACAGGGGAGAAACTGAAGTCTACTAGGCATACCTGTGGCTTGTCCGTCTAGCCCAGGGGTGCCCAAACTACAGCCCGGGGGCTGAATCTGGCCCCCAGGCTGTAGTAACTTGCCCCCTGAACCATGTGACCAGCCTGTGTCCCCACAAGTTTGGGCACCCTTGGTCTAGCCCCTTGGTCTGCAAATGTGGCTCTCCAGATGTTCTTGGACTTCAATTCCCAGAAGCCCCAATCAGCAGGAGTGCTGACTTGGGCTCCTGGTAATTCAAGTCCAAAAACATCTGGAGAGCCACATTTGCAGACCACTGGTCTAGCCCAATATGATCTATTTTGTTTGGAACCAAAATCCCAGAGTTTCACTGGCAAGGAGATACCACCTTTTGCCTCATCCATTTTCAATGCTGAGGATTGAATAGATAAGAAAGGCAGGAAAGAAAGAAAGAGGAAGGAAAGTCAAGATGAAGGAAGGAAGGAAGAATGAGGGAGGAAAGTCAAGATGAAGGAAGGAAGGAAGGAAGAATGAGGGAGGAAAGTCAAGATGAAGGAAGGAAGGAAGAATGAGGAAGGAAAGTCAAGATGAAGGAAGGAAGGAAGGAAGAAGGGAAGGAATGAGGGAGGAAAGTTAAGATGAAGAAAGAAAGAAGAGAAGAGGAAGAGAAGGACTCAGGGAGGAAAGGCAAGAGGAAGAAAGGAAGACCCTTTATTTGCTTTGCCCTCTCTTTATTATTAAGGTATTGTACTCTGTACAGTAATACCTCGGATAATGTTTACCTCGGATAACGCTAAAATCGCATAACGTTAAGTAATCTGGGGAGGCGAATTGGATCGAATAACGTTAAGGTCCTATCGGATGGACCGCTAAAGCCTGTGTGGTTACAATGTATCTCTATGGAGCTTTAACGTTATCCGATCCATCCCATAGGTAGATTTTAACATGCATCGGATAACACTAAAAATCGGATAACACCAAGACTTGTGGAACCAAGTCTTAGCGTTATCCGAGGTATTACTGTATAAGGCCCAAAGCAGATGGGGTACGCAAGCTTCAGAAACTGAGTCCCTGAAGGAGCAGGTATAGAAATTGACTATGAGAGTTGGAACTGCATAATGCAATGAGGAAGCCTACTGTTTCAATCCAATCCAGTGGTTCCCAGCGTGGGGCCCAGGCCCCACAGGAGGTCTTCAATTCCCAGAAGCCTAAGTCAGTACACCGGCTGATCTGTGGTTTGGGAAATTGACTTAGGCTTCTGGGAACTGAAGTCCAAAAGCAGCAAAGGTTCAGAAATACTGATCTAATCTCTACTAGAAACATAACAGATGGGCCTTTTGGCTATCTTTTCTTTCTTAGCCTCACTCCCTCTTGCTGGGACTCTGAAATATGGGGGAGAATTATGCCCACTTCTTTATATAACTTGGAAACAGTTTCTCAAACACCAGCTTGTTACCTTAAATCTATTAAACTGCTAAGAACAAATCTAAAACTATTTATTGTAGCTTGTAAAAAGCCAGGACCCATTTATGTTGTGGGCAACCATTAAGATTTTGCATTAACTTGTTCTGTGTTAACTAAGCTTAATTTATTGCTTTTAAAGGACAACTTGGCCATTCTTAGCCATTTTACTTTAAAATCAACAGTTAAATAATGCAATAGCAATACAGTATAGGAATTAATGCTACAATGAATATATTATATTAATTTCATAATCTGTGTATATCATTTTAATGTCAGCAAACTGATGTCCTTTAATGGCTTCATGTTAATGTGTCAGTCGTAACATTTCCAAGTGTGTGTGCTTATTTATAGAATTATTATAAACATTACAATAAGATACAGTAATGCACTTGAAGCAAATTATAGGCATTATAATAATTTTAAATTATTATGGCAAATCTAGACAAGTAGCGGTCAGCAGGATTACTCTAATTTAACTGTGATGGCTTAGCCTGAGGAATGCTGAGAACCAAGTAAAAATTTGCTTTTCCATCCCTCAATCCCTTCTTAAATCTAAAATTCTGTATTCTCTGCCAAAAAGGCAATAGTCATTCAACTATCTGAACCATGGGTTCCCAACCTGCAGCCTGCAGGCCAGACATGGCCCGCAGCACCATTTCATGTGGCCCACTGCTGCACCTGGAAGTGGAACCGGGCACATTTACTTCCGCTTCCAGGAGATGTGGTCCGACTATTGCTCAGCTATCCAGGGGGTGTTGACAGGCCTGTGGCATAAAAAGGTTGGAAACCCCTGATCTGAAGTCTTGAGTTTTAATTACTCCTTTATTACTCCTCATTCCCCTTTTGCTCTGTTCCTCCTTTCGTACCTTTCACTCTGCGGCCTCCTTATGGTAGCATTTGGACTCCACAGTAGATCGTCCACAGAGTAAGCATCAATGACCTGAATCCAAACTCCAATCCCAACTAAAGTAGACCTACTGAATCTATTGTTGAACAGGTAAAGGATAAAGGTCTCCCTTCTTGAAAGCTAGTTGTATCTGGCTCATCTCTGTTTACAGCCGAAGAATCAGGATTGTCTGCATCTGCAGACATTTCCATGGTCATGTGGCAATGATGACTAGTCACCGGAGCACATGGAATGCTGTTACCTTTCCCACCAAAGAGATACCTATTAATCAACTTGCAATTTCTCGCTTTCAAGCTGCTAGGTTGGCAGCAGCTGGGACAGAGACAGGAGCTCACTCTATAATGCAGCACTTGGACCTCAAACGGCTGACCTGCTGATCTTCCAGTCTACAAGTTCAGCATCTTAACCACTAATCCACCACAGTCTCTGCTATTCAATAGCAATATGCTTCTATCGAAACCTAATTAAATCCTGCTGATTCAGTGGGTCTCTTCTAGTTGTGACTTGCAACTGGATCTAGCGCAGAAACATGGACATTTGAAATGTCACTGGGACCTACCAGATTCTCCACTATCTTTGGCTGCTTGGTGTGGTATCTCTGAGGGCTTCAGGTCCCAATCTGAGGGACATTGCAGGTCTAGAGCAGCGTCATCTCCTTCGCTCTCTGGGGTCTCAGGAAAGACCTTCTCTAGGAGTTTTTCCTGCTTCTGAATAAAAGATTCCATTCCTTCCAGGGACAGGGACTCTGACACCTAAGAGAAGAGAAGATCCACCATTCTTAACAACAAACTATACATAGGGAAGATACTGCATACATCAGCTTTGGCCCTGAGCATCTCGTGCAAATCAAATTAACATTTCTATTAATGAAACAATGTATATAGAGACATGATTTAATTAATTAATTCATTAATTCATTCATTTTATTCAATTTGTATCACATCCCCCTTGCTGAGGCGACTCCGGGTGGCTTACAAACATTCGAGGTAAAAATCGTCCCTACAACAATTAAAATCATAAAAACCATTTAACATTTAAGCCAAAAAATATCCTCCCACATTCACAGTAGGTTAAAACTAAGCTGAAACCCGAACGGTCATTCATATAAGCCAGTCTGGGGTGGGGGCTGCTCTACCAGCAGCACCCCACACCTGCTGAGCCAGCCAAGTTTTTAGGCCTTCCCTGAAGGTCTGTAGCTCTGTGTGGAGGTGTAGCTCAGCTGGTAGGAGATTTCATTGAGCCGAGGCAGTAGCCAAAAAGGCCCTCCTTCTAGTGCTAGAGAGGCGAGCCTCTCTAGCCGATGGCACCATTAGAGAGCCCCTCTGCTGGGATGGGTAGATGTATATATGCCTCAAATATATCCTCTTGTTGGTATCACTTCACTGAAGATAAGGAGAGAAGCAGCAGCAGACACTTAGAGAATGACCCTCAACACCCTCTGAATGGATATGAACCTCAAGTCCGCCGGCTCAGATCCAGGAAGAGCTTTATGACAAGAACAAACACTCTTGAGGGTACACAAGAGCAAAACCAAATTAGAAGATGGAGGAAGGAGCTCACTGGACAAGGAACAACATTAAAAGAGGATATAGCTGAGGAACTCAACCTCCCCTAAGTCACTTGGAGGACCTTGAATAGGTTGAGGGTTGGCATCCCTAAATGCAAGACCAACATGCTTAAGTGGGGGCTGCTGGCAGACAACAACACACTGTGCGAATGTGCAGAGATACAGAATCCAGCTCATTTGCCGATCTACCCATTATTGCCAAAAACATCCACCAATGAGGATTTAAGTTTGGCCAATGACCAAGTCGAGAAGGCCGCTTCGTTTTGGCAGTTTAAAGTCTGACCTGGACACAAAAGAAGAAGATGCAACAGCAGAAGCTGCTTAATACTGATTAAGATCCTTGATCCATCTAGCACCTAATCACCTACCTGAAGATGGCAGGGATTAAACCTGGTGCCTTCTGAAGGCAGATCATTGAAGCAAAATGGCACCCACAGCAGCTAAGCAAAATGGAGGCAAACAGGCCATGCGCTACCTTTTGCAGCAACATAGTGGGAGTCGGTGGGGGGTACCATCGGAGTGGAGAAGTAATTGTTAACATGGACAAACTTACCGTAGTGCCTTCCCTGAAAGAATACACAACCTTCTCGTGTGACCCAGCTACAGTCAGAATGGGGGCCATTTTGCTGGAGAACCTCAACCTAGACCTGTGGAACAGAAATCCCTGTACTATTATCTCTTAGTGATTCAGATATTTTGCTCTACAGAAACAGGGAAACATTATTGTTATTTTAAACCAGACCCAGAATCCTGTAGCCATCGGTTTCCCATTTCTGCTCCTCTGATCAAAAGAGGCTTCGTACATCATACAGCCATGATGGTGAACCTTGGCACTCCAGCTGTTCTTGGACTTCAATTCCCAGAAGCCCAATTCCCTGTGAACCCATGCAAATGAAGTTACTGTGCATACGTGCAGTAAGCCCATTCATGTGGATTCACAGGGACTTGGGCTTCTGGGAACTGAAGTCCAAGAATAGCTGGAGTGCCAAGGTTCACCTTTACTGTCATACAGGAAGTACTATTCACATCTGACAATCCTGCCTCTTAGGGCACTCAGCCAGGGTTCCCATTTTTTGCATCTGGAACATATGCTCAAAATGCCATACACACAATGACTAGCCATGTGAACTGTGCTGTATTTAGTCAAGCCCTAAGGCAAGGAAGAGGGCTGGTTGGAAGGTGGCAGGTCAGCAGTTAAGTACCCGAAATCTGCAGGACAAAATGAGCTCCTTTCTCTGTCCCAGCTCCTGCCAACCCAGCAGTTCGAAAGCAAGAAATTGCAAGTAGATAAATAGGGACCACTTTGGTGGGGAGGTAAACAGTGTTCCGTGCGCTCTGGTGTCTAGTCATGCCTGCCACATAACCATGGAAACGTCTGCAGAAGCAGATAGTGCTGGCTCTTCGGCTATGAAACAGAGATGAGCACTGAACTCCAGAGTCAGATATGACTGGCTTTCGAGCAAGGGTGACCTTTACCTTTTACTAAGGCAAGGATGGAGGCTCAACAAGATGCTTACTTGTTACCCTTCCTCCCGTCTAACTGAAACTTCCCTTCTGCTTCTGCCTCGCTGAGATCCTCCGTAGGGCTCTGAGGCTCAGACCGGGGAAATGCTGTTTTTAATGTGTCCACAATGGCATTCATCACAATCTGCAGCAGGACAAGAGGATAAACTTCAATTGGCAGGTAAGACAACATTAAAGAGAGTTCTATACAATATACTAAATGCTAGAAACACCACTAGTTTATACTAAATATGGTAGGCATATGGTGGATGTCATGGGAAAAGAAATGGGGCTGTGTGGTTTTTTTTTAAATGGTGACATAGATTTCTCTGTGTCCTGTCCACTGGAGGGAGGTGGCAGTGTTGCATTATGGGTTGTTACTAGGCAGTAACTGCTTACTAGACTAAACAATCTAACCTCGTGTTCTTGTAGAACACGAAACCGAATTTGTGATAGGCATGAAGTACTGTTTATAGTCATTGGCTGGGACCGTTCAGAGGGAGGGGGGCAGAGGGTGGAACTTGTTGAAGGAGAAAAAAAGGAAAAGAGAAGGGATGGTCCTTTTGCTCTTTTGCTGTGTAAGTAGTTCTTTGGGGGTGCTCTGAACTCAAGAAATCATGTAATATTTTAAGCTAAGAGGGGGTCCTCAGGGCTTCCACACTTAGATAGGTTTTCATTATTTTAAATGTGCTTTCTGAACTGTTAAAGCTTTACTTGCCTATACAGTCAAACCTCGCATAAAGAGCGCCTCACTTAAAGAGTAACTCGCTTAAAGAGCAGAATTTTCTCTGAATGTTTGCTTCGCTTAACAAATAAAACCAAACAAAAACTCGCTTAACAAATGAATCAAGGTCCGCAATCCCCCCCACAATTGGTCACTTTCAATGGTGTTTCACTTAAAGAGCAAACTCACTTAAAGAGCAATCCTGTGGAACACATTATGGTCTTTAAGCGAGGTACAACTGTAATTGTTTTGCTACTAAGAAATCTGTAGCTGGTTTTGCTACAATATATCTTTAAGAGACAAGAAGATGACTGGAGTTGTTTAATTTGCTATCTGCTACCTTACTAACAGCCTGACTCAGGTCAGGTCATGTGAGAAGGCAAGCTAAAATCCTGGATTGCTTAGCCACAGGGCATCAATTCAGGTGCGGTCCCACTTACTGGTATGCCCAAGGGTCAACTCGGGAGCAATAGGTCCATTACAGTGGAAATGGATGCATACAACAAAAATCTTATGTCTGTGTGAAACTAGTTGGAGGAAGATGGCAAATTTTGCCTTCCCATCTCTGCAGTCACTTGAAATATCATGTGGCACACAGGACTAGGTGCCAAAGTGCAGAGAACACCGTTACCTTTCCCGGCACAGCGGTACCTATTTATCTACTTGCAATTTCTTGCTTTCGGACTGCTAGGTTGGCAGAAGCTGAGGCAGACAATGGCAGCTCGCTCCATCATACAACACTTGGGTCTTGAACTGCTGACCTGCTGAACCTCCGGTCATCAAGCTCAGCGTCCTAACCACTAAGTCACTGCAGCCACCTATCCTAATTCTTAAGAGACACCTATTTTATCTTGCAACTTCCACCACTTTTTCTTCTGCTATGTAAAGCAAGAGACTAAAAGTGTGTTTGATCTACTCTTGTTTGATGCTCCTTCATATAGAAGATGGTTGTGTTCCCCATTCAACAACCTCTACTCAACTGAGGCCAATGAAAGCCCCCCCCCCCAACGGTTAATATATTTTGGTCACACTTCACAGGGACAGAAATGTCAAGAACTAGCTTAGTAAACTAAGCACACAGTCTGTTTTCCCCTAATGTGTTTACAGGGTAGCTTTCTACTGCATACCTTGTCAATCCTGGAAACCACAAAAGGCTTTTTAACAAAGGCAATCCTTGCATCTGTGTTCAAGGCCAAGAATTCCTGCATTTCATCGCTACAGGTGATCTCAGGAATAGCGCACAATTGCTGGAACGAGAAAAAGCTCATTGGCTGGCTGCTGTCTCTAAGTCTAACTCAGCGATTCCCAACCTTTGGTTTTTGGACTTCAATTCCCAGAAGCCTAAGTCAATTCCTCAAAGCACTGATCAGCCAATGTACTGACCTAGGCTTCTGGGAATTGAAGCCCCATTGTGGGGCATGTGCCCCATTGTGGGGCATTGGGAACCCCTGGTCTAACTAGTCTACAGGTTGTTGTGAGGAGGAAATGGGGAATAAGAAAACTACACATAGATCTTGCTCTCTTTGTAACAAAATTAGGGTATAAATACAACTGGTAAACAACTGATTGCCTTCTCTGTTGACTGCACTGGGATAGATACCTACACACATTCATCAGTTCCACCCAACATTCTTCTTCTTGTTGTTCTGCCGTATCCGAATCCGAATACAGTAATACCTCGGATAACGCTAAGACTTGGTTCCACAAGTCTTGGTGTTATCCGATTTTTAGTGTTATCCGATGCATGTTAAAATCCTATGGGATGTATCGGATAACGTTAAAGCTCCATAGAGATACATTGTAACCGCACAGGCTTTAGCGGTTGTTATCCGATACATCCCATAGGACCTTAATGTTATTCGATCCAATTCTCCTCCCCAGATTACTTAACATTATGCGATTTTAGCATTATCCGAGGTAAACGTTATCCGAGGTATTACTGTATTGGTGATATTCATGGCGATCAGTGGTGAAGACTGTCCTGAGAATATATTGCAATGGCCCTTCAACTGCTTTCTGCATCGCAGCATGACCCCCATACCACTGATCCAGTACCACGAGTCACTTTCTGGTCCTGAGCCACCTTGACACGCAAAGACCTCCTTGGTCCCAGGCTAGGATTAATGAAGCTGCTTTCCTCTATCGTGATAGATTCAAGTGGGATTTAATCCACTTGAGGACCTTCACCTTCCCTGTAGATGTGGCACCCAAGCCATTGGTCCTCAGGGTTGTTAGGTTAGTTACCCTATTTGCTGGTGTACAAGACCCACTTTCCCCCCTTAAAATACAGTGGAAAATGGAGTGCATCTTGTACTGTATATAGTGGTCTATGGTGGGCTATTTTGGTAATGAGATGTATCTTATACTCTAATGTGTCTTATATACCAGAAAATACGGTAATCGTTGCCTGACACTCAATGCTGAGTCGCTGGCAGTACGGTCTACTCTATTACCATAGCAGGATAACCTGGCCAGTATTACTGTAGCAGTAAAGCCCAATTTCCACCCAGTCCTTTTATTACCCGGGTCCCTCAGGTACTTTTCTTGTTAGTGTTGATAAAGACACCTTTGCAGGATATAACCTGCCACCATCAATTTAAGAGCCTCACCTTCAAGAATGATTCCAAAAGGCTCTTCCTGGCTTCTACCTTCTCTGTGTCCATGTTGCCAAATGGAAGGTCTGGGAACAGCTTCTTTGGACCTTTAATATCTGCAGATAAAAAATAAAAATCTAAAAAAGCGAACTTTACTACTTTATTTGTAATATCGTTTTCCTCCTATCTCTATTAAAACCTCCACCTATCAGGCTTCCCTGAGAAGTTCAACGTTTTACAGCAGCCAAAATATTGCCAGTGTTAAAACACTGTTTAGAAGAGCAACACAATGTATTTTAGTTATGACCGAAGAAGAGCTGCTCAGAAAACGAAACAAGAGCCTTAAAAGCAGGTTTTTATTAGCATTTTATTTGAAGAACCACAGCCTGCATCACCAAATGCATGGATCATAACTTCGGTCATCGGAGATTTACAGGGCCGCCTCCTGCAGCAACTTTCTATGCATTTGTGGGCTGCAACCTGCAAAAAAATGTTTGTCAAATAAACCTTTATGGTCTTTTCGAGACATCTTGATTTTTTTTATTTATTTACTTATTTATTTACTCATATTTACTATCCCGCCCCAATCGGGTAGACCCGGCTCTGGGCGGCTTACATCATAGATTAAAATCACAGGTTAAAACCCTAAAAATTCATAAGAAAAATTACAACCACGCAACAGATAAAAACAAGGGCAGAAAGGAGTGGCTGTCCCTTAAATCAGCCAACCTGCATGGGATCCCACATTCCTAGGTCCCCACACTTGCTCCGCCAGCCAGGTCTTTAAGCCTCGACGGAAAGACAGGAGCTCTACCTGTAGGCGCAGCTCAGTTGGGAGAAGGTTCCAAAGGGCCGGGGCGAACACAGAGAAGGCCCTCTTCCTAGTGCTAGTGAGGCGAGCCTCCCTAGCTGATGGAATAACAAGAGAGCCCCTCCGGTCCGCCCAAGTGGGACAGACAGACGTTCTTAGGGTATCCTGGCCCACTACCATATAGGGCTTTAAATTCTGCTGCTTTTGCAAAAAGAGAGTAATACAGATTTTCCTTCCCCACCGCAGGAGACAATACCAAAAGCAATACTCCATTCAAAAACTCTTAAGGAGAATTAATATACAGTAAAACACCAGATAACTATTGGATCGGATAATGCTAAAATCGCATAACGTTAAGTAATCTGGGGAGGAGAATTGGATTGAATAACGTTAAGGTCCTATGGGATGGATCGGATAACAACCGCTAAAGCCTATGTGGTTACAATGTATCTCTATGGAGCTTTAACGTTATCCGATCCATCCCATAGGATTTTAACATGGATCGGATAACACTAAAAATCGGATAACACCAAAACTTGTGGAACCAAGTTTTAGCGTTATCCGGTGTTTTACTGTACTTCATTGCTTTTTGTATATGTTGGGAGGGGGCACCCGATGAAGAGTAAATATTATCTACAGCTATGAAAATACCACAGGCAATCGATGTACGAGACTGGTCTGTTTTTAAAAATCTCCCACAGAAAGTTAAGACCCAGGACTCACTTTTTATGAACTTCCGTAGTTCTGGCTTCTCCTCCAGTCTGGTTTGCAAGTTCAAGAATTCTCGATACCTCCGATTTACGGTGTGGTAAGCAACTTGCTGGAGCATGCTAGTGCTGTCACCATCTAAAGTTGTCTCATACTGTAGGAGGAAGTTTCTCTATTACTCAAAAGACCAGATAAGCATATATGGCAGGGACAAAATTTGTCAAAATGCAATTTCTATCATTGTTCTCCAGTGCTGAGGCTGGCTAGGGTCATTGAAAGTTCCAGTATAAAAAGATCTATAGATCCATATGGTCTACAACCCTGCTGTACTGTTTTTGCAGTGATGGCAGGAAAACATGGACAAAAAGAGATCAGACAGAACTCAAGGATCACAAAGATTTTCATTTTTTTAAAAAGCACCCAACAACCCATTACTGTACTAATATACATCCATACTTGTCTCCTATGTGTAAAAACCAAGAAACTCCCAAGATTATGTCTTCTCAAACTGAAGGGTAACGCATTTTGTGGCATTTTCACAAAAGACAATCTGAACAATTGTGTTGTGAAACTTAAGGCCATTTATGCAAGGAACAGAAAATGACAACGGCTGCTGCTGCTTTATTGGGTAGACTTTTCCAGATCAGAACCAAGAAAGAGCTGTTTTCCCCCATTTCAAAAGGCAGGCGTGTTGTGCTTTTCAAAGACAAAGGACACCAGTTGTGTACATGGAACGTTGGCACAAGCTATGGAGACCTCGATTTTTGAAAAACAAAGTTGTGTTGTCTTACTGTCACCTGGAAGATGAGGGGAATTTTGCAGGACTTCAACATTCCACACAGAGGTGTCTGATTGAGTTGAGATAGCCTAAATTAACGAGAATTACAAACTTACTAAGAATTTTTCATCACGGTTGTTATGTGCCGCTGCACCACATCCAACTTATGCAACCCTAGAAGGGTTTTAGGAGTGTTTTATGTTCACAGAGTGGTTTGAATTTGCCACCACCCAGAGAGTCTGCTTGGCCAATCAAGGATTGGAACCCAACTCTTCTCTAAGTCATAGTCTAATAAGTTTTTACCTACTACACTAATTGGCTCTCAAGCATTTCCCCCTAATTTACAGTTCACCAGAGTAACCAAGTAATGCTACACATCAGGGATTTGAACTTACAAGCTTTGAAGGAATAATGGGCTCTCCAACCACCCAAACCACTGAGCCAATACTGGCTGCTAAGTATTCTTCACTTACAATATTCCCATTCATTTGTTCCCTTTACAACTAGCAAGTATGTTCTACTTGCTGTCTATCCATTCACAACAGTGAGAGACAAAGGACCTGATTTACCTTCACAGTATACAAGGTGTAGGGGTGGAACCCAGTCCCACTGTGTTCTCTGGCAGTGACGGTGCCCGTTATCCGTAGATTTTGGATGATGATGGGACCATCTGGGCTACTGAGGGGTTCAAAGCTAAAGGTGCCCATGGAGGCAGTGGGGGAGGAAGGTAGCAAGCCCGGTAGATGACCTAGCTCTTGGGGGCTTCGGGGTCGTCTATCAGAAGATACCACCTCTTTCTCCAAAGATGACGGACGTCTCAAGAAGGTCTTCTCTGACTCCTCCAAAAAGGCTGTCAAGGATGCCAAGGACTCTTCGTCTTCTGTTGCGGGCTCGATCTGGATGTCAGGGAAGGGGCTCACGGAGGCCGCTCTTAGACCAGAGTTGACACCGTCCTCCTCGTATGGGGCTTTGACTCCCAGACTGTCGTCTGTTTCTATGCTGTCAGGTCCCCCAAGAGCACCGAGGGAGTCTGCAAGGAACTCCTCTGATAACATGAGTCCCACAGAATCAGGGTCCTTTCCTACATCAGACGTGGGAGACTCAACTTCCAAATCTTCACAGGGGAAGAAGGAGCACAAAGTATTAGGCTGAAGGGAGGGCAAAGTCATGCTAATGTCTTGATCCCTATCCATGCCAACACTCAGTTCTGTGCTCATGGGTTCTTTCTCTTCTAGGTGGTCTTCCAAACCATCTAATGCATCACCACTTGGAAGCTCAGAAACCCGTGGAGATAACGCCCTGCCTTCTGGAATAGCAGCTTCCGTCTGAGACACAAGCGGCAATGAATCAGGCACCGTGGGCTGAGATAGGGTAGGGGCTGGTCCTATTGTCAACACGTCCACCTCCTCTTCCTCTCCAGCTTCTTTACTACCCATTTTGGAAAAGGCAGAAATCAGCAGCAGGTTAAGACAATCAGGGTCAGATATTTTGTTAATCATGGGCAACAGCACATTGCAAGTCACAAGCTCCACCACGACAAAGCGTCCAGTCCTGGTGTCCAAGTATGGTCGAGGCACCAAAGCACGCAGCAGCAAATCCACAATGTGCCGGGCATAATCCACCTCGTGGCTGGGACTTCGAACAGCCACATGAGGTTCCCACAATGCACAGTAAGCTCGCCAAAGGGGATCACCCTCCGGAGTGGTGTCTCTAGGGCCGCTCCTCTGAGCGGCCACTTCCCGGGCTTTCTTGTAGGTCTGAAGGTGGCAACCAACGAGAAGGAGCATCTTTTGGGTCAAAGCCTGCCTGTCCACCAGCGCCATTCTTCGCTTGAGCTCTACCGCCAAGCTCCTCATGGCTTCCTCCACTCCGCTCTCAAAGCCCCACTGAGCGCTCAGGGGCTGATACCAGGAAGTCACAAAATCCCGAAGGATTTTTTGGATCATCTTCCTGATCTCCTCCTCCAGCCGCTTCTCCGCCTCAGGGCTTGGGGGGCAGCGTCCAAGGATAAGGAACCTCTCTAGGTGGAGTTTGCGGCTGGTGACCGCCACGGCTTGCGACCCGAGCCACCCGCCAAGGAGCGCCAACAACCCGGAGAGGAGGCAGAGCAGCCAAACGTTGACTAGCAAGTGGACAACCAGGAGCCACCCCAGAAGGGCGCCCAAGGCTATCAGCCTCCGGTTCCCCATCACCAAAGCACCATCGCCTCTCCTGGGGCCCAATCCTGGCTCTTGAACCCTTCGCATCTTGGGTCTCCTTAAGTCTTCCCCCTCCTGCTCAAACAGACAACATGGCCTTGAATTAAAGACTTGGGCATCCACTAGAGACTCTTATGGAAACACCTCCTCCAGCAACGTGCGCTTCACTGGGTCTGATCCTGCAAAGTTCATTGGAGACTCAAAAGGAAAGGCGAGGATTAAGCAGAGGCAGGTGAAATTGACAAGGATGCAAAGCAGGCGACCAAACAAAGCGTTGCAAAGTTTTCTTCTTCAATGCAATTGAAGGGGTGCAAGCAAAGCGGACCTTGGGGAAAGCAGGGGGGGGCAAAGCGAAGCCCCCCCCTCCCCAAACCTCACTCCTTGCCCGGGGATGGGGCAGATGCTTGCAAGGAGCTTAAGTCCCGGGACCCTTGCGATGCAAAACTTCCAAAAACGGCCCCCACCCCAATGGGCCGCCGCGGGAGCGTCCGGTAACGGAAAAGGAACGCGCGTTACACTCCGGGGAAAAGGGTAACGCCCCCAAGGTTCTTTTTCCGGGGCCGTTCCCGGGTGTTAAGGCTGCCGACGTTACGCGGCAAGAGGAAGGCGGCCGGCGGACGAATGGCCGGCTGCAGTGCCATCTGGCGATCCGGAGCTCCTGGTTCGGATCCTGCCGGGGGCAGAGGATTTTTTCTTTTCCCCCATCATAGGCTGCTAGGTCCCCCCCCTCCAGCCCTTTGAGACCCAAAATGAACGTGAAAGTCAGAAAATTGAAATAAAACCAAAAACGTAAGCCAGCCCTGAAAGACTGGGCATTTTAGTATCAGAGAGTCAATAAAACAAAACAAATAAATACAAAACAGTTGTGGCACTTCAAAGACTTAACACTTGTATTATTTAAATGTGGGTTTTCATGGATCAAGTCCACTTCATCAGACTTTTTTTTACACCATTTCTTCTATAGATAAAGTTAACAATGATTTTGTGTCGGGAATTATTGTGGGTTGGAAGGATTTTTGCAGGAGTAACTCCGCTCAGGGGATGCCCAAATGAGGCTCCTTTCATGTCCCCAAGAACTTTTTCGCACCAAAGTGGTCCCTATTGATCTACTTTCAATGTCTTGCTTTCGAACTGGTAGGTTGGCAGGAGCTGGGACAGATGGGAGCTCAAACTGGTACCCGGGTCTGCTGACTTGCTAACCTTCCAGCTGAGAAGGCAAGCTTCTTAACCACTGAACCACCGCAGCCCCAAAGGTCACCCTTGCTTGAAAGCCAGTCGTATCTGGCTTTAGGATTCAGTGCTCATTTTTGTTTACAACCAAAGAGCCACTGGTATCTACATCTGCAGACGTTTCCATCAGTGGTGGGATGTCAAAAATTTTACTACCCCGCCGTGATATCATCACAGTGTGGGCGAAGCTAATGTCATGACATCATGACGTGGGTGGGGCCAAAAATAAAAATAATTAAAAAATAATTAAAAATAAAATACTAGGTTGGAAGGAACTACAGAATGAACTCACCACAAGAAGGATTCATTTTGGCACTTTTCAACTTTTCAACAGTTAAGTCTTTGCCTAACCAGTTCTCTAGGATAATATGCAGTGATGGGATGTAACAGGTTCTCACCAGTTCTCCAGAACCGGTAGTAACTTTTCTCAGTGTCCCGGAGAACTGGTAGCAGCTTTTGGTGGGAACCACCTTCGGGGCTTACCTTTTCACTGGTTCCCCCACTGCACCTGCGCGCCAAACACTTGGTATGCATGCACGCCTACAGTGTTTGCCACGTATGCACAGCCTCCTTGCTGTCCTCCCAAACGGGGAGGAGGAAGAGAAGCTGCTAGCCTGAAGCTCCCTATAGCCTGCTCCCCAGGGTAAGTGACTCACCTTTGGATGTGGTGAGTCTGTGTGTATTTTAATGTGTATTTAATACCTTTACCTATATTGACATACTACCACAGTTCCTAAAGAGGCCTGGCGGCCGGCAGGACTGGTGGCCTGGCTTGGGGTTTTTAATGTAATTTTTATTTATTTATTTATTTATTTATTTATTGGGTGGGTGGGTTGAGGTGTGTGTGTGTGTGTGTGCTTATTTTTATTTTTAATATTTTTCTTTAGCCCCGCCCACAACATCATGACGTTAGCTCCGCCCACACTATGATGACATCATGGTGGGGTAGTAAAATTTTTGACATCCCACCACTGATAATATGCCTTAATGTAAATGTAAAACAGCTGTACCTCCTTAAGGGTTCTCCAATTGGAACAGCAATTGGAGCAGCAAAGGTGTAGCTTATTAATGAGGTAACTCCAAGACTTTGCTTAAAAACCCCAAGCCAGGCCACAAGGCCTGCCGGCTGCCAGTCCTTTTTAGGAACTATGGTAGCACGTCAATATAGGTAAAGGTATTAAATACACATTAAAATACACACAGACACACAACAGTCAAACGTGAGTCACTTACCTTGGGAAGCAGGCTATAGGGAGCTTCATGCTAGCAGCTTCTCTTCATCCTTTCCACTTGGGAGGACAGCAAGGAGGCCGTGCAAACGCACCAAGCACTGTAGGTGTGCATGCACACCAAGTGCTTGGCACGCGTGCGCAGTGGGGGAACCAGTGAAAAGGTAAGCCCAGAAGGTGGTTCCCCCCCAAAAGCTGCTACCAGTTCTCTGGGACCCTGGGAAAAGTTACTACCGGTTCTGTCGAACTGGTGAGAACCTGTTACATCCCATCACTGGTTTCCATGGTCATGTGGCAGGCATGACTAGACGCTGGAGTGCACATCGTGCTGTTTACCTTCCCAACAAAGTGGTACCTAGTTATCCACTTGCATTTTTTTTTGCTTTTGAACTGCTAGGTTAGCAGGAGCTGGGACAGAGACAGAGGCTCATTCCGTCATGCAGCCTCAGGTCTTGAACTGCTGACCTGCCAACCTTCCAGTTGTCCAGTTCAGCGTCTTAACCACTACACTACCACATTCTCTAATTCATCTGATGGGCCCACCCAAAAGAGAAAAAAGGTTAGTCTGCATGAGTCAGACTGTTTGGAAGAACCTGTATGCCTGTGTTGCCAAAATAATACTCAGACACATATGATAGTTTTGGAGGGCTACAGGTGACAGGAGACTTTTACCTTACAGTGATTTAACCATTTGCACCACCAGGAAGGTCTGCTTCTTCTCCTCTCTGATCTGCTGCCAACTAAGAGCCAGTTTATTCTCTCGGCATGGCTTCTTTTGTAGCCCAAATATCTGCAATCACGTCCTTGGCAATGCCTTTAGGACAGGATTGGGGGGTGGGTGCAATCTGTAAGGCAGGGGTGCCCAAACTGTGGCCTGTGGTCCAGACCTGGACCCCAATACCAATTCATCTGGTCCACACCACCTTTGTCACTCCCAGAAGTGGAAGAAAATGAAATGGAAGAGATTGAACCCGTACATGTGGGCCAGATGAATTGGCACCAGGGGCCAGATATGGCCCACAGGCTGCAGTTTGGGCACCCGTGATTTAAGCAGAGAAAATGGCAGCTTAAAATCGATCTCATCCTGTTGCAAAACAGATTGCAAGGTTTGTTTTACTTCCGCTTCTGATGTTAGGAACCACGTGACTGGCCCGCTGAACCACATGCCCGGCCCACAGCTCGATAGGTCCGGGCACCCCTGCTCTAAGGCCTGACTCCACAAATCAAGAGAATGTTCTTCAACTGCTGCAGGAGGAACTTAAATAGCCCCGTGGGAAATAACAGAGAATGCAAACATCGCAACAAAACGGTTATGAAATTATCTAACAGCTTTATTGATCCTGTAAGAAAATAAGGACAATTTGTGCATTTGTAAATCATTGTCTCTATTTTTATATTTTCCGCTGCCGCCTCTACTATGGGAAGAGTCCATAAGTACTTCTTTTTCAGATCTCAGGTGGTAATTGCCCACCCAAATAGAAGTTATTACTAAATGTCTTCCTAGTTGCCGTCCGAGTACATGCAAACTGAATCCACGGTAAAATTAGAAGTCTGGTTCAGCACCTCTTAAATGTATTTGCCTGCAAACTGTTACAACAGGTTTCCTGAAATGCCTGCTTCAAAGGAGAATAAGCAAAGCAGGCTAATTAATGCAGAAGAGGCTGACGGGAGGGCAGTTTTTAGCTGTTGGCCTTTGGTGAGACGGTAAAGATGTCACCAGCAGGCAAGAAAAATGTTCCTACGATTAAAAAGATTTGCATGTGTACAGTTCTGTTCACTTCACCTGCAAAGGGATCGTGCACAGCTGGAAAAGCTGTAGAAAGGGGCAGACAATATAAGCAAGAGATTCCACTATGAGAAAAAGGATTCTATATGTAGCTTGGATGAGACAAAGATGGGTGGATGGATGAGTGGGTGGGTGAATGGATGGATGGATGGATGGATCTGGTGTCCAGATGTTTCCTATTGATGGATACCTTCAAAATCCTTGGTCTCTTTCATGAAGCTCTGTAACTTTATATTAGAATTGAGCTGAACATCCATTCAAATAGAGGACACCTTCTGAAAAAGGACAGTCTTTCAATAGTCCAATCAAAAGTTTGTCCTCACTGAAAGATTCCTGTAAGACTCCACATGCTTTCAATTAAGTAAGACTTTCTACTGATTAGAGATCTGGGGTTTTTGCAAACACACATACCCAGTATCGCTTTGACGGCGCCAATATTTCCATGCAACCATTGGGAGGAATTTATCTCAGATTATTCTGTCCCTGCTCCTTCCTCCTCTCCCAAGGCCGTCTAATGATGACTCATGAGAACAGGTGAGGTTTTAAACTGGGGACTTCCAGACTTATTAGTCTTGTTCTGAACTACGGCACAATAACACTACCAGGTCTCTTAGGAACTTGTTAAAGAGGGGTCTCTCCCCACCCTTCTTCGGTGTGGGTATTTTTCTTCTGACGGTTAGCATCCATGGCAGGTGGCAGGACGGGTTGTATTGTCTTACACGAAAACCCCCTTGAGTGTGATTTCCCCCAACAGGCAAAGGTCAGGAAGTCTAAATGTGCCACATATCTAGGATGGAATAAAAAGCCCCTTACAGAAGAAATATTATCCCTTAGCAGTAAGTTATAAGACATTTCTCTTCATTTGGGAAGCTGTCTCAGCATTTCAGAGGGAAGGATGGCACTAGGTTGGAGTGGGCAGTTAAAAAGGTTGGGTTGAGCTTTCAGCACATGGAGTTGTGGAAGACTGGAGAAAATGCCCAAGGAAAGAAGCGGCTACTGCGGGGAGGAAAAACTTATTGAAGGACCATTAGTTTGATTCCAGAATTTTAGAAGGAATATGCAGATCTCTGGAAGAAGAGGTAATGGTTTTTTTTTTCTTGAATTATGATCCTTTGCTTGTTTCTCAGTACCGAATCACACACTGCACTGTCTACACACAGAGAAACATTTGTTTTAGGAGACATAGATGACATTCAGTGATGGTGAACCTTGGCACTCTAGCTGTTCTTGAACTTCAATTTCCAGCAGCCCTGTTCAGCAGGAGTGCTGGCTTGGGCTTCTGGGAATTGAAGTCCAAGGACACCTGGAGCGCCAAGGTTCACCAGCACAGGATAGGCCAACTCTTTTAAACTGGGACCACACAAGGAGGTAAAAAGACCTTTGAAATGCACACAACAATAATTCAGTCAGTTGCCCGTCATAAAAATAGCATCGCATCTAGTCTAGGACATGATAATCAAAGACGCTAGGTCTCTTAATTAGGAAATCTCTTAATTAGTGAGTTTTCCCCCCACAGTTCATTTTTTAAAATCAGACTTTCCTGTTATCTCTTCATATATTGGATGGAAAGAATGTGAGGTGTTAAAAATGTAAATGTGAGAGAAACCGAAACAGACATATGTCTTCATCTGGCCTTTGAGCATTTAATGCTTAGCCCTTAAAAGGATGAGCTTGAATCCCTTTAAATGCCTTTCCAATTCAACTTCATTACTGCTGTGTTGGGGTCGCCACCTGTTTGGGGTGGCTTTTTGTCTTTAACACCTATGCAATAAACTTTGATATAACATAGTCCTCTGGAAATAGATGTGAATACAGTGGGACCTCGGTTAACAAATGGCTTTGTCAACATAAAAATCGCATAACAAAAGGAAATCCATAGAAAATGGTGGCTCGGTTTACGGATATTTTTTTCCAGAACAGATTAATTGGTTTGCAATGCATTCCTATGGGAAACCGCACTTCGGTTAATGTATTTTGGTTTTCAATGCATTCCTATGGGAAATTGCATTCCACCCGTTTCTGTGGGAAATTCAGTTAAAGTAATTTTCGCTGTAAGAAACATCCCGGAGAATGCATTAATTACGTTAACCGAGGTTCCACTGTGTGGCTAATTTTAAGTGCAAGGGGAAATTCCACCAGTGTGATGTTTAAGAAACAATTTAGCAATACAGTATTCAAAACTTTCTTCAAGTTTTTGATAGAAATAAATTTGAGATTTAAGGGGGGGAAATACAATGTAAGTGAATGTGAATCTGATGGTTGCCCATCCCTCCTTTCAATTGCATTTAACATTAAATTATTTGAAATCCACTGATATAACTGAGCAATAGAGCCATTGCTCGCATCGTCCCAAGGACATCTGCCCGTCCCACCAGAGCGGGCCGGAGAGGCTCTCTGGTTGTGCCATTGGCCAGAGAGGCGCACCTCTCTGGCACTAGAAGGAGGGCCTTCTCTGTGTCCACTCCGGCCCTGTGGAACCTCCTCCCAATAGAACTACGCCTGAAAACGGAGCTGCTGTCCTTCAGGAAAGGATTGAAAACCTGGCTGGCAGGTCAGGTCTGGGGAATGGATCGATCAGTTTCCCCAGCTGGCTGGATGGTTTGACACCCAGTGCCTCCTAGCTACAATGCCTAGTTTTTAATGCTAAGTCTTTAAGCTTCTTTTAAAACTTTTAAAACTTTTAATTTCTAAATTGGTTTTAAATTGTTGTCTTGATGATTGTGTTGGGAATCGCCCTGGGTCCCTTCGGGAAGGAGGGCGATAAACAAATTTAAATAAATAAATAATAAAAATAAATAAATAAATAACTATGTAGATCTGATTTTGTCTGTCTAGATCAGTGATGGTGAACCTTTTAGAGACCGAGTGCCCAAACTGCAACCCCCAAACCCATTTATTTATCACAAAATGCAACAGCAACAGGGGAGGAAGGAAATGCTCCCATTGGGCTGCTGGGCAGAGGGGCAGGGCAAATTCTGTGCTGGTGGGAGGGAGGAAGTGCTTGCATTGGGCTGCTGGGCAGAGGGGTGGGATGAACTATAATCTTCAAGAAACAAAGAAGGTCTCTTTTCCAGAAGGTGTTAATGCTACTCATGTTGGGAGTTTGAACTCTGATGCAGCTCCTCTCTTGGTAGCATTTACTCTTACTGAAAAGTTAGCAACTGGGCTGCATGATCTCCAAGCAAGGATGGTGCAGAGAATCAGGTCAAGACAAATACGAAACACATAGCTTAAAGTTTGTATTTATTGTAAGAATATGGAGGAATCTGGAACAGCAGTTTGTTGTTACGTGCCATCAGGTCATAAATTACTTCTAGTGACCCTAATAGGACTTTCAAAGTAAATGAGATATTTAAGGAGAGGTTTTACCAGTTCCTGAGGGCCATGGTAGCTTAGTGGACACTGAGCTTGATGACCAGAAGGTTGACAGGTCAGCAGTTCGAGGCTGATTCTATTTGGAGGCTACAGTTCAGTACCTTGGAGAGCTCTTCAAACGTTCAGATTAAAACCTGGAGCGGTTCCCTGATGTCACCCTGTAGCAGATGGGCACTTGTCTCCCCAGTCAGGGGTGTGCTGGGCATCATGGGAGGCTGCTGGACAGGGGCAAGGGGTGATGAGCAAGGGATGGGGGAGAAGGCTGCCTCCAGGAACCGCTTGGTTGCCACCTCTCACTTGCTCCACCCTGTGTGTGGCACTTTAGAATAAACCATTGTTCCAAGCTGAAGGAGGGAGCTTGGAGCAATGGCTTAATCTAAAGTGCAGTGTGTGGGGCAGATAAAATAATAATAAAAATATTATTTGCGTCCCAGGGCGCCAGAGCAAGGGCACACTGGGATGAACCCCCTGTCCCGGTGGCCCAGCCCTTGCCTGGCCTCAGTAGGAAACTTTCTTTATTTGCTCTTTCTGCAAGTGGCAACCAGGCTGCATTGGCAATCTGTCCATTGCATTGCATCTCCTTCTCCCCATTCACTAGACTTTAGATCGGGGTGCTCAACCTACAGCTCGTAGGCCAGACCCACCCCATGGCACCATTTCATGTGGCCCGCCACCACCGCTGCACCCAGATTTGGAAATGGGCACATTTACAACATCCACAAAACGTGCCTGTGCATGTGTAAACTGGGTTATGTCAGCTGTAAATGTACCTGCGGCTGTTGTAAATGCAGAAGTGAGTTCATTTACTTCTGCTTTTGGGGGTGTGGTCCTGACCACTCAGCTGTCCAGGGGTGTCATGGTCAGGCCCACAATGTAAAAAGGTTTGGAACCCCTGCTTTAGGTCATTCTGAATGTGTCCAGAGGTATAGTTATTAATCAAGGAAGGAATTGACAGCTGGCAGACATGCACATAACTAGTGGAGAATATTGGGAGAATATTTTCTTTTTTTCCTTGGCCAGGGGTAGGTTAAAAGAATATATCTCCTTCAACTTATCTCTAGCTGGGAATAGCTTGATGGCAGTAACGAATAGAACAGTCTGGATGTTTAAGTGTCTGTCAGTAAGATCCAGGCCAGGAGTTTAAAATGATTTTGGGGAATCCACTGTAATTACCCCAATGATTATGAAGAAGTACAGGGAAAGCAATTCCAGCGCCAGTGTTATACATCTCAAAGAAAGGAGTTGACACCCTCTGTAGTGCTTTGGAATGGATTTGAGTGCCGCTAGGGATCCTAGATGGATAGATGGTCTCAGCCATCGTTCCCTCTGGATTCATTTTATTTTCTTTTAATGTATCTTGCAAGGAGAGGTGAGCTTCTGCATGTCTCCCTTCCCCTCTCTCTTATTACATTGACTGAACAACCATTTCTTATGTTAAAGTTATTTCAGCCGGAGTGAGGAAAATGATGTGGAAGCAAACGCCAAGAGATTTGGGAAGGCGTTTTTGATCTTGACACCTGAGCTGACAAATGACTTCATTTCGAGCTCAAGGGGATGCCTGGGTGTTTTTAAACAGCTGGATGAGAAAGAGGAAGAGGAGAAGGAAAGAGAGAGTGAAGATGGTGGGAAGCTTATCCTACCAGAATGCATTTTGAAAAGCATGCTGAGAGCTGCACCTCTGGAAAAGCAGGACAATTAAAGGGAGATTAATTTGCGGCTGTTAAAACTGCATTTGACAGTCTGTGATGAGAGCATAAAGGTTGTGGTGACTTAAGTTGTTAAGATGCTGAACCTGGTGACTGGACCCTCGGCAGGTCAGCAGTTCAAGACTTGAGTGCTGCATGACAGAGTGAGCTTCCGTCTCTGTCCCAGCTCCTGCCATCCTAGCACTTTGAAAGCAAGAAATTGCCAAGTAGATTTATTTATTTATTTATTTACATTTCTATACCGCCCTTCTCGCCGGGGCGACCCAGGGTGGTGTACAACGTTAGAAAAGCATAATAAAACCCAACCCAAACCCATTGTTAAAAAACTTCAAAATTACAGTTATAAAATGTAAAATTTTTTTAAAATTTATAAACATCCACAGGTCCCAACAATCATTTAAAAGTTAAAAACTCAAAAACACAAGATTAAAAAGATTAAAAGACCAGGAGGGAGAGGAAGTAGATAAGTAGGAACCACTTCAGTGGTGTCTAATTGTGCCTGCCACTTGTCCACAGAAACATCTGCAGACGCAGACAGCACTGGTTCTTTGATTGTAAACAGAGATGAGCACTGATCCCTACAGTTGGATATGACTGGCTTTTGAGCAAGGGTGATAGTTCTCTTTCCCTTTGCCACAAGAGCATAAATGACTTGAAAGTACCATGATAGAAGAGCAGGGACACCTGGATGATAGAGACAGGTGAGAAAGTTTGAGGTGGGGCACAAAGTGGTCCAGATCAAATTGGGACATATTCTGAAACCCCAGATTGGCTTCTGGATCAGATTGGGGGGATCCTTAGGTTTAGATTGCTACTGAAACCATCCATTGTTAGTCCTACTGTTGTGAAGACCATCTGTGATCCGAACTATCCTATAACCCAGGGACCCTCAAACTTGGCTCACCAGGTGTTCTCGGACTTCAGTTCTCAGAAGTCCAAGTCAGTACACCTGCTGATCAGGGCTTCTGGGAATTGAAGTCCAAGAACATCTCGAGAGCCAGGTTTGAAGACCTCTGCTCTAACCAATCTGTGCCAATCAGTGTCTCCTGTTCCCCTGAATTGGCTTGCTGCCCCAAGTGTCTTGGAAGAGTCTATACCTTCAACTGTTGGGCCAATCGACTTTGGTGTGTGGAGCAGGGGAAGAGCTGCCATTTTGTCTACCTCTGGTTTCAAACTATGTTGGGCTGATACTGTGGAACAAGATACATCTAAGAACTTCAAGCATTTGTTTTTAGTACCACAACCTGAGTTGACAGAGAACCCTTTCAGGCCTAAGTGTCCTTGCTTAATTCAGTAGAATTGGGGGAAAGCCTTTGAAGGTCATGATTTTCAAACACTGAGACCTGGAAACTCTTGCTGATTTATTTATTAGTTACACTGACATTTACATTTATTTCGTGATTTTTAAAGCCCTGAGAATGAGAAATGTTTGCTGATTTATTTATCAGGTACATTTATATGTACATTTTCAGTTACATTTATTTCCTTTAGAGGACATGGAGTTATCATCTTCCCTACTTCACCCACACACCAGTCCTATAAGATAAGTCGGTATGCAACAGAAAGAGTGATCAATTCAAATTCATCTAGTTCATTTCTGTGGCAGACCAGGGATTTGCCAAATCTGCCAAATTCTAATGCAACACTCAAAACATCACGCCTGCAGTCATGCTCAGATGTTTTACTATGACTATCTTGATCTTCTTTCTGCATTACCCCAGGAACCTGGTCAAGGATTAAGTACTGAACTCAGCAATAAACATAAACGTTTTCTTAGATACTTCTGGTTTTCTTAGCTACACTATAAGCCATACTGAAGCAAGTGTGATGGATGGGATGTGGGATAAAATATGTGGCAGTCAGATAAGTCTGATGGGTAGAATTCACTTCAGGCCACCTGTGGCTCCCCAATGAATTTTGCTCTAGAAGGCTGATGAGCAGAAGTACCAGACGTGTGTGTGTGTGTGCCATGTTAGGAGCAGAGGTCCAGTGGTAAAAAGTCCTCTGCTAAAAAAAAAAAGAGTCACCAAATGTTGGTCAGTCAACCAATCTAAAGAGCACTGTGAATCATTTAGAATAGTAGGATTTTATCAGAGTTTTAAAAAGTAACTTTTTTGGACTACAGGTGCCACATTTCCCCATAGTGGTGAGAGGTTTGAGGACACTGCAATCCAAAAATATAACCTTTCCAAGATTTTACTCTAAGCCAGTGGTTACCAACCTTTTTTTTTTTTTTGGTCATATCCAACCTAAGCATCTCTAAAACCCTGATAATAATTCTTATTATTCAAAAAGTGAACTATTCACATGGAGGAAGCCTACAAGGCCATTAATTGTTAATAAATCGTTCTTGAATCACCCTCCGCCCACTTAAAAATCAAATTGCCCCACTGTGGGGAGTGTGCTCATGTTGGGATCCATGGCTCTAAGGCCATCCTGGTACTATTCAAATGCTTTGAACTACAAAACCTCAGGATGCAAGCCGTTGAGATCTATGGTCCAACACATTGGGAGGTTGCTTGTTGTTAATGGCCACTAGACCATATAGTCTCTTGAAAAGCCTTGGTCTCTTAATGCCCATAGGAAAAGGAAGCTGAGAAGTTTGTGCAAGGGAGGTAAAGGTCGCCCTTGATCAAAAGTCAGTTGTATCCGACTCTAAGGTTCAGTGCTCATCTCTGTTTACATCCAAAGAGCCAGTGCTCTTCTGCATCTGCAGACATTGCTGTGGACATGTGCCAGGCATGCCTAGACACCAGAGTGCATGGAATGCTGTTTACCTTCCCACCGAAGTAGTACCTAGTCATCTACTTGCAATTTCTTGCTTCTGAACTGCTAGGTTGGCAGGAGCTGGGACAGAGACAGGAGCTCACTCCATCATGCAGTACTTGTGTATTGAACCCTAGCCTTCCATTCTTCATGCTCAGCATCTTAACCACTTAAGCCACGCAAGGGAGGTAGAGCCTTACAAACAAAGGTTGTGCTATTTGGGGAAATGTGACGGTTCTTAAGGTTGGATTTTACATCTGGGCTGCTTTGTAGATTGGCTTCATGCTACTCATTCCATCCCAATAAGTCAATTTCAAGTGAGTGTCAATTGATTTCCCGAAGTTGGCTTATCAAATGAAGTTGACAGGCTGTGTGCCAAAAGCTGCAGGCGCCAGACTGACAAATCGTCATCCCCAGAGATGGGGGTGATGATTAAAAATAATAATGATGGCATGATACATTTGGGTATTCATGAAAAGAGACTTCTTTATGGAAGATTGGGGAGAGTGCTAAGGGAAGCAAGTGGAAATCAGGGCTAAAATAGCAGCAGCATTCTGCCAGATGAAAAAGCCAGGCAATGAATCCCAGACATACTTAATAGTGAATGGGAACTGGCAATCAAGGCTGGAAGTGAGAATTAATGGGGTATTTAAATATTTACACTCTTCTTAGTTAAGCACAACTGTGCCTGTCTGGCTACAGAATGGAATCTTTCCTTTGAAAAAAGACAAGGGAGAAGAAGTTTGCTGAACACTTTGCTTCTAGTAGACACAAATCAAAATTTTAATGAAACTATTCTCCTCTATGGAACATGAAATTATATATATGTTATTTCTTGCTTGAAGATGCTCACAAACAACAGAATCTGGACTCTGCATGGTGTTGTTGTCAGCTGCAAAATGTATCCAAGAATACATCCCCCCCCCCCTCGGTGAAACAGGAAAAATGCCATTGGCATGAATTTGTTTAAGGTGGATTCCAGCTTGCCATGAAGTGACCCACACCATACAATCATGGAGCAATCTCCTGCAGCACATACGAAATGAGACATACAGGATTTAACACCGGGACTGCAATGGACTACCACAGCCCTGAGGATATGGATACAGTCCATCTGGCATGGCTTCTTCTGCCTCCATGACTGTTGGGAATCAGAATAGTGAAGTGGTTCCTCCTCTGCTCATTTTGCCAAAGGGGCCAATATGATGGTTTTCGGTGACATTTCCTCCACTGAGAGGGCCATCGCCTCTCCTAAAGGGGCTCATCCACCCATACCCATTGGCCCCTTTAGGGAGTCAGGTGATTTACCACTACCCAACACTCAGCATTGAGTTACTGGTGTTACGGTCTACTTCATTACCGTAGTGGGATGTCCGGCCAGACAGGTGTACTATTAAATGTTCAAACATCTTCCTCACTCACATTAACAGTTTCTGGCTCTCACCATAGTTGAGATTGTTTGGGAGGAGAAGCTAAATATCCCTTCGCTGGTGTGCATCAAGAGGGTGTGTTCAATGCCTGATTCGTCCAAGGAGAGTATCTGCACTGAAAAGTTACACTTTAACCACCATTTCTCCATCATACAGAATACTGGTGTCTGGAGTTTGGTAGAGCAGGAGGATTCTCCTTCATATGCAGTGGTGGGCATAGCCAAGTTCGCACCAGTTTGCCAGAACTAGTAGCAGAAATTCTGGCTGGCCCCACCCATCCAAGTTTTGGAATAAAGTAGTCCTAATTCAGGTGCAATGCAGGGCTTTCCCCCTGGCCATGCCCATCATACCATGCCAAAAGTGTAGTAGTAATTTTTTTGAGCCTACTACTGTTCATATGGTTCTATTGTGCTCCCCTAAACTGTAGTAGTCAAGCAGTAAAGTAGAGACTTCTCTGTTTTTCACTATGTTATACATCTCAGGATTCAAAAGGATAGAGCCTTGTCATTTAAATTGGTATCAGTGTTCTATAACTGGACTAAAGGAGTGGAAGCATGGATGGATGGATGATAGATGGAACATATCTATTCATCCATACATGATTTCACTCATCTAGTGAGCAGCTGACAATTAAAACACAGTGCACTATTCCTGTATAGATACCCACTGCGATTTAGTGGATAAAGTAGCAGCCTAGGACTCATGAGGCCTGGTTTGAATCCTCATTCCATCATGTAAGCTCATTGGGGTGTGAAAGTAGTAAAGGTAAAGGTCTCCCTTACTTGAAAGCCAGTTGTGTCAGACTCTAGGACATGGTGTTTACCTCCATTTACAGTCAAAGAGCTATTGCTGTCTGCAGATGCTTCCATTCCCATGGGGTAGGCATGACTAAATGCCACAGCACATTGTTACCTTTCCTGGCAAAGCAGTACCTATTTATCTACTTGCAATTTTTTGCTTTTAAACTGCTAGATTGGCAGGAGCTGGGACAAAGGACAGGAGGTCACTCCATTATGCAGTACTCAAGTCTTGAACTTCTGACCTACTGACTGTCTGGTTGTCAAGCTCAGTGTCTTCTTAACCACTTAGCAACAGAAGTGGTAAAGCCTCTCCTTAAACATCTTTCTTGCCTTGAAATCCTCATTAGGGTCATTCTAAGTTGTTCCGACTGGATGGTACATAACATAACATTTGTAAATAATGTTGTGGAGGACACGAAATTGATCTGGTGGTCACAGGAAAAGTGAAACTCACTCTTAAGGGGCTTCTCTACAGGAGTGTAACAGTGTTTTCAAATTTTTTGGAATAGTAGCCGTGTTAGTCTGTGGTTCAGGCATCTCAGAAAACAAAACAAAACAAAATAAACAAAATAAAGTAAAATTAAAATAAAAAAATTAAAGTAAAAAAAATAAAGTAAAATAAAAATAAAAGTGTTTTCAAAAGTGCCACCCTTTGACTCCCTGAAGAAGTTAAAACAGCCTTGCTTTTTCCATTCAGGCATGTTACACCCACAGCCTCCTCACAGATTGTGGTATTTTTGAACCACAATTGGGCATACTCTAGTAATGGCGACCTTGTGTTGCCAGCTAATGTTTCTCACACTAGGTCAGGTGAAAGGAACTGCAGAATGAACTCACCAAGAGCTGCCTTCATTTGGGCAGTTTTATGTCTGGCCTCGACACAGAAGAAGAATAACACCCACAGCCTGACCCACATAGGGCGTTAGAGCTATTATTTACTCTATGTAGCTCCATTACTCTCCGACTTATGCCATTTTGTTCCTCTTTCCTTGTGTCATGTTTGCTTCTGCCATTGCTGCTGTAATTTTTTTTAAAAGCGGTGTCTCTTCCAACAAAATCAATAACTAAAGCTTTGCATAATAATAACAGCCCCTGCCCCATTCTTGGCTTCTGGAGAGTGTCTCAGTGTTCAGTTTTGCCAGTAACGAGCCTGTTTGCTATTCATTAGCCAAATGAATGGAGAATTATGCAGATCGTAATAAACAGCAGCCCAGGAGTAACCACAGTTTTGTTGATCGGATCCTCAACCGGCCACTAATCCCCTCTCACAAAGGGTTTATGGTTTAATAAACTGCATCCCAGGCCTTAGAAAGTGGAAACCTGCTGGGCGAAAAAGAAAACTGAGCTGGAACAATTCTGTTGTGGAAAACAGAGCCAATGGTTTTTCTTTCACTCACGCACTATAAAGAATAACTACTAGATATTTTCTCTTTTATTTAGTCTCACAGTCTTCTTGATATGCTGACATTTAACGTGCAGGGTTGTTGTTGTTTTTAAATGTAGGATTGTGATGACTTAGTGGTTAAGACGCTGAACTTGATGACTGGAAAGTTGGGAGGTCAGCAGTTTTGAGACCTGAGTCTCAATAACCGAGTGAGATTCTGTCTCTGTCCCAGCTCCTGCCAACCTAGCAGTTCGAAAGCAAGAATTGCAAATAGATAAATAGGTACCACTTAGGTGGGAAGGTAAACAGCATTCCATCCACTCTGGTGTCTATTCATGCCTGCCATATGTCCAAGGAAACATCTACAGACACAAGTTCTTTGGCTATAAACAAAGATGAGCATTGAACCCTAGAGTCAGATAGACCAACTTTCAAACAAGGGTGACCTTTACCTTTACTATTTTTTATATAGAGTAGATGTTGAAGCAAAACTTTCCATTGGCTCCTTCCCTTAGACATTTGTATTCAGAAGTGGTCTAGTCTCAGAAAGGTAGAAGCATGGGTTCCTTTGATCTTGAACACACCTCCAAACCAGAGCTGCATGCAGAGCCAGCCCTATCATTGAGTAAGGTTACCACATGCCTTTTTTTTTAACTAAACAAGTTCCTAGAAAGGTCGTCAGGAGCCAACACTACTTTTAAAAGTGCCCTCCATTTGAAAAAAAAAATCCTTGTATTTAAAGGTGCCTTCCATCTGATTTAAAAATAAAGGACCATCTTCTTCCTTTGTGTCCCAATCAAACCCTGGACTGCCAAAATGAAGCCACTTTCTTGACTTTGTCATTGGCCAAGCTTAAGTCCTCATCGGTGTGTGTCTCTGGCAGTAATTGGCAGACCTGTAAATGAGCCGGATTCTGTATTTTTCCACATTCATACAGCTGTTGTTGTCTGCCAGCAGCCCCCACTTGAGCATGTTGGTCTTACACTTAGGGACTTTGACCTTCAGCCTATTCAGGGTCGTTCAAGTAATGTAGGGGAGGTTGAGTTCCTCAGCCATATTCACCTTAAATACTTTTCCTTTTCCAGTGAGCTCCTTCCTCCATCTTCTATTTTGGGTTTGCTCTTGTGTACCCTCAAGAATGTTTGTTCTTGCCATAAAGCTCTTCCTGGACCTGAGCCAGTGGACTTGAGGCTCATCTCTATGCAGATAATGTTGAGGGTCATTCTCTTGCTTAGTTCTCTCAGTATCCACTGCTACTTTTCTCTTGATTTTAGGTGGAGCAATACCAACAAGAGGGTATATTTTCTCAAGTAGTGTAGGTTTCAGGCATCCCGTCACAATACACATCCTGTCACTAAACTAAAGGAACTTAAGTTTAAAGGACCATAAGGAGGGGAGATCAGGGAACTTACCCAATCACTGATAACTACCCTTGGACAATTAATGAAGTTTTTATCCAGATTAGAACTTGGTGAAGAGTTTAAGCTTTAGCCTCCCGCTGGGGTCTCAGTCTGGAAGCAGGTGTCAAGAGCTCCTTTTGTTTTATTCTCTTTATAAAATGAAGGAGCAACTTTCAAGCAATTGCTTAGGATATAAATGATGTCGTATTAAGCTTTCCTCATAGTGTTTAGAGTGCTAGACTCTGCAACTTGGGAAATCTTGGATGAAGCTGTCATGGGTACATGAAACATTACTGAACCAACTTATATAACCCTAATAAGGCTTTCATAGTCTGTGAGATGTTTAAGGAAAAGTTGGGTTGCGGTTAAGATAAAATTAAGAGGAAAGCAGCCATATATGCTAATCTGAGCTCATTGGAAGAAAGATAAGATATCAATTTAACAAATACACAAATGAAAAAAGACAGATATCACATATTCTGTGATGGAGAGAGTGTCCCCAAAGAAGGTCTTTTTCAGCATGAATGTTGTTTAAATTGAGGTAGCAAGCTCGGGGTCAGAATCTGGCTCTTCTAGAGTGCTGATCCAACTCTCTCGGGTCACCTTAATGCTATACCTCTTCCTCATGACATCACTGTTTGTGGGTTTCCAGCTTCCTGTAGCTGATCTCCATTCTAAAGAGTTGAAGAGCTCTCCTAAGATTTCAAGCTTGTCCATACATTATTGGGTTCTTCTGGGTCATTGTGGTGTTTTTGCTATTGTTGTTGATTTGAATCTATCAACCTGTTTTTTTGTATCCTCTCATGGGGAGAACATTTATTTCTGGATATGCTAAGATTTCTTGTGAACAAGGGAGAATCTGGTAAGGTGGTAATTATTTCTTGTATTAGCTTCAGATCATGAATTGCAGCTTGGTTTGGAGACAGATTTTGCACCCAGGGTCTCCAGCTTGCTAGCACCTCTGGCTGGAATGCAGGCTCTAAAGACAGTGATGGCTAACCTCTGCACTCCAGCTGTTCTTGGACTTCAATTACCAGAAGCCCAGGTCAGTACTCCTGCTGATCAGGGGTTCTGGGAATTGAAGTCCAACAACACTTGGAGTGCCAAGGTCAGCCGTCACAGCTCTAAGAGCATCTGTTGTGTTGAAAGAGATTCAGTACTTTGTTTTATCTGAGATTAAATGTGGAGGATCCTGCATGCACTCTCCCACTGAGCTGTGAAACCACATCCATCCATCTGCTTTTCTAGAAATTGAGAACTAGAAGTTCAGACTCCCGCCTTCACTTAATTTCACATCTTTGCATTGTAATGCAATGTTGTAGTGGCCCATCTTTGCGGAGCTTGATCCCTCGAACAATGCTAATGCCTCATTAGCAAATAAATTTGCTGTATTCAGAGTAATGATGCATATGAATGGAATGCGTACACGCTGCACATGCCCCCCCAGCACACTGTGCTCAGAACTCATATAGCCACAATGATGAATGTATCATGCGTGGAAAACTACAGAAGCACTAATTGAAGGTGGTTCCAACAGAATATTCAATTAATGTTCTCTTTTTATTCACAGGCGCTCTGTAAAGTGGCAGCATTGTCTCCTGAGAATCTGCATCACCATGCGTCAAGTAGATGAGAATGAAAGCTTTATGGCCTTCTAATTGAAAATGGATGCACTAATTGTATTAAGAAATGGTTGTACTCTAGTAGAAGATGTCCATCACCTGTGTTGCATTTGTCCCACCCACTGGAAGGACACCAAAAAGATTTGACGGTTCACCTGATCTTCTAAAGCTAAACAAATGTGGTAGAAACCCATCATGGCCAACTTGTCCTGTGAATTCAATAGGATCACAGAATTGGAGGAGGTCTTAGGAGTTGTATGTCAGGTTCTGAGGCAACTTCAGGGCTCCATCTGCTGGTTGCATGCCAGAAGAAAAGCCCTGGCAGTTTTAGGGTTAGACCAAGGATTCACAACCTTTTCATGCCATGGACTGGACCACGCCTCCTCAGACAGATGTGCAGGCCAGAAGCATGATTCCTCCCACTGCTTCCAGTACTTCCAGTGGTGGGAGCGGAGTGAGTGAGGATGGTGCATTTTTGCCACTTGCAGCACATTTCCGGCATGTTTTTGGTGCTTCCGGTCCAGTGATGGGATGTCAAAATTTTTACTACCCCACTGTGATGTCATCACAATGTGGGAGGAGCTAACACCATGATGTCATGGGCGAGCCCAAAGAAAAAAATAAAATAATAATATAAAATAAAAATAAGTGTGTGTGTGTGTGTGCGCGCGCGCACACACACACACACGCGCATGCACACACACACACCTCAACCAACCCACCCACCCACCCACAACACAAACCTGTAAATAAATTAAATAAATAAATAAATAAATAAAATAAAAATTACATTAAAATACACCCACCCACCCTCAAACATAAATCAAACCACCCACCCACCCACCCACCCGAAACACAAACCCGTCACTTACATCTTAGTATAAGTGCCTGGGCAGCACCATGTTGCAAGATGGAGGCATGCATGCACACCAAGTGCTTGGTGCGTATGCACAGTGGGGGAACCAGTGAAAAAGTAAGCCCCAAAAGTGGTTCCCCCAAGAGCTGCTACCGGTTCTCCGGGACACTGGGAAAAGTTACTACCAGTTCTGGAGAACTGGTGAGAACCTGTTCCGGTGGTAGTGCCAGGGTCCTCACCATGGGACGGATTAATTGGTTCCACAGGCCAGATTAGGCTCATGGGCCAATAGGTTGCAAACCCTTGCATTAAACCCACAACCTACTGCAGCTGCCAGGGTCCTCCTGAGAATCACCTGGGATCTTTGGAGAAATAGTTAAATTAAAACCTGTTCTTGGCTTCAGATGCTTAATTATCAATGAAGGTCTCTTAACTTGTGGTGATACATGCTGTTTGACTCGCTGTTGATGGTTCCTTCTAGACCTGCTCCCATTCAAATTGATTCTTTGGTTGTCTGACCTTAGCCTGGCTAGATTATATCTTGTCAACTGGACTATACTTGCCTTGTTTTCTGTCTACTCCTATCTTTGACTTTGGATTTGATCTGATGCTTGAATATGATTGCTATTAGGACTTTAGCCTAGTTGGCCTTAGTCCTGGCACCTGTATTGTTAGTCAGCTGCCCATACCTTGGATTCTAACATCCCACAGTGTTCAGATATGGTGCATACTTACTAACATCTCTGTCCTTTTCTTCTAAGGCCATCTTAATATGACAAGGCATATCCAAAAGGAAATTTCTAGCTATGTGTGGTTGTTCACCTTCAGTGCAAGAGCGAGACAAAGTACTCCTCCTCCCATTTCTGCAATTCATACAAAATGTATCTGCAGAAAACAAATGCCCTCTTCCTTTGAGAAGAAAAGTACACATACAAACACATGTGGGACCCAGGGCAGAAAGTCTGGGCAATTGTTTCTGAACAACCACCCTAGTCTTCTGATTCATAAAACTGAATAATAGAAGACATATACAATGTGTGATTTACACAAAAATCATTCTTGCAACTTCAAAAATCTTATTGAGACTGACAGTAAATATTATTTTTCATAGATAACAAAAAGCACTGTATGGTTTCTTCTTCTCAAAAGATAACTGAGGATCTATATCCCAAAGCACTATACCAGGGGCCTATCTAGTCTAGCTTACTCAACTCTGATATGTAGGATCTCCATAGATTTTCCAGGGAAAAAAAACTATCCTAGACCTACTTGAACCATCTGGTGGTCCTCCCACCCAGATTCTAACCAGGAATGAGGCCCTGGTTAGCTTCCTAAATCAGACAAGAGATGTCCAAGGCTTTCTTTCTTGCTCATTCATTCATTCAAACTTACTTTCTTGTGCAGTCCAAGGCAGCTCAAAATGCATGCTTAAAAACTATATGGCTAAGAACAACAATATTTAACCAATATTAACAGATGCCTTCATAAGTTCCTGGTTGGTGGACAAAGGCTCCTACTGCTGGGGAAAACAGAAGACCTACCTAGCCTCCATTGGGAAGAAATTCTATAAACTGAGAGAAGATCCTATATTTTCCTCACCAAATGCCCCTGAACAAGGTAAGACACAGAGAGAAGTTTCTCCTGAAAATTCTCAGCCCTGGGCAGATCTGTATAGGAAGCTAAATTATTTCAGATAGCTAGGCTTCATGTCATTTAAAGCTTTCTAAGGCATCACAAGGCTCTGAATTGTTCCCAAAAATAGGCATCTGGCCAGGGATGGTCTTCTCAGTCATCTAGTCCAAGGGTCAGCAAATTTAGCTCTTCAGATGTTCTTGGACTTCATCTCCCAGAAGCCCTGATCAGCAGGTGTACTGATTTGGGCTCCTGGGAATTGAAGTCCAAGAACACCTGGAGAACCAAGTTTGCTGACCCCTGAACTAAACTAATCTTTTGCTGGGTGCTAGAAATGCAGAATGAAACATATTTAACTGATGGTGTGCAGTCTGTGCTTGGAGACATCTTGTGTTGGAGAGCCAAAAAGCCAAGTAGATTTCAGGCTGGTCAAAGTGCAATCCTCCTTGTGGAGTTGACCGCCAATTGCCCTCCTCCCTAGTCAAAAAACTCAATGATAAAGAAGATGGGAGCCACAAGTGAATAGCAGGTGGAAGGCCTTTCTTGATCATGGGTTCCATTGCAGAACTCTCCTAGTTCCTACAGTAATGCATTTTCTCCTAATGTTCATCTGAAATCTGTCCTTCTATAACATCAGCCAGCTAAAATATATTCAGGTATGGCTTGGTCTTCAATTTGTCTGTATGTTGTTGTTTATTTCCAATGTTTTAACCAATGTATTAAAGAATTTTAAGTGTTGGTTGTTCCAAAGAATTTAAATTAAGTTCTTTTTGATGCAACTTCATTAATTCTATCCATCCCTGCAAGATTTGTTGATATAAGGGTCGAAGAATACTTGCAGAGAAGGAATGTAGATGACAAGTTTTCTCATCAGTAAAGAAGCTGATTCAGTAAATTAGCATCTTCAGACATCCAGCTGGTTCCTATGACCATCTGGAACTCCATCTGCCTCCTTTCTCTAGGGAGAAAAGTCTGGATCACCAGTTCTTCAGGGGTGGAAAACACCGCTGTGTCCATATCCTTAATTATGTTCTCCTTTTAATTATAGGCCACTTCAGGAAATAGTCTTGGCTGGGAAACAGAATATAAATATAATGAGCAAATAGCTAGCTAGCCAGGAAGCTGGCTAATTATTTCCAAGACAAGCTTCCCTGCTCTCCCCAGATGTTGAATAGTCAGTGGTTTAGTGCTCAACTTAGAATTGTTCATCCTCATTCTGGCAATCCATTACCATATTCCTAAACACAGTCTAGTTCCTTCAATCTATGTTTCCATCATGAATAGGTCTTTTATAAAATTAATAGGTCTTAAATCCCCATTCAGAACCAAGTTGCCACCTCCATAAACACATTGCACAATAGCATAGTGACAGAGGCGTAGCTACCGCCGTATCTGCCGTATCAATTATACGGGGCCCCCGGGCTACAGGGGCCCCCAACGTGCGTAAGCAAAACAAATCTTTACCCTTCCTAAGGGCCCCCAAACAAATTTTTATACGGAGCCCTGCCAAGGCACGCTACTCTTCTGCATAGTGATAGATACAATAATGCATTCTGGTTTTCTAGATAGAGAATACTCAGAAATGGTTCACATTTCCCTTCTTTGGGAGCATCCTAGGACTGTGCAGTCTGTCCAAAGCTATACAGGCTGGCTCAACACATAGGAGGCACAATGAGGAAATGAAATCCCAACTTCTGGGTCTGCAGCCAGATAGCTAAACCACTAAGCTACCCAAGTAATAACTTTGAACAGCTGGCAGGGATCTTCTGGAATCCCTCTAATATGTGTAAGTCTATTCGTTTGGCAAGCTGATTTTTTTTTAAAAAAAGGAGAATACCAAATAAGATAAGAAGAACATATTATAAAAATGGGAATTGATTTATAACCTACTGGAAATAGACAATTTAATCAAAAGGTACCTCTGGAAATATCAGCAGTTCAAGTAGAATAAGGAAGTATTCTGGAAGATTAAAATGAACATTTTGAATTTAAGGATTAATTGCTCTTCTTATCTTGATAATGAAATGCAGGGGTTGAATAGACCCAGATCATACTTTGCATATGTGTGATAATGCCTGTGTTTGGTTTAATGTGGTGCTTTAATTAAGTTTTATGTGCTACGTCTGCTGTAGCTGATTTCTCTTACGCTCTCACTCAGTCAGGGATTATGCAGCAGACAGAATTACATCCCACAGCCAATCAGATTTGACAAAGTTATGGCCTCAGGGTGGGTATGGAAGGGCAATGTTGTTGGCCTGGCAGACTTACTAGGAACATCATTTTTCAGCACCTACCCTGCCCGGATGATTATGTGGGGGTGGGCATTTACAGAGAAGCCAAAGATAATATCTGCCCTTTAGAGGACTCTCTGATCTTTGTTTTCTCCTGAGTCTATTGTTAGACTGATACTCTCTGGGTTTGACTATGCCCTATTTTCCCCTGACTCTAATTAGATCACATGTGGCTATCTAGATAGAATCATTGAATAACTGTGTCAGAAGGGGCCGGTGAGGTCATCCATTCCAACCCCCTGCTCATTGTAGGAATCCAAGCCAAAGCAGATCTGTCAGTTGTTGTTCAGTCGCATAGTCAAGTCTGACCGTTTGCGACCCCATGGATTGCTGCATGCCAGGCACCCCTATCCTCCACCATCCTTCGCAGCCCACTCAGTTCTATGCTCATTGCATCAACAATGCCATCTAGCCATCTCATCTTCTGCTGCCCACTTCTCCTTTTGCCTTCAGTTTTTCCCTGCATCCAGGCCTTCTCAAGTGAGTCCTCTCTTCTCATCTGGTGGCCAAAAGTACTTTAGCTTCATCTTTAATATTTGTTCTTCCAAGGAGCAGTTGGGGTTGATTTCCTTCAGGATCGACTTGTTTGATCTCCTTGCTGTCCAGGGTGCTCTCAAAATTCATCCAGTTTTCTCTTAAAGACCTTCTGTGTTGGAGTGCTTGATTCATTTCTCATTCCTAGAAATGAGAAGAAAGAGATATTTTCAGTTTGATAATTTTTAGCAGGAGTCCTAGGGAACTGCGGAGGCTTAGTAGTTAAGACAGTGAACTTGACAACTGGAAGGTCAGCAGTTCAGCAGTTTGAGACCCAGGTACTGCATGACTGAGTGAACTCCTGTCTCTGTCCCAGCTGACCTAGCAGTTTGAAAGCAAGAAATTTCAAGTAGATAAATAGGTGCCACTTTGGTTTGAAGGTAAACAATGTTCTGTGCACTCCAGTGTCTATTCATGCCTGCCACATGTCCATGGAAACATCCGCAGACACAAACAGTGCTGGAGCTTCGGCTATAAACAGAGATGAGCATTGAATCCTAGAGTTGGATACGACTGGCTTTTGAGCAAGGGCAACATTTACCTAGCAGGAGTCCTAACACCTTGACAGCCACCATGATTGTTGGTCATTTTGTCTAGGAAATTCTGGGACTTGTAGCCCCCAAACCCATAATTTTCTCTAAAGTTCAGTCATACATTCCTATATCATCAACAGTTTTCTGTGTGCATGGTTTTCTTTAAATTGATGGATAGTCAATTTTCAGAGCCTCTGTCCTACATCCTCTGAACAGGTATTATTGAGAACAAGGTCATCCTCTACTTCAAGAACATGAAGTCAACATGTTTTGCAGCTGGAGCACCACGTTTGTGCGGCGGTGGTTTTTTTGGGAAGCAAAGGACAGTATTCCTCTGTCTCCCACCTGTAATCCTGTCATCCAGTTTCTTCCTGATTGTATTTAGATCCAAGTCAACCCCCCCCTCCCGGTGGCTTATCTGATCAGGCAGGTGGCCTCCCCCTTGTGCTTTGTGTCACTCGCCATTTGTGTGGCTGCCTCCCAATTTTTCGTTGCAGTGGCAGCTTGGTGAACAGATGCTGGGGATGATGCTTGGGCTGCAGAAATGTACCCTGGTGTGTGCTGAGTCAGTCAGGCTTTCAATCAGTTTGGAGGGGGCCAGATGCCAATGTGTCCAGCCATGGGGAGCTGGGGTTTTTCCAGATGCTTGGTGTTTATTGCTGATTTCCAACAAAGCAACCACAAAGATGGAGACAGCCTTGTGCTGAAGCCACTGAATTGCCTGTTAACAGGCATTCAGCTGGGAATTGAGGTCTCAAAGGAGTAACAGTTCAAAGCACAGCTTCCCAGACTCCTCCTCCTTCCTCTTCCTCCTCTGTATCTGAATATACACAATTATTATTATCTGCCTCCCGCATTGCAGCACGAGCCTGTACCACTGATCCAGTTCTGCGAGTCACTTTCTGGTCTTGAGCCCTTTTGGCACAAAACGTCCTAGTCAACCTGAGGCCAGTATTGATGAAGCTGCTGCCTTCCTCCTCCTCCTCCTTCCCACTTGCTGAGGGATTCTGTTAAAAGGAGGAGAGCCAATGAGGACAATGCTTGGCTGCGTAGAGGCCAGCTCAGCTATCGTCCCAAGCAGAATGTCACAAAACAGCAGCCGTGGTAAACTGCTTGCAGGAAAATGGTATTTGGGCTTCCTCTATGCATGCTCATTTCTGAAGTTGAGGAATTTTCTTTATTTCTTTATGATTGCAGGGTCATCTTCTCTCAAGAGCAAAAGAGTCTTTTGTTGACGTCTCCTGTGAGATGTGGTATAAGGTATAGAGATTGGTCAAAGGACCAGCACATTGTCTCTTGTAGATTACTCCCTCCAGCCTTTCCTCTCAAATAGCCACCAGTTTGTGTCTTTTCAGATTGGCTCCTCCTTCAAAATCCCCCTTTCTTCATGTCTCATTGCTATATCCCCTCTTTCTCCATTGAATGTATGAGGATATGCTCTCTCTCACACACATACACAGAATCTTATGGTGGGACACTGGGAATATATAATGGAGGCAGCGTGTATATGATTTCCTCTACTCTATGTTTATGAAGGCTGTGGTGCCTTAGTGGTTAAGACACTGGCTTGACAACAGGAAAGTCAGCAGGTCAACAGGTGAAGACCTGAGTGTTGCACGACAGAGTGTGCTGCCACCATCTGTCCCAGCTCTTGACAACCTAGCAGTTTGAAAGCAAGAACTTGCAAGTAGATAAATAGGTGCCACTTTGGTGGGAAAGGTAACAGCATTCCATCTGTTTCAGTGTCTAGTCATGCCTGCCACATGGAAATTTATTTATTTATTTATTTATTTATTTATTTATTTTATTGAATTTATTACCCCGCCCCACTCGGGAGAACCTGACAGCTTTTTCACTGTAAATAGTGATGAGCACTGAACCCTAGATTTGGACATGACTGGCTATTGAGCAAGGGAGACCTTATACTTCTACTTTTTTAATGCCTGGAAGCTCGTAAACATCCTACGAGTTTGCATACTGTGTGCGCATAGTTTCAAGAAAATGCCTGAACAGCTTAATAAATGACCTTCCAAGGCCAGCAGGATTTTAGCACCCAGCAGATGGTTCTTAAGGCCCCAGTGCAAGTGGCTTTATGTGTGTGGCCTGGAAAGCCAGCATGCTCATTCCATTGAATATTTATGGTGTAGATGCTGTCAATTCAGTTAAAGCATCAAATCAAGATGTTTTCTTCATTTGCTCCTGCGTCTCTGGGACAGGAGGCAGCCCTCAGGCAGAGAGGAAGGTGCCAAAAAAGCCATCAACATTTCAAAGACTGGGGGTCCCTGGACTCTGGCCTTCAATGAGGGTCCATCACAAAGCTAGCAGAGCACAGGTACCACCTGGCACTGTTCCAGATCCATCCTACGCTCTCCAATGCCCTTTAAAAATGCATCAATACTTTGCATTTGATAGCATGTTAAATATGATCCAATTTTTACTTCTGCGGCAATGACACAAGGGTGGAAAAATCTGACAGCTACGGAGGAGGGGAGGGTGAGAGGAAGGCAAAGGCTGGCAGAGATTAAATAGGAAATGACAAATGAAAGGAGATTGGGGAATGCTCAGGCGGCAGGGATGGCTCTTGGAAAATGGAAAGAATAAAGGGTTTTTACTGCAAACACTAAAAGCAAATATGAAACCATCATGCTGAAAATAAAGCCAGTCATTTACCAATAGGCTCTCTGCTGTAAATCATATTTTCAGCAGAATGTGGTGCATAAAGAAGCAAGGCTATTCAAAGTTTTGCTTGAGCTGTGGAGAGAGGACTGGTTGGGACAGGGAAAGGAGGACAGGATGGCTGAGTACTGCCTGTCGTTTTGTCATTTTGACAGCTTGGCTTCTGGAATCAAGTCCTCCCAATGTGCGCTATGTGGATGGAGCCAGAGACGAGGAGCTAGCAGTCTCTGCAGCAGTTGGGTTTTATGGTTCATGTTAGGAAATGTGGATGGAATTTTAATTGTCCCTTCAACTCCCCTCCATCATGCACTACAACATTGCAAGTCTTGTAGCCTTCTAGCCTAGAAAGTCCAGGGAAGATACCATCAGCAATGGGACCAGCCAGGGCAAGTGGCACTCAAAGACCACCCAGTGACATCCAGCGCACTAGGTCACATCTATTTCCCCTCCTGTCCTCTGTTAATGGAAATCTGAATAAGTCAGCCAAGGTCACCCAATGCCTTTTCAATAATACTCCACACTCCAGTTATAAACACACTCCAGTTAAGACTCACATTAAGCCTCTTGCTCATTCAAATAAAGCAAAGTCACCTCAGAGTGTGGGAGAGATTTGTGTTGGACTAGTACTCCTAGAAACCTCCACATTTGGGGACTTGCAATCCAAAACAAAACTTGGATAAAATTTGCAGCCTAACTAATCAAGTTGTGAATCATGTGTGAGCTTGATTTAGGGACCGGGAGAAAGCAGGGCTGGGGGATAGGAATGAGGAGATAGATGGGGTAGAGCAAGGGTTCTCAACCCTTTCAAGCTAAGGGCCGGGTCATGCTCCCTCAGACAGCTATGGGGGCTGGATGGCCATTTTGACCTGCCTGTCACACATGGCACTTCCAGGTGTGGCAGAGGAGGTGGGGGGCACATAAAATGGTGTCGCAGGTTGTATCCGACTCCTGGGCTGTAGGTTGAGAACCCCTGGGGTAGAGAAAGAAAGGAGGGAGGAGGAATTTGAATGGCTCAAGAAACCCCCCTGGCAAACTCAAATCTTGGTCATTTTAATGACAATTCTGCATAGACATGTGCGCGTGCGCGCACACACACACGCACCCACGCGCACACACTCTCTCTTACTTAACATGCTGTCATTTCAATAGTTTTGCATTTATAAACAGTATCCAGAAGAGGAAGGAGGGTCCTTGAAATCTAGTCAGGTCTGTCTTTATGATCGTCAATAATAATTGTTCGTTTGAAGTGGATTCTGAGGGACAAGGAAGACCTTTTATACGGAGAACTTATCATTACAGCATCGCTCAGTCTTTAATTACATTGGCTTCCAACCGCCCGTTTACATAAAGCAGTTGAGATAATGGGAAATGATAATACAGTAAAATAACGGCCAACTGCAGAATCTAAATGCTTGACACAGTGTTTGTATGTGTGACTGTGTGCTTAATCGGCCTTCTCCCTTTGTGTACGGCAGAGATCCGTTAACTTTGATGGCCACACCAATTTTCTTTCAGCGTAGGAAGCAGGTCTCTGTACATCACACTGGAAAGGGTCAATGTGTTCAAAAAGCCTCCAGGATCAGACAATGTTCCATCTACTTTTTGACAATAGCATTGTTGGCAAGAAAATTGCTTTATGTAAATGGCAAGAAAATTGCTAGCCAGATATTACCCATACAATCACAAACCCACACCATGTAAGCTCACAGATGGGGTCTTTGGGTCAATGTCAATAGATACCTTCATTATACAAAAGCCTTTGGGTTCAATTCCTGACATTTTCCAGGTGTACCATCTGGGAAAGACTTCTCTTGACTGAAAGCCAGTTGTTACTTGTTTCACCAGGAGAGTCTCTTAGTTCTTTTGCTTTATGTTATTTCTGAAATATGGTGGCTTAGTGGTTAAGATGCTGAGCTTGATAACTGGAGGGTCATCAGTTTGAGACCTGAGTGCTGTGCGATGGAGTGAACTCCTGTCTCTGTCCCAGTGCCTACCAACCTAGCAGTTTGAAAGCAAGAAATTGCAAATTGATAAAGATGTACTGCTTCAGTGTTCTGAACGTTCCAGCATCAAGGCGTGCCTGCCACATGACCATGGACAGTGGTGCACTGGCCCACAGAGATACAGGGACTCATCCCGATGTGCCCCAGCAACTGGTGCCCCCCCAGATGCAGGCAGAGGTAATAGGAATGTATGAAATTTCTTCCCCCAATAGGTATCCCCATCACTTCCTGACCACCGCCCTCCCAAGGTGCCCAGCACATCCCTGACCATGGAAACATCTACAGAAGCAGCCAGCTCTTTAGCTGTAAAAGGAGATGAGCACCACACCCTAGAGTTGGATATGACTGGCTTTCAAGCAAGGGAGATCTTTACCTTTACACCTTAATTGTCCCCAATGTAATTAGTAATCAGAAGCCATGTTTCATGTAAGTTGTAGCTCTGCAAATTAAGACCCACCTCACAGGCAACAGGGCACTGTAAATGTTGACCAAATTCTCCCCAAGATTACTCCTTCACTGCTGAAAGCCACCTGTTCCCAGAGATAAAACAGCTGCTATCTCTTTAGACTGAAATGTGACATTCAGCTGGTGAGGCCTCTGTTCTCCTCATCGCTTTAGATGTTCAATGATTTCTTGTCTCAAATGTCAAAAGAGTCTTTTCAAAACTCTATTGAAATTCTCCTCTTGGCTTCTGTGCTGCTGTTAAGCTTCGCCTCCTCCTCCGCTGCTCCCACCCTAGAGGAAACAAAGATGATTTATTTACAATGAGTGTATATTTGTTTGTCGCTGTGCTTCAGAACTTCATAGTACTTGACATCAGCACCGAATCTATCAGCTAAAGTTTAGGGGTAGGTCGATTTCTCCGTGCTTCATTCTAGCACCACAATGGTTTACAAACTTCCTAATAACATGGAGCCTTTTATCTGTCTAGGAGAGACTGCACAGCTGTTCTGTCCTCTTACCTTTCTGCAATGAAACATTGTACACCTGCTATGAAATCCTTATCTTCAATGACTGGCTGGGTAGGGCAGTGGTTTAGGTATCAGGCTCTGAAGCCATAGGTTGGGAATTCGATTCCCCCACTGTGCCTCCAGGAAGGGAAACCAGTCTGTGTGGCTTTGGGCAAGCTACAGAGTCCCAAGGTTGCCCCAGAAGAAGGGGCTAAGTGGCTTCTGCTGCCTAGAAAAAGGTTTCCTCTACAATGCCAATGCATTTTCCGTCCAGGCACATCACTCCTTCAGAGTTCCATGGCTGAACAAGATTTGCCAATGACGCCGGGTTTACCTTCCAATACCAACCACAAAACCAAACTAAGCAAATTTGTGCTAGAAGAGACAGATTTCTTTTGCCCCCTTGAAGGAGGGCTACTGCCAATGTTGTGATTGCTATGGTGTGTAGTTATGGTCTGAAATGAATCCATTCCAAGGTGGCCTTAAAATAGGGCTGAAGGGCAAACTGGTAAACTAAATAGTCTGATAGACTCATTTCCAAAATGTGGAATTCACCATAGCCCTAAGCCTCTTGGAATCCCTTAGCTGTTGTGACATGGCAATTTGTGTGTGTGTGTGTGTGTGTGCGCGCACACACACACACACACACACACATGCGTGCACGTGCGTGCATGTGTGCGTGCGTGTGGGTGCGTTGTTTTGTGTGTGTATGTGTAGGTTAGACTGTTACTTCTGCAAACCAAAATCCAATACATTTTAAGGCAGCGCCTGCTTTCCTGCTGCATTTTTGTTTAAAGCAACATTTTTATGGAGCATTACTCCTTCATGTGCACAGTTCCATTGGGTTCATTTTATTAAACAAGGAGGTTATGTTTCAAACACCAACATTATTCCAGAAATACTTCAAGAAACACTTGTAAGAGAGCAATGGAGGAGGAGAGATAATGGGGAGAGCTTTCTTTTGAAAAAGTCTGAATGGGTTTTAATGAGCTCAAAGATTGTTTAATTTTATGGGTAGAGCTGTTGCTAACAACAAGAAAAGAACACATCAGTGAAAGATCTTGAGTGCTGAGTACCTCAGAGGTCTAATAGACTTAATCATCAGACATCAGACTTAAAGAGTTTGAAAAGTGGCCGTGGGAAGTAAATCTAAGTCTTTGGATTACAGGCGGGTAAGTAGCAGAAAGCAATTTGAGAGTAATATCCAAGATCCATCTGGCACAATAGGACGGAAAGGGACTTAGAGTTTCACAGGAGGCAAAGAAACCTCAAATTCTGATTGGGTCTCTGATTCAGAGTAGTTTGTATGAGATCTGGATAGGGGTGAACCTGCCAGATTTGATTCCAGGTGAAGTGAAACAAATTTACAGAGCAATCTGTGTCCAATCAGAGCAAATCAAGAAGGCACACAAATCAATCTGGCCTTTTCCTTTCTGGAACCCCCCACCCCCTAGATAGCACTTCAAAGAGGCCTAGTATACAAACTCATAAAGCTAGCTGTCCAAAATTGTTCAGATTTACTTTTTAAGGTCATTCACATCTCTTAAATCTGTGTATGGTGAAGGTAAATGTTGCCCTTGCTTGAAAGACAGTCATCTGATTCTAGGGAATGGTGCTCATCTCTGTTTACAGCCAAAGAGCCAGCATTGTCTGTATCTGCAGATATTGCCATGGACCTGTAGCAGGTATGACTAGACACCAGAGTGTACAGTCTAGTATTGTGATGATTACAGCTAAGCTCAGAAAGAACCAAGGGATCTGGGTGTGGGGTAGCAGATGATGTCATAGTCCCTACTACTTAGGATGTCCCATGATATGAAGCCTGCACCCCTGGCTTTGCCACACCATTGCTTTAGGGCAGTGATGGTGAACCTTGGCACTCCAAGTGTTCTGGAACTTCAATTCCCAAAAGCCCTGATCAGCAGGAGTGGTGACTTGGGCTTCTCATAATTGAAGTCCAAGAACACCAGGAGTGCCAAGGTGCACTGCTTTAAGGGCATCAGTTTAATAATTGCATGACTGCCTATTTACAAAGTTTGTTTCCAAGAATGGAGAAGAAACTTGACACACTTCTAAGAAGCCTCTAGCTGTGAGACTGAAATTTAAGCAGGCTGATGAGCCATTGGAAAAGCCATCCTTTGATAAAGCAATTGAATAAACATGTGCACAGAACAAAAGGCTATTTTAGACTCCTTGTGCCCTGGGAGTGTTTTATATTGACCTACGCCAGGGATCAGCAAACTTGGCTCTCCAGATGTTCTTGGACTTCAATTCCCAGAAGTCCTGATCAGCAGGCATACTGACTTGGGCTTCTGGTAATTGAAGTCCAAGAACACCTGGAGAGCCAAGTTTGCAGATCCCTGACCTACGCACATCAAGCTGAAGATGATGACAAGGTGGAACAGGTTTTCCACCAAAGCTAGAGACAACATTTTGAAGACACCCTTGTCAGAGGTTTGATCTGGGTGATGATTCAGTGGTTAGGAGCAGAATAACCTGTAATTTTTCCTCAAATAAAGTCAGACTTGCATAACGAAAATTTTCGCTATGCGAGTTGGACTTTCCCTATGGAAAAACTCACATAACAAGTGTTTCAAGGGGGAAAACTAGCATAGTGAAAACCAGCACTTTGAATTGCACCCGGAAGCAAACTGGTAAGTAACCATGAATAGTTTCTTGGTAGTAACTATTAATCTGTCCAGTTAAGAACAGGATTGCCTTACATTTTGCCAAAACAAAGCAAAATACAAATACTTGTATCTTGAAATAGTGTCTAAAGTAGTTCTGAACATTTTTAAGTCAGGGGCCGGGTCACGCTCCCTCAGACAACTTCGAGGGCTGGATAGCCATTTTGCCCTTCCTCAACCATATGGCACTTCCAGGTGTGGTGGAGGCAGTGGGGGGGGGGCACAAGAAATGGTGCCATGGGCTGGATGCAGCCGCAGGTTGAGAATCCCTGCTCTAAAGAGCAAATGATGGAGGAGGTGAGGGGGAGTTTTTCTTTCTTTTTCCACTCCTCCTCCACACCTTATGGTATTAATTAAGGTTCTTAAATACTGCAACATCATCAAACACAACCATTCCAGGCGGGAAAAAAAGGTTTGGAGTCCTGCCAGCCATTTCCTGCTGACCTACCTCTTTTTCTATTATCTCTTCAATTAGCAGTAATTAGTCAGAAAGCCAACTGGGGACTCTTGGGCTTGCACCATATTTACTGTCCAGGGACGATAACCCCAATGAGGGATAGAGGTTTAATCTCACTTTGATTGCTTCTCATTTCAGCAACATCACCCAAAAGAGGGCACCCATTCTCCACAAATTCCCCTTGTGCTGCTCTGCTAGTGCTCTCCACTTAATGCTCAGTCAACCTTATTTCAGCTCCAGAGTTTGCTGAGGCCACATTTCACTAGGGGAATGATATGAATTAATTAAGACACTGATCCTCGGCTCTGGAGCTGCATCCCAAGCAGTTATTAAATGTAATATCCCTTGACGTTGCCCAAATCTTCATACTCCTTTCTAGTTGGATGGAGAAAATGCTTTGGCTCACATCACATAAGGGTTAACTTTCCTTACTGGAACCAGTGATTATGCAACACTTAGCAACAATATCTGAATATAATGCCCCAAGGCAGAGAAGATTAAATGGTCAATGGGGAAATACAGCTCATAAATGGCATGGCCATGCTTATCATTTTACTCCCATGACACTCCACTAAACAGAGATCAGACTGAGATCAGTCACACACCTTGGTCCTTCTCTCAGTGTGTTATGGATCCAGGAATCCTGTCCCACAAGTAATATCAGTAGTTTCATTGGCATTTGGTGCAGCAAACAAACCCCCAGGGATGAGCAAATCTGCTCTGCATTTTAGGAGAAACAGACTATGAGCATGTCCAAACTTCCCCTTGTGGAATCACCAATTTTATGGTCACTTGAGGACAGGGATGGTGCTACATCTATCCATTTCAATGTCTCCTCTTCACTAAGATTAGAAACAAAATGGTGCATCATGCAACAAATTTTTTTGTTGTATGATGCTCTGTCCCCCCCCCCCATTTTCTTACACTGCATCTCTATAGGAAAAACTGTACAACAAATTTTTTCGTTATACATTTTTTCCATAGAGATTTTTGTTATATGATTTTTCCCCGTAGGGATTTTCGTTGTACAATTTTTTTCCCCATAGAGATTTTTGTTGCATGAGTTTTCTTATAGAGATTTTCATTGTATGATTTTCCCTGTAGGGATTTTCATTGCCCAGGTACTCCCAGAGTAAGATTCGGACACAGTTGTGTTGGTTGAAAAATTGGGCCACTTTTATTAACTTGAAAATGCAAACTTCACTAACTGGTAACTGGGATAATACAACTGCTCGGTGGCGGGCTGTGGTAGCACTGGTAAGGTAGATTTGGTTTTTTAATACATTACAATTTGTTAATTTAATTTTCTCTCCCCCAATCCAATCATATTCCCACCCCTTAATTTTGTGGTTGGATCCCGGTAAGTGAAGCCAATGAATGCCAAGCTGCCCATCTTCAGCATTCCATGTTCCTGGATCACTCTCGACTGAACAGCCGTATTCCTCTCCCCTTTTATTGCAACCTGGCTGTCCAGTCAAGAGCAAGCCTTACCTCATTGTGAGGATCAATTATGTAACCATACCAGTGCTACCGGCCCCACCCTGATTAAACAAAAACCTATACCCTCAACCATCCACTGCAGCGTGGGAGGGGCGAAAATGCCAAGAACCAAGATGCCAATGCAGGTTCAAGCAAAAATTCCCCTCCAGCCCACCGAGTGACCAAAAACTAATCACACTACAGCTTCAGGGAGGGAGGGAGGGTGACCGCAAAAAAGGTTGGAGGCGGGAAAGAGCACACATTGGTTGAGCGCAACCCCCCTTTAAGGAACTACAATGGCTCCGCCAAAACTCGTGCACATGCGTCCACCTCTCCCCGGGGCCCTTGGCAAAGCGCGCACCGTTCACAGCTGCTTCCGGTGTGCATCCATTGTACAATGCATGAATCGTATAACGAACAAAATTGTATAATGAACTGCCATGTAGAACAAATTATTTTCGTTATATGGGGTTCTACTGCAGTTCATCATGATACGTTGGAACCCAGAAAAAAAGGCATGCATTCTTCCTGTGCCCAAAGATCTGGGGCTTCCAGCACCCATGTAGGGTGAAATACGCTTATGCAAATGCCAACATGAACTTGAAAGGCTGAATAGTGGCCCATTTCCAGTCTTGGGGTAAAACTGCCTCTGGCATAATTCAAAAGTGCAGCCAGGCAGATCCAATTCGATGTGTTGAAACTAGTTTAATCAAGCTGTCCTACAAACCGTTCAGAAGGTGTAGGCTTGCTCCTGCCTTATAAATCCAAAGCTCACCTCACGCCCATTGAAACATTCAAAACGGAACATCAGGAGCTTTGCATAGCCAATGACTCCCTTGCTCTCCATCACCAAAGTTGCCCATTCTTCCTGCCCAGGAGAAATGGTACACAAATGTGGGTAGGGAGCAATGCTGGACCCTCCCTGTCAGAAAGAGAAGGTGATTAACTAAGCTCCATCTGTGATAAAGAGAAGTGAACATAAAATGCCTTTCTCTGTGTGTGTGTCAGCTGATTACAAAGCAGGAGAAAAGGGGAGAGAAAATGAAAATGAAAAGGAACTGATAGCCCATGGAGAAGTATTTCAGCTCCAACACAAAACATTTGCTGGTAATTATAGAATAACCTTCATTTAAATGCAAATAAGCTAGTAATTAAGATAAGGGCCCTGTCATTTGCCAGCACGTTTTCCCCTCCTCCTTTCCCTTTGGCAGCTACAGGTTTCAAGACATTCCCTCACTTTTATTGATGAGCTGGCAAGATGCATGATGAATGGGAGGAGGAGGAACTGGGGAGTGAAATAAAAAAAGAGGGAATGATGCTTTGACAATGCACTCCACACACCTCCCTCTCCTATATAGCTGCCACAAGCAGCATACACAGGTGATAGGGCAGTGGTGGTGAACCTTTTAGAGACTCAATGCCCAAATTCACCTTCACCACAGACTCAATAGGCTGCTATCCCTCATGCTGCATGTGAGTCGCCCGCCTTACCCCATACAGGGGAGGGAGGAAGCCCTCCCTTTGGGTTGCTGGGCAAAGGGGTGGGGTGAACTTTGTGCTGGAGGGAAGGAGGAAGTGCTCCCATTGGGCTGCTTGGCAGAGTTGCAGGCCAAACTCTGTGCCGGGGGGGGGGGGGGAGAGAGGAAGCACTCCCAACTCAAAATGACTCTGGGCGGCTCACAACATTAAAAACAGCACAGCAGTCCAAAACATTAAAAACCCATTAAAAAAACCAATTTAAAAAGCTACAAAGATTTAAAAAAATGAGGATTAAAAAGAGTGAGGGAGCGATATTGCTATTATTTTATCAACCAGCAAGCGGGGGTCACCACATCACCAGTGCCTCACAACTGCTTTGCCAGTCAGGTTTTTAGTTCTTTCCTGAAGGGTAGCAACTCCGTTGGGCTGCTGGGCAGAGGGGCATGATGAACTCTGTGCTGGGGGGAGGGAGGAAGCACTCCCATTGGGCTGTTTGGCAGAGGGGTGTGGTGAACTCTGTGCTGGGGGGAGGGAGGAAGCACTCCCATTGGGCTGTTTGGCAGAGGGGTGTGGTGAACTCTGTGCTGGGGGGAGGGAGAAAGCACTCCCATTGGGCTGCTTGGCAGAGGGGTATGGTGAACTCTGTGTTGGGTCAAAGGCATGCATACCCATAGAGAGGGCTCTGAGTGCCCCCAAATGAAGAATGAGTGTTTGGGGGGGGGAGATGGAATCTTGTTTGGGAAGAATTTATCCTCACACTCAACAACAGGAATGGACAACTTTTGTGTATCAGGGGAGGCAGTGCTGAATCTCTGGGACCATCGAAAGACACATAGAAGGTCAAAAGTGCTGTAAAACCTACAGAAACAGAAAAAACACATGAAAGCAGTTTGAAGTCCACTTCCAATGGCAAAAAACCCTGGCATGTTTCATCATTAAAGAGAGCCTATAAGTTCTGCAACCTATTTAAACAGTGAATTTCCACTTTTGGAAGCTTTCAGGAACAACCTTTCAGGGTGGATAAAAGAGAGAGTCTTGGGGGAGATTTAGCTTTGAAGTGTTGCATGTGATCTCATGCCCTCTAGGAGAATTCCCTTTTACAAAATATCAGCCATGCCTCAACAGCAATGAGCAGGTTAGAAAACAGGGCACTCCTACACTGGGAACTTTGCCCTCCAATCCCCTGCTTCACATGCCTCAGCCTTCATCTCTTTAAGCAGCCTGACCTATGATGGAGAAAACCAGTCAGCCATCTTGCAAAACTAGATATGATCTCCCTTCCCCCAGGTATTTTCCTTGTTTTCTACTGGGGATTATAATCGCTTTGCAGATGACAAAAGTGGGTGTTGGAAACACTTGAAGAGAGAGAGAAAGAGAGAGGGAAAGATTTGTTGCATGTTTCCGCAGACACTAATGGCTCTCGATGACAGTTGTATGGATAAATTGCAATTGAGGGTTTTTATGCTAGGAAACATATTGCATGAAAATACCTATTTCTGGATAATGTGTGGTGTGTGTCTGCACTTTGGGAATGGAATATCCCCCATATGCCAATTCCTTCCACACATCGCTCTCTCTTTCTTACTCTGTTGTTATCTCTCCCATTATCATGATTGGTGTGTGCTTCTCAAACCCTTCCTCTCCCTCTCCTCCCAAATAACAGGTAAAACGCAGAGCAATTTTCAGGAAATTCAGCGCTCAGGTGGAACAGCCATTCACAGAGAGGTGAGGTGGTAACCTTTACTTAAACTATCTCAATCTGTATTAAATGTTATCTGTTTGCCTGGCTAAAAGATGTGAGAGTCCGGGGGATGAAATGGTCTGATTGTATTTATCTAGATCCTAGAGCTTTGAAAAGGGTTGTTTGAGGGATTAAACGTGGGTGCTTGGAAAAGCAGTGGTGGTTCAATAAATGGCCAATTCTATGCCTCCACCAGCCTGTCATCGTATGAGAGGCAGAATCTCTTCTTTCTTCACAAATGGCAAGTTCATTGCTAAAACTATACATGTGAATGGCTTTCTTGGATTGATTCACCCCAAGGGATAGGCCAGTGGTGGTGAACCTTGGCTTTCCATGTATTCTTGGACTTCATTTACCAGAAGCCCAAGTCAGCACACCTGTTGATCAGGTCTTCTGGAAATTGAAGTCTAAGAACAGCTGGAGTGCCAAGGTTTGCCACCATGGGCATAGGCCAAGCACAACATACACAGCTAGAACAAACATGTATGCCAATTATTCTCTGCCTTAGGCCTCCAGATGATGGAGAACAGAGTCTGCCCGACCTCTTTATGACTTTCTTTCAAGTATTTGAAGAATCCTTTTAGTCTCATGTTCTCAAGGCTACATTTTAATCTTTCCTCATAGGGCTTGGTTTCCCATTCCTTGACCCTCTCTGTTGCCCTTCTTTCACTGTGGCAAGGTTTCTGATTTAAAGTCGAAACATGTGAAATCTTCTCCTATCACCATATCTGATAATCACCACAGTTAAAGGAACACAACTATTATTATTATTATTTTTTTGAAAACAGAGTCCACATCCCTCTTTTTGGAATGAGGATGCATTAATTCTACTTTAGATTGGTGTGAAATGCTGGGTATCTTGTTGTTGGTTGTGTTGTTGTTTGGGTGGGGGAAAATTGGAGAGTCATATGCCATCAAATCCACCAGAATCTGCTTCACACCTGTAAATTGAAAAGTGTCTGGCAGAAATATGATTCTATAATAAGGACAAGTTTGTATATATCCTCAGGTAGCAATCTAATGCATACATTTCAGATAATAAACCCAAGTTATTTAAACAGCACAGCCATGTGCATGATCTACTTTGAAGTAAATGTATAGAGGTTGCAGAGGAACCCCTGAGACGTTTTCCATCAGGGACAGATAAATTGGCTTCTGCAGTTTCCACAGAGGCCATGCTGCTTCCAATGGAAGCATATGCAATTTGGGAAGCGGTTCCCATTTATGCTAAGTCCTCTTCCAACAACACTCATATTGCTATACATGAGACAGATTGAAAGGTTCTTTTAGGAATTTGTGTGTAAAGCAAAGTCAACATTACTCACTGGTTTTCATGTGCTTGTACAGAAATGCTATAAGACACCACCTTTTTATGGTGGGGAAGGGGTCATGTTTACTGAAAAGTTTGGGGTTCTTGTTTCAGTTGTCTTTATTGTCCTCACTTGATATCCCCTTTTGGATCCAGATTTCAGTGGCTTTTTAGCATCAGAACACCAGTCCATTCCTATGTGATGTACAATACTATGCAAAGGTGGTCCAACTGGTTTGGAGAAAATTCAATGAGTGATTGGGAGGCGGGGGGCATAACTCAGCCGCCAAGCCACCCAGACACACCAAAAGTAGAGAGAGGCTTCTGCTGAATCTCCTCTCAACTGTGGTGAAGTTTGGTGTTAGGTTGTCCAGGTTATGGCCTTCTGAATCACTCTAAACCAGCTGCTGGTGGCCTATGATTTTTGCACACTACTGTTAAGTGTTCATAAGAATGGGGTCACTTCAATGAATACTGTAATCCAGGAAGGAGAAAGAAGCAGCAGTCAAGCGATGATAGTAACTGGAGTAGACCTAAAATTAATGTAGAATGTGGGTTATATTGTTGACATTCTACCTACTTTCCACAAGATGGCAAACACTTCCTAGAAAAATGCAGGCAGCTGAGTGTGAGGCGATAGTGAGGAGTCTGGATTAACATAGTATTTCATTCCAATTTGTTGTAGCTTTGGCCAGCTTTCCTGCACCTTGTCAGTGGTACAGCATTGTGCTGACTATTTTCAAGTCTATCAGTAATCCCGCAGCCAAGGGAAATGCTATGGCTGCCATCCAAATGGGACTTTAAACTGCATTAATATTTCATTAAATTTCAGTTGCTGGCCTCACCTCAGTTTAAGGTGGCCAGTTACAGTTTGCCAAAAAATGGACAACACGGGACAACATAAATTTGCTTAAAACTGCATAACTTGATTTGGATGTTCAGATGCAAAACTCAGAATGATTTTTCCTCCTTTAAACAGACTTTCAAGGCATTTCCTTTAACTGAGACAGGCAAGGACCAGGTGACGTGTGTCTGCTGGTATTTAGTGCACTCTTCAAATCTGAACTGGAAGATCTTGGGATCACTTCCACTGATCCTCAATGAATGGTCAGGAGAAGTGAAGTATTGTATTTTTAAATGTCTGCTATATTATTGCTGCCATCATGCAGCACTTTATTTAATTTTTTTTAAAAAAATCTTTATCCATTTATGTACTAATTTATTGCTTTTATGTGTTATTTTAATGGAATATTTATTTAATCTTCTTTTAACATTGAAAAATAGTTTGGATACTCTCCTTTTCAATGAACTGTCCTTTTTATACTATACTGTACTTTTCAATGACCATCTTAGGTCCTTTTATACAAGAAAGTCTGTGTATCCATCCAGCCATCCAGCCATCCAGCCATCCATCCAGCTGATTGAGAAGCTGCCTGCAGCTACAGTTTCAACCCCCAAATCATATACAAAAGAAAATATTAATTTAAATTATGTGATGCAGCATACCAACGATGATTGCCAGATGTAAAAAATTGATTTTACTTTTCTTAACAGTTTGTAGACAATCAGAGAAAGTGTTGAATTCATGATGCTGGAGGCTTACAGCAGGAACAGCATTGACAGCTGCCAGGCTCACTTTTAGCTCATTCTCAGCTTTCACATATGCTGGGAACGTGCTAAAAGAAAGTCCAGTACCCACAAAAGGAGAACCTGCTAAGGCATCTAGAAAAGTAACTTCCAAACTCTGGGAGCATTCACCACTTATAGCCATTGACAGGTCAAACTTTGTTGAAAAGCTGAAAATGGATTTTCTCGCAGACCTTTCTTAATGTTATCATTTTAAATGTGATTTATTTATTTGTGCTGCAGCATCAAGCATGAGCTTTCCGGTATGAAGCAGCATTTAGTATTTGATACAGTAGCCGCAATATACAGTGACTGTAACCCCACCTAAAAAAAATACAGCCCGGCTTTAGAGTGACTGACCACTTAAACAGCTCTCAAAATGAAGAAATGTATTATTAAAATGGGTGCCAATATGCATAAGATATGGTTATGCTAATGTACGTAATGCTGCAAAACAAATATGAATGTACACCAGAGTAGAGGTTTGTGAGCAGGTGTGCCTCCCATTCATACTTTGAGCCAGGTTTGAACTGTTGTTGATGGACAACTTCAAGGCCTTCCTTTATTCTTCTTAAGATGCTCTGTCCTTAATATGGGTATGATCTGGACAACCTTTGAAACAGGAAATGTCTTCAGGTAGAGAATTCTTCTCTGTAAAGGACGACCTATGGACATCTTTCTCCATAGCAAAATCAAGAGCTACATTTAGCATTAATTCCACCTACAATAGACTCACTGAAACCTAGCCCTGCTACCCATGAGGAAGAACTCTCATTCATTTCAGTGGTTCTGCTCCAATTGGATTTAGTCTCGTAGTCCAGACGTTAATCAATTCTGTAGTGTAGGCATCGCTTCACTAGCGCAGGTGTGGAAAACTTGTGTCCTCCCAGATGTCGGACTGTAATTTCTAACATCGCTAGCTGGCAGAGCCAACAGTAAGTAAAGATGGGTTTTGCAGTTCATTAACATCAGGACAAGCTGCCAGGCACTGTCATAGTGGACCAATGTCTGGCTTGCTTCTATGCATATTGCTCAAGCAAACCAGAGTTCTTTCGGCACCCACTCCTCCTTGGCAAAACAGCCTCTTCCATCTTTCCAAGGCAGCTCTGGGTTGATCTGTAACACCTCTAGGCAAGCCTGGAGCTTTGTTATAAATGAGTAGCGGCAGAGGAATTTCCCTTGGGAAGGATCACTAGCTGTGCGCAAGGGCGCTTTCACCATCATTAGCTGTCTAATTGTGTGCCACGCTGCACGGAGCTATTTAGATGTGTGACGGGCGATGATTTATTGATTACTGCTCCTTTTTGTAAAGCTTTGTTTTCTCATTTCTGACAAATCCACTGACTAGTGGCTGACTTTGATTTCTCTCTCTCTCTCTTTCAGAATGGAATTTTGTTTTGCTTTGAATGCTTGTTTGAAATCTGCTATAGAGTAGATTAATTTTATTTTATCTATTTATTTTCCTAAAAACCTGGAGCTCAAACACAAAACAAAACAGCCACCCGCGCTTACAACACAAACAAAGCATGCACAGAGAAAGGAAACAACAGAGCAGCATGGGGCAGCATGTAAAATGGGTGGTCTCCTAACCCACCTCATACACATCTGTAGGAGAGAATAAAAACCAATCCCAGGAACAGAATACTTACTCTAGGCTGCCTTTATTTGGCGGATCAAGTCCTAATTTGATTATGGTGATGAGTCATCTTGAATCAGATTTGACAATACTGAGCTAAAGGAGAAACCAGATTGACTTGGTGTAAGACAGCTTCCCAAATTCCCAAATAGGTGGACTTTTAACATCATTTCAAGCTTCTCCTCCTCCTCCTCCTCCTCCTTTTCCTCTTCCTCCTCCCCCTCCCCCTCCCTGTTATGTTTTATTTCCTAAGCCGGTTATGTTTAGAGTGCATATTTGGTACTTTGTTGTTCTAACTCTTGGTCCTTTATCATTGCCACAGTCATTTGCCACTTGATCAGTCCATTTGCATCTCTTTTTGATTTTTGTAGTGGTAGGTTATCCATTGTCAGCTTGCTTGGGCAGTTGTAGCTTCACCAGCGCCCCATTAGCCAGGTTGTTTCAGTTTGATCCAGGATGGCCTTCATGGCTACCATAGCAGTCCTGTGGCACAAGGCCAAGCCATACTTCAACCAGTCCCATAAACCCCTTACTTGGACCTATTACCACCTCTCATGGCATTGATGCAGGGATGGACTTTGAGAGGCATTTTTTAAATTAAAACAATAAAGAGTCTTGCAGGCTTTTCAAAAGGCTAACAAGTCTTATTTGGCATATAGTTTATTCTACTTTCTTAGGGATAGGGAATACAATGCTCAAACCATTGATTTATATACACAGTAGGTTTGAGGGCGAAGAAGAACATGATGTGATACACAAAATGACAATTGTATTAATGAATGTTGGTCATAAACTTTCAGAGGACTGGTTAGGATAAATATCCAGGGCAACAGTAAGGTCAGCCATAAATGTCAATGTTCCTCGAAGGTATTAAAGCAATTCCTCTCCTTTCAAGAGGCTATTTTTTTGTTTTGCAGAAGCCAGAAGCAGCCATAATGTCTGGCCAGGTTATCCTGCTATGGTAATAGAGTAGAACATACTGCCAGTGACTCAATGCAGAGTGTCAGGCGGCAGTTAACTGACCTGACAACCCTGAGGTCTAGTGGCCTTGGTGAAGTCCACAGGGATGGGTAATGGTCCCTAAATAGATTAAATCCCACTTGAATCCATCTTGATGGAGGGCAGCAGCTTCATCAATACTGGCCTGGAGCTGAGGAGGACTTTGCACGCCAAAAGGGCTCAGACCAGAAAGTGACTCACAGAGCTGGATCAGTGGTATGGGTGTCACACTGATGCAGAAGCAGATGAAAGGCCACAACATTATATCCGCAGGACAGTCTTCATGGCTGATTGCCATAATGATTGACAATATTCAGAATAGGATAAGACACAACAAAAAAAAAAAAAGAAGAAGAAGAAGCACAACCTGTTTTGTCTCATAAATGGCAATTCCATTCATTCTCTACACACCCAACTCTTTCATTGGGCCTTCCCTTAATAAATCATTCACTACTCTTTTGGAGAGAAGTTGGGGAAGAAGAAGGATCCAGAAGTAGAAGTTTCCAAATTTAATTGCATCTTTATCACCAGTTGTGTCTACTATTTATACTTGGACATATTGTGAGAGGACAAGCTTGAGTGTAAGGAAAAAAGAATGACAGGAAAAGTGGACAACAGGTGGGAAAGAATTGTATATAATGTGATTGGTTTACTTTACTTAACAGAATACAGATTGACTCAGTAAATGGATCCACCTTATTATGCTTGACTTGAGAAAGGCCACTAGAGATAGCAGTTTTTGTAGGTTATTAATTCATAGGGCAAGAAAAGATTGGGAGCAACCTGAAGATATCTCTAGCAAGGGAGACCTATACCTCTCAACTTCCTAATTCTTGATCAGAATTGACCACAAGTCCTAACCATGACCAAACAGTCCAAATTATCTTGAAATATCCTCAATGAAATAACATGGCACATTAATCATTGCTCAATCTGTTGATAACATTGCCTTAAAACATGTTGAGGGAGAATTCACATGTAAATAATTATTCAAACAATCCCTCTCCATGCCAGGGTGTTCATTACTTGAACTGGTTTCACCAGCAGTGTCACAATTGGTGCACCAATGATTGTACAAAACACCCTCAGGCAAAGGGAGAACTGAAAGTATAATTACCATAGCACACTTATGAGATATATGTCGTGATCTTAATATCAAGAAAACCAAGATAATGGCAACAGGCTCTATCACTCCCTGGAAAATAGATGGGGAAGAAGTAGAAGCAGTGACAGACTTTACATTCTTAGGGTCCAAGATCACTGCAGATGGAGACTGCAGGCATCTATCTATCTATCTATCTATCTATCTATCTATCTATCTATCTATCTATCTATCTATCTATCTATCTATCTATCTATCTATCGATCGATCTATTTATTCATTGCAGGCATGAAATAAAAAGGCAATTAATTCTTGGGAAGCAAGCCATGAGAAATTTGGGCAACATAGTTTTGCAAAGAAAAGTCCACATAGTCATAGCAATGGTATTTCTGGTAGTGATGTATGGTTGTGAGAGCTGGACCATAAGGATGGTTGAGCGCAGAAGAATATACGCCTTTGAGATGTGGTGCTAGAGGAGAGTTTTGAAAGTGCCCTGGACAGCAAAGAAAACAAATAGGTTGATCTTAAAAGAAATCAAACCCGACTGCTTCTTGGAAGGTCAAATATTGAAGAGGAAATTAAAGTACTTTGGACATCAAATGAGAAGAGAGGATTCATTTGAGAAAACCTTGATGCTGGGAAAGGTGGAGGGTAAAAGAAGAAGGGGTTGGCAGAGACTGAAATGGCTAGATAGCATTGTTGATGCAATGGGCACAAAGCTGGACAGGCTGAGGAGGATGGTGGAGGATATGGGTGCCTGGTGTGTGGTGGTCCACGGGGTCACAAAAAGTTGGAATTAACTGTGTGCGACTGAACAACAAACTAGGTTAAAGCAACAATTTTTAAGTTATTTGAAGTTTAACAAATGATAAGGGATGGATCTTATTTTAAAACAAAATGCATCTTGCTTCTAAGCTCTTCAGTAGTGCAGTAGGTGACCGAAGATCATTTGTGAATGTTTTGAAAACCAAATGTTCATAGTCAGTTTAATGACATCATGGCTTATTGCACAGTAAATGAAAGAAGAAGTAAAAAATGGTTTCAACAAGGAAGGTAGATGAAAGTCTGTCATATTGTGTACTTGTGTTGTGGAAGAGAAAATGAGCTATCACAAGAATGTCAGACTTCCCTGATTTTTAATCTATGAGATGTTGGGGAATACAGATAAAAAGATGTTGGGTCTTAAGATAATACTGCTGGAGGTGATAAACAAAGGCTACAAGAGTTCAGGAGAAACTCAAACATTATTATTATTATAAAGGTCACTAGAAGAAACCAATTAGAATTCTGAAGGGTGAGAATCTTCTATTAATATCCTCTGTGGAAAGGTCAGGCAAAAAAATGCATATTGCCCTTCACTTTCAATGGAGATGGACATTTTAAGCATGTTGGGTCCTTGTATGCATGCAAACTCCATCACAGCAAGCAATAGACAAACACCAGTTCCAGGTGATAACTAGACAGAAATGTTATTTATTTATACGGTAGGTATACCAGCATGACTGGGGGTGAGAGCATGGACTGTAATTTTCACTATGCTTGTGGTGGCTTTCCATGCTGTGTTTGGATGTTTGGGCAAACAGTTTAGACCTGACTCAGAGGCGTAGCTACCGCCGTATCTGCTGTATCAATTATACGGGGCCCCCGGGTCACGGGGGCCCCCAACGTGCGTAAACAAAACAAATCTTTACCCTTCCTAAGGGCCCCCAAAAGATTTCTATACGGGGCCCCGCCAAGGCACGCTACTCTTCTGACCTGACTTCTCTTCTGCCATGGTAAAATCTTGTCCTTGCTGTCAAATGTGGACCAACAGTAAATATGTTGAGTGCCTCTCCTAATCCCTGGGACTGCAGTGGCTCAAATGGCTAAGATGCTGGCTGGATGGCAAGAGGTCATCGGTTCAATTCCCGAGTACTGCAGGACGGAATGAGCTCCCGTCTTTGTCCCAGCTCCTGTCAACCTAGCAGTTCGAAAGCAAGAAATTGCAAGTAGTGAAATAGGAATCCACTTTGGTGGGAAGGTAAACAGCGTTCTGTGCACTCCGATGTCTAGTCATGCCTGCCACATAGAAACATCTGCAGAAGCAGACAGTGCTGGCTCTTTGGCTTTTAAACAGAGATGAGTACTGAACCCTTGAGTCAGATATGACTGGATTTCGAGTAAGGGAAACCTTTACCTTTAAACTAGACAAGGAAAAGACATGTCCAACCATGGCCAGTCTAAAGAATACTAAAAACCAAAATCCTGGAGCCAAAATTGATGTGTGGATTTTGCGATCTGGCTGGTCAACAGAAAGCCATTGTCGTCAGCTGCAACTCATATCCGAGACTGCATTTTTCCCCCTGAAGCAGGAAAAAAAAACGCCATTGGCATGACTTTGTTTAAGGTGGATCCCAGCTTGCCATGAAGTGACCCACACACTATGATCACAGAGCCATCTCCTGCAGCACATAGGAAATGAGACATGCAGGATTGAACAATGGACTGCCGCAGCCTTGAGGATATTATCAAGGTACGCCTTCACAGCCAGCTTTTTAATCTTTTAATCTTGATTTTATATTATGTTTTTATTGTGTTTTTAGGTGTTGAGAGTTGTGTTAGCCACCCTGGGTCTTTTTGAGGAGGGCGGCATAAAAGTTTGTTTAAATAAATAGATAAATAATAAAATCTGGCATGGCCTCTTCCGCCTCCATGACCATTGGAAATCAGAATAGTGAAGTGGTTCCTCCTCTGCTCATTTTGCTGTTGGGCCTAATAGGATGGTTTCCTGTGGCATTTCCTTCACTGAGGGGACCCCACCTAAAGGGGCTTATCCACCCGTGGCCATTGGCCCCTTTAGGGAGTCATGTTATGTACTGCTGCCAAACACTCAGTGTTGAGTTGCTGGCTGTATGGTCTATTTCATGACCATAGCGGAATGTCTGACCAGACTAAACAAAAAGCATATGTGAAAGAAATATTCTGTGTATACCTCTGTCCATCATATTTTCAAATGTTGCAAAGAAAATCTGGAAATCTGGGGTTTTGATTCCTTCAGTTTGTATTATTATTATTATTATTATTATTATTATTATTATTATTATTATTATTATTATTATTATTATTATTATTATTATTATTATTATTATTATTATTATTATTATATTTAAATTTCTATACCACCCTACTTGGCAGAGCCAACTCAGGGCGGTTTACACACATGTATAGTTATAGTTACAGTTACACGTTCCTAAACACAACAAATCAATAGATCAATAGTCAATATCAAATGAAAATAGTCAATAAATAGTCAATATCAGTATCAGTTACCTTGGAAGGTTCCTTGGACAGTTACCTTGGAAGGTTCCTAAGCATTAGCTGCCCTTCTATTCTACTGCAGGCATCCTTTGTGGAAAGTGATCGCCATTTCATGGGCTGGAAAGAATGAAAGAGCAGACTGAACTGAAGAACCTGAAGTTTGGACCCTTGAGTGAAAGGGTTTGGTATCACCCACAAGGAGTGGATAGTCCTCCAGAGTTGGGGAAGGAGGGTGGGCCACCTCTCATCTCAAGAGAGCACCAGCATCCATCCTGAATATCTGGCAGGAGTAGAACTTCACCAGGGTTCCCAGTAGTGAGAGGGCCTTCAACCCTCCCTTCAGACCTTCACATTCTGGGCATAGAGGTCTAATTCACAGGTTCAAAATCAGTGAAAGTATAAGCCCATTATGAGAATTTTCTTGAGTTGGTGAATATGGCTGCACACTTTGTGATTTAAGCCCCACCATATGGAACGGGCAGGATAATATATGCACTCCATGTTACCACCATAAATCACACACATATTTTTTTTCTTATAATGGGCTTATATCTTCATTGACCTCAGGTTTATCAAGCAAGATGTCTTTTGAATGACCTCAAGTGTAGCAAGATGTCAACTGTCAAAATGCTAACCAGTAATAAAATGTCATTGTTTGTAAGCTATGGAATAGTAAAAGCCATCTGATGTCAATGAACAAAGATGGTACAGTCTGATTATTACATAATATTATCCAGGTACAGTAATACCTCGGATAACATTTACCTCGGATAACACTAAAATCGCATAACGTTAAGTAATCTGGGGAGGAGAATTGGATCGCATAACGTTAAGGTCCTATGGGATATATCGGATAACAACCGCTAAAGCCTGTGCGGTTACAATGTATCTCTATGGAGCTTTAACGTTATCCAATACATCCCATAGGATTTTAACATGCATCGGATAACACTAAAAATCGGAATATACCAAGACTTGTGGAACCAAGTCTTAGCGTTATCCAAGGTATTACTGTACTAAATATTGTTCTGCCACAGATGCAAAGAAATACAGTAATACCCCGGATAACGTTATGACTTGGTTCCACAAGTCATGACTTTATCCGGTTTTTAGCGTTGTCCGATACATTGATCGAACAACGCTAAGAAAAAAAGCCCTGACTTCAGGGACAAACCACTTTAAAGGCAGGCAGGCAAAGAAAGAGACCTCCCTGCCTTTAAAGTCACCCCCACCCTCAGCTCTGCCACGAGAGAATCCAGCCTCCCCTGTTTACCTTGCAGCAAGCGCAGACAGTCAGCTGGAGAATTTTTTCTGTTCCACTTCCTGTAAACAGGGAAGGGGGAAAATACAGAGATGTGATTGGTTCTCTATCTTTTTTCTTCTTAATGCCATGTGACACTAGAGAACCAATCACATCTCTGTATTTTTCCCCTTCCCTGTTTACAGGAATTGGAACAGAAAAAATCCTCCAGCTAACTGTCTGCGCTTGCTGCAAGGTAAACAGGGGAGGCTGGATTCTCTCGTGGCAGAGCTGAGGGTGGGGGTGACTTTAAAGGCAGGGAGGTCTCTTTCTTTGCCTGCTTGCCTTTAAAGTGGTTTGTCCCTGAAGTCAGGGCTTTTTTTCTTAGCATTTTTTCCTTAGCGTACCCTTTCAAAACATCGGGTGGTGTGCGTGCGTGCGTGCGTGCGGCGGACGGGGTTAGGGGAGGATAGGGGAAGACCTCCGTATACTCCCCTAACCCCATCTGATGCGCATGCGCCCGCCCGATGTTCTACCCAATCCAACTCCCCACACACACACGCTTGTACCGGATAACGCTAAAAATCACATCATCTGATGCAAGATTTTTCCGAAAATCTTGTAAAGTTATGCGGTTTTAGCGCTATCCGGTACAAACGTTATCTGGGGTATTACTGTATGTTACTTTCTTGTTGAGACAGCCTTAAAGAGTTCCTTAAATCCCGTGAGACACAAAACCAGGACAAGGAGCTCTGATTTGCTCAAACCAAGGTTTTGCTGTTTCTGCTAGTGGTATCTATGTAAAACTAGTGTCTTTCTATATATTCTTGAAGCACAGCACTTATACAAGCAAGAACTGATGGGTCAAAAAGATGCTTTTAATTTTTAAAAGTCTATGCAGCAGTCTATGCTTTTGAAGCTTTGCATTATATGTACAAAAATACTTCTTGCACGTGTGAGACCTCTTGTCAAAATGGAAGAAAATATTGCGCAGGCAAGGAGAAAGACAATGCAGTTTCTCATTCTAATTTGTGAGGACTAACATTCCTATTTTGTATCTATCAGCCTTCCAGTATCACACACAGAAGTCAAGCACCAGTGTCTGTCAATCAATCGGGACTTATCTAATCAATAACATAGTCATGCGATGATGGGAGAGTTAGAATGGAGTACACACAGTCAGTGTATCTTAAATGCCAGTCTACAAGTAGTAGCATTAAGAACAAGATCTTACCATTACTGTCATGTTGTTAACTAAGTTACATCTGGGGGCCCTGGCTGTCATTGTTATGAAGTGCAGAGATCTCTTAATGCCACACAGTGCCCTAGGCTGGAAGCAAAGGTTTGCAACTGCCTCAGGTAGAAGGTTCTTTGTTTGCTCTAGGCTCAGACAAGAGCAATGGCATTAATAACTGACATGGATGACTCTTTGGGTCCCAACTGTAGGGGGGTAGCATTCAAAAGTAGAAAGCAGTTTCCACAACCCAAGAAAGCCCATCTGTATTCCTCAGACATCTCCATTTGCAGCCCATTCAGGAAGAGCTGGATGCCTAGAGCAATCCATAGTTGCCATAACAACTTACAAACTCTAATTAGTCAAAGAGGGAAGGAACAAGACCCAAAGAACAAATGGAGTGAAGGACAAGAATGTTGGAAAAGCTGTTTAAATATAAAATTCATAAACACCTATGTGGAGTATTTTGCAGATGTGACCACACATTAAAGAAGTAATGAATGTTTGCAAATGATCTTGACATTGTCAAAATAGAGTGCCGGGACACAAAATACACCCCACTGACAAGTTGGTCAACAGGAACCTGTTGCGTTCCTACTCATTGTTGCTTGAGAGATGAAAAGGACAAACGAAAGGATGGAGTTTGTTCCTCCTTTCCAAATATGTTGATAGCTTACATTCTATAATGCCTGAACTATCCTTATAATTCAGATACCAGAATGTGTTTGAAAGCTATGGTATCATTTATCAGTTGCTGTAGATTAGCTTCCTGTTCAGAAAGAAAACTTCCAGCTAGCATTGGGTATGAACAGGAAGCTTGGAAAGTGCTTCCAAGTCTGCCAGTTTAAACCTTTTCTCCTAGGGGAGAGATATTTAGATGCACATAGTAAAAATAAAGTTCTCCCTCAAAAGCCATTCATATCCAACTCTAGGGGGCGGTGCTAATCTCTGTTTATAGACAAAGAGACAGCACCGTCTGTATCTGCAGGCATTTCCTAAATGGCATGTGGTAGACATGACTAGATGCCAGAGTGCACAGAACACTGTTACCTTTCCCACTGAAGCAGTACCTAATTACTTGCAGTTTCTTGCTTTTGAACTGCTAAGTTCACTCCATCACACAGCGCTCGCCTCTTGAACTACTGAACTGCTGACCTTCCGGTTGTCAAGCTCAGCGTCTGCAGCCCCTAGACAATGTAAGTTGTATGTTGGCCTCACTCACAAGGTCATCAAGCAGGGCGACCAATGATTTTTTGATCCCATGTCAAGGCCTGGACCCAGAATGGAATGGATTAAAGAATTCAGAACTCTCCAGGAATGATCCCAGCTGATCTGCCACCAACCTCTCCACTAGCTTGCCCAGAAAAATACCCTCCTAACCCATCCCAAAACACCATCACTGGCAATTCACTAGGATGGGCATGGATCTAGTAGTGAGGTAGTGGGCCTACAGCTGATTATCATCCTGGAATGTTACTGAGATGTTATTGGCTGAAACTAATCCAGCAAAGGTGTACCAGATGGTGCACTGGGCATCCCACAATTTTAGTATGGAAGCTTTCTTTGCAACTTATATTATCATAGCATCAGAACAACATTGCACCAATTGAATGAGAGGCTAATATGCCTCAGTTAGAGGTCAATACTATGCTTTGAGTCCATGGCAATACTTTCCTTCAATCCCCAGTCCCCCCAAAAAAACCTAAAACAGAATAAAACAAGAATAAGCATTCTTATTGACACTTGTCCATGACCTCCACAGAGGTCCCAAAATAATTGCAAGGACTTCTGTAGTAATAAATGCTGCACCCTAGTATAGGTGGATTCATTTCTGAGGAGAAGAACTGGGTTGATTTTAGCCTGACACCGAATCAAGAGGTGGAAAGTTGGTTTTCAGTTGTGTTCTCTAATCTGTTCAATACTGCCCACAAGCAAACATTTCCAGTTAGCCTCCCGACCTCAAGGTCTGTGTTATTAACCCAGTTGTGGGATTTTATGACCTCCTTTGAGCTTCCTCCAGGGTTCTCTTTCCTTTGGTCTATGCTTCGCAGTTGAAGCTGAAAGGGTTGTCTAGCAGCCTTCCCTGTCCTGACTTTCGTTTAAACTGTCTTTGAGTGGGAGAAATTGTTCATTTTTCTTAACTGAGGTGTCAGGACTGGAAAAAAGAGGATGGAAAAATAGAATCAGTGAAAGTGTTAGGAAGTACCTCATAACTACTGTAGGTGGCTGGCACTTGCTTTGTTTTCCCTTGTTTTTTTAATAGCTGGCAGTGTTTTCCCCAACCATCTTGCCAATTGTAGTTTTTTTTACTACCTCCCATAGAATTTAATAGGAGCCATTGAGTACTGACACCTGCACTGACAACTCCCACTTATCTCGTTCTTGTATCATATTCCTTCCAGATACAGTATAGAGCTTTTCCTGTTGGTCTTGACAATAATATTTGAATTTGTGAGGGTGCTTTTCATGCAGATGTTGTAATCTACTCCTTCACCCCACCCCCACCCCAAGGTGCAGCTGGAAAGCACTGCTGCAAAATGTTTATAGAAGTTTCTACAGAATTGCCTTCTTTTTCTAGGAAAGTGAGAAAAATTGCAAATTTCTAACTTTGTCTTTGACAGCTCATCTTCTGAGACACTTTGATCCAAGCCCTTTTCTTTCCCTTTGTTTCTCCTTGCAAAGAAAGGTGGTGCCCTTACCCATCCATTCCCTCACTCTCTGGTGGGGAAGAATGAGAAGGTGGAATCCTACACCATTTTGTCAAATCTGTAACCGGGCTGGGGACTGGTGGGTTAAGCCTTTAACCCACTGCGACACTTCACAGATGACTAAGGACAATAGAAAAATGAGGAGGGGGGAGGCTATTAGAATATAACTCATGCACAATAGCAACGGAATCTTCCCACAGCAAACATCCATGCACTCCAGTGCAGAGAAGAAGAAAAAGATCTTTCTGAAGGAGGAATTTGAAAGAAATTTTCTGTACAAAAAAACCTAAAGGCAAAACACAATAGCATATATTCAGGTGTCTGAAAAGAAAGCACAGCAGCAAATGCGAAAGAGTCGAGGCAGTCTAATGGACTGAGAACAAGAAGGTGGTGATAGTTGTAGCTGGCAGGAGCTGGGTAGAATTAGAAAGAAACTCAACGGATGGAGATATATATGGATGCTTGCTGCATTAAGAAAGTGTTTTTGAACAGATCTATGCCATTTAAAAAGAAAAGGGTGTGGGAGGGGTAGGAAGAGAAAGAAGAACCTTGTTTATTTCCCCCTGAATTAATCTTTATCTGGTTTTCTTTGCTAACACGGGGAACAAGGAAGAGCATGAATAATGCATTTCTGAGACTATAGATACTACAGACTTTATACCATTTATGAAATGAGTTGTATTCATAAAATATGATCCTGCATGAGCAATATTGTGGGTTACAAGTTCAAAAGGGACGTGGACATGTTGCATAAAATCAAAGGCAAGCCAGCTTCTGCAGTAATTGTCTCTACGGAATACAAGCCCGAGACGGAGTGGAAGCATACATGCAGGTGATCTGAAAATGTTTGTATCGGGTACATATATGTAGATAGTCTCAAATAGGTCTTCATTAGATTCTTTTCTATTCATTTGTCTGACAGGTATCATGATGAGATCCTGAGTTCCAACAAGATGTGAATTTAGTAGAATAAATGAATCCTGGTCACACATCTACAGTCCCCAAAATATGAGAGATACTAGTCCCCATCTATACTAGTCAGACCACATCTAAAATACGGTGTCCATTTCTAGATGCTGCACTTTAAGAAGGATTCCAACAAACTGAAACAAGTTCACATGAGGGCAACAAGGATGATCAGGAGACTGGAAACCAAGTCCTATGAAGAAAGACTGAAAGAACTGGACATGTTTAGCCTTGACAAAAGGAGACGGACAGGATATATGATAGAATTCTTCAAATACTTGAAAGATAGTCAAAAAGAAGAATGGCAGGATCTGTTCTTGATAATTCCAGATACATAATAACAGGCTAAAACTGCAGGAAACCAGGTGGAGGTTGAATATCAGGAAGAACTTCTGAACTGTTAGAGCAGTATGATACTGAAACCAATTGCTTTGGGAAGTGGTGACTACTCCAGTGCTGAACGCATGCAAGAGAAAATTGGACAACCATCTATCTGATCTGCTTTGATTAAGATTCCTGCATTGAGCAGGGAGTTGGACTCAGTGGCCTCATTGGCCCCTTCCAATTCAATTGTTCTATGAGTGTATAGGACAGAATAAATTATTAACTCAAACTAGAGTAAAGAATAGGGTGAAAGAATAGGGTGAACACAAGAGTTGCTTAGCAAGTTCCATTCATTGTGTAGTTAGTTAAGTGGCATCAAGTTGGAGTCAACTTAGAGTGACTCAACAGGGCTTTCAAGGTAAGTGAGATATTGAAGGAATGGTCTTACCAGTTCTATTCCTCCAGTAAGTTTCCATGGCTGAATGGGGGTTCAAACCTTCTTTGATTCCATTCCAAGATTATTGCTATCATTATATCCCAAACTATAATAATAATCTTGGAACTGCAGAGTTGGAAGGGACCCTTTGGATTGAGACCAGCCCCTGTCAAGGAGACACAATGGAGAATCAAACTGTCAGATATCTAAACCACTTTGCTATCCCACAGTTCTACATGGATAGTCTGTTTTTCAGGAATGTCCCTGCTTAGAAACAGTCACACAGACTACTCTTTGGCCTCGTCTGTATTAGTCTTTCCTTTGGCTTTAACATTTTCCCCAGTAACCTCTCCTCTAAAGGGATGAGTGGAGAGACTGAAAAGGTCACTGGAGTTGTTGTCTGACTTTTCATTTTTGTTTACTTTCTTTTTATGAGGCTGCCACAAAAACATTCATTAGGCTATGTTGATTTTCATTAATGTTGATTCACCAAGAGCTTAATCAATCTTCTGTGACCAACAACCTATGCTCCCAAGGGAGCACAAAGCCGTTGAACAAATTAGACCAACAGATTGTATGTAATGCACAGGCAATGGGAAGCATCGTCATGGGAGGTGCAAAGTTTAGTGTAGCATGCATGGAAACAATGGCACTAAAGGTTGCACAGGACCTTTTTGGTGCAGGCTGGTGTGGTCTAAATAGGGTCACTTATGGTCAGGGGAAACAGTGATATTCCATTTGTTGCAATCCTTGTTTCCAATAACATATCAACCTCAACTGGGTCATTTGGTTATCTTTAATATTAGAAGTCACACAAACAGAGGAGGGGAAAAACAAACTTTCTAATTGCAGTTCCATTTGAAGCAACTGTAGGTAGTGCAGTGGAAAGGAACTGTTTTAAGAAGACTTTCGTTCTCAATTCCATTTCTTCACTTGACTGCTAGTGAGTTGGTGAAGCTATTTTTTTGGGGGGGCTGCCCTTTTGAGATGAAGCTGTTAAAAAGATAAAAGAGGAAGTGTCTTGGGAAATTAGAGATGCTTGTTGGAGAGAGGTGAGTGCTGGTGCCACTTGTGCATGTGTGTGTGTGCATGAGCTTTATTGTCCTCTCTTGAGAGGCAGGAGGTGAGGGAAAGGTACTTTTTCAAACTTTATGTGTGTCTTCACTTGCTTGGATGATCTTTCCTTTCTGCATTGGTTCACAGTAGCCACATGCTCTGAACTGGATTTGATTTTTAAGAACGAGAAAGACCTCTGGTGGAGAGGAAAAACTAAGATCAGGGCTGTGGGATTTTTGGCAGATTCAAATTTCCTCTTGTACAATGTGATCATATTACTCTTTCCTTTACTGAAATGAATCTTTTGCTTGTTATCCACTGAGAGACTTAACTTTAGCCCTTTCTCTGCTCTTCCTAGTGCCTTTCCCTCCTGCCCAGTGCTAGCAGTGTCCCTGGAAACACACACACACACACACACACACACACAGAAATTTCACCCTTAGGGCTGCACTTTAGTGCATCGACCAACTCACATCACAGTAATGGGTCAGTAATGACTTTGCCTTTGCCCACATGGCTGGATTTTTGAGCAGCTAGTCTGGAGGTGAAAAGTCTCCCGATCCCATTACCAATCCAATTTCTTGGATTCTTATAGGTTAGATAGGAATTGCCAGAGCGGAACAAGCTAACGGTCCATTGAGCCTGGTATCTCTTCAGAAACAGCAGCTCCTGTTGGGCTTTTAAATAATAAAAAAAAACATTCTATTATTGGATTTGTAATTTAATAACACATCACTATGTACATATCTCATGCACGGATGAAAAAGGGCTCAGCATCATCTGAATTCCTACATTAGCCACGTGCCACTGCTCTTTGTCCAAGGCTGGCTGGAGCAGCTCAACTGGGATGGTGAACTCTGTAAAGTTCTAGCCTCGAGTCTAGATAGAATGAAGTCGCATTAAATTGCACCTTAAAAAAGAAAAGGGATGGGCGGGTGAGGTTGGAGATGAACTGCTGGTATGCAGCTTTTTATCTGATTTTTCTTCCCAACAGCTCCATGAAACAAAACACAGTTGTTCCTACTTTACAGAAAGGAAAGGTCTTCTTTTTCAAGTGCTGTATCCATTCCGGATATTGGCTATCATCATGGTGATAGTCTTCCTGTCTTCAACTCTTCGGAACAGTTCTTACAAAGACATTCCATACCAGTCTCTCAAGTTCTTTAGCCATGAGGTCCATCTATGTCCAGGGCCTCTCTTCCTAGGGATCTTCCCTTGCATAATGAATGGGAGTCAGTGATGGGATGACAAAAATTCTACTACCACGCCATGACGTCACGGACGTCATGGGCGTGGCCAATGACATGACGTCATGACGTCATGGGCAGAGTTGACATCATGATGTAATGACGTTGTGGGCGGGGCCAATAATAATAATAATAATAATAATAATAATAAAATAAATTTTAAAAACACACACACACACCCTCAACTCACCCACCCAACCAGATAGCAACATCACAAACCTGTAAATAACTTAAATAAAATAAATAAATAAATAAAAATTAAACAAAAATACAACCACCCACCCAAAACACAAATAAATAGCCCACCCACCCCAAATACAAAACCCTCACTTACTTACCTCCTCCTCCGAATGCCACAGGAGCCGCTGCCGCCGCCATAGCCGCCGCTGCGCACCGTCCCTCGCCACGGCCGCAGCCAGCCTGAAAAGGCTCCTGCCCAGCCAGTCCTTCCACGTTGCCCTTCCTCCAGATGGGCGCCCGGTCCAGCCAGCCCAGGCCACTCCGGCTAATGGGATCTCCGAGAAGGCGGAGGTGCCCAGGCCGTGAGCTCTGTGGGGCTGGAGCGCTACCGTGGTGAGCAATGCCACCACCGCTGACGCGCCCGGGCAGGGCCGCCCAAGGGGAGCAGGCAGGCTGGGGCGGGGTCTTCGGAAGGAGCGCTGGCTGGGGAACTGCGGGACTAACCTCCCATCACCCCCATTCTGGGAGCGGGAGCCTCGGGATGCCAGCCCAGCGCCCGTGCCCCTGCTGCCCTCCCATCTCACTCCGATCGGAGCCCCCCTCCGTCTCGGGGGAAACTCAGCCCCAGCAGCTGCCGCGACAAGTCAGGCAAGGTGGGTGGGTGGGTGGCAGGGTCTCCAGTGCATCCCACACATCCCAAAGGCCCAAGGAGGAGGAGGCTACAGGCGGCGGCGGTGCACCCCACCAGGCATTCCCAGGCCATGGGTGGGCTCAGCAGCGGTGGACGGCCCAGGCAGTCCTCAATGTGCGCATGGGGGCTCGACGCCCCGGGAGAGGTACCCTCCTCTGATGGCTGGTGCTGCCGCCGGAGCCGCCGGAGCTGCCCTGAAAAGGTGCAACTCCGACTCCAAAAGAAAAAAAATTAAAATTGGAGCCAAAATGGCTCCAAATGACTGTGCATGCGCAGAAACTCAATCTGACGCATGCGCAATGCATCAGATTGAGTTTCTGCGCATGCGCAGTCAATTGGAGCCATTTTTGCTCCGATTAAAAAAAAAATTATTTCAGTGAGGCGTCCGGAACCGGACGCTTCAGAAATTGACTACCCTCCCGGAGAACTCTCCGGGATTGTTCCTAATGGTTCCAGGGAACCGTATGGAACCGGGGACATCCCATCACTGATGGGAGTACAGTAATACCTCGGATAATGCTAAAATCGCATAACGTTAAGTAATCTGGGGAGGAGAATTCGATCGAATAATATTAAGGTCCTATGGGATGGATCGGATAACAACCACTAAAGCTTGTGTGGTTACAATGTATCTCTATGGAGCTTTAATGTTATCCGATCCATCCCATAGGATTTTAACATGCATCGGATAACACTAAAAATCAGATAACACCAAGACTTGTGGAACCAAGTCTTAGCATTATCCGAGGTATTACTGTATTCTATAGTTCATGTTGTTCCTCGTGCCCAAGGTATTGGAGCCAGGAAAAAACTTGGCTAGTTCAGAAATGAGCAGATATCAATTAATAATGTCTTATCTATGATCTCAAAAGGTTTGAAAATGCAGGAGGGATAAGCTTTCACCAAACCAGCAATTGGTCACCCTATCTCATGTTGCTGGCACCCTTTTTGATTGTGTTGCAGTACCATTATCACCATCTTCATTTCTTGGTGGGATTAGTAGTATAAGATCTAGGAACATGCCAGCCAAGTGGAGGAAACTACTGTAAATAATTTTGAATATAGCAAGGTAGCTATGATTGTATCAGAATGGAAAGAAATGCCTATTTTGGTTAAAGCAAGGGTCAAGCTGTATTTGTGGATGGAGAAGCTTTGTTTCAAAATTCTGTGTTAAGTGGTCCATTGAGGTTCTATAGATTTTCATCATCTGGAGTACATTTGGAGCAGGGTTTCTCAGCCTTGGAAATCCAAGTGCTCTTGGACTCCAATTACCAGAAGCCCAAGTCAGCACACCATCTCAGAGCTTCTGGGAATTGAAATCAAAGAACAGCTGGGGGCCCAAGGATGAGAAACCCTGGAGTACTGTGTCCAATTCTGGTCACTCCACTTTAACAAATCCACAAACACATTAGAGCAGGAACAGAGAAGAGCAAAAAGGATGATCAGAAGACTGGAAACCAAGCCCTATGAGGAAAGACTGAAGGATCTGGGTATGTTTAGATTTGAGAAATGGAAACTGAGGGGAGATATGATAGCACTCCTCAGATACCTAAAAGATAAAGAGGAAGGACAGGATGTATTTTCAATCATCTCAGAGTGCAGGATGCATAATAAGGGACTCAGATTAAAGAAAGCCAGATACAGGAAAAACATCTTAATGGTTAGAGCTGTATGAAGTGGAATCATCTGATGAGTGCTCCAACACTGGAAGCGTTCAAGAGACAATCGGGCAACTATCAGTCAGATCTGCTTTGATTCAGATTCCTGCATTGGGCAGGGAGTTGGAAGCAGGAGCTTGAAAAGCCCCTTCCAACCCAATGATTCTATGATCATTTCATAAACCATTTCTGTGCGATGGAGTGAGGTACCATCTCAGTCCTGCCAACCTGGCCGTTTGAAAGCAAGAAGCTGCAAACAGACAGGTAGGTGCCATTTCTGTTGGAAAGGTAACAGTGTTCCATGGGCTTCAGCATCTAGTGATGCCTGCCATATGTCTAGAGAAATGTCTGGAGCCACAGATAAGGCTGGCTCTTTGGCTGTAAATAGAGATGAGCATCTTCCCCTAGTTTCGGCCACAACTGGCTTTTGAGCAAGGGAGACCTTTACCTTTAACCTGCACACATGTTGACCAGCTCAGTTCACTTTCCTACAAATGAAGAGTCATTTGTTAAAAATATATGTCATTTTGGCTTTTAGTATCTTTTTCAAGGACTCCCCCCTCCCTTTGCAGCCACGAAGCAAGAGTAATTTATATGCCCACCCATGTGATATTCCCCTAATTGAGTAAACCACATAGAAGAAAGCAAAACAAACCTGTAGCAATCAATAGAAAAATAATTTTTTGCAAATTGTGGACATAAATCATTGGAGATTCATGGGATGTTTGTGTTTGTTAAAGAGCAAGGAGGATGAGAGCAAATCAATTCTATTTATTATAACCCAATCACTCTGTCTATTACTACTTTAGCAATAGGCTGGCAAGGGAGGGAAGGAGCAAAATAGAGACAATTGCTTAAGCACTGATAATTCAAAAGTTTGCTGCACTGCAAACTGGCAGAAAATTGTAAATGAGTGAAGGGATTTGTATGAATGGAGAGACTAAGATATCAGAACCTGGGGATTATCTGATGCTCTAGTCTCCAATTCCTCTGATAAATGCATGTTCAAAACCAAGGAGGTGGGTGGAAAATAAATTCAAAATTGTCTCCACTTCTAGTAATATTTTAATTTGTTAAGGTTTTTTTTTCCCAAGTCACTTCTTTGATCTCCAGGAAGAAATAATGTAAGTAAGGGATAATGGGCTGATTATGTGCATTTTGGTTCACAAAACTGCAAAAAAGAAAGGAAGAAGATGGAGGGAAACTGGTTAGGGGATATCAGGACAGTCACAGAAGGAAAGAGAAAATGTAATAAAGATAGGGTGGGAGCACACAGATCTCAAACTGCTTTTCGGTGTTAATTAGGAACTTTATCATGTGACGGAAGAAGCAGCCACAGATGTCAGTAACTCTGGATTGTTGGTGCCTTTGCGTCTCAATGTTCTGTTAGCAAAAGATTACCCTAATATGCTAAAAGTCTCCATTGCTTGAAAGCCAATTGTGTTCGACTCTAGGGGACAGTGCTCATCTCTGTTTGCAGCCAAAGAGCCAGCACTGTCTGCTTCTGCAGAAGTTTCTGTGGTCATGTGGCAGGCAGGACTAGATGCAGGAGCACATGGAATGCTGCTACCTTTCCCGCTGAAGCAGTACCTATTTATCTACTTGCAATTTCTTGCTTTCGAACTGTAGGTTGGCAGGAACTGGGACAGATGATAGGAGCCCACTCCATCACGTTGCACTCAGGTCTCAAACTGCTGACCTGCCGACCTCAACGTCTTAACCACTAAGGTGCCACAGCAACCGAAGGGATGGCAGCTTGCCACAAAACGTTTGACTAGCTCCCTCTTTCTCTTTGTTCTCATCTTCTCATTGAAAGCATTCTTCCAAAAAAAAGTACACCTTGATTTACGATTCTGCCTAGAATGAATGCTAACCGCTGTGCGTGTATTTTAAAATTGTCACTGATGCTCTCAGTACTTTTTATATTGCATATGTCTTTATACTTTATATAGGCATTTTTTACAACTGCTTTTTTATTTTATTATCATCTTTAATCATATTTACAAGCAAACAGATTGTTGTTTAGGTTGGAGATTTTTATGGGAATGGATCACTGCCTTGGAGAACTCATTCCAAGTTTCTGGAACAAAAAAAGAATATGTTTTAAAAGCAAAACACACACACACACACACACACATATATATATTAAAAAGTATCAAATTTATGTTGCATACTGTATGCTGAAGATATGTGCCAGTATTAACAAGCTTCCAATGACTTGTTTGTTGAAGCTGCTTCCACTCTTCCTCTCTGATGGAACTAGAGATGGTGAAGAATAAGTCCTGCAGTTGCCTAGCAACAACAATTCAGTCTTCTCCATGTTTTGTTTTGGAAGGAGGAAAATGACTGCACTGAGTTGAAGCTATGACCAAAGACAGTTGTGGTGAAAGATTATGTGACTGCAAATCGTGCAAATCTTTCCTTTGGTTCATAGCAAGGGTTCCCAACCTAAGGCCCATGGGCTCGATCTGGCCTGCAATGCCATTTCATGTGGCCCATTACCCATCCAAGGGCATTCAAGAAACAAAATGGTCACCTCTTTGAAGCTGTTGGGACAAATAGCTGCCCACATCATGCAGGCAGTTTAAAACAGCCGTCCTGCCGTTGAAGCTGACTGAGGGAGTATGACCTGGCCCCAGGCTTGGAAAGATGGTGAACCTCTGGTTTATTGTCTCCTTCGCCTAACAGATGTGCTGTTCTTAATATTTGGGGTTCGGTTGGTTAGAGGTCTTCAGGACACCCAAGTCATCTATACATTCTGCATTTTTTTTCATTTTCTTAATTTTGGAGTATATATGTGTAGATTTCTACCAATCTACATCTATGTGTCTCAAGTATTTCAAGACGGGGTACACAGAAAGAGCCTCCTTGAAGATTGTGGTATTTTTGGACCACAATCGAGTGGATCCTGGTAATGGAAACCTTGTGTTGCTGGCTGATCTTTCTCACACTAGGTCGGGTGAAAGGGGCTACAGAATGAACTCAATGTTTGGTGCCTTCATTTTGGCAGTTTCACCCCTGGTCTAGACATGGAAGAAGAAGAAGAAGAAGAAGAAGAAGAAGAAGAAGAAGAAGAAGAAGAAGAAGAAGAAGAAGAAGAAGAAGAAGAAGAAGAAGAAGAAGAAGAAGAAGAAGAAGAAGAAGAAGAAGAAGAAGAAGAAGAAGAAGAAGAAGAAGAAGAAGAAGAAGAAGAAGAAGAAGAAGAAGAAGAAGAAGAAGAAGAAGAAGAAGAAAGAAGTACTTCAAGATAGAAAAACTTTTCAGCATTTCTACTAGCTTCCTTTTGAGCTCACCCTTCCATTCTCCCTTCATATTGTATGCAAGACGCATCAGAAAGTATATATACACACACAGTGCCTCTGTTCTTTAGTAAAGCCTTTCACTTTATTGCAGCATAAAACATGCCACAGGTGTTAAAAGGGATGTAAGTGTGTTGATTGAAGGCATTAACAGAATACCTAAACAGGCTTTTGTCCTCTGTGCTATCAGCCCCAAGCCTAGATGCAGCATCTGTTGTGTTGTTCTTTTGAGGACACATAGGAGGGTATTCTTTTAGGAAATGGTTGATGCTTGGTTTAAAGCAGCTCTGACAGACCTGCACTTCAGTGGCCCACAATATGCCTAGGCATGCCATCCCTCTCAAAAGTCTGAACTTTGGGTCATGGGCGATGGGGAATGGAAGTGCTGAGTGTTGAGTTTTTGTTTTGACTTTGGTTTTCTGTTGTGGGAAGAGGATAGTAAAGGTAATGGTCTCCCTTGCTCCTAAACCTGTCATGTCTGACTCTAGGGGCTGGTGCTCATCTCTGTTTACACCCACAGAGCCAGTATTCTCTATGTCTGGAGATATTTCCATGGTCATGTGCTGTTACCTTTCCTGCCAAAGCAATACCTATTTATCTACTTGCAGTTTCTTTCATTTCAACTGCTAGGTTGACAGGAGCCGGGAATGATGACAGGAGCTTTGTCATGCAGTATTCAGGTCTTGAACTGCTGTCCTTCTGGTCATTAAGCTCAGAATCTTAATCACTAAGTCACCATGGCATGGAAGGAGGATAAAGGTGAAGGTACTCTTGCTGGCTCTTGCATAGCCGAAGAGCCAGTGCTTTCTGCTTCTGCAGACATTCCCGTGGTGATGTGGCAAGCATGACTAGACACCAGAGTGCATGGAACACTGTTTATTTTCCTCACTGAAGTGGTCCCTATTTATCTACTTGCAATTTCTTGCTTTCTTGCTTTCGAACTGCAAGGTTGCCAGGAGCTGGGACAAAGATGGGAGCTCATTCTGTCCTGCAGTATTTGGGTATCGAACTGCTGACCTGTAAAACTTGCTGCTCTTTGGCATTGGCCTTTTTGAAATTGAAACGTAGACTGGCCTTTTCCAATCATGTGGCCACTGCTGCGTTTTTCAAATCTGCTGGCATATTGAGTGCAACACTTTAATGGCATCATCTTTTAGGGCTTTGAATAGCTCAACTGGAATGCCATCATCTCCACTAGCTTTGCAAAAGCTTATGCCTATTTAAATGTGTTAGCCTTAAAATGCAACAAGACTCTTCTGTGCTTTTTGCAAACCACCAAAGGATAGAGAGAGAGAAATAAAAACAGCAAGTAATAGTGCTTCCACAAGCACTGTGCCCAAATCTCCTGAAATGGGAACCTGTGTTCATTATGATGCATAATCGCTCTGTTTGTACCAGTTCTTGTCCCCATCCACCTCCTGTGACCTTAAACAGTGTCAGTCACACAAAGGAAAGAAAAGATAGCCTTCACTTCTTTCCAATTTCTTTAGTGACTTTGTTCATTCCAACAACCCTTTAAAAATCATGATTTAGCCTTGCTTTTGTTGAGAGATTTCAAAAACCCTTTGCTCCTGTAGAATGCTAAGCCCTGTACAGCTTGCACTCGTTTTAAAGGACAGACCTACATTCAGTCACAGGAGTTAACCAGCACGGCAATCAATGTTTTTGCCGTACACTTTTTGGTGTCTCGTATCTCAGGGAACTTTATGAAATATTAACATGATAAGAGAGGAGCAACAGAGGAAAAGATGCTGTGGAAGATGTTTGCCCTAAATAAGCAGTTGCAGCGTACTGCTTTGAAAAGCAAATAGTAGCACCCTGTAAAGCTACCTCTGGAAGGAAAGAGGGTGGAAGCTATAATATATGTTTCACACGCACACCCAACAAGCTGGCATTGCTCTTCTAGAACAGGGTTTCTCAACCTTGGGCCTCCAGGTATTCTTGGACTTCAATTCCCAGAAGTCCAAGTCAGCCCACTTGCTGATCAGGGCTCCTGAATTGAAGTCCAAGAACATCTGGAGGCAAAAAGTTAAGAAATCCTGTGCAGGAAAATGTCTCCCCCAACAGGACTGTGAATGTTGGACTAGGATTTGAGATAAGCCATCCTTGGGCTTCAAAATCCCTCTTTGTCAGTGTTTTCCAACCTTTAGTTTTTGGACTTCAGTTTCCAGAAGCCTAAGCCTGGTTTACAGCTGCCATTAATTTGGTTGTTTTATGGGCTGTTCAGTATTATATTGTTATTTTAATTTTTATTGTTGTTCTGTGTACATCTTTGTATTTAAGGAGGGGCTTTACCAGTTCCACTCCTCCAGTGAGTCTCCAGGGCTAAGAGGGGACTTCAACCCTAGTCTCCAGAGTATTCGTTCACTACTCTATACCTTAGTGGGTATCACACAACATCTCATACCTTAGCCAATATCAGTGTTTCCAAACCTTTGGTTTTTGGACTTCAATTCCCAGAAGCCTAAGTCAATTCCCCAAAGCACTGATCAGCCAATGTACTGACTTAGGCGTCTGGGAATTGAAGTCTCCCTGTGGGGTATGGGGCCCACATTGGGAATCACTGCTCTATATCTTTGAGCCAGGTAGTCTCTGTTGGCTTGACCTACCTCATAGGAGTGTTATGTAGATAAAGCCAGGAGAAAGCGTAGCATATAATGGGCACATACTTGTAGTCTTTTCCCATCCCATTTTAATGAAAAGGGAAATTGGATTCCAGTTATATTCAGATTTGATTCTTCATACTTTCCCCTCCCCCCTTTTGGGGCAGGTACAAATACTGTTGGAGCCTGGAGATTAGAAACTGACCCCATGCTCTTCACAGGGTGTCCATCCCTTTCCACACGCCATCCAGCAGGATGCAGTAAGGTTTGCTTATTTGGTTAGTTGCTTATTTAACAACCCTACTGTCAAAGCTTACTGGTTAAGATGCTGAACCTGATGACTGGAAGGTCAGCAGGTCAGCAGTTCGAGAGTCGAATGTGTCACAACAGAGTGAGCTCCCATCATCTGTTCCACCTCCTGCTGACCAAGTAGTTTGAAAGCAAGAAAGTGCAAGTAGATAAATAGATACGGTTTCAATTGGACAGTAACAGTATTCAGATCCAGTGTATAGTCATGCTTGCCACATGACCATTGAAAAATCTGTAGAAGCAGATAGTGCTGGCTCTTTGGCTGTAAATAGAGATGAGTACTGCCCCCTAGAGTCAGACATGACTGGCTTTTGTGCAATGAGACCTTTATCTTTTACTTTCAATGTGGCTAAAGTGGCTGGATAGCAAACAGATAGATAACACTACAAACACCAAATGGGAAAGATTTTGGAAAATCTATGGGATCAAGAAAGTGTTGAAACCAAGTGTTCTTTGAACCAAGTGTTCCTGCTTCATTCAAAGTGCTCTGCTCCTTCTGTCTGATGAAGTGGACTTGATCCATGAAAGTTAGCATTAAAATACAGCAGTTAGTCTTTAAAGCACCACAGTGTTTTTTGTCTTTTGGTTTTGTTTTGTTTTGTTTCATTTTTGATAGCCCTGAAACACAGACTAACACAGCTACCATTTTAAAAAAAAGATCCTTCTCTGTACCTGAGTTTTATAGGATTTTCCAGTTTGTTCACAGTGGGTGAGGCAGTCAAACCACAGACCCACCACTATAGCTCAATTCTTCTTCTAAGAGATAATATCCAAAATAATCATAAAGTTCAGTAGTACATCCGTAAGTTTTTCAATGCCCACAAGATACTATATATTCCCCATCATATAACAAACAAGAGTGTCCTACATTCATTGTGACATCTCATTATGACCTTATCTAATGTGTCCTTGAGAAGCAGGTCTTGCTTCATATGCTTCATATGAACAGGTTTGCAACAAAGAATGGTCTTGGTATTCTTTTCCACACACAACAAAAGAAAAACAACAGAGAGTTGTGGAGGAGCCTGGCTGTGCCACTTGACAAGATAATGGACTGCCACTGAAAGAAAGACAGAACTAGAGAAAGCCATGATGAATCCACCTTTCACATTGTTCCAGGAGAGACAGATAAACTCTCCACTTTCTTTACACATCAGAACGTGTCCGTCCCACCTCTCTTCCCACCATCAAGTTTATTGAAGCTGTTGTTTGTTCACTTATTTCAAGTGATCTGCATGCTCCAGGCAGTGTCCACAGTTCATTTGCTTCCTCTTTATCCAGCAGATGTGTGTCTGCTCTTTCCCATTTTACCCTCCCAATTGAAGTCCGTTAGACTGAGAAGGAGAGTGGCTTCCAGTCACTCATAAATTTTCAAGGCTCTGTAGGTTATAGAACTTCTTCTTCTTCTTTACTACCTCTTTTGTCACTTTGGGTCTTGAGGGAGATACAAGGTTCTTGTTCTTCTAGCAGCCTCCATTGGCATTATTTGGTATTGTTTGACATGTCTGATCTTATCTCTCCATCATCCTCTGGGTCTGCCTCATGGTCTTTCTCTTCTTTTCACATATGCCTTGTATGGTATGGAAATCTCAGACATTCTCTCCTAATGGACAAATCACTTTACTTGTTGTCTCTGTAGATAGTTTAACATTGGTTCAATTCCAATTCTCTCCCTTAAAATTTCATTTCTGATTTTATCCCTCCTAGTCACTCCAGCAGCCGTCCTCAGACATCTCATTTCTGTGGTGACCAAATTTTAATTATGTTTTGCTGAGAATTGAGTCCTCAGATGTTCATGGATTAAAACTCCCAGAAGCATCCTCCATTATCTGTGCTGGCCAAGAATTCTGGGACCTGTAATCCAAGAACATTTGGCAACTCAAAGCTGGGAACTTGGGTCTTCCAAGCTCCACTCTAACCATTGCAACACACTGACTCTTAAAGGAAAGCTAAATTTACCAACCAACTCAAACTACCATCAGAAAAAGCTCAGAGCTTCAACCACTACAATAGCCTGTCAACTTTGTTCTTGGATATTGACATACAGTAAAACACTATGATACTGGATGATTAAGTAAAATATTTTATGTCCTGAGGGAAGGGCCTTCCACATGGTGGCTATTACATCTCAGAAGACAAGTCCTCACTACATGACAACCTAAAAGTCCTAACTCCCCCACTGTTCCTGTAGGAATGAGTTTCTGTTAGCTAGGAGCTGTCTGTGATATTGGTTCCAAGGTTTGTTCTGTTTAGACCAGGTGTGATGACTTGGGCTTCTGGTAATTGAAGTCCAGAACGTGGACCTGGGGCCCCAAAGTTGAGAAACTCTTCCTTAGACTGATCAGTTTTACCTGGAACTGCTTAACCTGACCATGATTACCTTGGTTTGACTAATACACTTTGGCCAGATTCTATCAACATGACCTGATCCTTCCTCCTGTGAAATGCCTTTGCCTCCTTCTTTAGCTATCTTGTTCTCACTCTGTTTAATGCAACTGTTTTTTTCCAAAATGGGATATTCCTGAAGGATCATATTCACACCAATCCCAGACATAGAAAGTTCATACGTAAGTGACTTCTGACTCGTATTGGATGGATTTGAAAAACAAAATTATTTCGCTGGTTCATATATTTTATACAATTAGCATATATTTGTAGTCAGCTGAATGGAAGTTTCCACTTCTATAGGAGGCCCATTGAATCTGTGGCATTTTGGTGAGTTGCACTGATTCACTGGGTCTATTTTAGATGTGGCTGACTACTAAAGTTCAGACACAGCATTTTAGAATTTGAGAGCTGAAAAAGAATGGTTGCCCTATTCTTTGAACATATGCTGGTGGCACCCATGAAATGTAAACAACTTCTGCTCATATTCTAGACAGAATCTAGAAAACATAACTTTTTTTTAAAGAAAGTTGTTATGCATGTTGCATATACAGTACTATGCAGAAATCTTAGGCTGCTACCAGCTGGTTTGGGGAAAATTCAATGAGTGATGGGGGTGGGGTGGGGAGCATTACTTGGACAACCTAACTCCAAACTTCACATGGAGAGGGTTGAGAGGAGAGTCAGCAAAAGCACCTCTCCTATGTTGATGTGTCTAAGTGGGTCGGGGGCTGATTTATGTCCCCCCCCCATCACTCATTGAATCTTCCCCAAACCAGCTGGTGATGGCCTAAACCTTTTTGCACAGTACTATATGTGTGTTGCTTCTCAAGAAGAAAGGACTCAAGACATTCTGTGCAGATTGTCAAGGTGTTTAATGGGAGAAAAGAATTCCTTGTCCTGCTTTGTTTGATGTGAGGAAACTTGTGAGAGTTTAAGAATTCCTTGTCAAGGTCTCTTATCATGTTGACACAGCTTAAATTGTCAAGGACTGCAGCAGATATATTCATCCTTAATGCTACCTATCTATATTTTTTTCTGCTACAGCTAAATCCATTGACAAATACTTTATGAATTAACAGGAAATATGTATTCATGAAGGATGATTCAAAACATCATTTGCAGTCTTGAAACAAAGGACACAGCATGAAAACAGACCTAAAAACCTACTTTGCCTCTGGGTTTCTCTTCGCTCCCCACAAAGCGTACATTCTGATGATCTTGTCACCAATTCTTTTTTGACAGCCTGGTGGACAAAAGAACACTGTGAAAGTTAAATCAAAGACATTCTCACTCAGGTAACCAAGAAGGAGCACATGCCACAGCTCTGAAGCCACCATTTTAAAAAGCCTAAAAATGTTCCTGGACGAAATTAATGCATGTTTTGCACCAGTTACTGTCTTTTTGAGAGTCTCTCCCACTCGCTTTAAAAGATCAGGAGGATCACTTGGGTGAATATCTTTTTTGAAGTTGCCAGGGGAGAAATTATGTAGTTTGAGTGGCACTCCAAGACTGCATAGAAAAAACATATTTGAAGTGAGTGCCTCAATGCCACCCTGGCCTTTTTGAGAAGGACCTTTCAATCTCCTCAAACTCACCTGAAGGCACCTGTTCATCCTTAAAATGATCCAATTAAAAAATCATGAACTTGCTAGTCTCAGTGTCCCCTACCCTCGCCCAAATACAAACATTCCCCATTATCACCACCCCACACCCTGGCTTCTTTTGCTCCTGCTGACAATCAATTATCGTCCGGAGGTGAAATTATTGTTTAATGGCTTTTGGAACAGGCTCCCACTCTGACATTCATCACAATCAATAATGCATCAGTGGGGACAAAAGAAATTACCTGCCTGCTGCTACGGGAAGGAGTCCATTTATATTCCACACAGCCCCTTCCATGCCTGGTGAGCTGGCAACCCACAGGTGGATTCTCTTTGTAGGGTTGGAAAAGAAGGCGGGCAGTTGGCACACATACAACATCTGTCAGCCGCTCACGGCGAAGTTCAGGCTAGAAACTGAAAACAAAACAAAAAACCTCAGTTTATATAGAACATACAGGTGTGACCGTGATTGAAATGGAACATTTGTAGAAACTGCAGAGTCCATCAGCTGTGGGCGGACATGATGTTGTGATACAGAAGTATAGGACAGCCTTATGGAGTGGAAGTCTATGCAATCAGGGTTTGCCAAAATGATGTTTTTTTAATTACAACTTTTAGAATTCTCTGGTCAGCCCTGTTAGCTGGGGGATACCAAGAGGTGTAGCCAAAAATAAATACAGTAAAACCTCGCATAAAGAGCGCCTCGCTTAGAGACTAACTCGCTTAAAAAGCAGAATTTTCTCTGGTCGTCTCGCTTAACAACTAAAACCAACCAAAAACTCGCTTAACAACTAAATTGGGGTTTGCAACCCTCCCCCACCAGATGTCACAATTGGTAACTTACAATGGTGTTTTGCTTAAAGAGCAAACTCGCTTAAAGAGCAATCCCATAGAACGTATTATACTCTTTAAGTGAAGTACCACTGTACATGAATACAGTTTTTTAAAAACAAAAATTAAATGGAGCTAAGAAATATTTAAAATGATACCATGCATTTATTATGTACTCTTAAAACCAACTGGCAGCACTTGAAAAGTCAGCAACAGCTAAACAAAGCAGCATTGGTTTGCAAAATTATCCAGACTAGGTTTTTTTGTTTTGCTTTTGTTGAACTGTTAAGTTAAGTCAATTATCAACACTACCAATGTATGGGCCAGCATTGTCAGCGACCATCTGTCCAAATAGGGATGCAGCTGGACAATCTCCCAAAGAAGAAAGAATTACAAAGCTGATCATTACTGCAGTCTGATGGTCCATAGCAAATTCTGGATTCAAAGTAATACCCAAGCTGTGGTCCTTTGCCAACTATTATCATTTTCCCATTCCCATTGAGTAGCTGAACCACTATTTTTTTTGCTCTATCTAGCTGAAGGATGCTTTTTAGTGTCCCTTTTAGCACCCCTAAACTCATTCTCAGTTTTTTCCTTCCTAATGCCGTCACTGCAATTCTCTGCCACTTGTCTGTACTCTTCCTATGTAGCCTGGTCTTCTTTCCACTGTAGGATGGCTGAGGCAGACATAGAGGTAAAACTCTCCCAGCTCAGGACAAACCAGGTTATACTGTCATGAGAACTTGCTGGCAGCTGCCAATCGGTAGCTGCCAACCAGCACATCCTTAACCACCATCCAGCAGCACAGCTTGCTAATGAGAGCCGGCCTTGAGAAAATATATCTTCTTTTGGTATCCCTCCACCTAATCTAAAGAGAGAAGTAGCAGCGGGCACTGAGAGAAACAAACAAGAGAATGACCCTTGACACTCTATCAATGGATATGAGTCTCAAGTCCACCAGCTCAGGTCCGGGAAGAACTTTATGGCAAGAACAAACATTCTTGAGAGCACGTAAGAGCAAAACCAAATTAGAAGATGGAGGAAGTTGCTCACTGGACAAGGAATAGCATTAAAGGAGGATATGGCTGAGGAACACAACATCTCCTGTGTCATTTGGAGGACCCTGAATAGGCTGAGGGTTGGAATCCCTAAACGTAAGACCAACATACTTGAGCAGGAGCTGCTGGTAGACATCAACATGTTGTGTGAATGGGGAGAGATACTGAATCCAGCTCATTTGCTGGTCTGCTGGTTATTACCAGAAACTTGTACTGGTGAAGATTTAAGTTTTGCCAATGACAAAACCAAGATGGAGGCTTCATTTGGGCAATTGAAAGTCTGACCTGGAGGAAGAATACAGAAAGCAAACACAGCCACACAATTAAAGGGGAAAGGGCAGTTAGTGACATAGGACTGTCATTCACCCTGATGCGACAGCCAGGCTATCTCGGAGTTTGGATTGTGTACTAATGCTCTAATGTAATATTCCCAACAGTGTCTTGCTTCTCAAAGAGAAAGGATGCTAGTTTTGCTTAGAGACAGTTGGTGTGAATGTTTTTAAAAAATTGTTTGTGAGAAAAGCAACATTCCTTGGCTCCAGTACAGTCTGCCCAAACTGAGGACACCTTGATAAGAATATGTATCACCCTTGCCCAATATCTAACTGAGCTTCAGCTAACCAGAAAGTCATGTCACAAGAGTAACAAGGGAGTGTGCTGCCTATTCATGCATGGCAATAGTGAAAACAGAGGGTGGACTTTGCCCAGGTTTGCCCAGTAAGGCATTTGGTGGCCCATTCAGGGTTTTGGAATGTACAGTATCCTGATTTGGTGGAGAGTAAAAAGAGAAATATATTTTAAAAAAAAAAGACTGGAGCAATTTGCATCTCTATCCAGTTTGATTTGTACTTTGTTCTGAAATCCATTTGTAAATTCACTTTGCTTTGTTCTGGAACTGCATCTTGCCATCTGCTTGATTCTCCACCTCCCATAAATCAGTCCAAATCAGGATAATTTAGTTTGGATGTTGCAGTTTGTCCAAAACTGATGCACAGTCATAGTTCACTTAATAAGTGTCATCATTTGTGCAATGGCAAAGCTTTTATTAACAGCAGAGACATCTGGATATGGTACCAGATGTTCTGCTCAATAGACATTCAGTAGAGAAGGATTATTTATCTTCTTCTCATCCAGAAGTGAAGAATCTCATGGCACTTGACAGTCGCTTGTCAAATGTTTGCATTGAGTCAAGCCAGACTAAACAGAAAAGTTGGGTACACAGGAGTTCAGACTGTTCTATAGCCCCCTGTTGAAACCATTGGGAGTGCTCTGGATAAAATCAAGGTTTACCAACCATTTCTAATGGTTACTAATCCATCCTAGGGTAGGAGGCTACTATTTACTTGGGAGAATTAAGGATCATTCAAGGAAAACACCTTGTCTTTATATGTGATCACCTAGATCAGTGATGGTAAAACTTGGCACTCCAGCTGTTCATGGACTTCAAGTCAGCTGCTGATCAGGGTTTCTGAGAACTGAAGTTCAAGAACACCTGGTGTGCTAAGGTTCACCATCATTGACTTAGATCAACCAGTGTCAATTTGCCAATATCACAAAGTAGCTTTATAAGAGAACCACTTCTGAATATTGGCAAATTAAATATATATATGTCATATGTTGTTACAATTTTTCCAATTTTCTCTGGATGCTGCCAAACATGGAAAATGATTGCCAATCAATAGCTCAAGTGGATCACTTATTAAGCCATTTCCCAATATTAGCTATTGAATGAGCAGCCTTGATTAGAACAATCTAATCAAAGCTCAAGTGCTTAAGCTTAGTGCTTAAGACAATGAGCTGGACAACCAGAAGGTCAGCAGGGCAAGACTCGAGTGCTGCATGATAAAGTTAACTCCTGTTGTCTGTCCCAGCTCCTGCCAACAGAGCAATTTGAAAGCAAGAAGTAGATAAATAGGTACCTCTTCAGCAGGAGAGGTAACAGTGTTCCCTGTGATAATCCACCTAGTCATGCCTACTGCATGGCCACAGAAATATCTGCAGATGCAGACAGTGCTGGTTCTTTGGCCGTAAATGAGCACCACTCCCTAGAGTCAGACATATCTGGCTTTTGAGCAAGGGAGACCTTTACTTTTAATCAAGCCCCACCCTTCCACAGTGACAAGACTAAATTGCTCCTAGGTGTTAATGTCATCGTCAGCTGCAACTCACATCCAAGAATGCATTTTTTTTCCTGAAGCAGGAAAAATGCCATTGGTGTGAATTTGTTTAAGGTGGATCCCAGCTTGCCATGAAGTGACCCACACACTATGATCATGGAGCCATCTCCTGTGGCACATATGAAATGAGAAACATGCAGGATTTGACAGCGGGATTTCAATGGACTGCCGCAGCCTTGAGGATATGGACAAAGTGCACCTTCACAGCCAGTCCATCTGGCATGGCCCTTTCTGCCTCCATGACTATTGGGAATCAGAGTTCCTTCTCCACTCATTTGGGCTCAATACCTAGTGCTAATGTAGTGCCATGAGAGGAATAAAGAAAGTAATAAGTTTTCCTCTAGTTTGTACACCAAATCATTTGAAGATTCATCATGGACATTCAGCCCAACAAGGAGAAGTGGCTGATGGCATATGTGCTTTTCCTTCCATCCAATGTTCTCAACATCAATCACCCTTTCTAGGTGGGGTAGACTTCTTCTACCAAGATCTGAAGAGAGCTCATCTTTCTTCTTCTCTGTCATTCCACTTGGATTGAGTTGATCAATGCCTCTGTAACATGAGCACTGCACCTCCAGAATATGACTGCAACATAGTCAATGTGGCTGCAGTGGGAGTAGAGTGTGACTTTCTTCTGTGGAGCCAGAATCTGGTGGTGGTGGTGGTGGTGGTGGTGAGAGTGAGTGAGTTTGGCAATGACACTGGAGAGATGGAGGTTGATGGGGCAGAAAACATCAGGGTGCCCTTCAACCAGAATCAGATTTCCAACAGGAGCAGCTTTTTGGTAGTGGGACATGCCAGGTCACGTGCACCTTTCCTCTTCATGTATGCTTATTTAGAAATGTCTGGCTGGACAGCCTGCTCCAGTAATGAAGTAGGCCATACAGCCAGTGACTCAACACCAAGTGTTGGGTAATGGTAAATAACCTGACTCCCTAAAGGGGCCAATGGCTATGGGCGGATGAGCCCCTTTAGGTGAGATGATGATCCCCTCAGTGGAGGAAAGGCCACTGGAAACCATCATATTGGGCCCAAGGACAAAATGAGTGGACAAGGAACTCTGATTCCCAATGGTTATGGAGGCAGAAGAGGCCATGTCAGAAGGACTGGCTGTAAAGGTTCACCTTGTCAATATCCTCAAGGCTGCAGTAGTCCATTGCAGTCCTGCTGTTAAATCCTGCATGTCACATTTCATACGTGCCGCAGGAGATGGCTCCATGATCATAGTGTGTGGGTCACTTCCTAGCAAGCTGGGATCCATCTTAAACAAATTCATGCCAGCGGCATTTTTCCTGCTTTGGGGGGGAGGGGGGGAGGCATTCTTGGATACGAGTTGCAGCTGCCGCCGCCGATTTAGAAATGAAGATAAAGTAGTCAGAAGGGTTGAGAAAACAGCAGCTGTGGCTCAACAACACACCTGGCCCAGATGGTCTCTGACTGCCACTGAGTTGCTTGGCAAGGAGGCACCAGCTGCTTTTTGAAGCCCTGGTGGACCCCTACGTCTGCTCAGAAGAGCCAGGAGAAGAAGAATACCCCACTGCTGTCACTCACGCCAGGCCTTTGTCTCTTGGGCTGTCACCTGATCAGAAAGCGGTCTGGTTTCCCTGGCTGTTTCACCTATTAAAGCAGCTCAATCTGCCAGACAATAGGAAAGGAAGATCTTTCAGAGCAGAAATTTGAAGCACAATTGACTGATCAAGCTGTGGTTAAAAGAGCAGGGGTGTAGGTTTTTTTAAAATCCACAGACAACCTTGTTTGTTAATGTTACATCTTTGGCTGTCTTGATATTGTGAATGAGGCTAAGAACTTAAGAGCTAACAGTTATTATCAAAGGTTCAATAGATAAGCATAGTATCCTGTCCTGACAGAAAATCTCCTCCCACCCCTTTCTCTCCTTCTCCAGTCTTTGGGATGCTGCTGCTGCTGCTTCTCCTCCTCCTCCTCCTCCTCCTCCTCCTTCTTCTTCTTCATCATCATCATCATGGCGATCAGCCATGAAGACTGTTCTGCAAATATAACGCAGTGGCCTTTCACCTGCCTTCCCCTTCACAGTGTGACACCAATACCAGTGATCCAGCTCTGCAAGTTACTTTCTGGTCCTGAGCACTTTTGGCACACAAAGTCCTCCTCAACCGCAGACCAGTATTAATGAAGCTGCTGCTCTCCATCAAGATGGAGTCAAGCGAGATTTAATCCACTTGTGGATCATCAGCCTTCTCTGTGGGTCCAAACCAGGCTAATTTGGTTTGTAATTCAATATAACTTGTTTTGGCAATCAGAAATGTGTCAAAAATATAGCTTCAGACCCTTCCCAGTTAGACAGAGTTTGGCACAGCAGGTTGCAGAAACCTTGTGTGGTCATGAGAAGGATTCTACCCAAAGATGTCTATTGTAGGGCAATGGAGGTCTAAAAATAGAGATACAACTAGATGTTACCCCTAATATCTTTTGCAACATGTTGGGTCAGGTGGAGAGATATGAGCTCTGAGCTGAATCCTTTCATTTTAGTTATGTATGGGGGTACACAGAAGGAGCCTCCTTGAAGATTGTAGTATTCTTGAACCATAACCGGGCATACCCTGATAACAGCAATCTCATGTTGCTGGCTAGGACAGATGAAGGGAGCTGCAAAATGAACTCACCAAAGGGTGCCTTCATTTTAACAGTTTCACGTCTGGCCTAGACACAGAAGAAGAAGGTGTTTATGGAAATATATTGAGCTTCCTGCAATAGTTCTGAACTAGAGCCTGTACCAGTGATGGTGAAACTTGGCATTCCAGCTGTTCTTGATCTTTAATTCCCAGAAGCCATGATCAGCAGGAGTGCTGACTTAGGCTTCTGGTAATTGAAATCCAAGAACAGCTGGAGTGCCAAGGTTCACTATCACTGGCCTATACAAATCCTATCTTTTGTACACTAGCTTAGGTAAGGATCAGTTGGCCCTTCTCCGCTTACCTACTGCATGGAAGAATAGCTCCTAAGTTTTGCACCTGAGTGTGTTTGTGTCATGATTACAGCCCTCTTATCTTGTTCTTTTTTTAAAAAAAGCCACGGCTAGCCATGATTAAGTGCTGAGTTTGATCAGCTTGGAGCCGAGAACGGAGCCGCATTGCAGGCTCTTGATTGCTGCTGTTTGTTTTACTGTCTCAGCTGCTTCTTTAACATCTCCTAAATATAACTGCTGGAGCCCTGGATGAGACAGTGATAAATATAGCAAACACAGGTGTATCTGGGTGAGAGAGGTGGAAACTCTGGCCCCTGCTCACTTTCCAGACCCTTCTCAATAACCCTGTGTGTATCTAGCTGAGTAGTTTGGGTGGCAGACAACACTGATGGATTGGATGCCTAGCTGAAAAAAGTATGAAGCTCCTTTTGTCCTTGAAAGTTATGGGATTTCCACAAAGGGGAAAGGAAACCCCAGCAGGTAGTAAAAGATACGAGGCCAAACTGTATAACAGCAGAAGATCTATTACCCCGTTGTTTCAGAGCTATTGAATTCAAAAGGCAGAGATATGCTTTAGGATTATTGGCGTTAGAACCAATGGGAATATCCGAATAACATCTGATATGCAGATGACACAGTGTTGTTGGCCACAAGCTTTGTAGATCTTCTGTTGATGATGGATCGAGTTAGAACTTCAAGTGCAGTATATGGTTTGGATCTCAACACCAAGAAGACTAAATATCTTTTTATAAGCTGAGAACCAACTCACAGTAAGCTAATGTCGGGAACACAAGAAATCAAAAGGGTGGATAAAATTGTCTGTTTGGGCAGTATGTTAAATTAAAAGTGGGACCACGAAGGTGAAATGCAAACAGAAAAAGCAAGGTCCACCTTCATAAAAATTTGACATTTGTTAAGCAGTAGAGATCTACTCTTACTTTAAAGATCTGAACAGTGAGGTATTACATATTCCTAGTGTTGTTCTAAGAAGTCAAAGCTCGGACAATGGCTAAAGCATCTGAAAAGAAAATTGAAGCTTTTGAAATGTGGATCTACAGAAGGCTGCTAAGGAGATCATGGGTTGATTATATGACTAATGTAGAAGTGCTGCACCAGATAAATAAAGAACAAGAACTGTTTAAGACCATTAAACAAAGAAAGGCCCAATACCTTGATCATATAATGAGGAATGACATAAAGCAAATTGTTATGCAAGGGAAGATCCTTTGGAAGAGAGGCCCTGGACATAGAATTCATGGCTGAAGAACCCTGAGAGACTGATGTGAAATGTCCTCAGAAGAACTGTTGTGAGGAATTGAGAGCAGGATGACAGCCAATATTTGGAATGGATACAGCACTTGAAGAAGATGAATCTTTATGTTCAGCACATTAACATCTACAATAATACAGCGGATAATGTTTGCATCAGATAACGCTAAAACCGTATAACATTAAGCAATCTGAAAAAAAAATTGCATCACATAACGTTAAATCCTATGGGATCCATCAGATAACATTCTCCAAAGCCTGTGCCAGTTACAATGTATCTCTATAGAGTTTTAATGTTATCTGATGCATCCCATAGGATTTTAACATTATAAAATTAAAAATCGGATGACACTAAGACTTGTGAAACCAAGTTTTAGTGTTATCCGAGGTTTTACTGTACTATACTTCTAGATTTTTTTATCATGTCAGAAGCACCCAAAAGTGATTTCTGGATTGAAAGGATTTTTGTTGGGGACACTCAAATGAGGCTACTTTCATGTCCCCAAGATCTTTTCCCACTGAAGTGGTCCCTATTTATCTACTTGCAATTTCTTGCTTTCAAACTGCTAGGTTGGCAGTAGCTGGGACCGAGACAGATGCTCATGCCATCATGCAGTACTTGGGTCTTGAACTGCTGATTTGTCAACCTTCCAGCTAGCAAAGCAAGCTTCTTAACCACTGAGCCACTGCAGTCCCTATACTTCTAGGTGTGTGGGGATGTTTGACTGAAGGGTTCGATGCATGGTCACATCCCTACTCCCTTTTAACCAGAGTTTAGGACTAATTTATTTCAATCAACTAAATTATTCAGTTAACTAACTAATCAACTAAGATAGACAGTTTCTAATGCTATCCAGCAATTTAATTAATGTTTACGTTGGCTCTGGGTTCCTGAATCAGCAATTCCCCAGTGGCAAATTAATCTGGTGTGATAGAATACAGGGAATGAAAGCTGTGATTAGGCAACAGAATAACTAACAATATAAAGTGTTTTCCTCCTTCCACTCCAGAATCTGCATCCCCCAATCTCATGAAGAGGATTAGACCAAAGTAAAGAAAGAACAAGTGTGAAAAGAGGGAAGTTTAAAAGAGGGAGAAAAGATAAGCAAGAATAGAGATTTTGGCAAAATGACTAGGAAAAAGGTTTTTTTAAAAAAATTCTTGCAGTTATTTCATTTTCTCTGGAACAGGTTTGTTCAAGTTAGTGAAAGGAAAGTATGGAAAACTACTTTTAAAAGGAATTAAAAACAGTAATGGGCTGAAGCAATTCATGCCCAGGCAGTAGTAAGATAATCCTATGGAAATTAGAGCAACATACTGTACTACCAATGCTTGTAACTGCTCATTTATGAATAACTTTAGTGTGTCATAATCATTCTTCATCTTTCTACATATTCACTTTCCAAGCTTACAGTTAATATTGAGCTTGTTCTAAGCATACCTCTACCTGGAGCTTCTGATAAAAAGTTACAAATGGCCCTAATATATAAAATATGAGTCCACTCATCTGTTCTGAAATATTAAACAGTCTTTTCCTCTCTCTATTTCAAGTTAGTCCAGAATATATTTAATTTTGAAAAAAAATTCTAACATTTTACTCTTGCTAACTCTATTTGTTCCAATATAGGGCAGGAGTATCATTTTTTTCATGCTTCCATAATACAGTACTTATCATGTAGATAATATATATCTTTACACACCTCTTCCCCTAGGATTAGTAGTTAATTTCCCCTTATGCTATGGATATGGACTTCTGTTTCCTTTCAGTACTGTGCTATTAAAATGGTGGCAGCCATTAACAAATGATACACCATTTCAATTACTTGCTCACGGCCTACATTTTTCAAGAATCCCATGATAACAACTCAAAGATAGCACAGTGCTGTAATTCCTACCATTCATCTTCTTTATGTAGGCTTAGAAAAGACCTTGGGAATATCGTCTGAATGACTCTAAAGGGGAAGGCATGGTTCAGAGGTTCAGAGGCATGATATTCCTAGGACAGCGTGGAGAACATGTCACCTTCCAGAATGGGATATAAATGGAGAAATCTGCCATTATTTATGCTCATCTCCTTCTTATAGGCTTACCATTGTCTATTTCCTGTTTTGGACTTCAGAAACTCAGGCTCGATTAAATTTCCAAATTTCCAGATATTTTTTCCAAAGTGGGACCATATATGTTTGGTAATGTTTTCACTATTCCATTTTGGTATTCCAGATCTCATCTCTAGGATTGGACATTTACAGTTTACTGAAACCCGGAGTTCCTTCATTTTACTTCCATCTTTTTACCCCATCCATCTCTATCTCTACATTGTAATAGGCAGGCACACTTGAATGAGAGACAAAGAAAAGATGATTCCATTTTTGCTAGTCCTCTTCTTCTTCTTCTTCTTCTTCTTCTTCTTCTTCTTCTTCTTCTTCTTCTTCTTCTTCTTCTTCTTCTTCTTCTTCTTCTTCTTCTTCTTCTTCTTCTTCTTCTTCTTCTTCTTCTTCTTCTTCTTCTTCTTCTTCACCTCTTGAGTCTCCTTTAAAACCACTTGAGTCTTGATAATATTGCCTTCTTCTTCTGATGTATCCGAATCCAAATATTGGCGATCGTTCATGAAGACTGTCCTGAGAATATAATGCAGTGGCCTTTCATCTGACTTTCACATTGCAGCATGACACCCATACTACTGATCCAGTTCCACAAGTCACTTTCTGGTCCTGAGCCCTTTTGGCATGCAAAATCCTCATCAGTCCCAGACCAGTCTTGATGAAGCTGCTGCCATCCATCAAGATGGATTCAAGTGGGATTTAATCCACTTGAAGACTATCACCCTTCCCTGTAGACTTTGGCACTCAAGCCGGTAGGGTGGTCAGGTTAGTTAATCACCATCTGACACTCAGCATTGAGTTGCTGGCAGTATGGTCTACTCTATTACCATTGCAGGATAACCTGGTCAGACTGAGATGATGTCTATATGTTGTATACATTCTTGATGCTTGCCATCATATTAGAGTAAGCCCACTGAATCAATGGAGGCAAAGTGAGCCACTTCCTATGTATGCTTCATTTCTTCAAATAGGCCTGCTCTAATTGTGACTTATTTTAGTACAGTGAGTACATTTAAAATAGGTCCATTGAAATAATTGGGCTTATTCAATGCAGTTGGCTTATTCTTGTGCAATTTACTATACTAAGCAACAGGATTTGGTTCATAATCTCCCTGGCAGAGTACTGAGAATACTTTGGGCTACAGAACATTAGCCAAAGCAGGCTGTTGGATTCACATTGTGTTGGTGGCTTTCTATAGGCAATCGTCTGGTTGCCCAGAGTGGGAACAGGAACCTAGACTAGATATAGTTGATACTGCAGGATTCTTTTTTTCTTACTGACAACAGAAAAAAATAGATACTGGAAAATTAAATTTGGAGACAGGTGGGCAAGCAAAATTTAATAAAAATATGACACATAGTGGAAATGGAGACATCAGATTTAAGAAGACATACTCAAGGGGATAGATACATAATTTAGTAACCCAACTTTCCAACTACTGGAATGTAATCCATATTCTGTTTTATCATGTAACCAGTAGCAAGGAGTTTCTCTAAGCATACAAGCAGGAAAAATAAAAAAAGGCATCAGTTTATTAATCCCCTGAGGACAATCACTTGCAAAATTGTGCGTATTAACTGTGTATAAATATATAAAAATTGCATCCGCTAGCAGAAATGCACTGAAAAGGAATATGATTCCCCACCCACCCCTACAGTGGAAACTTTTTTTAAAGCAAGTGAATGAACTCAAAGTTTGGGGTGAGCCAAACTGAAGATGAAAAACATTAGAAACTAAATAGGAGAGTGACTTATTCATTCAGCCCTACCCCCCCCCCAATAAACAAATAGAAATGCTGCCTTTCCCAAAAATGTTACCTACAGTGATGCTACCTTGTTGCATGGTTTATTAACCTGCTGGATCGTTAAGAGGGTATATGGAAAGTCTGGTTGACTGAAGAAGGGATTCAGGAAGAAGATTTATATGTGTGTACAGATCCTGACTGAGGTGGCTTTGTGGTTAAAACACTGAATATGATGACCAGAAGTTTGGCAAGTCAGCAGTTTGAGACCTGAGTGCTGCACAACGGAGCGAGCACCCATTGTCTGCTCTAGTTCCTGCCAATTTAGGAGTTCAAAAGCAAGAAATTGCAAGTACTGTACTGTAGATAAATAGGTACCATTTTGGCAGGAAACGTAACAGCATTCTGTGTACTCTGACATCTAGTCATGCCTGTCATATGACTAGATGCAGATGCAGACAATGCTGGCTCTTTGGCTGTAAATAGAGATGAGCACCATACCCTAGAGTCAGATATGACTGGCTTTTGTGCAAGGCAGCCCTTTACCAAGACCTTTACCTACATACCTTGAATCTAGGGACATAACCATTCTCAGAGCTTTTGCAATTTCCAAAGAGCAAGTCATGTTCTCTCCCAGGCTATGATTGAATGCAGAGAAGGCAGTGAGATAGAGAGAGAGGGGGAAGCAGGCAATGAAATTCACCCCGCCACCGTGTTTAGCTGTAATCTAACATGACTTTCCCCTCTGTTGGCAAAGGGGTGCAGACAATGTTAACATTCATTACCATGTCATATTCAATTGAGTGCCAGAATGGATTATGCTTTCTGCTGTTAACACACTGAATACTGACAAAAACCATTCACTCATGCTGCAAAGGTCTGTGCCTTTGAATCTTCCAGCATAACGGAGAGGTGGAAGGCCATCGATACAAACGTAATGAGTGTCGGGAATGGGCAGAAGTGTCTCTTTCTCTCGCCCATCTCCTTCGCTCGGCAGGGAGAAAGGGGAAGTGGCGGAGAGAGGGGACATGAGGTTGAAAGCAGACAGCTCTGTAGGGAGCCCATATGCCAGAGAGCAAAGCCTTTTAGGGCATGGAAGCCATTGATAGGAAAAGCGACGTAAGCGGACTGCGATCACCAGGTTTTATCATTTTGACATTGATTTGGAACACCTTTATTGCATCAAAATGGTCAAAACAATCATTTTTGGAAATGAACTGTAATCTACTCCCCTGACATTGAAAATATCATTAAAAATCCATTATTCTTCTGCCATATCCAAATCCATATCAATTCTGAATATTGGTGATCAAGAAGGCAGTCAGTCATGAAGATTGTCCTGGGAGCAATATAATGCAGTGGCCTTCCATGACACCCATATCACCGATCCAATTCCACAAGTCACTTTCTGGTCCTGAACTGATTTGGCACACAAAGTCCTCATCAACCCCAGGCCAGTATTGATGAAGCTGTTGCACTCCATCAAGATGGATTCAAGTAGGATTTAATCCACTTTGGAAACATCACCCTTCCCTGTAGACATTGCCGCCCAAGGCCACTAGTACTCAAGGTTAGTTCATTGGCACTTGACACTTGACACTGAGTCACTAGCAGTATGGTTTGCTCTATTACCATAGCAGGATAACCTGGCTAGACTGGAGAAAGGTCTTAAGCAAGTTTATAACCTCCCCATTGCAATAGAATTAGAAGGACTACCCCAATGCAACAAAGCTGACTTACTTGTTGAAAGAAGTCGATACATGTTGACTTATTTAATCCATGTCACTGTCTCAAGGGAAGTGGAAATCCTGTAAAACCAGAGAGAGGAAACATCAGTGTGTCTCAATCCAATCTCTGCCTCTGGAGGAGACATAGACTGTCAAAGAGGAGGAAACAGGAAAATGGAAGTTATAATCAATATGGATTTGGAAAAGAAGAATATCTTGGAAAGTGGGCCAGCAACCCACTTAAAAGGTGCCACTTCAGGTAATTTTGCCAGAAAAACCATTATTAAAGGACTAACTTGATCAGGCTGGAGACAACCAGAACAGCCTTTGAATGCAGCTTCCACCCCGATAGGCCTCTTCTGGTATGTCTTGTAAGATCCTTAAGCCTAGAATCTAAAAATAGTGTTGCAGTTGAATCCATTAGCTAAAATGTACAAATCAATATGCATATTGGATAAAAGGCATAAATAAGTTATGGATGTTAGCAAAATGTGTACAATGTTATACCTGGTACAAAACAAAAAACGAAGTCTGAGACTATTGAGAAATACAATAGAATCAAATACAGAAAGATTTTCAGATCATCATCTACAACAGTATCCTAACATGCCATTTGAGAATTATCATGTCTGATTTCAAACCATTTCATCCCAATTTGATATCCTATTAAAGGTAAAGGTAAGGGTCACCCTTGCTCAAAAGCCAGTAATATCTGACTCTAGGGTTCAGTGCTCATCTCTGTTTCATAGCCAAAGAGGCAGTGCTGTCTGTTTCCATGGTCATGTGGCAGGCATGACAAGACACTGGAGAGCATGGAGCACTGTTTACCTTCCCCCAAAGTGGTCCCTATTTATCTGCTTGCAATTTTTTGCTTTCAAACTACTAGGTTGGCAGGAGCTGGGACAAAGACAGGAGCTCATTCCGTCCTGCAGTATTCGGGTATCAAACTGCTGACCTGCCACCTCCCAGTCAGCATCTTAGCCACTTGTATCCTATTACTTACACATATACTTGGGTATAAAGTATAAACCAACCCAAATATAAGCCAAGGTACCAAATTTTGACCTGAGAAACCAGGAAAATAGATTGACCCGAGAATAAGTCGAGGGTGGAAAATGCAGCAGCTGCTAGTGAGTTTCAATAATCAAAATACGGTACATGAAAATAAAATTAATTACCATAATTGAGATATCCGTGGGGTAATGTTTTTGAATGTTTATGGTACTGTATTCTTTCTACTGCATTTGAATTGGAGCCACCCAACCAGTGCTCACACTGGCAGGGGGATGGGTAGGCCAATAGCATTGAGGCAGAACATGGGAAACATCGCTCCAGCCTCTTTCTCTTCTTGTGAGAGAGTGAGGCTTTCCTTGTCCAGCTTGGCATGCCTGGTGGAGTAGGGATGAGGAGGTGGGTAAGTGAAGCCACAGGGGATGAGGGGATGCCAGCTCTGCTTCGCTACAAGAGAGCGGAGGGTTTGTGGTTCCCTCTCCTTGCTGGAGCTGCACCCAAGAGAGCCCAGCAGCCATTTTTCCACTCTGAAGCAGAGAGAGAAAAAAACATGGCTGCCTGATGGCAGGGGCTTCTTGTGATGAAGACACAATTGGAGAAGTGGGCAGCAAAGGCTATTAGCCACAACCTGCTTCTTTCCTTGTCACTGTCTCAACCAGCGTCTCCCAAGATGTAGTAGAAAGGAGTTTTCTCCGTGCCAATTGAGATGCGCCGATGACAGAATGGGAGAATTGGGTGATGAAGGCTATTAGCTGCTGCCACCTTCTTCCCTCACAGCCAAAGACCCAAGTATAAGCTGTGCCTACTTTTGTCCTCATTTTTAGGGCTGAAAAAATAGGCTTATACTGTACTTGAATATATACAGTTGTACCTTGCTTAAAGAGCATAATGTGTTCCACAGGATTACTCTTTAAGTGAGTTTGCTCTTTAAGCGAAACACCATTGTAAGTGACCAATTGTGACTTCTGGTGTGGTGATTGTGAACCCCAATTTATTTGTTAAGCAAGTTTTTGGTTGTTGTTTTTTTGTTGTTAAGCGAAGTGAACAGAGAAAATTCTTCTTTTTAAACGAGTTACTCTTTAAGCGAGGTGCTCTTTATGTGAGGTTTGACTGTACAGTAAGTCAAATGTGGGGTAAATTGCTGTGACAAATTTCTGCTATTTAAGATATCAAGGCTTCTGCTTCTTGGAGCCGTGGAACATGGTGAGAAATTCACCTATATAACCAGGGTCAGTTCGCCACAACAATTTTTACCATATGCCTTACTCAAAATGCTTAAATAATAGCATTCAGTTATGTATTTGTAAACCAGCTGTGTAAAATTAGAACCTTCTTCTTTTTTGTTTGTGGCTCAAATTAGAGCTAATTTAGGGTGTAACTGCATCGTTCATTCGTTGGTTGGTTCGTTGGTTGGTTGGTTGGTTGGTTCGTTCATTGGTTCGTTGGTTCGTTCATTGGTTCGTTCGTTCGTTCACCCGCCCGCCCGCCCATCCGCTGGTCGGTCGGTCAGTCAGTCAGTTGATTTCCCACTTATCTAGCCATATAGTTACTCTGGGAAGCTTATAAATACATAAATGAAAAACATGTTGCAAAAAAACATTGGAACAGAAAGAATAGCCTGATGCACACTTGTTGAAACTATGGCTTTACTGGTGCTGTCAGTGAAGATCTTTGGTTAAGAGCACAATTCAAGAGACAAGGAAGCAGCAGGATCTGACTACAATCAGAGTTTCTGTTTTGCAAAGACAGCTCATAGACTCAATGGATCGGGGAGCTACTCAACCCAAAGTCAGGGATATATGCCGTTTGGGCTATTGTACATTAACAGTTTGAAACCTTTTTTTGCAAATCCTTGTAATCTCTCTTTTCCCCCCTCTGACCTTCACATAGCAAATTAGAGAAGTCTTTTGAAGCCTGGAAAGTTCACATCATTTCCATGAAATGTCTGGAAGGGAGATATGAATGAACTAGTTATGAACCTTGTATCTGTCTCTGTGGGTCACATCAAGTAGATCTTCCCCATTTCTTATTACAATTAATAATAACTGTGTGCTGTCAAATAAGTTCTGGCTTATGGTGACCTTTTCCAGGGTTTTCTTGGTAGAGAATACACAGAAGTGGTTTACCGTCCCCTTCTTCTGGGGCTGCCCTGAGACACGCAGCTTGCCCAAGGTCGCACAGGCTGATTATTCTTTCTGGAGGCACAGTGGGGGAATTGAACTCTCAACCTCTGGCTCCGTAGTTAGATTCTTAAATCACTGGGCATCGAGCCAGCTATTATACTTCTTACACTGTAAGACCGTGGCTTCAATGCCAGGTTAAGAAAATGACATTGTTGACCTCATTCTTACACAGGTTTTTCCTTTTCCTTAAGAGGAAAGAGAATAAAATGTTGGTGGGTAAAATGTGGAGTTGGGTTTAACACAACAATCAGAATTCCATCATTGATGCCTTGTCAGGGTTAAATCCAACAACAGCATGAATCTGAATGGCAAACTAAGAAGTCAGAAGTTACTTTGGCTTTTTGATACTGTCCATGGGGTTCTCTTGGCAAGGGTACTAGTGTGGGTTGCCAGTTCCTTCACCAGTGGATTGTGTTTAGTCTGATTTCTACACTATGGCATGTACATCTTGGGTGGCCCTACATGGCATAGCCCATAGCCTCATTGAACCACACAAGCTTCCTCATCACAACAAGGCAACACTTCTTGAGGGGATTTGGAAGATACAACAGTGGCCACAGGGTTGGAAAAGGTCAGTCTATGTTCCAATTCCAAAGAAGGGTAATGCCAAAGAATATTCAAATTATCATACAATTGTGCTCATCTCACATGCTAGCAAGATCATGCTCAAGATCTTGCAAGCTAGGCTTCAGCAGTACATGGATTGAGAACTTCCAGAAGTACAATTTGAGTTCCACAGAGGCTGGAGATCTAGGGACCAAATTATCAACATTCGCTGAATCATGGAGAAAGCAAGGAAGTATCAGAAAGAAGTCTACTTCTGTTTCATTGACTACACCAAAGCCTTTGATTGTGTGGGTCACAATAAACTGTGGCAAGTACTTAAAGAGACGGGAGTACCAGACCACCTCACCTGTCTTCTGAGAAATCTGTATGTGGATCAAGAAGCGACAGTTAGGAGAGGATATGGAACAACTGATTGGTTTAGAACAGGAAAAAGAGTATGGAAAGACTCTATATTGTCACCCTGCTTATTTAACTTATAAGCAGAGTACATTATTCATAATGCAGGGCTGGAAGAAGCACATGCTGGAATTAAGATTGCTGGGAGAAACATCAACAACCTGAGATATTCAGATGATACTACCCTAATGACAGAAAGTGAAGAAGACCTAAAAAGCCTCTCGATAAGGGTGAAAGAGGAGAGGGCAAATAAATCGAATTAATAATAATAATAATAATAATAATAATAATAATAATAATAATAATAATAATAATAATAATAATAATAATAATAATAATAATAATAATAATAATAATAATAATAATAATAATAAACTCAACATAAAAAACAACCAAGATAATGGCATCTGGCCCTATCACTCCCTGGCAAATAGAAGGGGAGAAAATGGAACCAGTGACAGATTTCACCTTCTTGGGATCTAAGATCACTGTAGATGGTGACTGCAGCCATGAAATAAAAAGATGCTTACATAATGGGAGGCAAGCTATGGCAAACCTAGGCAGCATAATAAAAAGTAGAGTCATCACCCTGCCAACAAAAGTCTGCATAGTCAAAGCAATGGTCTTCCCAGGAGTGATGTATGGATGTGAGAGCTGGACCATAAGGAAGGCTGAGCACAGAAGAATAGACGCCTTTGAACTGTGGTGCTGGAGGAGACTCTTGAGAGTCCCCTGGATTGCAAAGAGATAAAATCAGTCCATCCTAAAGGAATTCAAGCCTGACTGCTCCTTGGAAGGACAAATACTGAAGCTGAAGTTCAAGTTCTTTGGCCACCAAATGAGAAGAGAGGACTCACTGGAGAAGGACTTGATGCTAGGAAAGATTGAAGGCAAAAGAAGAGGGGAATGGCAGAGGATGAGATGGCTAGAAGGCATCATTGGTGTGGTCAGTGTAGATCTGGGCAGACTACAGAGGATGGCAGATGACGTGCAGTGGTTCATGGTGTCACAAAGGGCCTCCCTTTTACTGAGTGACTCAACCACAACCACCACTACCACCACTCCACTGGTCCTGTGTTGGCTCTGCCATGCAGCTCTCTAGAATTCTTAGTATTTTGCTTAACATTTTCATTAAAAAGACAAAACGGGATATTACAGTGTAAGAGATTGAATCTCAGCATGTAATTGTGACATAATGGATCCTTTCCCTAGCCATAATTAAGCACATATTTTACATAGTTGTGTGTTGAAGAGAATAGATTGTAATTTGAAGGTTAAGTAATTGTTTGAAACGTTGGTATGCATCCATTTTTATAAAAGAACAAATTGAATCTTTATTTTTACTTCTTTGGTCAAACATAAGCAGGCAGTCAAATGTATCCTTGGGGAAACTGAAAAGGTGGGAGGGGTCTGCTTTTTAATTAGGCCTGCAGTCCAGCCTTAAGGAAGTCTAAATCCATTTTAACCAGAAGAGCAAAACCAAATTAGAAGATGGAGGAAGGAGCTTCCTGGGCAAGGAACAACATTAAAAGAAAATATAGCTGAGGAACTCAACTTCCCCTACATCACTTGGATGACCCTGAATAGGCTGAGTGTTGGAGTCCCTAAATGCAAGACCAACATGCTCAAGTGGGGACTGCTGGTGGACAACAACATGCGGTGTGAATGTGGAGAGATATAGAATCTGGCTAATTTACTGGTCTGCGGTTTACTGCCAGAAACATGCACCGATACGGACTTAAGTTTGGGCAATGACAAAGCAAAAAAAGTGGCTTCATTTTGGCAGTCTAGGGTTTGATAAGAACTCAAAAGAGGAAGATTGAGGAGAGACACCTCTGTCTTCTAGATTCAGCTGAGCCAAGACTGACTTTCAAAACCTCCCAAATCATTTTATGGACAATTTCTCTAGTCATTTCTCAAGTTTCTGACCTCCTGACAGCTCCCCATCCTCTCTGCTACATGATAACAATACTAAACTTTCTTCAACCGTAACATATTTAAGGATGCTCCCTTATCACACACCCATTTTCCCCAATTCCAGTCTTTATTTTGTTTTTGCTGCGTTTTCAAGACAAAAGCTTCCTAGCCTTCTATATAGCATTCCATGAAATAAAAAGGCGACTGATTTTTGGGAGGCAAGTGATGAGAAACCTGGGGAATGTAGTGAAAAGTAGAGACATCAAATTGCAAACAAAAATCCGTATAGTCAAAGCAGTGGTATTCCCTGTGGCAATGTATGGTTGTGAGAGCTGGACCATTAGGAAAGCTGAGCGCAGAAGAATAGATGCCTTTGAGATGTGGTGTTGGAGGAGAGTATTGAGAGTCCCCTGGACAGCAAGGAGAACAAATAGGTCAATCTTAGAAGAAATCAACCCTGACTGCTCCTTAGAGGGTCAAATTGTAAAGATGAAGCTAAGGTACTTTGGACATCAAATGAGAAGAGAGGATTCCCTTGAGAAGGCCTTGATGGTGGGAAAGGTGGAGGGCAAAAGAAAAAGGGGACGGCCAAAAATGAGATGGCCGGATGGTATAGTAGATGCAGTGGGAACGGAGCTGGGTGGGCTGAGGAGGATGGTGGAGGACAGAGGTGCCTGGAGAGTGGTGGTCCATGGGGTTGCAGAGGGTCAGAATCGACTGTGCGACTGAACAACAAAAAATCTGCACTAATTTTCCCATCCAGCTTTGCTTCTTCTTGCAGTGGCTCATCCACGGTGCTACTGGAATTGAGATGCCAGTTATAAAATGAAGTCTCCCTCATTTCCCATCTCCCACTGTCCTATAGGTCATTGTTGCACCAGCTTCCGCACACTGGCCCATGTTGCGGAGAAGCACGTTCCAATATAAGCATGGGTCTTGTAATGTAATTATTTCGCTTCACAGGCAGAACATTTCAATCATGTCCAGCAGCTGTAGCAATGTGTCAGTGCTGGCTCCTTCTGGGTTGTTTGAAGGTGACCCAGGTTGAACCTGGAGTATTAGGGAATGGAGTAGCTTCACAACACTGTTCTACTGCAGTGTGGAGGAAATAGATGTGTGTAGTTAACATTCTGATATTTTCTTGCTTTTATCTCTTAAGTCTCTCTCTCCGTCCCTCTCTCTCTCTCTCTCTCAAGCATGAGCTGTTTAGCTAGTTCAAGTGAAAATGAATTTTGCCCACTTTTGTGACTCTCTTATTCAGGGGAGGTCAAGAAGACTTCTGGGGCTCGGTAGCTTCCGGGACATTTGCCCTTGGCTCAAGCCACCTTCTCTGCCCGCAAAATAGAAATCTTCACCCAAATCACGATGACTTCTAAGAACTTAAATTCACTTTTGAAATCTATTGTGCGACCAGTGCAAGGAATTGAACATTAATGCCGACCTATTTTATAAAACCAGTAGTCAGTGGTGGGATGTCAACATCACCATGGGCGGAGCTAATGTCATAACATCATGACATTGTGGGTGGGACCAAAGAAAAAATAAAATAAAAATAAGCACACACACCCTCAACCCACCCACCCACCACCCCACAACACAAACCTGTAAATAAATAAAATAAAATAAATAAATAAAATAAAAAATACTCCCACCCACCCACCCCAAACACAAATCAAACGGAGCTTTTAAACCAGAGCTTTAAGCTTATTCTGGCTAATCTTTCTCACACTAGGTCAGATGGAAGGAACTACAGAATGAACTCACCACAACATGGCTTCATTTTGACACTTTTCAACTTTTCAACAGTTAAAGAAGTTAGATGCTAAGTCTTTGCCTAACCAGTTCTCTAGGATAATATGCCTTGATGTAAATATAAAACAGTTGTACCTCCTTAAGGGTTCTCCAATTGGAACAGCACAGGTGTAGCTTATTGATGAGGTAACTCCAAGACTTTGCTTAAAAACCCCAAGCCAGGCTGTGAGGCCTGCCGGCCGCCAGGCCTTTTTAGGAACTGTGGTAGTACGTCAGTATAGGTAAACGTATTAAATACACATTAAAATACACACAGACACACCACATCCAAAGGTGAGTCACTTATCCTGGGGAGCAGGCTATAGGGAGCTTCAGGCTAGCAGCTTCTCTTCCTCCTCCCCGCTTGGGAGGACAGCAAGAAGGCTGTGCATACGCGCCAAGTATTGTAGGTTTGCATGCACACCAAGGGCTTGGCGCGCATGCACAGTGGGGGAACCAGTGAAAAGGTAGGCCCTGAAGGTGGTTCCCCCAAAAGCTGCTACCGGTTCTCTGAGACGCTGGGAAAAGTTACTACCGGTTCTGGCGAACTGGTGCGGACCTGTTACATCCCATCACTGCCAGTAGCGGACTTCCAATTATGTTCTTCTTACTCTTCTTGGTATTTTGGTTGGTCTATGTGGCTTCCAGAAGGTCCTGAGAGCAATCAAAGCCAAGGAACATACTAATGTTTCTTATCTAATAACAATGAGCCCTTTTCCTCTATGGGAGTCCATTCATTAGCCAAAAAAAGCAGCATTTCATGTGTAAAGGAGAAGACTCAGGCAAATCCTAGGCTCTGAAGAAATATGAGAACAGCTGAAGCCACAGTAAGAGAACAAAACATTGCTTGGTGGTTGTGGAGTACTTGGCTGGCTTTGCAGGAGACTTCATGTAGGTCAATCCTGGAAGACGACATAACAGGCTTGCTGGAAAAGTACTTTCTTCACTGCTTGGATTTTGTTCACAATCCTGCTTCTCTTTGTGTGTGTGTGGTGGCATGGCAGTTAAACTGCTGCACTGTAACCAAAAGGTTGTGAGTTTATTTATTTATTAATTAGTTTGTTTGTTTCATTTATACCCCACCCTTATCCGAAGACTCAGGGTAGCTTACAATTAAAAACAATTAAAACACATTACTTACAACAAAGTTAAAATTAAGTTAAAAGATTAAAAGGTTAAAAACAACAGGGAGTGAGGTGGGGTAGTCAAAAGAGCCAGGTGGCCAAGCTGACCATCTGGCCCACACCCCACACATTCCCTGCCACCCAGGTCTTCACTCCTTTCCTAAAGGGCAGCAACTCTGTCTAGAGATGCAACTCATTTGGCAGGAGGTGCCACAGGGCTGGAGCGGACACAGAAAGGGCCCTCCTTCTCATGCTAGAGAAATGAACCTCTCTAGCCGATGGTACGATCAGAGAGCCTCTCTGGTCTGCTCTGGTGGGACAGACAGATGCTCTCAGGGTGACATGGTCTCTTAAGTATCCTGGCCCACTACCTGGAGTTCAATCCTGACCATGGTTCAAGGTTGACTCAGCCTTCCAAAGCCGTTAAAAGGAGTACCCAAAATGTTGGGGGCAAAATGCTAATTAACTAAGAAGTGCTAATTAACTTAGCTAAATAAAGTACTAGCGCTGCATCATAGGCTTAGTAATGCAATAGTTGTAACACTATTAATCTTAAATACTAATACAGTAATACCTCATATAACATTAGTATCGAATAACACTAAAATCGCATAACATTAAGGAATCTGGGGGGAAGAATTGCATCAGATAACATTAAGATCCTATGGGATGCTTCAGATAACAACCGCTAAAGCCTGTGTGGTTACAATGTATCTCTATGGATCCCATAGGATTTTAACATGCATCAGATAACACTAAAAATCATATAACACCAAGACTTGTGGAACCAGGTTTTAGTGTTATATGAGGTTTTACTGTATTACTACTCCTTAACTCTGAGCAGAAACACCACTTTTTAAATATATTTTAAGTACCTGTATCCTCATTTTAACTTCTGTCTCTTGATATATTTTAAGTATTCTCATTTTAACTCCTCCTCCTCCTCCTCCTTTGCTGTATTATGCTGGTCTTGGACCATAGTAAAAGTTGATTAAAACTTTATGATCCTGAGTTGATATTCCCAGAACAACTACCTCAGGTTTCACCAGCAGGCCCATCTGCAGAAGCAGAAGTTAAATTGTATGACTTTTGATTAATCCATGGGTGCCAGTCACTATGGCCTGTGCACTGGATCCAGTCCCTGACACCAATTCATCTGGCCCATGAAGCCCTCATCACTCCTGGAAGTGGAAGTAAAACGTGCTCATACGGGCATGTTTTACTTCCGCTTTCAGGAGCGACAAGTGCTTCATGGGCCGGGTGAATTGGCATCAGGTGTCAGATCCAGCCCATGGGCCATACTTTGGATACCCCTGGACGAATGTATTATATTGATGGATCAGTGCAACATTCTCCAACCGCTTTTACAACACGCAACAACAGTTGTTGCAGAGACAGGTTTTTTAACAGAAACAAATTTTTTCAAGAGAGTAGGTATTGCTTTTTATCAACTTATCTCAAAGCTGTGTATGTACATCATGTCAAAATGGAAACTTACAATGAGCAACATAAATAGAATGAAATTGCAGTCATTTGAAATGTTTAATGCACACTAAAGACCTAAAAAGCATTTTAAAAAGAACTTAGCCTGATGCATTACATATATTACTTCCTAAGTTACCTTACTTGGAGAGAGAACTTTACAGATGGTGTGCCCACAGCTTTGAAAGGTATGATAAAATCTGAAATACAGAAGCCTCGAGTAAAGGAAAACTCAACTTACAAAAGGAAATCCTGAGGAAATGACATCCTGAGTTACAGAACAACTTCAAGTTACAGAACGGGCATTGCATCTGCGAGGATTTACAGCACTGGCCCTGCACCATTTTAGAGTCTGTGAGTGGTGCAAAGAGTAGTCTCTTGAAGATTTGAGTGGGGTTTTTTTTTGTGAGGAAGCCGCTGGTGGACGAGTGGAGCCACTCCTCTTTCTGCCAGATGATCTTCACCACCAGGCTGGATGGAAGTCTGGCTGCAATGTTCCTGTCCGTCCATGCCGAAGAGTGGCTGAGGACACACCCTTCCTTCCTCTGAGTCATCATTGCCAGGTCAACATGGGCAGGGTCAACAGCCCTGTGGTGATGATGACCCAGGGTAAGGAGAGGTGAGTCCTCAGCCAGCCTTCTGGTGTAGCAGCTAGAACAGGAGCAGAGAGGTAAAGGTCACTCTTGCTTGAAAGTCAGTTGTATCCAGCTCTAGGGTTCAATGCTCATCAGTCAAAGAGCCAGCACTATCTGCATCTGCAGACATTTCAGTGGAAACGTGGCAGGCATGCCTCAACATGGGAGTGCATAGAAGACTGTTTACCTTCCCACTGAAATGGTACCTATTCATCTACTTGCAATTTTTTTCCTTTTGAACTGCTAGGTTGACAGGAGCTGGGACAGAGACGGGAACTCATTCCATCATGCACTACTCGGGTCTCAAACTGCTGACCTTCTGACCTTCCAGTCGTCAAGTTCAGTGTCTTAACTGCTTGAGCCACTGTTGTCCCTAGGAGCAGAGAGACTGGTTCAAATTCAGGAAATAAACAATGATGTGCTTACCTGTTTGGGGAATGAGAAACAGAGAAATGGCATTGCTGAACGACTCAGGCAAATGTTCCTTCAAGCCAGTTATTTTTTCCTGAATGTGTTAAAGACCCTCTGCTTAATATTCCAGCATCTGGAGTTCAATTTAGACTCTAAACAGGATTTTGACATGCTGAGTTGAGTCCAGTACAGATTAACTTTGGAAGGTTTTCTTTCTTGCAATTTCTTCTTGTCTATTTGATTTCACAGTTATAGGAAAGAGTCTCTCTCTCTCTCACACACACACACACAGACACACACACACACACACTACATTTTGTACAATCGGTTGAGTATAGCATGTCTTCTTATTCCATTCAATACATATGATGAATTTATTCTTCCCCCCAAACCCTCTCTCCTTGCTATAAAGAAAAGCTGGGGACCATCATTAAAATAATTCAATTTAATTTTGAATTGCAATTATATGAAACATAAAGACAATTTTAAAAGTAGAGGCTTGATGTTCATAGGCTTCCACCATGTTTGGTTTCTCTATACAAATGTATCAAATTCACTTAATCAAATGCATGCACTGCAATCCATTAGACATCCAAGTAGCAAACAATACAGTTTGATCTCTAGGTGATCTTTCTTTGTATCAGGGTGTTGCACAATTCAAAATTATGGATGCATACAAAATAAAGGTAAAAATCAAAGCAAATTAAGTGTTAAAACAATTAGATTATTTTTGACCAAAAGTGGGCTACATCAATAGTGTTATCTTGGCCATTTACTATGTCTTCTTTTATACATGTGGTAAGCCTTATATTGTGTACATATAAATGTTGTATTAACTAAATTTATTCACATTTACAGAAAAATTTATATTTGTATTTTTGGTAATGTGTTATTTTTGCTCTCTTTAAGTTTAGACTGGCCTTGTCTGGTTTAATATTTGGTGCTTGAGTGGTGTACAGAAAACTTTTCCTTGATTTTAGCCATTGTCTAGGTCAGGGCTTTGCAACCCCCAGCCTCTGGGCCTTATCTGGCCCTGCATATCCAGCCCATGCTGGCCACCTGGGAACCACTAGGACCGCCCCCACCACTGGAAGTCATGCTACATCACTTACCTCGGTGATGGCGGTGGCAGGAATTATGCAGCTTTTGCCACTTTGTGCACAGCCTCCACCGCTTCCCAGGGCAGTGGGAGGCTTTTCGAAGCACGAGCACATCAGTTTTGTAATTTTCCGAGCCTTCTTCACTGTTCTTCGACAGGTAGAGTGGTCTGGTGAACTACTTCTGGTGTCGGGTGAAGCTTATATCAGTGCCTGAGATCACAGTGTGCAACCAGGAAGTACTTCACCAGACTGCTCTAGCTGCTAAAGAGCAGTGGAGAAGGCTCAGAAAATTACAAAACTGAAGCAATCATGCTCCAAAAAGCCTCCCGCCACCCTGGTAAGTGATGGAGGTTGTCCAAAACACCAGAAGAAATGGAGTCCTGGATGATTCATTAAGAGCTGTGGAGAACCACAGGGACAAAGCTGTTGCACTTATTGTTTGTGGGTGTGCAACCCAGTCTGAACCAGAATTTTTTTTAAGTAAGTTATTTCTGGTGGCAATTTTCTGTATGATGTTGGGGTGTGTGTGTTTAAAGAATGCCTAAGTGATGAATAATATCGATTAAGAAAGCACAAAAACTGGATGCCTCAGCCATGCAGCAATGCCATTTCTCTGTTTCTTAACCCAAAGCAGGCAAGGGCATTGTGGCTTATTCTCAAAACTGAATGCTAGTCTGGTCCTTTTCTAAATACTACACAAAACAAAACGTTTTACAAAAAACAAACCAAAACTATGTTTTCCTTTATTGGGCCAATCCATCTCATCTTTGGTCAATCTTAAAATAATTGTTGAAAGTCAGGTGTGGATTCAGAAACTACCTTCATGAGCTACAGATCAGGAAAAGGTTTTGTGGAAAGAAAAGTTTTAAGCAAGTGAAAATAAGAGTTAATACTGGTGTCAATGTGTTGTTGGACATCCATTCCAATCAAAAGATGAATGATAGCTATCTTCAATGATTGCAGCTTTGGTCCCACTTTCAAAGACGATTGCAGTAATCCATTACTTTGATTAAGCTGTACTAGTTCTGGTATAGTCACATGTGGAACCAGTCCAATCTGGTTTTCAAAATCACAGCTAGCTCTAGAACTCCTTTGAACACTTCAGGAAAACCTCCAATCCATTTCATCTCCATCCAAAATAGTTAAGTGTTCTGCATTGCGGATGGTCTCCACTCAAAGCATCTCTACTCAAAGCCAAGGGGCTGGCTGCATGATGATCTTTCTGTCACTACTATCTTGTGATTATCAAGTCATCCTTACAGTGTTCCTGGCCAAATGATTGCCAACACAACACTGAACCAGCCTACCTGTACTTCAACTATGTTAAGTGGAAAGTCGTGCAAGGTCCCTCAAACTTGGTTTTCCAGAGATTCTTGGAATTTAGTTCCCAGAAGCCTTGATGAGTAGCTGTGCTTACTTGGGTTTCTGGTTATTGAAGTCGAAGAATACCTGGAGAGCCAAGACTGAGTTACCCTGCTCTAGTAAGATGTATAGAATCCCTGTTCCCTCAGTCTAGAACTTGCAGGGACTTGAAAACTAATGAGAGAGGATCCACCAAAGGCCAACAATTTTAATTTCTAGATGAACCATGTTTGGATGGATGACAGGCTCTGCAGGCAGAAAGAGACGTTACAGATTAGAAGTCTGTAACTGCTTAAAATGTCTGAGCAGGCACAGCGGGAGCTTTTCAGAATTCATGTAATTTCCAAATTAGCTTGTTTTGTTGTTTGTCTGATCTTGAGGACTCCAAGATCAGATTCCTTGTGAGTCTAATTTCTTAAACATAGGATTCTGTGTGAGTCTGATAATGAAATTCTGCCTACATTACATTTCTCCATCACTAGTGTGCTTTTGGCTCTGGCCACAAATGGCTAGAGGTGATTTAGCAGGGTCATGAACAGATATGTAGACACTTAGGAATTACATATGAGCATGCATGTTAGTTATAAATGGTCAGACCCTGGCACCAGCAGAACTCTATAGCTGGTTAGAGCTACAATGGGGGAAGGGGAGCTTCTCTTTACTTCAGGTTTCAGAAGAAGCAGGGCAGAGTCTTTGTTGCCAGTCCAGAGGTCAGGAGCCAGTAGAGTCATACTAGAGGTGCAGAGGTCATCCAAGAGGGTGGTCAAGGTCACAGTCTAATGCAGAAGAGTAGCGTGCCTTGGCGGGGCCCCGTATAAAAATTTGTTTATAGGAAGGGTAAAGATTTGTTTTGCTTACGCACGTTGGGGGCCCCCGTGGCCCTGGGGCCCCGTATAATTGATACGGCAGATACGGCGGTAGCTACGCCTCTGGTCTAATGTTCAGAATCCAGGGAATCAAGGCCAGGAAGCCAGGAGCACAGTACCAGGTTCACCAAACTGACACATTGGCCTGACAAGGGCCTGCCGGCATGCTTCTCCTTTAAGCGGAGTCGGACCCCACAGCTGAGGGTCTGTTCAGGAGGTGTGCCCGGGCCCTCCTCCTTCTCAGCTGCATCTGGCCTGCTTCTGAATAGCCTTCCTGCTGGGACCTGGCCTAGCTGTCAAACTCAGATCTTCTGGCCCAGCTTGGCCCTGCTGGGCAGGCTGTGGAGTGACAGCTGGCTGAGAGGCAGGTGTCATGTCCATGTCCTCTGACTCGGCCTCCTGATCTGAGCTGGCCATGGCCTGGGGGACTGGCAAGGGGTCCTCCTCAGGCTCAAATTCCAAGTTGGAGCTGGCAGCAGGCAGCTGGGCCAGCTGAAAGTCCTCCTCCTCCTCCTCACACCCAGGACCCCAGATCACAACATAAACACAAATACTAAAGTGTTAAATGAGGATGGAATTCCAACTGTTGAACTACGGTGACCATCACACCACAGCTAACTATACTGTCTAAGGTTGATGGGATTTGGAATTCAACGTCATTTGGAGAACCCACAGGTCTTCTGACCTCTGGAACAATATAGGGTATGAACCAGGGCCCCAATTTGTATAAACCACAGTTTTTGCAACTCAGCCATAAAAGTAGCCAATGTCTTTCACTAAAGGACTACACTTTTGGAAAGTGAACCCTGGGGACTGAATCTGGGCCCTTCTTGCTGCACTGTTGAAATATTGTTCATGACTTTGAGCTCAGAACATCTTTTTTTTTAACAACAAAAAGTGTGTCCCATCTAATTGTGGGCATTGTGATACCATTATACTGTTAGCAAGCAAAGCAAAGTGAAGCAAAACGAAGCAAAACAATCACACGTATCTACCACCACATAGCAATTAGTCCACTCTCTAGGAGGTTCACACGTTAATTAGCATTTCCCCCCAACATGCTGTGTACTCATGTTACTGATCTTGGAAGGATGGAAGGCTGAGTCAACCTTGATTCTGGTATGGATCAAACTCACAACATTTTGGTTGCAGTAAAGCAGTTTAACCACTGCATCACCCAGGCTCCCTGTGCAGCAATGCAAACACACAAAGAAACAGGAAAAGAGTGTGTGTGAGAGAGAGGCCAAACACTAAGGGAGTCTGCAGTATACTGATTTAAAAAAAAGAATGCATAAATTAAAGGTGAAACATTTAAACATCAAATTGACTTTCAAAATAAGGGTGAAAACAAAGTGAGGTTTTGACTCTCCAGCCTTTTTTGTTGCTATCCATTTTTGAATGTTTTGCTTCTTTGTGGAGGGGATGTGGGAATGGAAAGGGACTAGATATGTATCCCCCCACCCCCCCACCCCCGATGAATGAAGGGTGTTTCGTATGGTAATAATCCCATCTGAAAGTCCCTAAACACAGCAGACATGAAAGACCTGCTCTGGGCAATTCTAATGATACAGCCTCTAATTGTCTCCCATGCCTGTGCAAAGCATAAGTACCCGATAAATACATAAATAAACAAGCCATTTGCTATCTGTTGCGCACATCACAACTTTAAGGGTAAGCTAGAAATCCACAGATGAGTGCGATGTCAACATCTAATGAATGAGAGTGGCATCAACAGTGAAACAACAGAGAGGGACGGAAACAATTTTATGTACTAGAGATGAGTGATTCTATATGATATTAGAGTGCTACTCCAATTAGCACCAACTATCATAGTTAATAGTAGGATAGAGAAGACTTTTTGGGAGTTTCCTGGACTACAAGGAGATCGGATCAGTCAATCCTGAAGGAAATCAACCCTGACTGCTCATTGGAGAGACAAATACTGAAGCTGAAGCTCAAGTACAGTGGTACCTCGGATAACGTTTGTATCGGATAATGCTAAAATCGGATAATGTTGGGGAATTTGAGGCAAACATTTGCATCGCACAACATTAAGATAACGTTGTACAATGCAAATGTTTGCCTCAAATTCCCTAACCTTGAGATCGCTTGCTGTTAGGTTTCAGTTTCTCCAGCCAAAGGCAAAGGCTAACACCAAGGGATTCATCCTGCAGGGGAAGCAGGGTGAATCTCTCTGCCAGAAGCGTAGCGTGCCTTGGCGGGGTCCCGTATAAAAATTTGTTTGGGGGCCCTTAGGAAGGGTAAAGATTTGTTTTGCTTACGCACGTTGGGGGCCCCCGTGGCCCGGGGCCCCCGTATAATTGATACGGCAGATACGGCGGTAGCTACGCCCCTGCTCTCTGCCTTTGCCTTTGGTTTGGGGGTTGAACAGGCACCCATGTTCTACCCCCAACCTAAATCAAAGGCAGAGAGATTCGCCCTGACTCCTTGCTGTTAGCTTTTGCCTTTTGCCTTTGGGTTGGGGTAGAACATGGGCGCCTGTTCTACCCCCAACCCAAAGGCAAGGACTAACAGCGAGGAGGCAGAGCAAATCTCTCTATCTTTTGTTTTTGGGTTGGAGGTTGAACCAGCTTTTTTTAACGTTGTGGGATCAATGCATCACACAATGTTAAAAACTGGATAATGGTAAGACTTGTGGAATCAACTCTTAACATTATCCGAGGTACTAGTGTACTTTGGCCACCAAATGAGAAGAGATGACTCACTGGAGAAGCCCCTGGTGCTAGGAAAAATCAAAAGCAAAAGGAGAAGGGGTGGCAGAGGATGAGGTGGTTAGACAGCATAGTTAATGCAGCGGGTGTAGATTGGGTGACCTACAAAACATCCGCAAAGTGGCTGCTCCATAATATGCTGGAGAATTTCCCCTGGGATTGATGAGTGATCTATAGTTCCTAAATTCCTCTTTAATGCCATTTTTTTAGCATTGGGAAGTAGATTAAGATGAGAAATATCTTCATGTTCAAGTTTTAAAATTGGGATTCACTAAAATTTGCAGGATTCCAGTAAAAGAATAGGTAAAATGGTCAGATCAGCCCATTTGTGAAAAAGGTGTCAGGAAAATTTGGACAGAGCAAGAAAAGTTACTTTATTGAGCCACATCTGTCATAATTTCCTAGCCAACTCTGTTACTGGTCACACAGGATTTGCTGGGTGGGGCTGGAGGAGTGAGTTCTGGATATTATAGTCCAAAAGAAAAGCAAGTCTTTCAAAATCTGATTTTAGAATATTTGCATGGAAAACTATGAGCCTTGCCTCATTATGGGAAGACCTAAAATCAGCAATAACATCGTGTAGTCTGCACATCTTTGCTGCTTCTGGCAGCTCTGAAACATGCCTCCATTGTCAAAATCTCTTTGTGGTCTTTCCTATTATGTTGCAAAATACACATCTCTGAATCCACTCAGACATAATAGGCAACCTTTTGCTGTTCAACAATAAATATTTCAAGAGAATATCTCATTTACCTTTGGCAGGCTTGCATCAAGGTGATCTGTCGGAACCGTTGCTTACCTTCATTAAGGCAAATTGAGCCCCAAAAGCTAGGCACATTGTTGTGGTGGTGGGGGACAAATCGGCCTTCATGCATTATTTACTTAAAACAGCCATTGCAATAAATATTTGAAAGGCCGGTTATTAATGTTAAATCATATCAGTGTCAGGAGCATGTTCCACATCATCTCCTCTGCTAATTGGATGCAGGGGTGTCATGTCCCACCTCACAGCAGGTCACCCTCATCTGGGGCTTCCAAAGCTGTAGCTAGTCTATCATGTACAATATATCAATACCGGAGAGAGGTGGAACGAGAGATTGCCCCTAATCAATTAAGGACATTTCTTCAAGGAGAAAAAGGACAATGAAAATATTATTCAGAAAAAGGGAAGACACATCAAAACCTGTCTTAAAATGCAGTGGACAGAAGCAAACAGCAACTACTTTTCACTGGGTGGATCAGGGGTTCTCAAACTATGTCTCGGGGCCCAAATGTGGCCCACCACACCATTTCATGTGCCCCCCCCACTGCCTCCACCACACCAGGAAGTGCCAGGTGTGGCAGGCAGGGCAAAATGGCTGTCTGGCCCCTAAAGCTGTCTGAGGGAGCATGACCCAGCCTTCGGAAGGTAGAGAACCCCTGGAGTAGATGGACTGCAACTTTAGATGGATCCAGTGTCAGAAGATCTAATAAGTTATTTGGAATGATATGTGATAACATCTTGGGCCTTTCAACCTCTCAGATTGGCACCATATCTGAACTTCATTGGCCAATTTCTTTTCCCTCAGCACCCATCACAGTCCTGACACTATAGCTGGCAGATTTCCTTCCTTGGGACAGAAGGAACCATCAACCTCATTTCTGTGGAATTCCTCCTTTTCCAGCCTCCAAGTCTGTGTCATGAGGGTTTAATGGATTTTTATTTTTTTTCTAAGAAGGGTGGAAAATCCACACATTTCTTTCTGCATACAGTAATTTTAACAGCATCAGAGGAGCTCTGCTGGGTCAAACTCAAGCCTGTTGAGTCTGGTATTCTGCTCACAGATGTCCATGAGAAATCTACAAGCAAGACAGGGCTGTGAAGAGCTCCTGGAGATGTTTTCCCCAGAACTGATACACAAACACACTCTTGCAAGGAGTGAATACTCAACATGAGTACTAGCAACTGATAGCCAGCAGTTTCCATACTACACACATTGACTGCATCTGCACACATACATTGACCATAATATAGCTCACACAGCCCTATTCTCTACAATTGCTCACTGTTTCCTCCTCTTCAGAATTTATTACCTGAGACAGCTGCTTCAATCTAATTGTAGGGCTGGCCGTGCACAAACTCTCTCTTTCTCTCTCTCTTTCTCTCCCCCCCCCCCCCATCTTCCATCCTAGTAAAACCTGAGAAGTTAATTCTTGGTCCATTTAACCATGTCAGATTTCATAAAACGCTTGTACAGCACCCGGCTATTTTGAGTGCTTTATAAATGACACATGTGATTGCTATTTTTAAACTGTACCATAGGCCATTAAATTGGTTAATTGCTCCAATTTGGAAAAAAAATGCTCCAAAAGAATGCCTGTTCTCACTCCTTTTCCACACCTTGTTCCTCTTCAGATCCCCCGTTTTCTTTCTTTCCTTCCCCGATTTTCTTTTCTTGAGGGCTAGAAGGATAACTAGCCAGTGCTGACGCACTCTGCAACTCCAGGAGGTCAATTCCTGCTTCCTCTAAACTGTCTCCTCGCCTCACTGTGTAATAATAAAGCAGACCACTTGACCGTGAAGAGGTGGCATTGGTGGAAGCCAATGATTATTTTTCAATATAATCTAAACAGCATGATTTGCCAATGGGGCAAGAAGATAATTATCCTGTGAAGGAATAAAGTAAGGAGCAAGCCAGAGCTATAAAGCACCATCTCCATGCAAAATGAAGCAAGGCAATAAATCTCCAAGCTTGGGGTAATATCATGGGCAGTAAAATCAATATTGATTATTAAGAGAAGGGGTTGGGGAAATAGCAGTAAAACCCTCTGCATGTCAAAAAACAAAATAATGCTGAATGGCAATGGATTACGCCCAGAGCCGGTGGCAGGAAGGGGTCATCGGGGTCATGGATTAGGCAGGCATATTCCATTTGCTTCCTTTTCATTCTGGCTGAATGGTTATTTTACAGCAATTAAGCCATTTCTGAGAGAGTGAAATGTTCTCCTCAGAATATGGGAGTACAGTATACTAAAGGCTAGGTAAGACTGATAGAATTTGAACTACCCCTTTTTAAACTGATTTCTCAAAATTTGGTGTTAGTGGAAACAGGTTAGAGCAAGTGCAGGGAAGGGCAACAAGGATGATCAGAGGACTGGAAACCAAGCCATATGAGGAAAGACTGAAGGGTCTGGTCATGTTTAGCCTTGGGGAAAAGATACTGAGAAGGGGATATGATAACACTCTTCAAGTAACTGAAAGATAATCATAAAGAGGAAGGGGAGGTTCCGTTCTTCATAATCCCAGAGTGGACTCGTATTAACAGACACCAAGTAAAGGAAGCCAGATATAGGCTGAATATTAGAAAACATGGTTAGAGCAGTATGACAGTGAAATGAACTGCTTTGAAATGTGATGTGCGCTCCAACACTGGAAGTATTTAAAGAGAGAATTGGATAACCATCAGATCTGTTTTGATTCAGATTCCTGCATTGAGCAGGGGGTTGACTCAATGGCCTAAAAGGCCCTTTCCAACTCAGTGATTCTATGTCTCTATGAAATAAAGAACACATAAGGCCTTTGTAAAATAGAATATCTGGCACTGTTCAAGCTGTTGGGACACCTTGGAGAAAGCATAGTTGGGGGGGGGGGAAGAGTTCCATTTCTGGACTACAACTCGGGAAAATCCCCTGACAGACAGATGATTCAAAGTGCCATACTCCCAGAACGCAATATTTCCCAGCTCTGGTGACAAGATGACTAAATGTGTAAGAAGGTATCCCAGAGGACTGTTAGTTAGTTAGAGATATTATGCAATTGGTTGATTGAATCAAATTATCATCCCAAGTTTCTCCCAAAACTGGGACTCAAGGCAACTGACAGCTAGACGATAAAAATGTAGAGATAAAAAACAAAATTACAAAAGTGTTCAGACACAGGGTATGATAAAATGGCAAAATAGACCACTGTGAAGCAACCATCAGCCCCATTTTGTGCCTATCTTGAGCTTTGGCTTGCTCTGGATGCAATCTTTTTTCAAAGCCGGCCTGAAGTGATGGGGACTTGATTGCATGAACACAGAAGGGTTAACTTTAAGTAAGATTAAAATCACATTTCCAACGTGATCTGCCATCATCCTGCTTCTTTGTCTTGTTGCACTTGCAAACAAATTATAATATAAACATTTTTTTTAAAAAAATCCTTAATTAAAAAGTTAAATCCTCTATTAAACAGTACAGAGCTCGTCATCAACTGCAACTTGTATCTGAGAATGCTTTCCCCCCTTTTTTGTTGTTGTTCAGTCGCACAGTCGATTCCGACCCTCTGCGACCCCATGGACCACTGTCCGCCAGGCACTTCTGTCCTCCACCATCCCCCTCAACTCACTCAGCTCTGTGCCCATTGTCTCTACAATACCATCTAGCCATCTCATTTTGGGCCGCTCCCTTCTTCTTTTGCCCTCGATCTTTCCAAGCATCAAGCAGGAAAAATGTCACTGGGATGAATTTGTTTAAGGTAGACCCCATCTTGCCATGAATTGACCCACACACTATGATCTCAGAGCCATCACCCATGGCACATGTGAAGTGCAACATGCAGGATTTAACACCGGGACTGCAATGGACTGCTGCAGTCTTGAGGATATGGACAAGGTGCACTTTGTACAGAGCTAACTACATGATAAAATCATTTTAAGAAACTACAGGAACAATGCTAAGCATTTGACTCCACAATATTATGAAATAAAAGCCTTTCAGAAGTGTCTTAGTGAAGAGAGTAAAGCATCCATCTGTTAAAAGACCCTTTCTCTGCAGCCAGTCAATATTCAAAAGCTCCAAGGGGCTTTCAGTGCCTACATAGGCATTTGCGTAGCAGTCTTTGTCACAATCAACAAATGGCCAGCATGGTTCCACTTCCCTGTCAAAGCGTTTACTTTGGACGCCTTTATAATTTATGTGTTCAGGGTCAGCCATTTTGTCATTCTTTGCCTCAGGTAGTAGAATACTACCTGTTGGCGTCAATGGCGTTAGAGAAAAGATCTGAAAAATTCGTGGTGGGCGTTAGAGAAAAGATCTGAAAAATTTGTGGTGGGCAAGTGTTTAACCATGGTTGTGTTGGAGGCTTTTTACAACCCTCTCATGCTGCCTGTGGTTGGAGTGACTGGGAGGGACGTTTCTCAGCTGAGGTGACTATCTACCCAACACTAACCAGTTTTTTCTTTCCACCTATGAATTCAAAGAGAGCCCTTCCTGTTGCTTCTCTGTATGTTCCTTCCTCTCTTTCCTCTCAGTTGCTTTGTCTGCTGTTGACCTGTTCGATTGCTTGCTAGCATGCCTGCAGTAAAGAAAGCAACATGTATATGTCTGTAATTATAAATCACTGTAAGTAGAGAAATATATTTTTTTAATTCTTTCCCCTATAAATGTCTCAGAGTGAGTCATTGAGACTTTGAGTGCCAGTTAATGAGAAAGGGGTGGACTCGGGATATTTTTTTTCCTGTGGGTCTCGAGATTTCTACTGCATAGAAAATGGGAAATTCAAAACTATATTGTTCCTAAACTGAGAATGCATTATTGAGAGGTAGCACAATGCTTAGTTGTAATCACTTGCTGTTGTCATTACAGTTGTGGTTTTTTTCTCTTTTTTTGCCAGAGTCACTTTTGGTGACTCTATGAACGAGTGATTTCTAATACATAAAGAGTGCCTTGCTTAAAGAGTAACTCGCTTAAAGAAAAGAATTTTCTTTGAATGTTCACTTCGCTTAACAAATAAAACCAACCAAAAACTCACTTAATGATAAATCAGGGTTTGCAATCCCCCCCCCCCCAACAGAAGTCACAATTGGTCACTTACAATGGTGTTTCGCTTAAAGAGCAAACTCGCTTAAAGATCAATCCTGTGGAATACATTATGCTCTTTAAGCGAGGTACAACTGTATATTTCAGTCTTCAACAGTTAAGCTCTAGTAAACTATAGTCAATCCATTTTATATTTGGCTTTCTTGTTTTCACATTGCCATCAGTGTTTCCTAGCATTATTGTCTTTTTCAGTCAGTCTTTCAGCCATTGGTGCTGAAAAATGACTGCTGGGGCAGGATTAGAAACTCATGCTCTTCTTGACAGCTTTCCAGAAGCATGTGTTGGCTATTCTAGGAAAGAGGATACGAGGCTGACCCTTGCTCTATTCAGAAGGATTTTTCTTAAGTCCTTGATATTACAGTTCAAGTTAAGCCACTGACAATCTGTCTTCTCAAAAACGCTCAGCTTAAACAAGCAATGATCAAAATATGACAAAATGTCACTGAACCAAATTTCCAAAGCAATTAATTCCTCCTCTGATGCATTTAAAATATGTCTGTTTGTTGAATGGCATAATAGAACATTTCTGATAGGCTTATGTGGACTACAGTATCTGATCTATGTGTGATCAAGTGGGAGGGAGCTGATAAGTGGAGAGGGTCAGAATGAAGGCAGTAATCTTTATCCTCCTTGTCATGAATCCAAAACAAAAAGCTCTCCAAGTGATTTTTTTAGGGAAAGGAAAGATTTCATTGCAATAGTGGAGGGCAGATTTTGAGAGACAACGGGATGGAAGAAATGTAAAGTTCTTCTCCTCATGCATGTGTTCAGCTGTAAAGCCCAATCCACTCCTCAACTGGTGGCTCAGTGGTTAAGAAGCTCACCTTGTTAGCTGGAAGGCCGGCAAGTCAGCAGACCCAGAACTAACGGATTGAGTGGCCATCTCTGTCCCAGTTCTTGGGGACATGAAAGGAGCTTCATTTTGGCATTCACTGACTGGAGTTTCTTCTGCAAAATTATTATTACAGTAAAACACCGGATAACGATTGGATCGGATAACGCTAAAATCGCATAACGTTAAGTAATCTGGGGAGGAGAATTGGATCGAATAATGTTAAGGTCCTATGGGATGGATCGGATAACAACCGATAAAGCCTGTGCGGTTACAATGTATCTCTATGGAGCTTTAATGTTATCCGATCCATCTCATAGGATTTTAATATGGATTGGATAACACTAAAAATCGGATAACACCAAGACTTGTTGAACCAAGTTTTAGCGTTATCCGGTGTTTTACTGTATTATTATTATTATAACTGGTGTTTTTATGTAATTTTTCAATGTTAAATACAAAGATGAATGCAAAGTTTAGATTGGTGCATAGATGTTATCACCATAGGTACTGAATAGAACTCTTCGTGTATTTGAGATCATGATAAATGATTCATTATTATTATCACTGGAAGTAGTCTCACATATAAATGAGATACTTTCCCTGAAATCCTGTTGCTTAGCATAGCACATTTCACTTGAGCCTTCTTCTCCTTTACTTCCTCTTTTACTCCTTTGTGTGTCAAGGGAGATACAAGGTTCTTGTTCTGGCATTTCTAGCAGCCTCCACCAATGTTATTTGTTCTTTGGTGTTATCTGTCCACCTTTCTCTGGGTCTTCCTAGTGTTCTTTAACCTTCTCTTCCTTCAACATATGCCTTGCATGGTATGGAATTCCAAGGTGTTCTCTTCAAATGAGCAAAACACTTTATTTGATGTCTCTGTATGTAGTTTAAAATTGGTTCTATTCCAATTATTTCCCTTTTTACCTCATCCCTGATTTTATCCCTTCTAGTCACTCCAGCAACCTTCCTCCGACATCTCATTTCCATGGTGACCAGCTTTTGTTTATTTTTTTGTTCTGAGTGTCCATGTTGGCCACTGGTAACATAAAATGGTAATTAATATGCTTTGTATGAGATATTTCTTTGTGCTGCTTGGTATTGCCTTGTGTTGTAAGAGCAGTGCTAATTGTTCCAATACAGTATTTGGTTTGCCTTGTTGCAGTGTACGTTAATCTTTTCATCCATTTTGCCATCTTCAGTGAATGTTGTTTCTAGGTATTTAAACTCTGCCACTTGTTTTATACTTGTTCCCTTTATTTTGATTTTTAAAGTACAATATGCTGTTTCCTTCCAATAGACATTACCTCAGCCTTCTCTTTACTGATTCTCATATTATTTTATCTTCCATTCTTGGTTTATGGATGTAAGGTGTTTCTATAATTCCACAGGTGCACTTGCTATCAATGCCTGATGATCTGCAAAAAGTAATTTGTTGATATTGTTTCCATTCATGGGCTTGTTGCAGAAATATTAGAATAATACTGAATAATTCAGAATAAGAGATGTGATATAAAATGTGTTAGTATTGTCTCATGTAAGTCAGATGATGTTATTTTCTAAATGCCCTGAGAAACTTATGTTATCTATAGTAGAGGAAAACAGGAAGCAATGTAAACAAAAGCATGAACAAATGTATTGTATGGTATACATTGGGATTTATGTCTTCTGGTGGTGGTGAGAACATCAAAGTGTGGGAATAACTTTGTTTGTGATAATCTTAGCTGGAAAGTTACTGAACCTGGGTTGGGTTTCTATAAAAGGTGTTTGAATTCTGTTGCCATTGTGGCATTCCAATAATACCATCTATTGGCTATGCGCTCAGCTTTATTTTATTTCGCCATTAAAATAAGCTCTAATTACCAAACCTCTTGATCTAGAACTTCTTATTGGCAACATGTTGGTCTGGATAAAATATGCTCCAACAGGTTTGCTTTTTTGCTTATGCTTTCACTCAAGTAGGCCCATGAAATCATTGGAGATTCAGTGAGTCAACTCCTCTGTGAGGTCCTTTGATTCAAATAGGCCTACTCCACTTGGAAATTGCTGGCTTTTCAGTGGCAAGTCAAGTAGGCCCCTTTAAACCAATCTAACTTATGAAGGAATTCACCAATGAGTCAATGGGCTTACTTTAGTGCAACCTTACTACACTAAGAATCTGTATTTCAGACTTATTGTCTGGCAGCTTGTGAGTCTGTGTAGCAGCCATTTATATCTGTTGGATGTGTGAACTTCTCTGTTTGCCCTGACAGTAGCGAATGTCTCCTCGGCTTCAATAGCATCTTGTTTCTTTCTTTCTTTCTTTCTTTCTTTTTTTTTGGGGGGGGGGGGAGTGGAATGAAAACAGCCATTGTGGCATTATTAGTTTTCCTCTTGTCTGCGGCTAAAGAATCTAAAAACTGCCAGAAGGTGAATGAGTAGGTGAGGGCCATAATAAGCCTTTCTGTATATTGCTGTAGCAACTATTAAAAAAACTGCAGCTACAGGAGGTCATCCGAGGCTTTTCAATGCACGAACATTCATTCATCGTCAGCAGGATGCCATAATTAAATGCAATAAATGCCATTGTTTGATTAACTCTTGAAGGAAAAAAACAATCTTGTAATTGGGAGAGCAGTGTAAGGTATCCACACAAAAAGCTTACAGACCCAGTTTTACATCAAGGAGCTGCTCCCCCCCTTTCAGGTAAAATAAGGGTAGTAGATATCCCCCCCCCCTTTACTTGAAACAAGCAAACTAGCTAATAAATAAATAAATAAATAAATAAGTGGTAATTTAGATGGAGGCCTGGTTTATGGTTCCTAAAAAAAAGAGTGAACAAACCAGATTTACAGTGGCAAGGCGAGCTAGTTTTATGTGAAACAGAGCAACGGGGTATGGGGTGGGGTGGGGATTTTCAAATAAAAAGACAAATGGAAAAACATTGAAGAAGTGCCTGTCTTTTGTTCTATGATAGCTCGGCCACTTCAGAGTAAATATATATACAGGTACAAGAAAGGAATCAAAAGGTGTTGGGCTGATGTTTAGAAAGGCTACATTACACAGCTATTTGGAGAAGAGGTCTTACACATACTCATAAGAGAATCCACTTAGGCCTCCCCCAACACTTTGGGTTTGCTTCATTGGAAATTTATCTGTTGAGGCTGGAAGCTGGTGTAAAATGAGGATTCTTATTTAAGAGACTCCTAAATCCTTTAGAAAACACAGCTATTTTTAAAAATAAACTTGTATTCATTTCAGATTGTTGCAATGTGTATGCAAAGCCATGGTTCTCTGGAACCATTATGGCTATAGCAATGGAAGGAAGTTTCCTTCGGATATTCTTCTTTCTTTTGTGTCACAATCCAACCCTGGACTGCCAAAATGAAGCCTTTTTCTTTGCTTTGTCATCGCCCAAACCAGTGGTGGGATGTCAACATTTTTACTCCCCCACCGTGATGTCATCACAGTGTGGGCGGAGCTAACATCATGACATCATGACACCATGGGTGGAGCCAAATAAAAATAAAATAAACACACACACACCCCTCAACCCACCCACCCACCCACAAAACAAGGACAGCAAGGAGGACAGAAAGGAGGCCGTGCATACATGCCAAGCACTGTAGGCATGCATGCACACCAAGTGCTTGGCACGCATGCACAGTGGGGGAACCAGTGAAAAGGTAAGCCCCGAAGGTGGTTCCCCCAAAAGCTGCTACCAGTTCCCCGGGACACTGGGGAAAGTTACTACCGGTTCTGGCGAACTGGTGAGAACCTGTTATATCCCATCACTGGCCCAAACCCAAGTTCTCATTGGCAAGTGCTTCTGGCAGTAATTGGCAGAGCAGTAAATGAGCTGGATTCTGTGTCTCTCCACGTTCACACCATGTGTTGTTGTCCACCAGCAGTCCCCACTTGAGCATGCTGGTCTTGCATTTGGGAACTCTGACCCTCAGCCCATTCAGGGTCCTCCAGGTGATGTAGGGGAGATTGAGCTCTTCAGCTATATCCACCTTTAATAATGTTCCTTTCCCAGTGAGCTCATTCCTCCATCTTCTAATTTGGTTTTGCTCTTGTGTACCCTCAAGAATGTTTGTTCTTGCCATAAAGCTCTTCCTGGATCTGAGCCGGTGGAGTTGAGGCTCATATCCATTCAGACAGTTTCGAGGGTCTGTACTGTTTAATAGAGGATACAACATTTTAATTAAAGATACAGGGGTAGGTTGCCCACCCCTGCTCTAATACTATTTCAGTTTTTGTCTCCTATCCTTTTTATTTCACTTCTACCTGTTTTTCCAAGTACTTACTTACTTACTTACTTACTTACTTACTTACTTACTTACTTACTTACTTACTGTCCAGATCAGATTTTAAATTGCTTTGACTTTGTCATTGGCCAAAGTAAAATCCTCATCTGTACAAGTTTCCAGTAGTAACTGGCAGACCAGAAAATGTATTTATTTAAACGAAGCTATGACAATCAGCTGAGGATTTTATTTTGAATCAGAGACAATGGGCATAAATGTTTTGGCAATACTCTTACAGCTGGAACAGGGTCATTGCCTTTTATTTATGCAGATTACCTTAGAAAGTGGTAAGAATTTCCTTCAATGAAAGCATCTAAACAGAAGGTGGGTTTCCTGCATTAGTATCATCGACTGCAACTTGTATCCGAGAATGCATTTTTTTCCTGAAGCAGGAAAAATGTCACTGGGGTGAATTTGTTTCAGGTGGATCCCATCTTGCCATGAAGTGACCCACACACTGTGATCTCGGAGCCATGACCCACAGCACACATGAAGCGCAACATGCAGGATTTAACACTGGGACTGCAATGGACTGCTGCAGCCTTGAGGATATGGACAAGGCACGGCGGCCAACCGTCCCGCATTCTGCGCGGCAATCCCATTTAGGGAGGGGGAATTTCGACTTACCCTTATTTCGAAAATGGTACCGGACCTCCCTCGTTGCATCACGGAAGCACCGGTTTCCACTCCGACCAGCAGGCAGTTAAAGAGAAACGGAGCCGAAAAGGCTCCAATAAACTGCGCCTGCGCAGAAACCCAGTTTGGTGCCAGATTGGGTTTCTGCGCAGGCGCAGTTTATTGGAGCCTTTTCGGCTCCGTTTCTCTTTAACTGCCTGCCGGTCGGAGTGGAAACCGGTGCTTCCGTGACGCAACGGGGGAGGTCCGGTACCATTTTCGAAACAAGGGTAAGTCGAAATTCCCCCTCCCTAAATGAGATTGCCGCTCAGAATGTGGGATAGTTGGCCGCCCTAACAAGGTGCACCTTCACAGCCAGTCCATCTGGCATGGCCTCTTCCACCTCCATGACTGTTGGGAATCAGAGTTCCTCCTCAGCTCATTTTGCCATTGGGCCTAATATGATGGTTTCCAGTGGCATTTCCTCCACTGAGGGGCTCATCCTCCCCTTAAAGGGGCTCATCCGTCCCTAGCCATTGGCCCCTTTAGGGAGCCAGGTTAGTTAACCGCTTCCTGACACTCGGCGTTGAGTCACTGGCTGTACGGTCTACTCCGTTACCATAGTGGGATGTCTGGCCAGAAAGGGCCTGCATTAGTGGGGCTCAACTAAATAATCATTGATTTCTGCAACCAGGCCTTTTCACAGCCCTGTGATCTATATTTGTTTGTTTCTGTGCACAGATTACACTGAGAATTGTATGTCATATAGTTGATTTACTACTGAACATAGCCCCTTTCCCAATCTGTCAGAAAAACCTGTAAACTGTCATTTGGATGCTTTTTGAGGACTATTGCTCAATATTATCACTGATTGGACATCAAATGAAAGTGGACTTGCATAACCAAAAGGTGCAGCAGTTGTTTACAAGAGCTTCCTCCTGGTGGTTAAGACACTGAACTTGATGACTGGAAGGTCAGCAGGTCAGCAGTTTGAGACCGCCGCATGACGGAGAGAGCTCCTGTCATCTGTCCCAGCTCCTGCCAGCCTAGCAGTTCAAAAGCAAGAAATTGCAAGTAGGTAAATAGGTACCAATTTGGCGGGAAAGGTGTCCAGAAATGACATATTTTCTCATGTTTCCCAAGGCTTGAAATTGTAGTTTTTAGCTAGGCCTCATAAATAGGCCTCATAGAAATCCTTTGTTCCTCTCTGTCTCATAGACTCATGTCACGAGACTGCCTGTTTTCCAGTATTCCTTATCTGTCTAGCTAGCTGAGAACCATGTTTTGTCTTCACTGACTGCACATGTGTCAACAATCCATTGTTTTGAGAACGTTTCTCTCTGTTACCTGATTGGCTACGAATAACCCACCTGACTGGAAATTCTCCATTTTGCAGAGAAGATAGTTAGTTCGTTCCTGGATCTCAATGGATTAAGACCCTGGCTATGGTGGGACTATGCTCTTTTCTTTTCACTATGATTACCTAATGAACCTGGACTGTTTATTGGACTGATTCTTGTTATGACCTTTTAATCTACGATTTTTCCATGGACTTTGCTACATGAACCTGAAGAATAAAGTAGCTGTTTCTCTTTGAAGATTGTTGTTCTTTGATTAACACACACACACCTACGCTACGCTACTAGAAGAAGCCTCCCTTGTTTTGCTCTATGCTCAACTGCCTTACTGCCTGAGCATAGTAAGAGTTCCTTTCTAATCTCCTCGGCTCTCTCAGAAGTGGTGAGGCAAAGGTTAAGTTCCAGTAATGAGCAAGAGGCTCAGGAACTGATAGGGAGGTGCCCTTGTGAATTGGGACAACCGATGTGTGATAAAAGGTAACCATGTTCTGTATGCTCTGGCATCTAGTGGGGCCTGACACATGACCACGGAAATGTCTGTAGGCGCAGACAGTGTTGGCTCCTTGGCTGTAAACGGAGATGGGCACCACCCCTTAGAATTGCCTTTTGAGCAAGGGAGACATTTACCTTTAGTCTGTTATTAAGGTTAACTAACAAACCTTTAACTATATATAAGTAAAAACCTTTTAAGCAAAAGTGGTAAACCTGATCCCTGCCCTTCTAACTATCCCCTAGGCAAGGTGTTAATGCTTTTTTAGAAAAGATCACACACCATCCTACTCTGACCTAGTTTAAGGCAAATGAAAGTATAGTATTTAGCACTCAGCTATCATGTACAGCAGCCCAGCGGGCAGCTGCATGGTTGGAACACAACAAAAGTCCAGTATAGCATTTATGCAGAGGCTGGCTGGCAATTGAATGATTATTCTTGGAGCCTGCTATCAAGTTGCTAAGCACACCATTTATTTCCATGCCCGACAAAGCCTTCTGGTCTACACTGGCTTCCCCTACCTGCCGGCTGCTCTTTTAGCCAACTCTCCACCCCCTGATCAACTGAAAGCCGTCCACATGGTGCTTTCAATACCCCCACTGGGTTCTCATCCTGGCAGCATTCTCAAACGCTCTGCTTGTCTCTGCATGCTTTCATCTATGAGCTTGTGTATGTGTTTAGTTTTCCAATGGAATTGCATTGTTGCAATTTTTTATTTTATTTTAAAGTGGATCATAAAAAGAGCGGAGGGAGAAACAAGGAGAAAGCAACCTGATTGAAGTTTATTTTATTAAGGTATTTCTATACCACTTTTCCCACAGTTCAAAGATTCCTAGAAGCTTACATCAAATAATGTAGAGGTATACATTTTACAGAGGGTGCCAAAATCATACTCACATTTCTAAGATATGTTATCTGTACCTTACTTTTTGAAGTTGAATTGAATTACAGAAGTAATTTATTCACTTTTGGGGAATGATTGATTTTACTTCCAACAAGATGGCACCTCACTGCACTTCCACTGGGACGTGAGTGCTTACCTCAATGAGAATTTGCCAGGACAACTGACAGGATGAAGAGGAGCAGTCGAATCTCCTCCACGTTCTCTTGACTTAGCACCCCTTGACTTCTACCTATGGGAGTCCTTTAAAGATGGGGTGTTGTACTGTAGAAAGCCAGCTATACTGGAAGTACTTTGGGAAGGAATTTAAATGACATGCACAGTGATATAGCTGGGCACTTTGGTCAATGCTGCCCATGATCAGAAGTGTCTGGACACTGATGATAACTTCTTTGAACACCTCTTGTAACTGCAGAAGTCAAACATGACTTGAACTCATTTTTTGTTATTGGTATATATTGAGTATTATAATTTTAATACAGTTTTTCCTTTTTTAAGAAGTGTATACATTTTTGGCACCCACTGTATATACAATACATTCTTCTTCTTCTTGTGCTGTATCCGATTCCGAATATGGAGATCATCATGGCAATTGGTCATGAAGACTGTCCTGAGGATATAATGCAGTGGCCTTTCATCTGCCTTCCACATTGCACCATGACACCGACCTGTACCACTGACTCAGCTCTGGGTGTCACTTTCTGGTCCTGAACCCTTTTGGCACGCAAAGTCCTCCTCAGCCCCAGGTCAGGGTTGATGAAGCTGCTGCACTCCATCAAGATGGATTCAAGTGAGATATAAGCCACCTGGGGACCATCACCCTTCCCTGTGGACTTCACCACTCAAGGTCGTTAGTCCTCAGGGGATTGAGTCACTGGCAGTCACTGCAGTATGGTTTACTTTATTATCATAGCAGTATAATCTGGCCAGATGCCTTATGGAGCTTTGGAAGTTACATAGGAAAGCAAATTAGGATACCAACAGTAGATTGGTGTAGATTTCAGCATCTGCAGGAAATCAATTTCTCAATCCAAAACCAAATGAAAGAGTTTGGTCTTATATAACTTCTGAAAAAAATGTGATAGGTTTGACTACTTTCTTGAGCAAGAAGGCACTGACAAAGCCCAGCATGACCTTTTAAAACCCAAAATGGCTACAAGAATGGGACAGGGCAATTATTAGACGCACATTCACAAATCTTTGGATTCCTAGAATCATTTAGCCATATGATTGCTGGCAGCTTGATTTTTAAAAAGGATGTTTAAAGAAACTGTGCTCAGTCCTGCGCCCCTCCAGATTCTGCAGCAATCATGAAACTGAAGAAGGTAAAAATGAAAAGAAAAAGAAACATAAACTACAAATATTGGCATTTAAATACATTTAAATATATTTACAGTCATGTTTTGGAGCATATTTTCTTCTCAAAATATTCATCTTTTTTTTTAAAAGGTGCATATTGTTTAAAGGCATTCAAGACACACAGAAACCCAACAGATACTTATTTCAGAGATATAGATTAGGTCAGGCAGATCAGGTGTACTGAGATATGTAATGAATGAATTTTCAGGCAGTTCTACGTAACAACATATAGATCCTGGTGTCAACTTGCAAGAAGATTTATATGAGTCGAGACAGCTGTAAAAGACAGGTCCTAGATCTTACCAAGCGTTTGTGGTTTATAACCTGGAGCTTCGATTGGTTTGGGCCAAGAAACAAATGAGCAAATATTGCTAGCAAAACTAGTATTCGAGCTGAATATATCCTGCATCACAGTGCTTGTTAACAGATATGCATCAGCATTCTGTTCAACACTGTGCGGGGCTGAAACCAAGAGCTACTATGTCAGTCGCATCCCATTCCCTGAAATTTCAGTACCAAAACCTGAGATGGGGAGATGGACCCTTTTGATGTTACAGAGGTGGGGAAGGCAAAGATTAGGAGTGACAGCAGAACCACCTCTGGGCCAGCTGATGATGGAAAGGATAGGAAGAACATCTGGGTAAATGGACTCAGTGGCCAAGTAAAATCCAGCTAGTCTGATAATATAGCAACTTGGAGATGGCAGGGGAAGAAGAATTTGTCCTCCAGCCAGATAGTAAGAACAAAAGCCACACTTCTTACTATGACTTGTTTCCCATACAGCCTTGTTTGCAATACAAAGGTTATCCTTGATTGAAAGCCAGTAGTATGTGACTCTAGGGTAAGGTGCTCATCTCCATTTACAGCCAAAGAGCCAGTACTGTCTGCATCTGCAAATGTTTCCATGGTCATGCGACAGGCATGACTAGACACCGGAGCATGAAGAACACTGTTACCTTCCTACCGAAGCAGTACCTATTTATCTACCTGCAGTTTCTTGCTTTCTTCTTCCTCAGAGGCACAGTGGGGAATAAAAATCTCAACCTCTCCTAAATGATTGAGCTATTGAGTGAGCCTATTTTGATTGCAGGCTAAATATGACTCAACAATGTGATGTGGTTACAAAAAAAAAAGCCAATGCTGTTTTAGGCTGCATTAACAGAAGTATAGCATCCAAAGCCCATGAGGCTCTAGTCCTCCTCTATTCATCACTAGTTAGACCACATCTAGAGTACTGTGGGCTCCACACTTTAAGAAAGATGCAAACAAATTAGAGTAGGTATAGAGAAGGGCAACGATGATGACCAAAGGAATGGAAACCAAGCCTTGGGAGGAAAGACTGAAGGAATGGGGCATGTTTAGCCTTGACAAAAGGAGTCTGAAATATGATCATAAAGAGTAGGGGTGGAATCTGTTCTCCATCATTCCAGAGTGCGGGACATGTAATAATGGGCTCAAACTAAAGTGAATATCAGGAAAAACCTCTTATCGGTTAGAGAAGTATGACATTGGAACCATCTGCCTTGAGAGATGGTGAATGCTCCAATGCTGGAGGCATTCAAGAGATAATTGGACAACCATCTACCTGATCTGCTTTGATTTGGATTCCTGTGTTGAGCAGTGGGTTGGACCTAAATGGCCCCTTCCAGCTCAGTGATTCTATGATTAGGTCTGATTTATTTTATTCACGCCTCTTACATTCTGTAGCTGTAGACATTTCTCCAGAAATCTTGTTTCCTCCCAAGGAATAATTTTGCCTTTGGACCATGCCAGCAGTGCCAAGAATAAGCACTGGATGTTTAAAAGGATATGATTACAGACTATTCTAAGCTCCCCTGCATTGTGTTGCCTAATGGGCGTTATAATAATAATTTTGTGTCAGAAATTATTTTGGCTTGAAAGGATTTTTGTGGAAGAAACTCCACTCAGGGAATGCCCAAATGAGCCTCCTTTCATATCCCCAGGAGCTGGGAGAGAGATGGGTGCTCAATCTGTCATGCAGTACCTGGGTTTCAAGCTGCCAACTTGCCAGCCTTCCATCTAACAATGTCAGCTTCTTAACCACTGAACCACTTTACAAGTGCCAGACAAGTACACTAGTACCCCGAATAACGTTATGACTTGGTTCCACAAGTCCCGTCGTTATCCGGTTTTTAACGTTGTGTGATACATTGAACACACAATGTTAAAAAAAGCCCTGTTTCCCTGGAGGCTGCAGGAAGCCAGAACGTCGGAATTTGAATCCTGACATTTTGGCTTGCTGCAGCCTCCAGGGAGGTGGGGGAACTTTGGAAACAGCTTGGAGCGGGTTTCCCCACCTCCCTGGACCCAGCGGGGGGGGGGGGGGTCAGAGCCCCCAAAATTGGTTAAAAAAACGTCCGTTTTTTTTTTTACCGATTTTGGGGTGTCTGACCCCCCCGCTGGGTCCAGGGAGGTGTGGGGACCCGATCCAAGGTGTTTCTGGGCTTCCCCGATGTCCTGAGCCAATACAGCAAGCCAGAATGTCGGGATTCGAACTCTGACATTCTGGCTTGCTGCACTGGCTCAGGACGTCGGGGAAGCCCAGAAACACCTCCAGAGAGATCAGAGGACCCGATCTACAGCTGCAGGGTGGCTGGGGAAGCTGACGGGGACTCCCTGTCGGCTTCCCTAGCCACCCGCCCATGCCTCCGCAGCTGTGGGGTGGCTGGGTAAGCCGATGGGGGAGCCCCCCGTCAGCTTTCCAGCCTCCCCACCCCTGCCTCCGTAGCTGCAGGGTGGCTGGGAAGCTGAACGGAGAACCCCGTTCAGCTTTCCAGCCACCCTGCTGCTAAGAACGACTGTATCGGATAACATTAAAAATCGTGTTATTCGATACAAGATTTTTCCGAAAATCTTGTAACGTTATGCGGTTTTCACGCTATACGGTACTCGCGTTATACGGGGTATTACTGTACCTTCTTTTTAAAAAGAAAGAAAGAAGGCAAATTAGAATGAATATGGTTTTATTTTAAAGTTAATAATCCAGGCTTAGAATAAGATCTCCTACCTTCTGATCAAAAGCTAATTGCACTATCAGAGAAGCCAAAGTGAGGATGGGGTCACGAGTTGGAGGAGGACAAATACATCTCAGGTAACTTGCTCATATTATTGTTCATACTGGAAAAGTTGCCCTTGACTGTTCCTGTGTTAGCATATCTTCCTTGATCTGCCAAAATTAGCAGAGGGAAGCTTTACAGGGCTTTGCCATGCTGTCTGTAGAAGAAACTGCTGTTTGGGAACAGGCATGCATGTTGACAAGCCTGAAAGGCTTGTATTTGCTGCAGTGTAATTTTTTGAGCTGTTCAGGAATTGTGTCAATGTACATTGGTAAAATGTTTCTAAATAGAGAAATTATAAATGTATGGGGACTGCGGTGGTTTAGTGGTTAAGACGCTTGCCTTGTTAGCTGGAAGGCCGGAAAGATGGCAGTTTGAGACCAGGGTATTGCATGACAGATTGAGCATCCATTTCTGTCCCAGCTCTTGGGGACATGAAAGGAGCCTCATTCTGACGTCCCCTCCCTGTGTGGAGTTTCTCCAGCAAAAATCCTTTCAACCCAGAATAATTTCTGACATGAAATTATTATTTGTGGTTAAGACACTGTACTTGACGACTGGAAGGTCAGCAGGTCCACAGTTCGAGACCTAAGTCTTGATGGAGTGAGCTCCTGTCTCTGCCCCAGATCCTGCCAACCTAGCAATTCAAAAACAGTTCAAAAGCAAGAAATTGCAAGTAGATAAACAGGTTTCACTTCAGTGAGAAGGTAGACAGTGTTCCGTATGCTCCAGTATCTAGTCAAGCTTGCCATATGTCCATGGCAACGTCTGCTGACACAGACAGCGCTGGCTCTTTGGCTACAAACAGAGATGAGCACTGAATCCTAGAATTGGATATGACTGACTTTCAAGCAAATGTGACCTTTACTTTTACTTATATGTGTATGAGGTAGGGGACTACTTGCATTTTTTTTCTGATAGCAGCAGCAAAAAGCAAGGAGCTAAGCTTCCTTTTCTTAAGGTTTCACTTCCACTGCTAAGTGACATCAGCAACATCGGTGGTAGCCTGTCAAAAGAGGTTCAGGTTAAATTTAATTTAACCCTGCTGCTGGATCATGGGCAGATCTTTCTGACCTCTGGCAACAACCCCAAGACACCTTTACAGCCACAACACCAGCATCTATCAAAGCATATGTTGCAAAGTGGCCTTTGTTGTGGACGCATGACGGTTTTGTCGCTGTGCCACCACATCTTGGCTTCACTTCTCTCTACTTGAACATTATACAGTAAAACCCCAACTTACATATGCCTCAAGTTACATAAAATTCAACTTACATAATGATTTTGTGTTAAAACCATGTCCCGATTTACACGATTTCCTACGAGTTTGCTTTGAGTTACATAAGGATTCTTTTTCCTGTGGGTTTGCTTCAAGTTATGTAAAAATTTCATTTTTCCAATGGTTTTGCTTCAAGTTACATAAAAAACCAATTCAAGCAAAAGCCTACAGAATGGACTTTTTTCATAGGGGTTTTACTGTAGTCAGGGCTTCTTCCTTTCGATTTTGTAGGCATGGACAAGTCGCACGGTCCCTAAAGTGATTCCAAAAGAAGAGAATGGTAAACAACATCTGTGCATTCAGAAACTAGAAAACCCTGGAAAGGGTCATCACAAGTCAGAATCAACTTGTAGTCAACATTGCTTCTTTTTTTTGTCTACAAGAATACTGTGATATTATTGCAGTATCTTGTGCCAAAGAAAACCACCCGCTCCTGATGAATGGAAACAGTTTTGAGTGTATGCCTACATTATTTCTGAAGACAAGGAGCACTGCTCTTGATGTCTGATCACTCTGCATATCAGTCACATAATTATCTTGGCACTTAGCTCTTTGGCTGCCTAAAATAACTTTTCTGAACTTGAAGTAGAGGAAAGTTGGCAGGAAGCAAGCCTTTCTTCCAGTTCAGAACACTCTAATAATCAGGCCAAGGGTTCTGTTTGAGGCTAGGTAAGAAAGGGTATAAGGAGCTGCGAAGGACCTTTGATCCAAAGGTTTTCCATTCCTCATTACCTCATGTGAGTATCCCCTTTTAGAAAAAAAAAGATTTTGGCCATTAATCTCTCCCTCATTAGGCCACTTCACAGGGTGCTGTGGAGGCCAATCTGTTAATGGCTGTGAGGCATTGAGTTACTATGGTGATGGGTGGCATAGAAGAAGGACTGTTAAGAACTAATTATGCACCCATCACAGAATTAATGAATAATCAAGAAGTCTATCTTGACTTCTGGGTCTGTCTCCACTTACGACTTGCCTAGACTAGAGCTTCCCAGTCTGCCTAGGAAAATGTTTAGGATATAAGACTTCCTAAGCCCGACTGTAGCCAAGTCAAGTCTGATACTTTCTCTGTTTTCTCGTCATATTTCATACTTCTTTCCTGGTAAGTCGCTGTCAATTCTTCATTCCTACATTTGCCCTTTGAATGTTGTGTTTTTGAGTTTCTGAAGTTCAACTTTCTCATGTCACAGGCTATCATAATCAGCCCTTCGAATTGTGTTCCAAAACATAGACTCTGTCTACACTGCACGGTTACAACAGTTTGAGATAAATGTCAAATATTGTGGCTCTGTCTTTTGGAAATCTTTGGATGTGCAGTTTGATGCACTATTAAGAATTTCTGCAAGGGCATTTTAGGATGCTCCCCTAACCTTAGAAGAGAATTCGAAATGTCTCACCATACTAAAAATTGTAAGATTCTACAGCTACAATGCTGTCAACAGCTGTGGTTTTGCAGTGTAGATATACCAAGACTCAGAGTTAATCCAGCTGTTGATTTGTAACAAAGGAGACATATGCTCCCTATAACCAACCTCACTCAAGAAACTGGCTTCCATATACCCAACCATGGTGACAACAATGCTGGAAACAGCACGTTCTTTTTCTGAACCAGACTTCAATTGTATGCCAAGAGTAAAGATAAAACTCTCCCTTGATCAAATGCCAGTCGTATCTGACTCTAGAGCAGAAGTTCCCAACCTTTTCAAGCCGGGGGCCAGGTCACTCTCTCTCAGTCAGCTACGAGGGCCGTGCAGCCATTTTGCCCTGCCTGCATAATGGGGGTGGCCATTTTGTCCCAACAGTTTCAAAAAGGTGGCTATTTTGTTTCTCAAATGCTCGTGGTGGGGTGGAGGGCACATGAAATGGCACTGGGGGCTGGACCCAGACCATGTGCCTTAGGTTGGGAACCTCTGCTCAAGAGAGCGGGGCTTATCTCTGTTTATAGCCAAAGAGCCAGTGCTCTCTGCGTCTGCTGATGTTTTTGTGGTCATGTGGCAATCATGCCTAGACACCGGGGTCCAGAAAACACTGTTTACCTTCCCACCAAATTGGTACCTATTTATCTGCTTGCAATTTCTTCCCTTCAAACTGCTAGGTTGGCAGGAGCTGGGACAGAGATGGGAGCTCATTCCATCATGCAGCACTTGGGTCTTGAACTGCTGACTGGCCAATCTTCCAGTGGTTCAAGTTTAATGTCTTAACCACTAAGCCACCACAGTCCCTTCTGCCAAGAGTACAAAACTGGAAGTCTAATCACACCCAGTTTCAATACTGTGATTCAAAATCTTTTCATATTAACAGTTTGTGAAAAGACTGCATTTGCTAAGTTACAGAAAGAGATGTGTCTTTAAACAGTTTAGCAGAGCTGCTTTGAATTATATGAGATATACAGACCTCTGTTTGTGACAACAGGAGCATAGCGTACCATATAATTCATTTTTGCTCTTTTGACCTCTTCATTTTGTTCTTCCTTATAGCATCCCTCCTTCTCCTTTTGTTCAAGAATGTATTCTATTTTAATAAGCAACCACCCTAGTTAAAACATACAACTGTAAATTATGAAGATAGAATGAGATGGGAAATGAGAAGGATAATTTATGTTTGGAAATACAATCTGTCACAATAAAATGACAACCTCCAATAATCTGATATCTGCATTGTGGACCAAGTTCCTGACCATTTTTAAGGGCACCTTTGTCAGAGTTGCAGTTTTCCAAGTTGTATATTAGGCATCGAGGGCCGCTTAGTGGTTAATGACCAGAAGTTGGCAGACGCCTGCTGTCTGTCCCAGCTCCTGCCAACCAAGCAGTGTGAAGGCAAGAAATTGCAAGGAAATAAATAGGTACCACTTAAGCAGAAAAGGTAACAGCATTCCATGCACTCCACCATCTAGTCATGCTTGCCACATGACCATGGAAACATCGGCAGACGCAGACAGCACTGGCTCTTTGGCTGTGAATGAGCACTGCCCCTTAGAGTCAGATACAATTGGCTTTCAAGTAAGGGAGACCTTTACCTTTTATATTAGGCATTGTCATTTACATCTTCTACTAAGTCGTCCTCTTCCATGTTATCCCAAAAGCAGAGAGGCACCTCTCACACACAAAAGGGCAAAAAAAAAAAAAATCACCAGTTTGCATGAACCGCCTATGCTATTTTAAATGTGCTGGTGGAAAAATATACATGTACTGTATCTTTAAAAATAATTTAAACTGAACTGTGCTACATCTGCCCCAGGAAGACTTTAAGGGGATTCTTGTGTACCTGCTGAGTCTTCTGCTGAAATATTAGCTGTGAATGCGTAACTTCTTAGATCCTTGATATCTCTCCTTAAGGTTTTTGATCTTTAAATCTGGTTGGGAATTGAGAACCCTTCATACAAAGAATAATACCAAACAAGTATTGTCCTCCAACAGTCCCCACTTGAGCATGTTGGTCTTGCATTTAGGGACTCCGACACTCAGTCTATGCAGGGCCCTCCAAGTGACATAGAAGAGGTTAAGTTCCTTAGCCAGATCCTCCTTTAGTGTTATTCCTTGATCAGTGAGCTCCTTCCTCCATCTTCTAATTTGGTTCTGCTCTTGCATACCCTCAAGAATCTTTGTTCTAAAACTCTTCCTGGATCTGAGCTGGCAGACTTGAGGCACATTTGTTGTTGTTCAGTTGCACAGTCGATTCTGACCCTTCATGACCCCATGGACCACCGCACACCAGGCACCCTTGTCTTCCACCATCCTGCTGGCTGGTTTGACCTCCTCCCCTGCTCACTTAAGTTCTTAAGTTTTAAATCATATAACAGTTTAGTTGTAGTTTTAATTGGTTTTAACTGTGGGTTTTTGAGAACTTTTAGAATTTTAGCCTTTTTATGTGTTTTAGGATGTGTTAAACTGCCCTGGGTCGCCTTTGGCGAGGAGGGCGGTATAGAAATTTAAATAAATAAATAAATAAACCCTCCTCAGCCCACCTAGCTTTGTGCCCATTGCATCAACAATGCCATCTAGCCATCTCATTCTTTGCTGACCCATTCTTCTTTTATCCTCTTCCCTTTCCAGCATTGAGGCCTTCTCAAGTGAATCCTCTCTTCTCATTTGATGTCCAAAGTACTTTAACTTCATTTTCAATATTTGACCTTCCAAAGGGTAGTCTGGGTTGATTTCTTTTAAGATTGACCTGTTTGTTTTCTTTGCTGTCCAGGGCAGTCTTCAGATAAAGGACCGTTATCTGCAAAAGAGGACAAATAACGATGGAATTGACACTTGGCATGGTTCTTCCCTTGCTGAGTCTGTTTTGTGTGTGTGTGTCTCTTCTAAGGTGATAAAGTGACGAGACAGAGGACATTTTCTAAGCTCATCCTCTTCCTTTCTCTGTCTCACCACTGTTCTTATGATCAACACAGGGTAGTTTTGGTTTATTCACTGGCCCTTGAAACTCTGGTGCATTACAGAAGAACTGAAGGGGAAAATACCACCGAAGCCAAAACCCTTTTAGGAAATCGTTGGCTGCAGGAGATTGAATGTACTTGCCTTTTAGACCTTTCCACCCTTTCTAAGCATGTGTAGAGAAGCCTAGGGAGTCATTACTGAGATAGTGAAGGCTAGCGGTAAGCTGTTCTATCATAAAGCGTCAATGATGTGGAAACACGGGATCAAATGAGTAGCAATTCATATGTCACCGCATGACAGAACAAAAATCTGTGCTGAGGAATTAAAGGCATACATATTAGGAGGTGGGGGGCTTTCAGCTAATATGCTCTTGACATCTGGAATAGCAACTTGCTAGAACTTCTCTGGCAGGAAAGCACTTTTGCAATTAAATTTTGTGAATGCAAAGGGGAAAAGTAGGGGGTTGTGCTCAAGCGTGCATGTGCTAAATAGCTTGGCAGGTGATAAAAACCCAAATATCATTTGCCATTAATGCAAGCAAGTCTACTTTTTTTTAGAAGACTAGGTTAGAAAAGATGAAAGAAGTTAATTGTTAGAATCATTTAGCAGGCTCTTTTTCTTTTCCTTAGGGGCGGACGTGATGCCGGTAAATGTTCTATGCTCCATCTCCCACCTGGACGGCAGTTCAAATGTTCTGCTACTGTGACATTCTTTTAATGCTTTCTAGGTATCACAAATAGTTTTGATTTGCTGCAGTAGAGAGAAAGTGGTGTACTTCTTAATTTAATACAGTATGGGAAAGACGGTGGAACAGCGACATGGCTAGAAATTTTAAAAAGCTGTCTTTGGAGTGGCAAAATGGGCTGTTAAAACCTCACTTTGTGTGCCAAAATGCCCAGAACTGCCCTTGGGCATTTTCTATGCATCTCGGGACTGTTCTTGCATGATGTAAAGGTAAGTTTTTTCCCCAGGGGCTCCATTGGCTGTATTTCTAGCATCCAGGGGACAGTAATTATTCTGGATGAGCTTCCTTAAAACATTCATGAGAGCAACGAACTCAATTACCATAAACCGAGAGCTATATAAATTTGAGAGACATGTAATACAAAAATGTCTATACAGCTAATCCTAGCATAAAGCAGAGTAAAGCATCCTTCTCAAGGGATAGATGCTTACTGATGATGGAGGGCAGACTGTTTAGAAAACATAGTCTGCATTGGACCCCCAAGTTAGCCTGAGTGCTTCCTTCCAGTGAGGTGGAAGATGTTGACCTGTTCACCACTGTTGTTCTGATGATGGGCTTTTGAGTTTGCTTCAGTAAGTATTGGGGTGGGTGGGAGTGCCATTTTGATGCTGATACCTGAAATTTTGAATAAAGCATCATAATTAATCACAGCATTTATTAAACGCCACATATCACAACATTCACACACACATGGAAAATAAGGAAGAAGCCTCTCCAGGAGGAAGGGGGATTACCCAATAGTCAATAGACTCTGGCAAGGAATGTAAAAAAAATAAGGTCCATTGTGTACTGGGTCAAAGGGTGTGAAAACCGGTTTGTTGGGTTTTCTGATAAGCAGAAATTCCTTTTCATTCCTTCACAAAGGAAGCTGAATGACTCATATCTCTGGTTTGATCAAAGTTCAATTCAACATTTTTAGAACACTGATCCAAGCACAAACATAGCGAAAGAGGGAAATCAACATAAAAACAAAATTCTGTGGGGAACACAAGAACCATGGAACCCCAAAATTGATCAGGGAAAGGGGGGAAGCAAGAACCTAAGAAAAGCCTTACACAATAATAAACTGACAGCACAGGGCTGGAAGGGACAAGTGGACGTCCCGTCTCTCACGAACGTAGCAAACAGATTACAAGGGCAAACAAAGGCTAAATTGTTGGTTTCCCTCTTCCAGAGATCTTCATTTAATTAAACAAACAAGACATAATGATTCTAACTCCTTTCTTTGTTTTTCTACTTAAGAGTGAGTCAAACGCTGTGATTCATTCATGTCCGGAACATTAACCCACGTTGGAACTGCAATTCCCCGCCGCTACACTCCATTGGCTGTCATTGACTGTCAATCCTGCCAGCTTGCTTCCCATTGGATAAAGCGCGCTGGCTATTCCTGCCCCCTGTCAGCCAGCAGAAGATACATTGTTTCCTTTGTAAATAGCTGTGAAACCACAGGAATTTTTACGACCCTAGCTTGCAACAATGTTGCCTCTCTACTGAGCCAGTTTCTCCGCTTTTGATTTAATCTGCCGCTTTTGTGTAACTAAAGTTCCTGACCTCATACCTGCTTTGTATTTTGTGTTTGCATGTAATTAAAACATGTTAATTGCTTTTCTTGCTCCCCAATCTCAGACCCCTCCCCTTGTCACATAGAAGCTAGTTTAGGAAAGTAGATATATGGCCTTAGAGGTGGGTGAGGGTCATCTTTTGTTCACCAAATTTTGTGAGCAGAGATCACGAGAGGGTTTCTCCTCAAAACGATTGAGGGAAGGTAGCTGTTTAGATTGTAGGTCTGGCCAGACTATAAATTTGAATAGCTTTCCTTTGCTTGTGCTCCCAATAAATCACTTTGTTTTGATCGATTTACCTGTCTTGTTGTAAGTTCTTGGGATTTTCTAACACCTCTGCCAGAGAAACGTACCTGGGCACTCAAAATTTTGGGTAACAATGCTTTACCTGAAATAGCAAAATGTCTTAGGCCATCATTGGCCATGGAAAACTCCACTTGAGAAGAGCCACACCTTAAGAGATGCGGAAGGCAAGGCATAGCTGTGCTAATCTCCATCTTCTTTAGCACATAAGATTGTGAATACAATCAGGAGTACCCTGGGCCATTTGGGACAGCAGGACAAGTCCTGGTGCACCCCAGCAACTGGCACCCCCAGAGGCGGGCAGAATAATTACATCAATTCCCACTACAGCACCTAGCCGGAACCTTCCAGGCAACAGATCGCTGTTTCCATGGGGCAGTTATTGCTAAAGGAAGAAGGGTGCTCAAGCAGGATGACAGACAAGCAAGGATAACAATACAGTTTCCTGCAGCTATCAGTAACAATAGAATATTCAGATTAGTTTTAAATGTCTCCCTTTCAATCTCAAAGGTGTGAAGTAAAGCCCTTTCTGGCTTCTGATTATGTTTTTGTTTTCTGATATGCCTGAACCACAGACTAACATGGCTACTATTCCAAAAAAAAAAATTTTTAAATAGAACTAGTGAGAAAAGAAGACCCAGCTGTCAATTCAATTGGTTTCTGTCCTTCAAGCAGAGGAGACAATTTCTTTTTGTTTATCTCAGGCAACAAAATGATCTGGGTCAATTTTCTGGTTTGTTCCTGCAGAGTCACCAAGGTGTGGTGGGTAGTGTATCACACTAGTTTCAGCTACATTCAAATCCAATTCACCTACAATACCAAGTGGATGAACATGGACTAAACCCTATCTGTCAGTCTAACACAAAGTTCCTCAAACCTGACTCTCCAGGTGATCTTGTACTTCAACTCCCAGAAGCCCTGATCAGTAGGTGTACAGACTTGGGCATCTGGTAATTGAAGTCCAAGAACATCTGGAGAGTCTGGTTTGCAGACATCTGGTCTAACCTATTTGAGAGGGTTGTTAAAAAGAAGTGGATGACAGAGAACTATGTCTATTGTCCCAAGTTCCTTCAGGAAAGAATGAGATTTTTTTAAAATTAAAGTACAGTGGTACCTTGCTTAAAAAGCATAATGCATCCCACGGGATTGCTCTTTAAGCGATTTGCTCTTTAAGCAAAACACTTGGAAAAAGTGCCATTGCTGCCATTGTAAGTGACTGATTGTGACTTTTGGTGTGTGTGTGTGGGATTGTGAACCCTGATTTAGTTGTTAAGCGAGTTTTTGGTTGTTTTTAGTTGTTAAGCGAGGGTGACCATTAGAGAAAATTCTGCTCTTTAAGTGAGTTAGTGTCTAAGCAAGGCGCTCTTTATGCTAGGTTTTACTGTAAATAAATATATTAATATCACATCAACATCTGAACAAGTATGCCAGGTGTAATAGGTTGGGGAAGGTATCACTTTTCATATCTTTGGCTCCAAAGAGTTGGAAAACTTTGGCATTTCAAAGACACAAGCACAGAGGCCCAAATGTCTACAGCTCGCATTTTGGATCAATACTGCAGCCTCTCATTTGTTTCTGAAACAGTCTCCTAGTCAACTTGGCTGCAAGAAACCCATAAAAAACATCTCCAAGAGATTTTTTTTGTACTGAGTAATGTTCTCTTGGACTCCGAGTGCCCATCTCTGCCTCCAGAAATGACTGCTCATTGTTTACAGCCTTTATCTCGACACCAGGAGTCTCCTTGGTTCTCCTTGAGTGATGCCGCCGGTTCACAGCAGGGGGAGGCGGGAGGAAAACATTACGGAAAAGGGAAGCTGCCTTTCATTACCAGACCCCGAGTCGTGCTCATCGTTAGTGCAAGCAATGCTCACTCAAGTAAGCAGAACATCCCTTAAAAGCTGGAACATGCTGACAAGTGGCAAAAAAAAAAAAAAAAAAAAGGGCAAGCCAGTATGATAAGGCAAAACTGCACATCATGTATAGATAGAAATGTGTAGAATAAAAATCCTGCCTCCCTACTTCTGTTTGTCTCTGTTTCTTTTCCTGTCTCTCTCCCTTCACTTTAGTTGAGTTTCTGAGCTGAGCCTCTGATGTTGAATTCGGTAGGTGGGCAAAATTGTAAGGCAGGAGGGAGTCCTTCAAAGAGCTGGATACCCACCCTCCCCAAGCCCAAAAACAGGCTTTTTATAATACAGTTTACAGTCGACATGGCCAATGGTCCTGCTAGTTGAACAATTTCTATGAATTACAGTCCAAAAAATAATTTTTCCAATGTTCTGCTGGGCTCATTTATTGAGGGATTGATAGTAATAGCATTGAAACATATACTGCCCCATGGTGCTTAGGTAGTCAGCGTTCCCTCCCTCCAATGCACTGGTATTTATTTTTGCCAATTTTGAAAGGATGAGACAACCTTGTGCCCATTGCGATCAAACTCAGATCATGCTACAATATTTGGCTACAATACTGCAGTTTAACCACTGCGCTACAGGATTATCTGTGATAGTAAAGGTAAAGGTTTCCCTTGCTCGAAAGCCAGTCATATCCAACTCTAGGGGTCAGTGCTCATCACTGTTTCAAAGCCAAAGAGCCAGCATTGTCTGCTTCTGCAGACATTTCCGTGGTCATGTGGCAGGCATGATTAGACACTGGAGCGCACAGAATGCTGTTATCGTCCCACCGAAGTGGTCCCTATTTATCTACTTGCAATTTCTTGCTTTCAAACTGCTAGGTTGGCAGGAGCTGGGACAGAGACAGGAGCTCATTCCGTCCTGCAGTACTCGGGAATCGAACTGTTGACCTTCTGCCTCCCAGTCAGTGTCTTAGCCACTTGAGCCACTGCAGTGATAGATAACTGGAATTCTGAATTGGTTCTCATAACACAACAGAAACCAAAGCAGAAGAAACAGAAGTGGATAGTGATCATGGGTTCCCTAGCCCCAATCTGTGAGGGTCTCCCATGGGTTCTTTCCCCTTTAGCAAGCCTGCCAGATAGTTGCTGTTTTAAACTTTTGATTCTCAGCCTTTGCCCTTGTTTCCTGATCTTTCCCTTTCCACAAATCTTTGAATGATTCTTCTTTTAGTTGTTCTCACTAGATGCCTTCAGCATTTCTGCAGGACTGCTTCGAAAGGAAGGAAGGAAGGAAGGAAGGAAGGAAGGAAGGAAGGAAGGAAGGAAGGAGAGAGTTGTATCTGTTTTCAAAAGGAGAAAAAGAAGGGCATAACATTTCTTTGTTATGACCCATATACCGATTGCTTTCTTTTTCTTACATGACAACAGAAGAGCAATCTATACAGGGCAAAGAGCACATACCGATAAGTAACTCCAAGAAGAGTTTCTTGGAAATCTTGCAAAGAGAATGTTTGTGAATTTCTGTTCACTGGGTTTCTGATTACATAGATGCAGGTACCCTCCATCCAGGTGCTTCAGTCAAGGGCAGAGAGGACCCTCTCTCCCTCCCTTTCCCTCAGCTTTTGATTCCAAGAGTATACAAGCTGGGACATGCAGCAAGGTGATAGGTGTACACCCGGGAGTTTATGCCTTCTGGCTACAGTTTAGCATGTGTAGAGGAAGCATATCAGCAATGTCTGCATCTGTTTTGGGGGGCTTTTATGGATGACCTACAGCAAACCAACTCTCATAGGAACACTGGTCCCACAGATGGTGGCACTTTGTTTATACTAGCTGAAGTACTGTAGCAACTATTATGATGAAAGGAGCAAGCATCATCAGTGGCTTTATCTTATTTAAAGCTGATATCTTGAGGTCAAACCATTCATCCCCTGGGAATGCTGAAAGGTATTAGTTAAAGACAGAAACTCCTGCATTTAAGTTCTGTGAAGTGATTTATATATTACAGAGGTAACACAAGAATAATGTTGTTGACTGACAATTTTTCTTCCACTTCAGGTCGGCTTCTGGTTGCTTCGATCTTCTTGATTCTGTTAAGTTATATTTAGCAGCAGGACAGTAAAGCAGGAAAGGGTTTTAAAGGCAAATCTTAGTTCAAATGCAAGTTCCCCCAAGCTTTCTCCCTGTTTAAGGTCAGGGAAATATACATGTGATCAAGATTCTTGGTGAGATTGTTTTAGAAAGAAGTACAGTTAAAGTCTTTTAAAAACCTTTTAGGCCTGTTCATGTGACCCACAAAATAGAGGAGCTCAAATAGACATCTTTCTTCTTCTAAAGGCAAAAAACAAGGGAGAGAAGACCAGAACATGTAAAAAACCTTAATACATGCAAATAGGTCAAATGACCCCAGACGCAGGAAGACAGGAATCTTTCCAATTGGTTACCTAGGGGCAAACTACATAAAACAACTTCCTTTATGTCAGGCTATATTTCTGTCTCTATGGTTCACCCAATGAATGCTGGGTTGTACTACAATACTTAACAGATTCCTTGTTTGGCTCCCTCAGTATTTATTATCTCATTGGTACGGAAACTCTTCTGACATGTTCTGGCATTTCTTACCCAAACTATGGATCTTGACTCTGTTGCTTCTCATTCTTTCTCTGAAAAGAAGTTGAGGCTTGTTGGCTGGGTCTGTCTTTGTCTGTAAAGCACTGCATTTAATTCTGATAGAACAAGAATGTCTGAAATGCTTCCGAATAGATGAGAATAATCATCCCCACCATAAAAAACAAAATAAGCACCCAATTTCCAGCAAGTATAAGGCCAATTTATAGTACCTGTATGCTTTGGTCATTCATCTTCTGCTATCTCTGTTTCTGCCACTTTGTACAACAGCACAATTGTCATAATCTGCTGCAACAATCTTTTTTTGGTAAATGTTTCAGACCTTGCATCGTATCAAACACAATGCAGCCCTTCACACACGTTCAGCTACAAAACCTCAGCTCAGGAAGAAGAAAACAAATTATTCTGCTTGGGGATATGACATTGCTGTGTTCCAGATGTTTAGCCAGGGATTTGGAGACAAGAGAATTGCTACAGTGATGAGTTGGAGAATCTGATTGGGGCATTTTCTGGACCTCCAAACAGATTTAGTCAAAGCTCAGAAAGTTTCTCCATTATTATTATTATTATTATTATTATTATTATTATTATTATTATTATTATTATTATTATTATTATTATTATTATTATTATTATTATTATTATTATTATTATTATTATTATTATTGGTTGAAAGGATTTTTCCTGGAGAAACTCCACTCAGGGGTTGCCTGAATGAGGCTCCTTTCCTGTCCCTAAGGGCAGCCCTCGGGTATCAAAATCTGACCTTCCAGTCTCCATGCTCAGCATCTTAACCACTAAGCCATTGGGAAAACTAGTTTCCCCAGTAAGAGAGACAGATGAATCCTCATGCACAGTAGACTAATTTCAACATTATGCAGGTTCTCCAACTGCTGACATGGGGGAGAGGAATAATTGGGTGTTGAAGATGATTACAAAGGAGGGATAAGCTGCTTGGTCCAATCACTGCTACTTGCTGTCATGAAACGACATCTTTTTCCTAATGTTCTCAAAGCTTGGAGAGGTTGTAGTTTAAACTAGGCCTCAAAAATGTTTGCTTCTCAGATTGCTGATTTGAGTTCTGAGTTGGATTCTCAAATTCCCAGAATTGAGGACCATAGGCCGAGGGTCGCTTTAAGTCCAGAGGGAAGAAGACATGTTCCTGTCCTGCATAATGGCAGGTAAGCCAGTACCCCTCCAGTTCCCCAGCTTACACCCCAAGAAGTTGTTCCATCCAGATGCCACCTGGAGTTTTGGGATGGGGGAAGACAAGCAGAAAGGGAACTGTAAGGCAGAAGACCCCCAAGTGATGTTTAGCCAGATGGAGGTGGAGGCAGAAAGGCCCATGGGGGGTGAAGCTTGTCCAGATGACCTCTGAAGCCCCACAAGCCCAGCCAAAGTGCCAGCAAGCCCCAAGCCACAAATAAGACTCCTTTGTGCTGAATTGGAGTCAGAGTTCAACTGCTCTGCAGTCAAGTCTTAAGCAGAGTGACCCATTTTTACTCAGAAGCAGTTCTGTGAAGTTTTTCCCCTCAAGGCCAGAAGGAGAAGGAAAGTACATTCTTCAGCTACAGTTTGTTTTCCTGCAGTGAAGCCCCAACTGCTGATTACATGTGCTGTTTTGGTCTTTGAAGACCTGGAGGTGTTGCAAATTGCCTCATTTTGTTTGAAATACCAGCCAAAGGGTGGAAGAGTTCCAACAAACCGAGAGTCATCCACATGTCCAAGGAAGAAAGTGTGCCGGAGTGTGTAGACTCTATCACACTGAAACGTGCAGACTGTCAGTTCCCGTAATGAGACAGGGGTCTCAGGAACTGGAAGGAAGGGAGCTGCATTCAAGATGCAGTGATCCCGAAGATATACTGCCCTTTGTAAGCCAAGGCGGGAGTGCCAGTGCTGAGTCGTTGGGAGTCATAGTGATAGCTGTGGGCAACCTGTTCCGCGACGAGGTCCCAACCAGAAGTTATCAGCAATAAAAGAAGACAGAAGCTGTCACATGCCAGCTGGCCCCCTATGCTCTGGTAACCTCCCTTAACCAAAGCCCCCAGAGGGCGGGCTGGCCGGCAATAAAAACTTTATAGCCCTTAGCTGCTTATCATCCACAAGGAGGTTTAATTGGTAGCGTGTTCAGAGGCTTGTGTGTGAAATGCAGTGTTTCTCTTACCCTTTTAGTCCAATGAAGACATGTTGTTCAAGCAATCGAAGATTTATTGATCAGGTATTTTCATCAGGTTCATAAAGCATAAAAGTCAGTAGATAAGTCAGTCCAATACAGTCCACAGATAATCTAGGTAACCATTTTGAAGGAGCAAAAATGCATAGCTCCTAGGGAAAGATTGTTAGCCCATAGAGATCCAGAAACGAACTCACAAATCAAAACAGGTCTTAATCCATGGAGAGACAGAAACGAACTCACAACTTCTCTGCAAACATGGAAAATTTGCCGTCAGGTGGTGTAGCTTTAGTCAATCAAGTAACAGAGAACAACAGAGAATAACTTTCTCAAAACAACACATTGTTTACACATGTGCACAGAGAGTGTTCTGGCACTTAGACAAAACATGGATCTCAGCTAGCTTAGAGAGATAAGGAATACTGAAAAACAGGCAGTCTTGTGACACAGCTTGAGGCTCAGAGAAGACAAAGGATTTTTTCTGAGGCCTATTTGAAACTACAACCTCACCAAACTTTGAGAACATTAGGAAAAAGATGTCATTTTCTGACAGAAGCCAATCTGGATCCTAACGTACAAGGAGGGAGATTGAAATTGCTGCGCTTTCTTGCGCTGAAGAAAAGCTACTGGGTGAAAATGCTATCGGAATTCTGTTGCCTGTTTTGTTCCAAGCCTCACTTAATGGTCACATGGGTGAGGGTGGTGTGGTTGTCTACCTTGAACTTTGCTTGATTAATACCTTGGAGTTTGTTTGCTTAATTTGTCTTCACTGGAGAAGAAAATGCACATGTTCCTGTCATCTGAAAGAAGAGGTAAAACGGGACTGTCAGTTCTGGCTGTTTGGAAGAAGGAGGGGGGAATTGTCATTGTTTCTTGTTAAACATCTGTTTGTTTGTCCAGGAGCTCGTAAAAGAAGCTTCTGGGCCATATGTGATTATACTGATTTGTTTTCCAATCTGAAAGTTGTTCTGTTTGGGCACAATATGTTCTGGAGGTGAGGGGGGGGAATGCCTTGGTAACCAAAAATGCCCAAGTGTTTTGTTCCAGCTAGGTTTTACACCTTAACTAGCTTGTTTGCTATGCAGAATGTAACTGTATCCCAAGTATACCTCCAGGAATCTGGAAGAAGCTTAATGCTGATATCCTACATATAAAAGGGTTTGCTCAATGCTTTGCTCACATTAGCAAATAGTGTCTTTTGGAAAAGTCTAGTGTAGCCAGACTTTCCAAAAGGGGGGGGGGTTGTCATGAAACGGCATCTTTTTCCTAATGTTGTCAAAGCTTGGAGAGGTTGTAGTTTAAACTAGGCCTCAAAAATCCTTTCTTCACTCCGTCTCACAAGACTATGTGTCATGAGACAGATTGTTTTCAGTTCAGTGTTCCCAGCACTCTTATCTGAGTTCCCAGATGCTATGACTACATGGTAGAGCACTTACTGTACACGTGTGTCAACAATCCTATGTTGTGGGAAAGTTTCTAAATGTCTCTGATTGGCCTAAACACGACACGTGGTTTAGAATCTCCATCTTGGAGAGCAGAGAGAGTTTGCTTTTGGATGTCTATGGGTTAACATCTATGCCTGTGGGACTATTCCTTTTTATCTTCAAAATGGTTACCTAGATTACCTAGGACTATTGCTCTGTTTGCTGGACTGTTTTATGCTACTGACCTATTCTTTATGAACTTGATCAATATACCTGATCAATAAACCTACATTTGCCTGAACAACATCTCTTCATTGGACTAAGGGGTAAGAGAAGCAATGCATTCACACACAAGCCTCTGAATACACTACCTGTTTAAACCTCCTTGTGGAAGAGAAGCAGCTAAGGGCTGTTTAGCTGCATTGCCGGCCAGCTTGCCCTTTGGGGGCTTTGGTTTAGGAGGTCCAAGGCAGAGGGGGCCGGCTGGTTTCGTGACACTTGCCAGGAGAGGTTTTATGGTAACTGATTGACTAATGTAGGAAATTCTAGAGGCCAGAGAGGGCTGGTCGGAGCAGGGGCTATGAGGAATGCTGTATTCATGAACTGCAATAGGAATCAGCCATAGTTCTGACTTGAGAGTAAGGACCTTAAATCATTTTATTCTCCAAAAGTGAAGACCAACTATACAATTTTGACTTGTCGCTCCTGTTTGAAGTTCATCGCTCTAGGTGGAGTGAGGTATCCACTAAGCATTAAGCCTAGATATAATTTAAAATGCTGTATGAAGTAGGAGACAGTTAGTAGCAGGACTTAGTTTCTTAGTGAATAGCACTACTTATTTTCTTAAGGCTGTAGACTTCATTGCTAGCTGTGTTTGTTCTATTTGCAAAGGTTTCCTACTAAATTTTCAAAGTTTTCCTACCAATAGCCGGAGGGAGAAGACCTGCAGCCTGGTGGGTGGCTGAGGACCTCACCGCCACCTCCGGGCCCCCACCAATGGCCAGAGGGGAAATAGTCTGTGTTTTCTTTTGGTTGTTTTGTTGGGTTATATTTTATGATTATTACTGAACTGTTGTTTTGATTGCAAGCCGCCCTGAGTCGCTAAGGCAAGTGGGCAGCAATATAAATCTGAACAAATAAATAAATTGTTTCCTACATTGTTTGAGCCAGTCAAAATTCAGATGCATTAAAAGCTAACCTCCTAATTGAGGTGGGCAGTTTATGCGTCTTCTTCTGCTGTATCCAAATCCGAATATTGGCAATCCTCATGGCAATTAGCTGTGAAGACTGTCCTGAGAATATAATGTAGTTTATGAGCCCCTAACCACACACCCCAAGAATCTATTTAGAAACCTTTAGTAACACCACTCTATTTTTCAAGTCACCTGAAAGATGAGCATTTCCATCCTGATGCATTAAATAAATAATGAAATTTCACTTCTTTTCAGGAATAAAAGCATCCATGGCTTTTATTTATGTTCCGGGCAAAATAAGTAAAGCAATACCCTTTGAGGTCAGTCTGGGATTCTGAAGTATTTGGTTCTAAATGAGCTTCTGTCTCTTCACTTTCTGACATGCTTTTAGCAAATAGGCAGGGACACAATAGGTTTGCATTATCATTGATGTTCACAGCTGAAATCAGTCTTCTAAAATTCATGTCTGTTTGTCCAGTTATTTAATTGAGCGCAGTACCAAGTTTTTGTAAACATTCCTACCAGGAATCTTGATATTGCAATGACAAAGCAAGAAAGTGGCTTTATTTTGGCAGTTCAGGGTTTGATTGGGACATGAAAGAAGAAGATCTTGATATTTGCTGTGGACTTTCATAGCATATGAGTTTCTTCACCCCTGGTTAAAATGAGATAATGTGAGCCATTGCTTCAATGCCAACAGTTCAATTTAGGGATGCAGTATTTTGCTAAACTCTCAGGCAATGAGAAAGCCAGGAGGAGGGACTTTGTGCAAATTAAGCAAAATTGCACAAATAAAATTAATGCAAATATTTTTTACATGAATAATGCAATGTACACAAAATAACAGTACCTACTCTTTTGTTGTATTGAATGTTACAGTCTAGAGGTCTTCAAGGGTTGCTTGCTTCAATGAGGTTTTTTTGACTTGTTTTCTGTGTTTGCATTACAAGACCAAGGAAAAAGATTGAGACCTTGGAAAGAAAAGAAAACTGACATCTTTTCTTGCTCTTGTCTAGGTGTAAGGAATTTTACAAGGGTTAAAAAGTCAGAATTTTCACAAAGCCAAGGTAACCTAAATCAACACAAATAAATAACTTGGGAAATACATCATAATTTGGACTGCTTTTGGAGCTGCCTGTTGTGATCTGGTTCCCAGTGATCACATGAAATATTTTGATAACCCTAGTTCACTCATAAATTGCCCACGCTTCATGTTGGGTCTGCTGTACAATCAAAACTATGTCAGTCAGCTTTAACAGTGCAAGGCGTAGAACAGTGATGGTAAACCTTAGCACTCCAGGTGTTCTTGGATTTCAGTTACCAGAAACACAAGTCAGCACTCCTGCTGTTCAGGCCTTGTGGGAACTGAAGTTCAAGAACACCTGGAGTGCCAAGGTCCGCCATCACTGGCGTAGAAGAACAGTGACATTCCACCAAATATTTCCTCAACGATTGGACAATGATCTTCAACTTCTTTTAATGAAAGGTGGAGGGCAAAAGAAAAAGGGGGCGGCCAAAAATGAGATGACTAGATGGTATTGTAGTGACAATGGACACAGAACTGAGTGAGTTGAGGAGGATGGTGGAGGACAGAAGTGCCTGGCAGACAGTGGTCCATAGGGTCACAAAGGGTCAGAATCGACTGTGCGACTGAACAACAACTTTCCTGAAACATCACAAGCATCATTGACAAGACGTTTTCTCTAGCAATGCACAGTCAATAAGTACACTTTAAATTTAAGAATACAAAATGACATACTGTTGAAAATGATGGAAAATCTAAGATGGAGAAAGACTATGTCTAGTCTTGCTTATAGGCCAAACTTTACTGGGGGCTGTCCATGGTACTGAAGCCTGTGTCCCAAACAGATTCAATTTCTTGGACAGGTCGCTTAAAGTTCAGACTAAAACCCATAGCTGATTTGTTACACCAATGAAATTGGAATCACCAAGCCTCCACTCAGTTGTTGTGTAGATTTTCAAGATCATGTAACAGGGATGGGAAGGGGAAGTAGGAAACTGACCAAAAGACAGTAGCATAATTTTCTGCTGCTGTGTTCCTGTTCTTAAAGAATGAGAATGTTAGGATGGTGGGACAGAAAGATTGAGGGCTTTTTGGATAAAATGTTCATGCTGACACTACAGGGGAAATAGTGCCATGTGTTGTAAGCTGGTTTAGAGCCAAGCAGGCTTGAAGAAGACTGAATGGAGAGTAAGGAGGGGCAACTAGAGACACAGACTTCAAGGAGATAAAGACAAAAAAGCATTTTTCAACCCCGCAGGAAGAGTGCCAGGGACAAGGGCTCAAAAAACAACGGCACAGGGCCAGGACTGAGTTGTTATAATCCCTCTGAGGATTCATTTGCCAGTTACTAAAGCAAAAGAAAGCGGTACGCTGAAACAGAGACTAGCTATTTTGCAGCAATTAGCTGTCAGTGCCTGCTGCTGACGTTGGAGGAAAGCCAAAAGCCGAGCAGTGAGGTACTTGGTAGAATAAGCACCCAGGTTCCCTGGAAGCCACAGTAGTGGGCAAAAACACAGATGCAGTTGCAGTTACAGTGATTGACAAAGCCGTCCTTTGGTGGGGCATTGACATCTGTTGTGGCTGTTTAGAAGTCCATTAGCCCAACTAGAATATTTACTTTGACCTCCTCTGGCTTTGAAGTGCTTTGAAACACATTTAGATGACAGACTGCAACTGGTTGAAACCTTTCCTCCCTGAGAACGCAGGGCATTTTGGAAGCCTCTGTGTGGCTATTCTCATGTGTGTGTAACAGAATTGACAGTGACCACAAAGTTACATTTCTTTGGGAAAAGCCATGATGACAGCAAGAAATGAGTTTCGGTTTGTCAAATAAATCAGGGCACATCATCCATACATTAGAACAGGGGCTCCCAACCTAAGGCAAGTGGCCTGCATCTGGCCCACGGTGACATTTCATGTGCCCCACCACCACCAAGGACATTTGAGAAACAAAATGCCTGCCCCCTTTGAAGCTGTTGGGATGAATGGCCACCCCATCATGCAGGCAGGACAAAATGGCCATCTGGCCCTTGAAGCTGACTGAGAGAGCATGACTCGGCCCCTGGCTTGCAAAGGTTCGGAACCTCTGCATTAGAAGAAGAAAAGCTGATTTGATCTGAGAGCCACCTAGATCAGGATTGTGTTCCCGAGTGGCCAAACAGATGCCTATCTGAAGGCCATAAGCATGATATCTATGCAACTGCAACAGCTCATTTATATTCCTCAGTTATTCTCTTTGAGAGGCATGTTATTTCTCATACTAGAAAAAAGCTATTAGACATCATGACTAATTGGTTTTGATAGCCTTTGCTTCCAGTCTCTTTTATCTCTGTCTTACCTGCCAACTGAATCCTCTTGCTTCAGTGCAAGCCCTGCCCGCTGAAGCCCTGCCCACTGATCTCTGCTACGATTATGTCTATGAACTCCAACCAGTCAGATGAATATAACTGTAGTTGTACCCCTCTGGATGAGGCCATTGAAGCTCAAGGAACTCTTCCCAGCAATCATTAAACAGGATGGAATGCCTAAAGAGGACATTCAGTAGGTGTCATCCTAAGACAGTGTTCTTCAACTGCCCATAGTATTTATTTGGATTTCAGTGGAAGACTATTTGATGAAAAACACATTCCTCTATCCTAGAAGGAGAACCTCACTGGGTGATTTTAAATTCTGTTTTCCACCATGCTTCTTGACCCTTCCTTGCCCTGTGGCCTTGACTCATGACTTGATCTTGTCTCTTGATTACCCTTTTTGTTCTGACTTACGAGTGTGTCTCTTACTCAGTGCAATAGGCTTCCCCACTGCTCAGACCATAGTTATGTTCCCTGTTTGTCCAACGGATGCTCAGTGGTGCTGGGGTGGCTGTCTTTCCATGCCTATACCATTCATCATGAGCAGTGCCTTCATTATCATCTTAGTAAAGGTCGCCCTTGCTCGAAAGCCAGTCACATCCAACTCTAAGGTTCAGTACTCATCTCTGTTTATAGCCAAAGACACTGTCTGTGTCTGCAGACATTTCCACGGGCATGTGGCAGGCATGACTAAACACTGGAGTGCATGGAACACTGTTTACCTTTCCACTGATGTGGTACCTATTTATCTATTTGCATTTTTTTGCTTTCAAGCTGCTAGGTTGGCAGGAACTGGGACAGAGATGGGAGCTCACTCCATTATCCAGCACTTCCTGACCTGCCAACCTTTTCAGTCATCAAGTTCAGCGTCTTAACCACTAAGCCACCACAGTCCCTTGTAAGATCATCATATTGCAGCTATTCAAACTCTAAGCAATAGAATTGCAAACAAAGCTCAATCAATCTTAGAGGTTCCATCCATCCACCCATTCCCCCACATCCTCCATGCCTCTATATCTGTACATGCAAATGCATGTCCTTGCTATGTTTTGTGGATTTGTTCCTATGGGAGCACATACATGTCATGAGACATTTCAGTCTACCAGAGCATTATGTAGATGATGAAATATGTGTGTGTGTCTGTGTCTGTGTCTGTGTCTGTGTGTCTGTTTGTTTGATTTTTACAGAAAGTGAAAAATCAATCCTTGACCTTTGGAGGAGTTTATGAATTCTTAGCAGGATAGTCAATACCATTGATTTCTCTCTTTACATGGGCTTCCCATGCATGCCTTCAACTAATGAAAGTATCACTTTTGAGGAAGAGGGCTATGTTCTGAGGTGGTGGCTGAGGGGAATACAGTCTCCAAGTTTGAACAGGGAATGAAATAATCCACATAAACAAACATACTTCTTTCCTGCAGGGGTTATGGATGTGACTGTACCTAGTTGAAACCAAAGGGGAGTGCAAATATCCAGCCGTCGAAACATAGAACAGAAGGGAATGTGTGTAACTGTCTTCCTCCTGCCTCACTCTGGCAGGCTTCCCACTGTGTGACTCACTGTAGGATCAGTTTCTCAACCACTGTGATATCAGGAGTAGGACCAGGAGCCTGCCAGAACTGGGGAAGTGCATGGTTTATACCTTTTCCTTTCTACTCTATGGTGAGGCATCAGAACACTAATACAAGATCAGCACAGGAAAAATATCCCACTTTATGGTGCAATAGTCCTTCCCTGCTGCAAAGTGTTGTTGTTTTTATTTCATAAATTACCTTCCAAAAGAGAAAATCTGCCCCCCCCCCCCCCATTTCATCCTATCCAATATTGCAGTTCTCCTTTGCTGTGAAGCCTATGGCTTAATACTTTAATACTTCCTTCTGGTCAAAAATGCAGCCAAAGAAATGGCAGTTGAATTTGTGTATGTTTTTCATATTTCATGGTGGTGCTTATTTCTCCCTACACTCCTACCAAATCAGAACAAATGAGTGCCTAGTGGAGAGAGTGCCAACCAACCTGGACTTCTAAGTATGGATGGGCAATGAGTCCCCTGATATGTCACAGCTGGCTGGGGTAACCAGAACTGATAGAAATTCTACTTTAGCAATTACTTGGTAAGCTGCAATCTCTGGTCCCTAGATATTCCACACAGCTTGAGGTTGGTAGCAATGCCTTGTGTCCCCTACAGAAGCTGCTATTTACTGATAGACTATGTCTGAATGTTGGAGTTCCATTCAGCAGCCAAGCCAATAGCCAAGTGTGCAATTTTGATGTAGCATGTTGACACTGTCTAGATCAGGGGTTCCCAACCTAAGGCCCATGGACCAGATGCAGCCCACGGCACCATTTCATGTGGGCCCTCAACCCCTCCAAGGGCATTTGAGAAACAAAATGGCCATGTCTTTGAAGCTGTTGGGACAAAATGGCCACCCCATTGTGCAGGCAGGACAAAATGATCATCCAGTCCTCAAAGGTGACTGAGAGAATGTGACCTGGGCCCTGGCTTGAAAAGGTTGGGAACCCTTGGTCTAGATCTTTTGGATTACATATACCACAACTGTCGGACATGCTGAATGTAATGAATCAAAATGGAGCCTTTGCTTTTAGTGGGTTTAAAAGGGTCACTGTGTTTCTGTACTTCCTGAGGAGAGGTGAAGAAAGTCTGAGGATATGACCTTCAAAGCCAGGTGAGAATTCCTTTGCTATTGAAATTTATAACAATTGCATACTGTGGGAATGGAAGGGCAGAAAATAAACATTGGATGTGGAGTCTTCTTGGTTAGGAGACAAGAACAGGTGGAATGAAATATGGAAATGGGTTTGCGTTATCTTACAATGTTGTAGAAGAAACACCATTATTAGTGTGCATGTTTGAATAGCAGGTGGAGACAGGAGTTACCTGTGCGTGCATGTGAACAGCAGTAGAAAGATGTAATCTTGATTTTGTTAGCTGGCTATGCCAGGAAATATAGATAGATATGCCTTTATTATTTTATCCAGGGAAAGGGGACATGTAAAAATGTTCCTTTCTATTCTTGTATTTTTTTGTGTGGTCCTATACTTTGATCTATCTTTTCTTCAAATAAAAGCTGATTTGTTACAGAATACAGTGTACTTTCGATATAGAGCATAAGCTGGTGGGAGATGTCCAGTTCCTTTATTTCTGCATTGGTAGTGTTACATATTACTACCTATTTTACATTGCTATTTCCTACCTGATTTGGCTGGTTAGGAAGCATAAACAGCCAGTGATTGAAACCTATCATAGATTATTCTAGCCTGGAGCAAAACCACATGTACTCTGAAGCAGCAAAATGTTTTATGCTGGCTTCCTGAATGGGTGAAGGTCTCTGTCAGATGGAACGAATCCTATGGTAGTGGGATAATGGAATTTGTTATCTTTACACTGGCTGGGCTAATGGGAGGTGCAATATGATGATCTGGATGATGCCAGGTTGCATCCTCATGTTGTAATCCCTTTGGGCAGCCATCATTTCATCCTTTGTGAATTTCCACTCCATTTTTTGTCCCAATCATTTGCAATGAAAACAGACTTTGCTTGCTGAGCTGTCCATGGTGCTGATCCTTCCCCCTCCCACTTCCCTCCACCAAATGAGCAAAATATCTCTGTCTAGCCTTCACTGACACTTTTGCTTAGCTGTGCAATTAAAATTTAATGTCCAATTTATTATACAAAGACTGGTTTCTTTGTACGTCTGCCAGCACAGAAACTAGAAGATTTCATGTAAAGCTAGACGCAGATGCATGGATGGTTGCTCCCTTTGTGTTGGCCAAGAAGGAAAATCTTGTGCGACATATAGGCTTTGACCTGACCCTTGCCCTGGGGCTCTTCAGTTCCTTCCGAGCTTCCAAGACCAGCCAGCTCTGTGGAACTCCCCAAGACTCTGAGTATAGGAGGCCTAAATGTCGTCCTGCAAAAACCTGCAGCAACCTGAGGCTTACCTGTATTAATAGAACTCAGCAAGTATTGTGGAGAGTAGTATGTGGTATATGTGGTAGCATGTGGCTTATGGCTTAACTCTTGCCTTACCCCCTTTTCTAAAGAACAGACGTTGTTGATGAATTAAAGATGTTTATTGGTCTCGAAGCATATTGTAAAAATAACAGTTCATTTGTTGGTTCAGGATACACAAATACAGCAAAAAAAGAATACTGATCAAAAAGTACAATTAGGAAAACCCATACTCAGGCCTTCCCCCAGAACCAAAAGGAAACCCTGATGAATAGGTAATCATGCCTAAGCTTGGGTTGGAGTCAGGACTCAGTGGTATAGTCCCTCTTTCCCTTCTGAGGTGTAACTCTCAGAAACCCCAAAGACAAAGAATTCTGAAGAACTCAGAAAGCTTCCTTATTTGGTGAATTTATGATGGTTACTAATAAAAAGCATTGCCACCTGTGGGTTGTGGGTTTTGTAGTTCTAAAACTGTACTACAAGCTCATTATCCCTGTGCACTTACTGTTCAGGTGAGAATGCAAAATACTACCACATGTTACACCCATGCTGCCCATTGGCTATCCTTGGAGCATGCTTTTTTCCTGCTCCTGAAATATGAAGAGGCATGTGTGAAATGGACCATGATAAACAGGGAACTCTCTGCACCCCTGAGAAACCAACGTTAGTTTAGATTTGGCTTGGCAGGGAATGGGATTTGGATGAAATAAGATGAGAAAGATATTACTGCAAAACTGGTATTGATTTTCGAGTTTGATTTTTGTATCCTTATAATGCCTTCCTAGGTGGTACTTTGGTAAACAAATCCATTATTACAAAGCCTCCACAAGAGACCCAGAACTTTCCATCACTGAGAAAACATGAATTCATGAAATGGAATTGCCTGACACATTTGCTTACTAGGTGAATAGAAGGAACGGCTGGCATGTCAGCCAGCTAATTCTGAATAGCATTCTGAGAATTATATGCTGAGATGCCCTACAGAGCAAGGAAATACTCCAGATTTGGACATGCTCATCTCTTATATCTCTTTCTTATGGTTTTCTGCTTTGCCCATGCTTTCCCAAATTGATACTCTCCTCCTTCTTTAAGTGACATATTTGATTCATAATATTGGCTATCTTCAAGGCGATCAGTGATGAAGATTGTCCTAGGAACAATATAATGCAGTGACCTTCCATTTGCCTTCCACATTGTGGCATGGCACCCATACCACTGATCCTCACAATGTCCTCATTGGCCCCAGGCAGATATTGATGAAGTGGCTGCCCTCCATCAAGATGGATTCAAGTAGGGTTTAATCCACTTGGGGACCATCACCCTTCCCTGTGAACTTTGCCACACAAGGCTGTTAGTCCTCAGGGTTGTCAGGTTAGTTAATGGGCTTTGAGTTGCTGGCATTACGTTTTTTTCGATTACCATAGCAAAATAATCTGGCCAGACTGTACCTCTAGTTGTGTTTTACTACAATTTCCATAAGCCATTATTTATATTTATTTATTTATTTCTCACACTTGCTAACCCGCCCCAATCTGGCAATATGAAGCGCCAGACAGATGAATGTCACCAGAATGAAAAAAAATTCCTAGGTGGTAGTATAAGAAGTGGACTTGGATTATTTAGGCATCAGTCTCCATAATTTATTGGAGTATGACTCCCAGTATCCCTGCCATCATACCCAACAGTGAGGGATTGTGGGAATCATAGTTTAATATTTCCCAATATCTGGAGAGCCATTATTGTCCCCTCTAAAAAGGTAACCATGTTGAAACCAAAATCCTTTAGAAGATTACAATCCATATTTGGCTTTGCACTAGCCTTGTCTGCCTGACCTTCCACATACTGAGCATATGAACATCTAGATTCAATTTTGTTGGCTGCAAATCCCATTAGCTTGAGTCTGCATGAACAAAGGCCAGAGGAAACGGGAGTTGTTACACACTGAGCCCTGAAAGACTCCAAACTGGCTAGGGAAAATAGGTTTGGGAACACACACAATGGCTACAAAGGTACCCTTGATAGCATACTAAGCCAGCCTCAGTGCACCAAAAGCTTTACCCTCCATTCTTTGATTTAATCTGACAATTTAGCTTGCCTTGCCTACTGTCTTTCCTAATATATTCACTTTTGTTTGATCTCTTACAAACCTTCTCTCTCTGATCTCTTGATGAAATAATAAAGCCAAGCCCTTGGAAACAAAAAGGAAAGAGAAAGGAAATGCTCTAGAGGAGCTTCTAAATGGGGCAGGGGAAAGTGTTTTAAACATTTAGAGATTCTTAAATGAGACACCTTCTCCTGGAAGCAGACTGTCGATAGTCTTGGCTATTTGCTTATTTCTCTTCTTTCATGAGATACAAGGGCCATAAACACTTGGGAACTTACTGAGAGCTCAGCTAGTTATCCCCATATATGTAAATTATGTGCCACTTCCCTAAAGAAACATTTCAGATCAGATGGAGGTGAAATGGTGATTTATTCTTAGAAACATCCATGGCAGCTTCTTGGCAAATAGTTACCAGCATACTGCATATTAATTTTAAGATAGCATAACTCCGGGAACAGGTGTGTGTGTGTGTGTGTGTGTGTGTGTCAGATGGCTGGGAAATTTATTTCAGCATGGATGGGGTTCTTAAACTGTCTACTGCAAACAATCTCTCACAGCACCTGCCTGGTAAATGGTAGGTTAGAGATCAGTTTGCTGTCATCATTATAGGCACAGGAAAAGCTGTCTTTGGAAACGTCTGGAGCCCCTTCATTTCACAAGGGCAATGGATTGTATAAATAACATGCAATAAAGCAGTGATATACTTGTGCTGACAGTCTGATAAGTTTTGACTGACTTTAAACTGTCATTTGGCCTCTGAAGTTCCTCCATTTCCTAAAAAGAAGAAGAGAATAGGACCATTTTTAAAGGGTTTTCCCCACCCCCTTCTGACAACTTTTTCCTTCCATGCATTCAGGATCAAGAAATGAGATCTCAACCCCTTGAAATCTCTCTCGCCACACTCACGCTCCTTTCTCAACTTCTGGCCTGCATTTGAATAAAAATGACTTTATTCTGCAATGGATAGTTTGCTGGTCTTCTGCTGTGGATGCTCATTAAAAAAAGTGTGTTTCTGCAGGTGACCCTGTGAATGAAAAGCTTTTCAGCGAACAAATGATCAAGTCTTTCATGAAAATAAAAGAGCATCCTAAAGTACTCATGTGTATATATTATTTTATTTCTAGCTCATTTGCCTGCCTCTAAAATTAACTTTAGTTCTTGTAAAAGGTATAGGACTTTGTCCCATAATTGTCCATCTCGGCAGGCAATGGGCTATTTTCCTAAAAGCGTGCTTCCATCCTACAAGAGATGGCAAGATGAAGGAGAAAATGGATCTAGTGGAAGATAAATAATCTCTCGACCTCATCCAGATAATTAAGAGTCCAATGTTACTTATAGATAAAATTCATCATCCCCATCCATGATGCCTCAACTCCAGGTTTTGGTGGCCAAAATTCCCTACTCAGAGTAGGGGAAGTGCATGCTTTAGAGAGTTGATCTGGATTGTTTATCACATGGCCCAGGCCGAATAGTCACACAACCTGACACATGGAAAGGTAACAGTGTTCTGTGTGCTTCATCATCTAGTCATGCTTGCCACATAATGTTGATGATGATAACGACGACCACCACCGCCACAGCCACCATAATCACCATCACCATCACCATCACCATCACCATCACCATCACCATCACCATCATTATTATTATTATTATTATTATTATTATTATTATTATTATTATTATTATTATTATTATTATTATTATTATTATTATTATTATTATTAGGAGGCAGATTCAGACAGTGCTGGCTCTTTGGCTGTAAACAGAGATGAACCACGTACCCTAGAGTTGGATAGGACTTACTTTTGAGCAAGGGAGACCTTTACCTTTATGTTTACTCTCCTGTAAAGTTCATTTCGGAGTCTACAACCTCCTCTTGGAAGTTTTTAAATGGTTCAGAAATATTTAAAAGGTCCTGAGAGTATTGAGCTTCTCCTACCTCTAATGGCAGAAAGTGAAGAAGACCTAAAGAGCCCCTTGATGAGGGTGAAAGAAGAGAGTGAAAAAGCTGGCCATCACTCCCTGGAAAATAGAAGGGGAGGAAATGGAAGCAGTGACAGAGTTTACCTTCTTGGGATCTAAGACTGCTGTAGATGGTGACTGCAGCCATGAAATAAAAAGACACTTGCTTAGTGGGAGGCAAGCTATGAGAAACCTAATCAGCATAATAAAAAGTAGAGACATCATCCTGCCAACAAAAGTCCAAATAGTTAAAGCAATGGTCTTCCTAGAAGTAATGTACGGCTGTGATAGCTGGACCATAAGGAAGACTGAGCACAAAAGAATAGACACCTTTGAACTGTGGTGCTGGAGGAGACTCTTGAGAGTCCCCTGGGCTGCAAGGAGATCAGTCAATCCTGAAGGAAATTAACCCTGACTGCTCATTGGAAGGACAAATGCTGAAGATGAAGCTCGAGTACTCTGGCCACCAAATGAGAATAGAGGACTCATTTGAGAAGGCTGTGATGCTTGGAAAGATCGAAGGCAAAAGGAGAAGGGGGTGGCATAGGATGAAGTGGATGGATGGAATCATAGATCTGATAGGTGTAGATCTGGGTGGCCTGTGGAGGATGGCAGAGGAGCCTGGTGTGCAGTGGTCCATGGGGTCACAAAGGGTCAGACTCAACTGTGTGAGTGAACAATAGCAAACCTCTTCTTATATGAAAGGATGGTGACCAAACTACTGGATAGAAAACTGTCCCTCAGTAATCCAGGCAGAGATCTGCTGATGCCGAGAGAATGATGGCTGATACAGAGGGCTGTTAAATGGGGAAAATAGCTTCACACACCAATATATATCCAGATCTCTGCTTTAGACCATCTATTGACATGGACTGATGCAATGAATCCTTCAAATTATGCCCCTCCTTCTCACTCTTGACCTATATAACAGGCCCAGATAATAGGTAGCAATATCCAGTAGGAGTCACCTCTGCCTTCTTTACCCTTGTGTAAATCACATTATATGTCATTTCAATTGGATATGGCTGTCAATGGCTGCATGATGGCAATACAGCAGCAATCACCATTGAATAGTAGAGTTAAATTTATAGATGCATTTCCCAAGCACTACATTCATATTCTAGGGTAAACAGCAAATAAAAAAAAATGAGGAACTGAATCACATGGATGTGCTTAAGTAGCTGTACCTTTCTCCTCCCAACCCATGTTCAACCATTTTTATCTTTAGTTCTTTTCTGACTCTGTCCTTCTCTTGCTGACAGTCTTTTAGATAGCATTGATTTATTTGTGCAGTATAGCACCACACACAGTTATGACACTGTATAAACAACAAGAGGCAGTCACAATTTCCCTGAGTAATGAGATATCTAGAGGGGAAGATAGAAGGGCTTAGTTCCCTCTGGATTAACAAGAGGCTGCACTATTGCCTTACTCTCTTTAGTCTCTCTTTATTTACAAATATATGAAAAGACCATAATGGGAGAAGAATCTACTAATCCTAAACCAAATTATCCCAAACCAGTCAATGTCAATTTCATAAGCATTCAGTTTAGAGCTTGTAATCATCTTTTTGTCCTACAAGAAATACAGTTCTACAGCAGCAAAAGGAAGCTTTTCCAGACTTGTTTCTAATTAAATTTCACTCAGTCCAGTTTCTGCATCATTCTGCCATGGGGAGGAGGTAAAAACCCATTAAAAGTGTGCATCAACCTGGCCCTGTTTTCACCAAGGTGCACATTTTATATATTCCATTTACGTGCTGCCTTTCCAAGCTGACATCTGAAATTGCCACTCAAGGTGGCTAATGACCATCATTAACAGTTTAAACCAGAATAAAAATAGATTAAATACAAATTAGCTGGTTGGAAAGCTCAGTGAGTTAAGAAGTTGGGAGTTTGATTCCCCCCAAGAGAAAAGCCAGCCTGTATAGCCTTGGACTAACTACAAGAAGAAAACGTCAAATCAAGTTTGAATATTGTTCATCTACGAAATGTTCCCATTGGTTAGAATTGATCTGATGGCACAATTACATACAAATTAAACACTGATTAAACAATAGAGCTAACAAAACCACAACAATATATATATGCTTGGTTGGGAGGAGCTGGGACAGATGATGGAAGCTCACTTCATCATAGAGCACTTTAGTCTTGAATTGCTGACCTTCCAGCGTCTTAATGACTACTCATTGGTCCATGCAATTTATTTATTTATTTATTCATGCCAAAAGCTGCATTGACAAATGTGGAACATACACAAAGCCTACAAGATAGGCCACCCTTGCTCAATATCCAGTTGTATCCGACTCTAGGGTTCAGTGCTCATCTATGTTTATAGCCAAAGAGCCAGCACTGTCTGTGTCTGCAGATGTTTCCACGGACATGTGGCAGAATGAGTGCACAGGATTCTGTTTACCTTCCCACTGAAGTGGTCCCTATTTATCTACTTGCAATTTCTTGCTTTCAAACTGTTAGGTTGGCAGGAGCTGGGACAGAGATGGGAGCTCTCTCCATCCTGCAGTACCTGAAAATCGAACTCTGACCTTCCAGTCAGTTAGTTCAGCATCTTAAACACTTGAGCCACCACAGTCAGATTAGCATTGACCTAATTAGCATTTTGATCTGAGAAGAGTGGATTAGGTAAAACCTCCTAAAATGAAATTGTTCAGCAGGTTGAATCTTCTCACTAAAGCAGACACTTAAATTCTGATGTGGTTCATCTCCATACGGTAAACATATCATTTTGAGATAGGAGAGGTTGTTCTCACAGGTTATATGCACTTTTTTGATATTTATTTTTATTCCTTTCTTGGTGTGCTCAAAATGTTAAACTACAGCAGGTCTTGTTTTGTTGCATGATCTATTAAAAGCAGAAGCATTGGATGGGTTGTTCTCATCTTTGTGATCAATCAGAACGATGATCTTTTGTGTCATTCTTGCCACGTGTTAGTACAGGGAAAATGGTAAAGATGGTAGTTCTCTGCAGACATTTTTCAACAACTGGTGTAAAACACACTCAGTGTTTCAGTCTCTCACTGGAGATAAGATGCCTTGACAACTTGAAAGGTCCTAAACGGATTGTCTCACCACATTAACACAGCCTGTTTTGATCAGACCTTTCACCAACTGTAAGATTTTATTTTCACATCTCTGAGACTGCTTCACCAATGTTTCTGTGCCCAAATTTCAACACTTCAGTGAACATATTCCCCTGCTTCTCCCATGTGCAGAAGGTTATCTCTGCCCAAAGGGAAAGAAGAGAGATTCTTGGCTGCTAAAGAAAGTTCAACCCTCAGGATTTCATGTCACTTGTTTACAAGATTTTGTATCTTTCCTTGGAACATAGCAGTTTTCCTTGTCTTTCAAAACGTTTTGTAAAAATGTGTAATATGGATTGGCTTTTTTGCAGTAATTGAGACAGCCAGTTGCAAGATACAGAACCCCACAATATGTTGGGTTTCAAAGTATGCCATTTCCTCTAACACGCTGAGAATTATTCTCATAATATTTGTCTGCCTCACCTGTCAGGGACTGTGGCAGCTTACTGGTTAAGATACTGAACTTCATGACTGAAAGGTTGGCAGGTCAGAAGTTCAAGACCTGAGTGCTGCATGATGGAGTGTGCTTCCATCTCTGTTCCAGCTCCTGCCAACCTAACAGTTTGAAAGCAAGAAATTGCAAATAGATAAATAGGGATGACTTTGGTGGGAAGGTAAAGTGTGTTCTGTTCACTCCTGTGTTGAGGCATGCCTGCCACATGTCCACGGAAATGTCTGCAGGCACAGACAGCACTAGCTTTTTGGCTATAAACAGAGATGAGTGAATAAAATTGTCTATTTGGGACGTACAGCATGTTATATGAAAATTGGGATCCTAAGGTAGAGATTAAAATATGAATGGAAAAAGCAAGATCCACCTTCATAAAAATGCAACATTTGTTATGCAATAAAGATCTAACTCTCACTACAAAGATCCAAATAGTGAGATGTTATATATTCCCAATGTTGCTATATGGCAGGGGTGCCCAAACTTTTCAGACAACATGATTCCTCCCACCAGAAGTGCAAATAAAACGTGCATGCATGGGTGCAGAATGCTGCTGTAAATGACTCACGGCTGTCGTAAATGTGTATTTATGACAGCCACGGATCATTTACAGCAGCGTTATGCACCTGCATGGGTGCATTTTGTACAAAATGAGATGGCTAGATGGTATTGTAGACACAATGGGCACAGAGCTGAGTGAGTTGAGGAGGATGGTGGAGGACAGAAGTGCCTGGCGGACAGCGGTCCATGGGGTCGCAAAGGGTCGGAATCAACTGTGCAACTGAACAACAAAAATGCACTTTTTACTTCTGCTTCCAGGAGAAGAGAGGGCTTGGATTAATTGGTGCCGCGGGCCATAGTTTGTGCACCCCTGCTATATGGAGTCAAAGCTTGGACAATGACTAAAGCACCTGTAAAGAGAATTGAAGCTTTTGAAATGTGGATCCACCAACAACTGCTAAGTATCTCATGGGTTGACCATGTGACTAATGTAGAAGTGTTATTCCAGATTTATAAAGAACAAGAACTGTTTAAGACCATTAAGCAAAGAAAGCTCCAATACCTTGGGCATAAATTGTCTTATTCCTCCATAAGGGCTGGGACATTAAGCCCTTCTTTGAAGTCCTTGTCCTGATATAAGCATAAGGCAAAATGTGTTTGTTACACTGCAACTAAAAACTGAAAGTGATAAAACTGTTCCAGACTGATGAACGTCTGAGATTTATCTGTTGAATTGTACTGAAATGTAATTTTATTTGTCTGGGATTATGTGAGTAAATAAATTCAATTGCTTGGCAATAAATTGCAACAACAATATACAGATATCAATACAAAATAAATTCAGAGTCAATTTTTGCAAAAGTATACCTCAACCATAGAGGGAGAGAGAAAGAGACAGTGAGTGAGTGAGCAAAACGCTCGCTAAAGGACCTTTCATGTTTCATTAGCCTCCTGCTAAATATCTGCAAATTTATTTTTCTTCTACATTGGATTTTTCCCCCCAATTTCATATTCTATTATGACAAATATTAGGAAGGTAAAAATAAATGAAAGCAACCAAAAGATTGGCAGTCCCTAGAGATAAAAGTATTGGGCTTTGTTGACGGAGCTAAGTTCTCTGCTGAGAACTCTTCTAGGTTCCGCAATTGACACAATTCTGTGCCTGTCTAAATGAAGTCATCTGTCATGCTTTGTAACACTCTGATTCAGATCAGGAAGAACAAACATGTTAGCACACCATAGTAGAGAAGATACAAAGTTTGCCTTTTGTTTTTGAATAAGACCCTTCCCATCAAAGGTGAGGGGGAAAAGTCACTTGGAGCATTCTGGCTGGATCAGTGATTTGGATTTTTGATTTCCCACTGTGCTTCCTTAGAGAAGAGCCAGCCTGAATAGCCTTGCACAGTCCCAGGGCACTCAAAAAAAAAAAAAAAAAAGGAACAGTAAACCAATTCTGATTTTATTTACCTGGAAAACCTGAAAAGGGTTGCTATAAATCAGAATTATCCTGCTATGGTAATAGAGTAGACTATACTGCCCGTGACTCAACAATGATTGTCAGGTGGTGGTTAACTAATCTGATAACCCTGAGGACTAAAGGCCTTGAGTGGTGAAATCTACATGGAAGGGTGATGGTCCCCAAATGGATTAAATCCCACTTGAATCCCTCTTGATGGAGGGCAGCAGCTTCATTAATACTGGGTTGGGGCTGATGAGGACTTTATGTGCCAAAAAGGTTCAGAACCAGAAAGTGATACCTAGAGCTGGAAGAGCTGGTATAGGTGTCATGCTGTCATGCAGAAGGCAGATGAAAGGCCACTACATTATATTCTCAGGTTTCCAGCTGACATGGTCAATATTACTGTCTTTCAATGTTCTTGAATCACTGTATTTGTTCACCTGCAACAATCACTTCATAGAAAAATAAATTTTGGGAGATATTTATCTGACATCATGACGACACGCAGTCCACTGAAGTTGTCATTGTTTCAAGATTTAAAAAAATACTTGTCATTTGTGTTTAGTCCATTTGGTGTTGAGAATTCTTAGAAGACAGGTAGAAGGAAAATAATTACGCTTTCTTACATAACATTGACAACTAGTCTATGTCCCTCCTCTATATAGTAAACTGAATAGAAGAGCAGTACAGTACAGAAGAGGAGTCGCAGTGAAGTGAAGCAGTCATTTCCAAATCACATTGGCCACAATACTTGAATGAATTAGCTTGCTGATAATTGACTATTGTGCAGGGGTACACAGAAAGAGCCTCCTCAAAGACTGTTGTATTTTTGAACCACAATCGGAGGTACCCTGGTAACGGCCACCTTGTATTGCCAGATAATCTTTCTCACACTAGGTTAGGCAAAAGGATCTGCAGAATGAACTCACCCAAAGGTGTCTTCATTTTGCTAATTTCACATCTAGCTTAGACATGAAAGAAGAAGACTATTGTGTGCTGTGTCATCTATGTTATAACTTCAAACAGTGTTCTGTGTTCCAAAAAGCTGCAGAAAATTGTACCACTGTTGTCATACATGCTACATGACCCTGCATATATTGGTAGTAAGGTTGCATATCTTTATTGGAGCAGAAATTAATATTCAAACACATTTTTAAAATCTGATGAATAAACCCAAATTTGCCATCAGTTTTTGAGTGCAAAATTGGATCCCCAAATTCTGAACTGTATTGTTTTAGGCTTATTGGCATCCCGTGACACAGCTCTGGCAGTCACCTATTATGAAATCTCTTGAACTGGCAATGTGATTTGGAAATGCAAAATGCTATAGTATAGTGTGTGCAGATGTTGACCATTTGGTGAATCACTTAGGAAATTGCTCAACTTCAAGCTATAGTGGAACCAGAGGGAGTTACCTTTTGCAAATAATTATATTGTCATCAGAATTCAAGCTCCCCGCTCTACAATTATTTTTAAACAGCTACAAAATATGTTCTACCAATCCAGGAAGAGTTGAACTGAACAAACTTGGTCTCAGGGTATTGCAAGTTGGTTACAGCACTTTCCAGTCAAGGTGAAGAATCATTTTTTGTGTGTTAAATTTCTTTTCTTTCAGTAGTGATAGTATCCAACTAAATCAGATTGACAGATGCAACATCATCACATTTACTACAAGACTCCTAACTGTTTGAATTTCTATGAAAAGAGAAAGGAGCCTTAGAAGGAAAACAGTGATATCAAAGCTTCAACCAAACAAATTCACAAATATATATCAATGAATGTTTTCAGGGAATTTTTCCCTCCTTCTTGAAGTATAACCACCACTCTAGGCAAAGGTAATGGTAAAGGTCACCCTTGCTCAAAAGCTAGTCGTATCTGACTCTAGGGTTTGGTGCTCATCTCTCTTTATAGCCAAAGAGCTAGTGCTGTCTGTGTTTGCAGACGTTTCCGTGGACATGTAGCAGGCATGCCTAGACACCAGAGTGCACGAAACACTGTTTACCTTCTCACTGAAGTGGCCCCTATTTATCTACTAACAATTTCTTGCTTTTGAACTGCTAGGTTAAGCAGGAGCTAGGACAGAGATGGGAGCTCACTCTGTCATGCAGTACCCGGAAATTGAACTCTGACCTTCCAGTCAGCAAGTTCAGCATCTTAACCACTTGAGGCACGACAGTCCACCACCACTGTACAGATGTTCAAATATTTTCACAGAGCAGAAAACCAGGTCCCAGATTCAATGCATCTCTAAATTGGTATTTTTTTTTTTAATCAAAGAGAAATGAAATTTAATACTGATGAATCCTTGGCAATGAGTAGATTTTGCATTGCCTCCAAGGCAGAACTAAAATCTCCTTCTTCCAAGTTGGTACTCAGCACCCATCCCATAGGGCTCCACTGCTTCAGTTGAGGTGAGCCCATCATTTTGTATTTCTTCCACGTAGTAGTTCCTGCTGCTATCTATCTAAATGTAGTAAGGGTATAAGAATATGGAGTCCTTCAATTGCTCTGATTGGCTAAATATCCTTAAGTGATTTTAAAATGAGGGATGGTAGGGAGAGAAAAAAATACATGGCAGGAAGAAAAATGTAATGAAGTTTCTGGTTCAGAATCTTAAACAGTCTTTTCTGATGGGGCTGGTTTGGTTTCCATAGATTAATACAGCCCTTTGGAAGACTTGCCAGCCTATTGGAAGGCTCCCTCAAGCCAAGCCATTTTATAATTAAGTGATAATTGTTTTTGCTGGGGAGCACATGAGAAAGATAAACAGCTGCGGGAATCAATAAACCTCAAGGTCATAAGCTGAATTATTTACCAAATCATCTACTATTTATCTCTCAACTTTCTGAGCAAAAGGAAGGGAGGGGGGTTATATCTACTTTCCCTAAGATTAAACAAAACCGTTCCCAGTTGTCTGCTTGCAGAACAAATAAATACATAAATAAATCAAAACAAATGCTAGAAAGGATTATGAAGATACCATTTATTAGAGATATTCTACAAATCTGACCTTTCAGGTTCCACTCCTGTTCCTTTGCCAACTCCTGAACTGCCAAATAAAGCAGTACCGAGGACTGAAAAACCACAAAAATCCCACTTGAGCTTGGTTATTATTATCTGCTAATCCCTGATTTTCTCTCTCTCTGTCCTACCTCTGGCCCTCCATTTTCACACCATAGGAGGGTTCTGTATTTTGGAGATTAATAGCAAGTGAATTCCTGATTGTCTATAAAGTTCCCAGCAATGGAGAAAGTTTAATTGTGGGTGTAGCCTCTGGCAAACTGCATACTCCCAAGAATTCCCTCTAGAGGAAGGGAATGATAAGCCATTTCTGTGTATCATTTACTATAAAGCTCTGGAAAGGCTTGCCATAAGATGAAGTCGACTTGATGGCACATTATTTTTATTATTAAAATTCTAATTTAAGACTGGTGAAAAATTAACAGTTCAAGACCTAACCAAGGAACCTAAGAACTGCTAAGGTAACTTCATGGAGAAAATAAAGGAATATCAGAAACTAGTCTACTTCTGTTCAATTGACTACACCAATGTGGCAAGTAATCAAAGAGATGGGAATACCAGAACACCTTATATGGCTCATGAGAAATCTGTACATGATTCAAGAAGCAACAGCTAGGACAGAAAATGGAATGACAGAGTGGTTTACAATAGGAAAAGGAGTAAGACAAGGCTGCATTTTATCACCCTGCTTATTCAACTTATACACAGTGCACATAATGTGCAATGGAGGAATAGATAAATCACAATTTGGGATCAAAATTGCTGGGAGAAACATCAACAATTTGAGATACAGAGATCTCTAATGGCAGAAAGTGAGGAAGACCTGATTAGGTTGAAAGCTCCTGATTAGGTTGAAAGAAGAGAGTGCAAAAGCTGGCTTGAGACTCAACATCAAGAAAACCAAGATTATGGCAAGAGGCCTTATCAGTCCCTAGAAAATAGATGGGGAAGAAGTAGAAGCAGTGACAGATTTTACTTTCTTAGGCTCAAAGATGGTGATTTCAGCCATGAAATAAAAAGGCGACTTATGCTTAGGAGACAAGCAATGAGAAACCTGGGGAACATAGTAAAAAGTAGAGACATCACATTGCAAACAAAAATTCGTATAGTCAAAGCAATGGTATTTCCGGTGGCAATGTATGGTTGTGAGAGCTGGACCGTAAGGAAAGCTGAGCGCAGAAGAATAGATGCCTTTGAAATGTGGTGTTGGAGGAGAGTTTTGAGAGTCCCCTGGACAGCGGGGAGAATAAAATGGTTGATTTTAGAAGAAATTAACCCTGATTGCTCCTTAGAAGGTCAAATAGTAAAGATGAAGCTAAAGTACTTTGGACATCAAATGAGAAGAAAGGATTCACTTGAGAAAGCAATGATGCTGGGAAAGGTGGAGGGCGAAAGAAGAAGGGGGTGGCCAAAAATGAGATGGCTAGATGGTATTGTAGACGCAATGGGCACAGATCTGGGTGGGTTAAGGAAGATGGTGGAGGACAACAGGGGTGCCTGGTGGGCAATGGTCCATGTGGTTGCAAAGTGTTGGACTTGACTGTGTGACTGAACAACAACAACAAAAAGTAACATCAAAGTATATAGGCAGTTTGTAGTAAAGAGGTTTTTATGTAGGGTTAGAATGTTCAAGTCCAATAAATTCAAAAATTCATCATTGTCGTCATCATCATTGTCATCGTCATCTAAACCCTCCTTACTTAATGTCTTAAAACAAAGTGTCAATACATCTTTAAACTACACTTAAGACCCTAACTTTGTGCCAGATAATTAATGAGAGTCAAGATCAATTTGTCAATGTGTCTAATAGAGACACAGGCAGACTTTTCCCTCCCCTCTTTCCTTTGCCAGCCTTGCGCTATAATCTTTCCAGGTTGCTCTCCCATCACTGTGCATCTCTTGGTGTATTGATTAAATAATGTCACTGCAAGGCTTCTTTGTAGATAAAGTAGGTTTGTAGAAAGCAAAGTGATAGGTATAGATACACTTCTGGCTATTACTATATTATCCACGTGAAATGATGGAGAGCCACTTTGAATTGCACAACAAAGTGAACAATCTCTCTCCTGCTCCATCTTTTTGCTGTTTCAGAATTCAGGACCAAAAAAAATCCTCTTTTTATTTTATTTTTTGTAGAACAGGATACAATTTGGGAAGAGCTCAGAGCCAGGTCAGTTCAAGAGGGAAGTCTACCCACTTGTTGTTGTTTAGTCACGCAGTCGATTCCGACCCTTTGTGACCCTATGGACCATTGCCCGCCAGGCACCTCTACGTAACCATATGAATCAGTATCTGCTCAAATAATCAAAGCAAAACAATTTTTTTAAAAAAATAAAAGCAAAAACAAAGTGTTGTGACACCTTTAATATCAACACATTTCATTGTGAGTTGTCATAGAATCATAGAAGAGCTGAGTTGGAAGGAGCTTTTTAGGCCGTGAAGTCTTAACTCCCTGCTCAATGCAGGACTCTGAATCAAAACAGATATGAAGGGTGGTTGTCCAATTCTCTCTTGAATGCTTCCAGTGTTGGGAGTGGTTCCATTGTTGCACTGCTCTAAACATTAAGACACAGTACTCTAAATGTGGTCTAACTAGTGCTGAATAGAGGGGGACTAGTATCTCATGGGTTTTGGAGATTATACTTCTGTTAATGAGGCCCAAACCATGGCTATAATGAAATAAATATGTTTGTGTTACAGATGTGACAATACCTAGCTATATAAATTTATAACAACCAAACTAGGAAATTATGTTACTAAGCATATAACTGGCTCTAGTGTACTGACTCTTCTATAATAATAATAGCTTGGCTAGGTTTGTGGAGAAAGTGGTACTACACTTTCTCCATATACTTGTCCTAACCTGACCCCCTTCTCATCTTCTACCAGTAAAGAAAATGGGGAAGGGACACAGCACAGAAGAGCTAGTATATATAAAAATGCAAAATATACTATGTATATATATTAACTTGTCCTAACCTGCTTCCCAGCTTGAAAGGACATCTGCCACTGGAAACAGAATGCTAGACCAGATGGTCTGAACTTTCAAGGCAAATTCCTACAGTTTTATTTAGGAGTTGGTCTTTTTTTTCTTTTGGATATCATTCTCTTTTGATAAAACTTTCTTTTGAAAAACAGATGCTTCTGATCAGACTTACATATAGCCAAAGCTTGCAGCAGATTCTGGTTCTGCAAAAAAGTTGTTAACCTCTCAATATTCACAAGGAAACAAGCTTTTGTGTTTGTTTGTTTGTCCGTCCGTCCGTCCATTCATCCATTTGTTTGTTTGTTCATAAGGCCACCCAGTGAAAGCTCAAGAGATAAAATATACAAGAGTAAAATCCAAGATGTATAAACTTTAAATAGACGAAGTTACAACAACAAGCAAATGGACCTAAATCAAATGGCATCATAAACATAAATCAGGAAGGAGCTGAAGGTCCTGAAATGCCACTCTGGAAAATTCATCTGTAGCCACCTTCTTGAGTTCCGGGAGAGAGAAGGCTAGGTGAACATTTGGAGGTGAAGCATTCTAAGCAACCAGAGCTACCACCAAGAAACCCCCATTTCTTGTCATCTTATGAGCTTCCTTCAGGGTGGGCACCTGAAGACCAGATGCCTGGGATAGCTGGGTAGTCCTGGCTGAGTTTATCCAAATGCTCCACCAGCTACTGAGGTCCCAAACTCTGAGAACTTGAATCAGGCTCAGAAATGAACAGGCAACCAGTGCAGGTGGGCCACAATTGGTTAGATGAGGTTGAACTTTTGGTCACATGCCACCAACCTGAATGAAACATTTTGCATCTGCTGCAGCTTCCATACTGTCTTCAAGGAAGCCCCAATTTGCAGATATTGGAGAGTAACTTTTGTTTATCATAACATAAGCAGTTGCATATACACTGTCATAATTCAGCACAACATATACGTTTGTGGAAGATGCTACTTCAAGTCCAATAAATCCCACACTTACCCTCACTTGTGAGATATTTTTCCTAACCTAGAAACCCAGTGAATTATAAGAGGTTCTTCATGACTTCAGCCTACAACCTGAGAAGTAGCAGCTCTAGCTGGTCTTTTGGCCCATCTTCCAAGCCTTGTCTGCGCTATCATAAGTTTTGACCTTATGATCTCAGATTTCCACCAAGATGTGCTGAGAAATGGGTTTCTGTCTGACCCAAAAACTTACTGGGGACTCTGTGAGGAGTTCCACCTTCTTCAAAGAAGGCAGTTTAGTTGGGTCTAACAACAGTAGAGGACAAAGTCATTGATAATGGGATTAGGAAAACCCCTTACAATTTCTGAATGCTTCCTTTTCTATCCTAACAGACACCACCCATTTGGAAACACAGCAACCTCACCGCTCATGATTAAGAGTCATAGCAGAAGGTAAGGTTGCTTTGTATACAAATGTGAAAATAAATAAATAAATAAAAAGCATTACAGTATTTGAGATGGTTAGCATATGGAGACACTTGGTTTCTGATTGGTTGTAAAGGGCGGAAAGAGATCCTTGATTCTTACCCTGGGCCCAAATAAAGAAGGGTTCAAGTAGTGAGCCCTAGCTATTTCTCGATGTAAACAGCAGTCCTTTGCACCCAGAATCAATGCCCTTGATGACAATATCTTCACATCCGAAGAGCTGAGAGCATCACTCAGCTAATGAATTTCTCATAAAGGAAAGAAGTGGCTCACACACTCCAGTTCCTCTCCAGAAGGACAGAAGTGCATTAGTCATCAGTCAGAGGCCAAGAATTAGACCTTGGCATGAATTTGCTTTGCCTTAGCTTTGCAGATGTATGTTTTTATGGATGGAGTGGTCTCCAGCAAGCTGAATCCAAGCAAGGAGACAGTGTGCTAATCTGTAATGAAATACAAACTAACCCTGAAGGAAAAGTAAAGAGAGATGGAATGGGAGCTTTATTCAAGAGGATATTTTCAACATTTTTTTCCCTTTGATAGAATGCTCCTTTGTTTGATTCTGTCAATTTTCTCCCCTTCTTCTTGTCTTTTGTCTTCTTCTTTTTCCTTTTTTTTTATTTTGCTGCTAAAAGAGAAAGTGGGAAAGAGAAAGGCTTTTTGGAAGATAAGGGGGGAAATATTTTGATATTTTTTTTCTTTTAGAAAATGAACCCTTCATATGAAACAGAATATATGCTGGAGAAAAAGTCTGAAATGAAGATGAGGTTTTGCAAAATATAGGCATGTAAGCCCAAAGATGACAAGCTAATGTTATATTCATGAAGTTCCCCTCTCTCTTTTTCTTTTCTTTTTTAGATGGATTTGAATACAGTTTTCAAACATGGAGGCCTCACATTCTTTAAACATTTATGATACTACATCATAATTAATTTAAAGGGGTAAAGTTAATCTCCTGAGAAACAGATACTTGCTCACACAGACCTTTTCGTTTTCCTTAAATATGATGCTGCCCGGGTTAGTTGCTAGCTAGCATTTGGCCACAACGACCCAACAGATCATGTCAGCTTGAGGCATCCTCAATCACCTGTTGAGGGTTTCTGCAGTCAATGAGGCTCCTCTGCTGATAGTTGACTGAAGCTTTGGATGGGACCAGAGTGGTTAGCTCTAGACCAGTGATGGCTAACCTTGGCACTCCAGGTGTTCTTGGACTTCAATTACCAGTAGCCCAAGTCATTACTCTTGCTGACCATAGCTTCTGGGAATTGAAGTTCAAGAACACCTGGAGTGCCAAGGTTAGCCATCACTGCTCTAGACAACTGCTATCACCACAGAGTTGCTCTTTGACAGTGCGCTCCAAAAGTCTGATTCCCCAAATCGAAACCATTTATGATTCCCAAAAATCCCTGGCCATTGGTTATAAAGCATAGACTTTCTGGGAGATGCAATTCAAAGTACGTGAAGACCAAGGTAAATGGGTATATTGGGGAATTAAAATAGTGTACTATTGTTTTTCCATGTCCAACAGTTGAGGAGATGGGAGGAAATCTTGTGGACCTAATACAGTGGAACCTCACTTAACAAATGGTTCGGTTAACACAAAAATCGCTTAACAAAAGGAAATCCTTAGAAAATAGTGGCTCACTTAACAATTTTGTTTTTAGCGGATTAATTGGTTTTCAATGCATTCCTATGGGAAACCATGTTTTGGTTAACACATTTTGATTTTTCAATACATTCCTATGGGAAATTCATTTTACATTTTTTTTTGTAGTACAAAAGGTCCCAGAGAATGCATTAAATTTGTTAAGCGAGGTTCCACTGTACTGACTTTGTGTCTTCCAGAACCCTACTCCTTAGGGGCCAGGGAGACAGCTTTGATATTTGTTCCATCTCCCCCCCCCCCCCAAAAAAAAGCAGAATCAGAATTGAAGGATATCAGATAGTAAATGAAACAAAACAAAATAGTCAACATTGTGGCACCTTAAAGACTGACTACTGAATTTTAATGTTTGCTCTCATGGATGAAGTCCACTTTGTCAGGAAATAATTAAAATATAATTTTTAATGAGTTATTTAAAAAAAACCAGAAGCAACCTTCTGGCCACTTCCTGATTCATCTGGAGAGGCTAGACAGCACATGGAACATTTTGGGATTGGGGGAAATCTACAAAGGATGACTAGAATCACTGGAACCCAAGTTTTATAGGTATCTAGAATAGAAAGACCCAAAACATTCCAGGTAGACAAGAGTCCTCAATGTACACTGTAAATGCTTCTCTCAATGGGATATTATGGCTTCAGTTCCCATCTCAATTGTACTCTGACCAATCCATAATTACACAAACATTGTTGTGCTCCTTTGACAAAAACACTGTCCATGTTATATCAGAGCATATCTGTAGCACCATCACTGCCACTTCCACTGCCACTACAACATCATCATCCATATCCTTCTTTCTCCTTTTACAGTTCTGTTATCTTTACTTTCTTATTGACAGCTGATGCCATTTCGGTGACACAGAGGAAAAACAATAAGCCAAGACGTCCTTCAGTTTATTTTGCATAGATTTTTCCATTTTTTATTTTAAAAAATCTGTCCTATGCTGTTAAATGCATAAGCTCACTGTGAAAAATCATCATTTGTAACAGAGTTGTAACTGTCTAAATAGCCTCCTTTTAAAGATCTAAAATACACGTCAATAAGGATTGTCTTTGTTAGTCATGCTTTCTTTGCAGATAACTGAACTGAGGACATTTGGGATGAGACGGAATAGGACAGCACAAAGTGCCAAATTTCTTCTTCTGTGTCTAGGACAGACACGAAACTGCCAAAATGTTGTTGTTGTTCAGTCACATAGTCAAGTCCGACCCTTTGTGACCCCATGGACCACTGCATGCCAGGCACCCCTATCTTCCACCATCCTCTGCAGCCTGCTCTGCTCTATGCCCGTTGCGTCAACAATCCCATCTAGACATCTCATCCTCTGTCACCCCATCTCCTTTTGCCTTTGATCTTTCCTAGCATCAAGGCCTTCTCGAGTGAGTCCTCTCTTCTCATTTGGTGTCCAAAGTACTTTAGCTTTTTCCTCAATATTTGACCTTCCAAGGAGCAGTCAGGGTTGATTTCCTTCAGGATGCACTGATTTAAACTCCTTGCAGTCCAAGGGACTCTCAAAATTCTCCTTCAGCACCACATTTCAAAGATGTCTATTCTTCTGTGCTCAGCCTTCCTTAAGGTCCAGCTCTCACAACCATACATTACTACTAGGAACACCTTTTTGTGAATTTATTCTGAGGTTCCTTTCGTCTGATCTAGTGTGAGAAAGATTAGCTGGCCCAAGGTTGTTGTTGCCCAGGGTAAACACAATTATGGTTAAAAAATACCACAGTCATTGAGGAGTCTCTTTCTGTGTATCACAGTGCCAAGTGTATAAAACTCTGCAACTTCATGTTGATAATATCACATAAGATAGGCTGGTTACAGTTTATGCCACAGGCTGCATCACATGTACCTGCCCTTGGAATCTGAAAATGTTCCCTACATTCTTCAAAATGTTATCTTATGAACCTTAAGTCCCAGAATCCTCTAGCCTAGCCATATTTGTAACTAGAAGGAGCGACATTTCCATAACCTGAACATTTGGGAACCTGAGATGCTTTTGCCTTCCAACAAAGGCAGCTCATGGACTGGAATAGCAGGTGTCACACCTGAATTTCAGGGAGCACTTCTCTGCCCTGATCATATCCCACCTTCATCTTCCACCATTCTGCCATTTCTGCACCGTTAAGTGTGATCAACTTTGGCCAAGTCTTTTAAGATTAATCTCTACTAATATGTTATGTTGCAGCCAATATTCCTGACTTCTTTGTGCATACCAGGATTCAACCAGTGCCTTGGCTACCAACACAACAATTTCTATTTTTTTTTTTTTTTACTTTTACATCAGGAGTGCCCAAACTATGGCCCAGGTGCCAGATCCGGTTCCCAACACCAATTCATCTGGCCCATGCCACCCTCGTTGCTCCCGGAAGCAGAAGTAATATACACCCATTACTTCCACTTCCGGGAGCAACGACGGTGGCATGGGCCAGATGAATTGTTATCAGGGGCCAGATTTGGCCCATGGGCTACAGTTTTGGCATCCCTGATTTATACCTTGCCCATCCAGGCGATTTCCCTACTCTGGGTGGCCAACTGTACAAACTCACACATTAAAAACAGGCACACATTTAAAAATGCATATTTAACTGCCAGGCAGTTAAAACAATTGTATGTTAGTCTCAGATAAAACAGAAACATTTTGTTATGTAATTTTGTGCATTTTAAAACAATGAGTTGTACAGTAAAATGAGCATTGGGTGGGTTATTTGTGCCTTGGGGATCAGCCGATTTGTGTTGTGTTGCTTTGTTTGCTAACATGTGTGCTAAATTAGCTTCACAAAAAGAAGTTTGTTTCACAAACATGAGTCCTAAATGAATTACATTGTGCACAGATATTGTGCACACAAACACAGGAATCTGCACCCTCTAACAAACATGTGGAGTTGTAGACCAGAGACAGACCTAGCCCTTCACTAGGAGAGAACCCTTTAGCTCAGAGCTTCCCAGCCTAAGGCCCATGGGCTAGATCCAGCCCACAGTGCCATTTAATGTGCCCCCCCACCCCTCCAAGGGCATTCAAGAAACAAAATGGCCACCACTTTGAAACTGTTGGGACAAAATAGCCACCACATTGTGCAGGCAGGGCAAAATGGCCATCCGGCCCTTGAAGTTGACTGAGAGAGCGTGACCCAGCTTGAAAAGGTTGGGAACCCCTGCTTTTAATTAGTGAAAATTTTAAGTGTCACAGCTGGAGCTTCTTCCAGGATCAGAAGTATGCAAAGCTTGCTTTACATGGCGATTCATCTTTAAGAATGAAGTTTAGGATTCATTTGAAATCTGATGTCATGAACCCAGAATTGCTGTCTCAGTTCTCTCTCTGAAATGCTAACATGCTTTCAGCCTTTATGACAGCTTCTGTCTCACATCTGCTTGTGGTCTTTGTCTGACCCTGGAGGTGAGGTTTGAGAATTCTCAAGAAGTTGTCTCACTGTGCCGAGACTAGAATATTACCAAAAATGAGATTTCTCCTCCTCTCTGAATGAAGTGGTCCCTCTAATTTCCCTGCCCATGAATAGCACTGGAAAATTTCGAGGGACCATTCTTCTTCTTCCGTGTCTAGGCCAGATGTGAGATTGCCAAAATGAAGGCACATTTTGGCAAGTTCATTCTGCAGTTCCTTTCACCCAACCTAGTGTGAGAAAGAGTAGCCAACAACACAAGGTTGCCATTACCAAGGTACACCGGATTGTGATTCAAAAATACAACAATGTTCAAGGAGGCTCTTTCTGTGTACCCCTTGTGGGGCCATTAATGCAGGTCTTTAAAAACCAGATTCTGTCTATACCAGAAGAGGACCACACTTATTTAGAAAATGGAGAAAGCAAGTCAGTTAGGGGAAATATGTGGAGTGGAGTTTGACTGGAAGCATTACACTGCATCACAAAAAAATGGAGTACTTGATCCAACCCATGTGTCCTATACTAAATCAAGTGCGCTGAATCCAAATCTGAATTCTGATTCTGCCTAGAACATCAGGATCTTAAGTTAGCAAATCTTATCCTCTTGGTTAGGTTCTTGCGTTGATCACACAGGGTATATTTGCCACAAATGTAGCAAAATTTGTCCAGCTTATTAACACAGCTGCACCTACTCATCTTTAGCTCAAAACAGACTCACTATGGCCTAGCTGTACTATCCAATCAGATGGTTTCACACTAGAGACAAGCCCTTGGTCCATCTCACCTTATATACCTATTTCTGATGTCAGCTCACTGACTTGCCCAAACATGCCCAGCCACAGCTGTAACATTAATGCCACCAGGGGGCGTGATTCAGCTGAGGCAGCAGCAGGCATAGTGGTAGCTGCAACTGTTCCCATGTTCCCATGTAAAGCTACATTACCAGTGATGGGATGTCCCCGGTTCTATACGGTTCCCTGGAACCGGTAAGAACAATCCCGGAGGGTTCTCCGTGAGGGGAGTCCACTTTTGAGGCATCCGGTTCCGGACGCCTCACCGAAAGAATTTTTTTTTAAAAAAATCGGAGCTAAAATGGCTCCGATTTACTGCGCATGTGCAGAAACTCAATCTGCCACATTGCGCATGCGTCAGATTGAGTTTCTGCACATGCGCAATAAAATTGGAGCAATTTTTACTCCAATTTTACTGCGCATGCTTAGAAACTCAATCTGACACATGCGCAATGCGGCAGATTGAGTTTCTGCGCATGCGCAGTAAATCGGAGCCATTTTAGCTCCATTTTTTAAAAAAAATCGGCAACACCGGCAGTCCTCAAGAACAAGATAGTGGCGGTGGCGGCGCTGATGGCGGCGGCAACACAGGCAGTGGTGGCGATGACGGGAGCGGCGATGACGGCACCAGCAGCGGCAGCAATGATAATGGCGGTGGCGGAGATTGCAGCGGGGATGACTTTGGCGGCCGCAACTCTCCACGGGCGCCCTAAGCCTCGCTGCCCGGCGGCGCGCCTAGCCAGGCGGCCCAGGGCTCCCAGCCGCAACTCTCCACAGGCAGCCCTGAGCCACAGCGCCTGGTGGCGCGCCTAGCCGGGCGGCCCAGGGCTCCTGGCCGCAACTCTCCATGGGCTGCCCATGGAGAGTTGCGGCCGGAAGCCCTGGGCCGCCCGGCTAGGAGCGCCGCCGGGCGCCGAGGCTCGGGGCAGCCCGTGGAGCGTTGCGGCCGGAAGCCCTGGGCCACCGGGCTAGGCGTGCCGCCGATGGGTGCCGAGGCTCAGGGCTGCCCGTGGAGAGTTGCGGCCGGAAGCCCTGGGCCGCCCGGCTAGGAGCGCCGCCGGGCGCCGAGGCTCGGGGCAACCCGTGGAGCGTTGCGGCCGGAAGCCCTGGGCCACCGGGCTAGGCGTGCCGCCGATGGGTGCCGAGGCTCAGGGCTGCCCGTGGAGAGTTGCGGCTGGAAGCCCTGGGCCGCCCGGCTAGGAGCGCCGCCGGGCGCCGAGGCTCGGGGCAGCCCGTGGAGCGTTGCGGCCGGAAGCCCTGGGCCACCGGGCTAGGCGTGCCGCCGATGGGTGCCGAGGCTCAGGGCTGCCCGTGGAGAGTTGCGGCCGGAAGCCCTGGGCCGCCCGGCTAGGAGCGCCGCCGGGCGCCGAGGCTCGGGGCAGCCCATGGAGAGTTGCGGCCGGAAGCCCTGGGCCACCGGGCTAGGCGTGCCGCCGATGGGTGCCGAGGCTCAGGGCTGCCCATGGAGGGTTGCGGCCGGGAGGCCCTCGGCCACCCGGCTAGGCGCGCCGCCGCTGGGCGCCGAGGCTCAGGGCCAGCCCCAACGGTCCCCATTGTAAGTGGGGTTTGTGTTTGGGGTGGGTGGGTGTTTGGTTTGGGTGTATTTTTATTTAATTATTATTTTATTTATTTATTTTATTAACGGTTTTGTGTGTGTGGGTTGAGGGGTGTGTGTGTTTTATTTTTATTTTATTTATTTTATTTTTGGCCCCGCCTACAACGTCATGACGTCATGACGTTGGCTCCACCCATGACGTCATGACGTTAGCTCCGCCCCCACTGTGATGACGTCAGGGTGGGGTACTAAAATTTTTATCATCCCATCACTGTACATTACCCAATTACTGACCATTTGAACAGCTATACCACACCTTAAAATCTATACATGACAGCAAATTCTGATTCAGATTTGGAATCAGCACACTTGATATCGTGCAAATCACATGTGGTATTCCCAGTAGCAAAATTTTTCTTGCGCAGTGTTATACAATGAAACCTCGCATAAAGAGCGTCTCATTTAAAGAGCAGAATTTTCTCTGAATCTTCGCTTCGCTTAACAAATAAAACCAACCAAAAACTCAACAAATAAATCGTGGTTCGCACACACCCACCCCAGAAGTCACAATTGATCACTTACAATGGTGTTTCACTTAAAGAGCAAATTCGCTTAAAGAGCAATCCTGTGGAACACATTATGCTCTTTAAGCAAGGTACAACTGTAGTTGTTAGACGACAGAGTTTCAGACTTCTTTGGCTTTAAAAAAGCAGAAGGTGGGGGATGAACTGACCAAAACTGGATGGGAGAAGCTTCAAATGCCCCAATAGTAGACTTAAAGCTATAAGGGAAAATCACTGTTTTTCAGCCTGGCAACCCTGTAAATCAGTAAAATATGTTAGGTGTCACTATATGTTATTAAGCATTGCAGACAACCCCTTTGAGGCACAAGTAGACAGTCAGAGGAGAAGTCATTTCAGTTTCCCCAGCCACATTGAGTGAGGTGCTTAGGTTAGGATTTAAGGCCTGGCGAAAGCCTTTCCTCCTCCACACTTTCCGATTAATGCCAAGGGGAGAAAAACATATTCCAAACCTTTATTGTCTGCGAAAACTCTGTCCATATGTTTCAAGGAAGCAAGAGGGAAAGGCTAGGAAACCGGCATCACCCCTCTCTCAAGGAAAACGAAATAAAAGTAACAAAACGTACCCAAATCAGCCCCTCTGTCTGGTTAATTAATTACAACACTATTTTTTTCCCAAGGAATGCACACCCCCATTAAATCCCCTGTTGTTCAAAGGCAATTTTCTTCCCGCAATCCTTCAGCATCCGTGATAGACAGGAGTGCAATTTGCTCTCTGACAGAAGGCAGCCAGCAAGGCACAGATGGAGCGAAAATAGATTTTTTAACACCACCGCAATGCTTGTAAGTACCCAAGGAGGAAAACATTCCCCTTAGTAGGAGTCCACTTTTTTGATGGAAAGAACTGCTGGGCTTTGGCATCAGCTTCTGTTGAAGTAGGTAATTGACTTACCCTGCTAATATTTACAATCTGGTGTGCAGTGGGGTTGTTTTATGTTACATTCTTAACAATGCAACAGACATGATTTCACAAGGCACCAAGATGCCGTTTCTTCTCCCATGGCATTCAAAGTGGAGCAGTACTAGGACTAGGTGAGAATTTTATTGACTTCATATTTTTTGAAATATAGAACTTTTTCAGATTGATACTACCTTGAACACACCATGCCACCTGGAACACCTCTAGTCTAGTCTAAGACTTCACAAGTCAGATAAAGCCAACCCTAGTCGTTGTCCCAAAGAGGGACCACCAGGTAATACCAGGGGTCTCTGGAGATCCACTTAAGCTACAACTGCATGGTCTAGTTGAAGTGAAGGGAATTTGGATTTGTAGCCTATGTTAGGTTTATTTTCTGATCAAGTGATCGCATAGTGACCATAGCTGACTATCCTTCATCCTGAGGATGGCTAGAAAGACTATAATTAGAAATAGAGCTTTCCTGATGGTAGCACCAACATTTTGGAACACACTACCAGTGGAGCTGCACCAGGCCCCATACCTGGATATCTTTTTAAAAAATCCTTAGTAAAAGGTAAAGGTCACCCTTGCTCGAAAGCCAGTCATACCTGACTCTAGGATTCAATGCTCATCTCTGTTGAAAACCTTAAAACTTTCCTATTCAAGGAAGCCTTTAGGAATATCACTTACTTACTTGGTTACTTGGTTGATCCATACTTTACACGTTTAGTTTGACGTGGCAGATCAAAACATCATCTCCTATGAGATTTTAATGGGCTCTTGCCATTAGGAGGTCATACCGCTACTGTAGCACGGTCCAATGGTGCAAGAGGGGCTGCACCCCATGTTTTTTTATGATCCTTTAGCCATTTTAAATACAACACCCTTAATAAACTAGCTAGTCAGTTGACCCTCTGTGCCCACAGAACCAGATATTTTATTATATTATTTTATGATGTACTTATTTGATTGTTTTATTTTATTCTAAACTGGCGATATAATAATTTCATGTCAGAAATTATTCTGGATTGAAAGGATTTTTTCTGGAGAAACTCTGCTTTGCGGACATCTGAATGAGGCTCCTTTCATGTCCCCATGATCTTTTCCCACCAAAGCAGTCCTTATTTATCTACTTGCAATTTCTTGCTTTCGATCTGCTAGGTTGGCAGGAGCTGGGACAGATGACAGGCACTCAATCCGTCATGCAATATCCAGGTTTCGAACTGTCAACTTCCCAGCCTTCCAGCTAACTAGGTGAGCTTCTTAACCACTGAGCCACCACAGCCCCTAATGGGCAGTATAAAAATGTGATCAATAAATAAACAAATTTTGTGTCATAAAATACTCTAGGTTGAAAAGATTTTTGTTGGAGAAACTCCACTCAGGTGATGCCTGAATTAGGCTCCTTTCATGTTCCCAAGATCTGTTGTTCAGCACTCAGGTATCAAAACCCAAGCTTCCAGTCTCCAACCTCAGCATCTTAACCACTAAGCCCCTGCAGTGCTGCATAAACATGTAATGAATAAATAGTTTCAATGCTAGCGTCCATATTGCCCCCTCAAGCCAATGTGATTTATCTGTGCCACCACCCACAGCCCTCCTTCCTTTGATCCTGCCCTTTGCCAATCTCCAGCTCTCCTTTTGTGACTCAGTGTGAAGATGGTGTGCTTTTAAAGTATTGCATGACATTAGAGGAAAAGGAGAGTTTTCCAAGGTTCCCCATCACATACGAGCATATACACAAAAATTCGGAAACACAGTAGTCTCCCGTAGTTCAACAGGATTGTTTGCAGTTCACATTGGTTTTAATATTTTTTCTATGCAGAGGTGATCTAGCGCTAATCACAGTAGTTGGTTTAAAATAAAAAATTAAGCATATTATTGAGGCCTACTAAAGAAAAAGATTGTGGAAGTGAGTATTCCTGTTGAGTAACAGTTGAGTCCAGTTAAAATGTAACCTGTCCTTTGAAATAGGTGGAAGTTCCTCCAGTATTTCCCCCTAATCTTGCAACAGATTACTAACATCTCTGCAGGTCAGATCCACTGTGCATTCAGAAGATGTAACAAATTCTGCCACAGGAACTGGCTTAGAGGCAATACAGACCAATTGTGTGGATTCACATTATATTTCATCAGAATGGCTGGCCCCATGTCAAATCTTCCTTTCCCTTTCCACATCTTATTTTTACCTTCCTTACCTTGTCTCCCTATTTATTTATTTAATTCCCCCTGTGAATGCACATAGGTATGTTAGGGCTTCTCTGGTGATTTCTCTAAGCCTGTATCTAATACAAGCATTAAACTGAGAAAAATTAAAAATAAATAAATAAAATAAAGACTCTTTCTATTACTGAGCGATGTCTTTGAGACTAAGTAGTTGATGTATACATTAACTTCAATTTCATTAATGAGTTTGAAAACAAATCATCAGCTCATTACATTTAAATTTGTAGAGACAGCCCTGTTAAAAATCATACCCACCACTGGGGTCACTACCAACAAATGAATAGATGGATAATAAGAGATGAAATAAAAACAAGCAAAAATAGTACAATAACACAGTGGTTTTCTAAATTGCTACAATAAATGATTCCGACTAGTAATGCTGCACCTTTCCTTGTGTTTCTTTGTTTAGGCATACATGCCATATAAGCAAAGTCTGGTTATTTTATTTTGCTGTATAACAAGCCTGGTCTGACCACGTAGTTGAAACCCAAAGAACTGACAGACAGCAATTTTATTTTCTTGTTACACCCCTTAGTAAAGGTAAAGGTCAACCTTGCTCAAAAGCCAGCCATATCTGTCTCTAGGGTTCAGTGCTCATCTCGATTTATAGGCAAAGAGCAAGCATCTGCAGTTATTTCTGTGGTCATCTGGAAGTCATGAATAGACACTGGAGTGCACAGAACACTGTTTACCTTCTCACTGAAGTGGTCCCTGTTTATCTACTTGCAATGTCTTGCTTTTGAACTGATAGGTTGGCAGGAGCTGGGACAGAGAAGGAGGCTCACTCCGTCATGCAGCGCTTGGGTCTCAAACTGCTGACCTTCCAGTCATCAAGTTCAGCATCATAACCACTGAGCTACTGGTGACACCCTTTACATATCCCAAAATCCCTCTTTTGAGAGTTTAGATAACCCCTTGAAGATCTGGGTTTCGGGAGACTCCAATGGATACAGGTGAGAAAAGAGGATGATAAAGCATTGGTTGACTCTATGATACCAAAACAAACTTTGCTTTTTTCCTAACCTTAACTTTAGAAAAAAGACATATGGTTAAAGGGGCCACTTATGAATATCAAAACATAGAAATGGAATTCAGGTGAGTCTCACTTTGGTCCTTCTGACTGAACATTGTTATCTGTGAGTGGCAGCTGCTTTCTCCTTTGAAGTGTCCCCATCTTGTAACTATGCATTTGGGTCCCCCTCCCGTTTTAGGTGTTGAACTTTGCACCTATGCCTGTTAAATTTTGTTCTCTTGTTTTCAGCCCAGTGTTGTAGCCTACCAAGATCTTTCTGAAATTTGTTCCTGTTTTCCAAGGTATTGATTTGATTAGATTTGATTTATTGGATTTGTATGCTTCCCAACTCAGCCACGCAACTCAGGGTGGCTAACAACAATCACAATACATCTTGGAATAGAATAGAATAGAACAGAATAGAATAGAATAGAATAACACCAGTGTACATCATAAGAAATTACAAAAACATTGGAAAAATATTACAAAAACATTACAAAAACATTACAAAAAGTGGTTGCCAGCCCTCCACAGCTGTAGCCACTTCCTCTCCAACTGGGCAGGTGACAGTGGCATAATTCTTGTAGCTGCCAGCCCTCTGCAGCTGGGTCCGGCCAGACTGGCCAAGGGCGGGAGTCCACAGCTTGGTCCTCTTCCTTTCAACTATTCCACCCAAATAAGTTCCTCCTCTTAAATCAGACCTCGACTAGACAATCCTTTCAGTGGTAACAAGAAAGGTTGTCTTCTTCTAGTAGCTCTTGAAATGAATAAACATCTCTAAGAGAGGAGGAGTAGAACTCCCCCTACATAACCTCATCAGAAAATAAACAGTTCACTTTATCTCTCAGGATATCTTCTTTTGGCCTTAACATACTTGGGTAATGCTGACTTTATTAGCAAACTCAATTGCCCATGTATTCATAACCTCCACTAGCTGACATTCATGACTTGCTACTGTATCATGATAACAATCTTTAGCTGAGGTTGATCGTATTAAGGGAAACTGGTCATCAGGTTTTTGTGTGCTGGAAAATGCCAAATGGAGGCTGTTATTATAAAAATGTGATTTCATTTTGCTTGTGCCCAGAGCAGTTATTTTTACCTGCTACATTGCACACCATACTTTTGATTTAAAATGTACATTATTATTTCTTTTGTGTTGTTCCTGTTTTTTTCCCCCTTTCTTTTTTAAAAGAAAAAATAACCGGTCTTGTAAGCGTCACTTTTTCTGATCTATCTGGAATCGGTCAAGCAGGCCAAGTTGTGGAGGTTATTTCTATTGAACAGATCATTTTTGTCTGCTAGACTAATAATTTAACTACATTAATAATATCAGCTGGTGCCTATGTCAAATCCATTGTTACACAATGTGACCAAATCCATTACCACGCACACGGAAATCAATTACTTCGCATTAGGGAGCGCTTAACAATTTACCGCAGCCTTTTCTGCAGAGCGTTTGTGCATGGGGAGGATAGATGAATCATTATCTGCCATGCTGGAAATAGACTTCAACCCCTCCTTCTTCTATATAACAAAGGCATACAGGTGTGTAGCATAGCACATGCAGGCTGGTAATAGCTTGATGTGGGTAAACAAGGCATTTTAGGTGTTGGAAGTGTACTGTTTACAGCAAAGCAGCATGCTGAATGAGGGAGAAAGATGCATCACTATTGAGAAAAATTGCTCCTTTTGTTGGCCTATAAATGTGTTCTCTTTCTTCTAGTGACAAAGCACAATTGTAAGCCATAATATGGGTTTGTGTTTTGTCTTTAACATGGATTCAGTGAAGAATATCCATAAATACTTGAAATAAATACTTGAAAACACTGCTCAAACAAAGGTAAAGAAGCAATTCAGTATGGCTATATATGGCAGACTCAGTCTCAAAAGGTAGCCATAATTTGAGAGCATGCTTTGGACAAGATACAATCTCAGATAGGGATCTGTATGATATAGGTGAGGCAGAAGTTGATACGGATCTCCCAGTAGAACTTTGAGTGATTTCCATTTGGTCACGAAGGGTTTCCAGTTGTTTAATAGTAGCAAGTAAGATCAGATGAGATTGGGTGTGTTCAGGGTGGTATGGCCGTAGACTAGGAAGTCTAGTGTGGCTTTATAGTTTATTGAGTTTGTTCCTGCACTGAGCAGCTGATCTATACTATTTTATTAAGTTCCCTCTTCACCCTTGTCATTATTAGTTTGGCTATAATTTACTGAGTTTTAGTAAATTACAACTCCAGCAGAGAGCACATTATATCCTTGTAACAAGGCTATCCCTCTTCTTTCCTTGCAAATGATAGCATTTTATCTTCACAACATTAGCTTTTAGTAATTATTAAGGGATTTTAGTAATATTGTTCTTTTAGATAGGCGGCCTGCTGTTGTATGTCAATTCTCAGTAGGTTTTTAGTAGCATAGTTTCCTTTTATTATCTCTGTCCAGTCTAGCTTAGGATGTGGTGTTTATGCTTTTGTGCTCTTGTTGTGCTGGTCAAGGACTGTAAATAAAATTGAATTTGAAATTGAATTTTGAATTTTAGTAGCAAGTGAAATCGCAACTTTCTCTCTTGTTTACTTAGCTACAGTTATAGGTTTATGCCAAGGCTGCTCTCTGCAAATTGATTGTCAACCTCTGTGTCTTTCTCCTGTCAGGCTAAAGAATTGATTGCTATCATTTTGGTCTGGTTTCTCTTCACTTTGGTTGGCCAGCTCTTGCGTTTGTCTTAAAAGCTAAACTTCCTTGTATTTCATTTTTTTGAAGAGCAGAATGAAGCATTTCAAAAGTTTCCTTCCCATTTGGTAAGATTATGAAAGTTTCTGTATAGCTTTTGCATTTCAGAGCTTTTTGTCTCTGAAGCATTTGCAGAAAGGATTTTCAGGAAATAAATGTGCATTTTATGTGTGTTATGTGTTTTCAAGAGGTGTCCAATTTAGAGCAGCCCTTATAATGAATGTCAAGATAAATGATATATTTAAGGCACAGTTTTACCATTATCACTCCCTCCAGTAACTTTCCACGGTCAAGCAGGGATAATGGGGGTTGTGTATTACCAAACGCCAGTTTCTGGGTGTACACAATATTGCCTTTGTTTTGTAAAAGCTGGTGATGATGGGGAAAGAGTTCTACTCAGGATTGAAAAGACTTGTGGTGGTTGACTATCTTTTTAATCTCCATATCTTACTGTGAGGAGACTATCACATTTATCTCACCATTTGTGTGCCAATAATTTATACCATTCCTTATATCATCATTTTGCTTGGTGGACTTTTCCGATTCTGTTTGGTGGAATTCTCTTCCCACTCCCCCCAAAAAAACAAAAAAAATGATGTTGATGCTCTAATGTTTGGAGTCTTGCCAGGCTTGATATGTCAGAACTGGATTTTACAGCATCAGCTGTTTACTTTTGGATGTCTGCAATGAAGCAATGTTTCTGTTTGAACAATTACACAAATAGTTTATTTTATTATATTTATTTTTAAATATCTATATCCCAGTACATTAAAAAAGGGAGGCCCACATGTCTTAATGGTTGAGATGCTGAGCTTGAGAACCAGAATGTTGGACAGTTAGCAGCTTGAGACCTGAGTGTCACACGATGGAGCAAATGCCCATCGTCTGTCCCAACACCTACCATACTAGCAATTCAAAAGCAAGAAATTACAAATGGATAAATAGGTACTTCTTTGGCAAGAAAGGTAACAATGTCCCATGCACTCCTGCATCTAATCATGCCTGCAACATGAGCACGGAAATGTTTGCTTATGCAGACAGCACTGTAAAGTGAGGTATGAGTGGCTTTCCAGAGAAGAGGACCTGTACCTCACATTTAAAAACACACACACACACAAAAAAACAATTCCACAGTAATCTCCATTTTCTAGAAAGGAAAATGTGTTGCATTTCTAATAGGTAGACATGGGCAAGAAGTGGCTGAACCAATACCAGTAGGACGATCCTGGCACAAAGGAACACCAACTGCATATGATTAATATAGGCATTGATCCTTCCTTCAAGGAAGGATAGTCTATGTCTAGCAAACCCCAGTTCTGCTAGCTGATGTTAAAAACCTGCCAAGGAAGGAAACAACTGGCAGAAATGCTCAGCCAGTTCAGGTCTTCCAGCACAAGAGCAGTGAAGGAGTTCAGGTGAGAAAGAAGCAGAATTAGGTCAGATTCAAACCTCCTTCAGCCCAGGGAAAAAAATACAGGAATAATATTAAGGAGAGTCCCAATTAGTTTCTGATAAATCTGAGGTTTGAGTGCCAGCCAACTTCAAGCGGCTTAGTCTCAGCGCAGCTGGCCTTTGGCCAACTTGGTCAGAAAGATATGGGAGACATTTTGATTCAGCTGGGTTAACCTCAGCTCAGCTAGCCCTGGGGCACATTGACTATTACAACTACACTGTGAATCTCAATCCAAGCACAAACAGGCATGCACACACAAAGAAGTAATAATAAGTAATAATAACATACTTACTGTATATACTCAAGTATAAGTCTAGTTTTATAGCCCCCAAAATGAGCTCCAAAAGGTGGACTCAACTTATACTTGGGTCAACAAACCCAAGGGTCCCAAAACTTCAGTGGTTCAAATTCAAATATACAGTAAAAAAAAAACTAGCACTACTGTAAAAACTCAAAAACATACACACACAAATGTCTGAATTAATTAATTTTACCATATTTTCATCTATTTTAATTATTAAAATTCACTAGCAGCTGCTGTATTTTCCACCCCCGACTTATACTCAGGTCAATCTCTTTTCTTAGTCTTAGAGGTCTAAATTAGGTGCCCCGACTTATATTTGGGATGATTTATAGTTGACTATATACGGTAGACAATACCTTAACAGTTCTTAGATCCTTGGTAAGGTCTTGCACTGTTAATCTTATACCAATCTTTGACTGTGAATCTAATTGAAGACTTATGGCTACACTTTTCATAGTCTTATAATGGGAAATACACAGATGTAGCTTATCTTTCCCTACTTGGGCAGTATCCCTAGGACCGTGCAGCTTGCCCAAGGCCGCACATGTTGGATTTTCACACAAGTGGCCTAGTGAGGAATTGAACTTCCAAATTGTGGCTCCATAGCCAGATACCTAAATCACTGAACTATCCAGTCAACTGGATAAAACTTCACCTTCCTCAAGTGCTGTATCCATTCCAGATATTGGCCCTCATCATGGAGATAGTCCTCCTGTTCTTAACTCCTAGGAACAGTTCTCCTGAGGACATGCCACACCAGTCCCTCAGGTTCTTTAGCCATGAAGTCTGTCTACATCCAGGGCCTCTCTTCCCAGGGATCTTCCCTTGCATAGTGAGTTGGAGTGTTCTATAGTTCATGTCATTCCTCATGATATGCCCAAGGTATTGCAGCTTTCTTTGTTTAATGGTTTTTAACAGTTCTTGTTCTTCATCCATCTGGTGCAACACTTCTACATTAGTCACATGGTCAACATTAATATGCCAACTGAGAGCCAGAAGATGACCAATGGCCCAGCAGTTGCCATCGTTGGCACAATTTGTGCTAACACTTGTATGCAACACAACCGGATCTACAACGCACAAAGCATGCTATTGTGGAACCTGTGGGTCATGGCAACGGGGGCTTCTGGAAGGCTTACCTGATAGACAAAGCACCCAATTTGCCTACTTCCCATGACTGAGGGGAAACTCCTGCTATAAGACTGTATTACATGACCAGATAGGGATCCTTTAAGAAGCTTGATCATAATCCAGTAAAGATAGGTAAAGGTCACCCTTGCTCGAAAGCCAGTCGTATCCAACTCTAGGGTTCAGTGTTCATCTCTGTTTATAGCCAAAGAGCCAGTACTGTCTATATCTTCAGACATTTCCATGGACATGTGGCAGGCATGACTAGATGCTAGAGCACAAAAATGCTTTTACCTTTCCCACTGAAGCAGTACTGTACCTGTTTATCGACTTCCAATTTCTTGCTTTCAGACTGCTAGGTTGACAGGAGCTGGGACAAAGATGGAAGTTCACTCCGTCACCTAGTGTTGAACTGCTGACCTGCCGGCCTTCTAGTCATCAAGTTCAGCGTCTTAACCACTGATCCACCACCCATAAGTCATCCTAATTTCACAGCCTACATTTAACAAACAACTCTGCCTCCTTTTCCCTTCTCATCTCCACATCTACCAGTTGTAGCAGTTGTGTGTTTTCTTTTCTTTTCTTAAAAAATTCTAGTTTCCTAATGACTCATTCATCGCACTTTTCCCTGGGCTATATTGCCTTGCGTGAAAGAAACAATTTACCACATTCTTGCACCGACCATTTTCTCTGTGTGATCCGCTTGTGTGAAGGCTTGGGAAGTAATTTACAGTTATTTTGGCCTCAAAAATAGCTTCTGAAAACAAAAGGATCCTGTTGATACCAAAGTGTAGTCCAAGGGGGATAAAAGAGAGGGTCATTTAAAAAAGGAAACAGAATGAACAGAAATAAATAAGACAATTTTGCTAGTTACTTGAAATTTAAATGCAAAATGGTAAAAGGGACTATCCAAAGATGACTCCTCCACCACGGTCCCTTGCTGGCAAATGCTGGTTAGATCCTGGCTACTAGTAGAAATATCCAGCAATTTAGGGATTGAGTACTTTTAGGATTCCAAATGGATTTGGAGTAGTAAAGGTAAAGATAGTGGTTGTCCTTGCCCGAAAGCCAGTCATGTCTGACTCTAGGGCAGGATTTTGTAACCTTTTTAAGATGGGGGCCTGGTCATGCTCCCTCAGACAGCTTTGGAGCCAGATGCCTATTTTGCTCTTTCTCCACCACATGGCACTTCCTGGTGTGGTGGAGGTGGTGTTGGGCCACATGGTGCCACCGGCCGCATTCGGCCCATGGGCCACAGGTTAAGAATCCCTGCTCTGGGTTCTGGTGCTCAGCTCTCTTTACACCCAAAGAACTGTAAACAGCATCTGCAGACATTTCCATGGTCATGTGCCAGGCATGTCTAGACACCAAAGTTTGGGTAATGCTATGACCTTCCCACCAATGCTAAAAAATGCCCCTGCCATAGAGCAGGACAGAGTTGCCAATATTTTTTCTACTATTTGCTCCTATGCCTAACTACCAAGATTCAACAGATTGCCAATGTTTGTCTCCCTGTGCCAAGCAAGGCTTCGCCTTGAGATCTCTGCAAATAGAATTGCCATTCAAAGTCAGGATAGTAGACCACGTTAGTGTTCCCCTTCACCCTTTCTCCCCCTTCTCCCCCTCCCCTCAGTTGGTAACTTCAGGCATCTGAGCCAAGAGTAATGAGACAGCAATTTGGTTTACGGCAGTGATAGCAATAACCCTCGATTCCATCTAGAAGGAATTTGTTTTTCTCCATTTTACCAGGTGGGGAGTTTCCCCCCTCCCTTTAATGCTCATTACAGAGAGAACAGGAGAGCGGAGATTGCCTGCTAGCAAGGTAATTTTTGCAACACTGGTTTATATCAATACAGAGCCTGCATCCAAAGGCGTTTATCCCCAGGCCAATTTAGGTTGCCGAATGTGTTTTCTGAACACAGCGCTAACCGTGGCGATGGGCACCAGCCACAGGCCAAAAGAAACTGTAAGGTCACTCAGGAAAAGGTGAACACATACCATTCGTTTGGGAGGTTTGGGCAGCTGGAGAGTGAAACCACTATTGGAAATAAGTTTCTTGGCTTCAAAATTATTATTATTATAGTGGTACCTTGCTTAAAGAGCATAATGTGTTCCATGGGATTGCTCTTTAAGCGAGTTTGCTCTTTTAGTGAAACACCATGGTAAGTGACCAACTGTGACTTCTGGTGGGGCAGCGGGGGCAGCGGTGGCAGCGGTGGCGGTGGCAATTGTTTGGTTGGTTTTAGTTGTGAAGAGAGGCGATCATTCAGAGAAAATTCTGCTCTTTAAGTGAGCTAGTCTCTAAGTGAGGTGCTCTTTATGCGAGGTTTTACTATATTTATTATTTATTCCATTTATACCCCATCCATCTAGGAGGTTTTCCTACTCTGGGTGGCTAACAAGACATCAAAGCCTCCTACACTGAGCCTTTGACGAGTCCTCCCAAATTATAAACCTTGAAAGAGGTACCAGTGCAAAGGAGCTGTTGACATCCTTGCTTGTCGTCTCCGCTCCATACTCATTAGATACGCCGGCTGATTAAGTCTCACCTGGCTTCAGCCTGCGTGACTGCATGCAGGATTCATGGCGCAGCTAATATCTCCTTGAGCTGGCGCATTTGCTAAGTGAAAGTGGCGTACGGTTGACGACTGCAGAGGGTGCGGGGACTGGTGGTGGGCAGCGACGGGGAAAGGAATGACAAGCTGGAAAAGGGACCAAGAAAGCTGTTTGGAGGGGAGTCTGGGGGATCATAGACCAAAACAGCACCACTTCCTAATAGCTGCACATCTTGCCATTCCCATGCATGTTTCATTTGAAAAAATCTTCCACAGCTTGCTTTCTTGTGGTCACCAGGTGGTGGGTGAAACCTCCTCACATATTAGAAGCCAGACTTGTAAGGTGACACACAATGCCCTGTATTAGCTCTTGGGTAGATAACTAGAAAGATGCTGTGGTGGCTTAGTGGTTAAAACGCTGAACTTGATGACTGGAAGGTTGGTAGGTTAGCAGTTTGAGACTAGAATCCTGTACAACAGAGTGAGCTCCTGTCTCTGTCCCAGTTCTTGACAACCTAGCAGTTTGAAAGCAAGGAATTTCAAGTAGATAAATAGGCACTACTCTGGTGGGAAGATAAACAGCATTCTGTTCACTCCGGTGTCTAGTCATGGCTGCCACATGTCCACAGAAACATCTACAAATGCAGACTACACTGGCTCTTTGGCTGTAAACAGAGATGAGCACTGAACCCTAGAGTCAGATACAAATGACTTTTGAGCAAGGTCTACCTTTACCTAGATGAGTAGTAGGGTGATGGCTAAGATGCTGAGCTTAATGACCAGAAAGTCGGCAAGTCAGCAGTTTGAAGCTCCTGTCAACCTAGCACTACAACAGCAAGAAATTGCAAGTAGATAGATAGGTACTGCTTTGGTGGAAAAGGTAACAGTGTTCCATGCTCTCTGGTGTCTAGTCATGCTTGCCACATGACCATGGAAGCAGATGCAAACAGTGCTGTAAATGGAGATGAGCACCACCCGCTAGAGTCAGATATGACTGGCTTTTTGAGCAAGGGAGACCTTTAACTTTACCTAGATGGCACAGCTTCAGCAAAGATAAGACCAGCTTCCTCCTGGCACCTTTGAGTTCCATTCACCAGTCCCCACAGATTGTGCAGTGGTATCTTTAAGTCCTTCAGTTACCTGAGGTCATCATATACACAAATCAGGATAGTATCCAACAGGGAGTTGTGTACACCTGTCACAATTGGAGGCCAGCCAATTCCTCCTCCTGGTGCCACTGCTGCTCCTGTGTGGCCTCCATCACCTCTTCTTTAAAGGACAGCTGTCCAGAGGGTTGGCCAGTTATGAGCTGAGTTTTCACTGTTTAGACTTGTATGAGGTGGAGGCTAATGAGGGATGAGTTCAAAGACACAGCTATAACCCTTTCTCTGGGAGCAGATGGAATTTCACCTACGTCTAGCTGAGTGCCTCTTGAACAAATAAGGCTGGCTCAGGATCCTCCATGGTGTTCCCCAGCTCTCTTTCCTCCTTGACTGCACCGTGTGGTGATCCCCCCTCCCTCTGCACCTTCTTCTCCATCTTTCCTTCTCCAGTTTTATCCTCTTCCAAGCCCACTCAGACCTTTCTTTTCAGGTGGTTTTCTTTCTACCACGAGATGGCCAGCTGGACTCAGAAGTCACCTGAGATGCCTTCCCTGGCAGGCTTTCCAAGAGACACATGGCAGGAGAAGACTGGGTCACCAGCAACAACCTCTTACAATCGTTCTCCTTTTGATACATGCAAAGTATTCCCTGCTTCTGATGAAGTAAGCTTCAATCCATTAAGGGTTACGTCAGATAAAATAACGTAGTCCTTAGTGTGCCACAGGACTGTTGTCTTTGCTGCACCAGACAAACTTGGCTGCTACTCCAAAAAGCTGGTGGATGTTTAACTTCTTGTTTATTCTGTACCAAATATCCCCCGAATTACAGCTTCTTAATGCTTTTACACTTCTTTTCTACCCAAGCATTCATACATATGACTCATAGAGTTGAATGGACACAAACACGTATCCACCACACATGTTACACACCAGTTAACAAGAGAGAGCCATGACAAGAAAAAATAAATTTTAAAGAAAGTCATGACTTATTACACTGGGTGATAGTTTGCACATGTGTTCGACATGCTAAGTATCTGTGTGAATGAATTAAAGGGCTTTGTACCGTTTCATCCACAACAGAATGAGTGGAATTGCAGAACTCTCATGCATAACATTTGTAAAGGATTAGTTTGAATATATTTAGCCCCTCTCCCAGCAAAACAGATCTTCAAAATTTTAATAAATGTGCACTGGGTGGGATATTGGTTGTCATAGAATAACTGAGTTGGAAGGGGCTGTTTAGACCATCTAGTCCACCCTTCTGCTCAATGCAGGAATCCAAATCAATGCAGATCTGACAAAGGGCTGTCCAATTCTCTCTTGAATGCTTCCATTGTTGGAGTGCATCCTCAGCCTCTATATGACCATCTTTCAGATATTTGAAGGGTGCTATCATATCACTTCTCAGGCTCCTTTTCTTAAGGCTGAACATGACCAGTGTGTACAGAGAGTCCTGGCAACAGGCTATCCAAGGAGAAGCCAAATAGCAAAGTCCAAAGAGCAAGCCAAGGTCTGGTTACTAATAGTTCAAAGTGAGTGTCTAGTCCAGGGATTCTCAATCTGTAGCCCATGAGCCAGATGCAGCCCACAGCACCATTTCATGTGCCCCCCACTGCCCACACCACACCAGGAAGTGCCATGTGGTGGAGAGAAGGCAAAATGGTTGTCCAGCCCCCAAAGCTGAGGGAGTATGACCTGGCCCCTGGCTTTAAAAGGTTGAAAACTCCTGGTCTAGTCCAAAGGATGTCCAGGGCCATCATCAAGGTTAGCAAAGAAGTCAGGGTTAGGGCAGTCAATCACAAGAGGTACACAGGGTGTTGGTCTTCACACAGAGAAATTGTACCAATGCTTGCTTAAGAGGACTCCCAGCTAATGGGTGTCAGCTGGGAGCCTCCACTGATAACAAGCTCTGGCTTTCTTAAGTCTCAGCTGCAGATCTTTTTGGCACCTTCCTTGGCTGAGGGCTGATTGCCTCTGGTCTGACAGGTAATCTGCTTGGGGCATCAGAGTTGGGGCAGAAGCAGGCTGAGTTTCCTGGTTCAAGACATCTCTGGTTCAGATGCAGGCTGGGGAGGTAGAACTGGGTTGGACATAAGAAATGCCTCCTGATCCAGGTCATCTTCAGTGTCTGACAAGGGCTGGATCAGAACAATCCTCTTCTATTCTGTGTTTGCTGGAACATCCTGGACACCTCTTACATCATGACAGCCAGATTGTTGATCCATGCAGCTTGGCTTTGTTGGGTGATCTCATGGCACCCTCCCACCACTTCAGACAGGGATTCCTCTCCTCACACTACCAGTAGATTCTAGGATTTAAACTGGCAACCTCACCCTACATGCAGATAAAGGATTTTACATGTAAAGCCAGAATTCTCCTTATGGAACTATGAGCTCTTTCCTCATGTAGCTTTTTTCTATTCAGAGAATACTCTTCCTCAACAAGCTGGTATCCTAGAAAAGCAGAGATTCTGAACCACCCAAAGGAATGGATGATACCATGCCATAATTAAATTTTGAGTTAATCATCATTATCCCTTGGGAATGCCACTGTTTCAGTTTATCCATTATATCACCTCTTACGGGGACATCAGAGTGGCTTGACAAATAAACTGATCTGCCCTTAACTCATAATGCCATTGTTTCAAAATCACCTTTGCAGTTAATATTGTTCCTCTCTAGTTAATTGACAAACGCTGATCGGATTCACCTGTCAATTAAAACCAACAATCCTGTGAAGGCACACAAAAGTGTGTGTGTGTGTGTGTGTGTGTGTGAGAGAGAGAGAGAGAGAGAGAGAGATGCCACCCGCTTCTGAAGTGCAAATTGCTTCCAAACTGACATACATTCTTGGAATAAATATTATTAGTGCATTTTCCGTCGCAATAAAAATTGATTTGCTGTTGCAGACGTGGAACGTTGCTATCACAAACAAGTGTTTTCCTGCTCAGTGCTGCTTCTCAAGATGGCTTTTCATCTATCCCATTCTCTAGTATTGGTTTCTACTCTCTCTCACTCACTCTCTCTCACACACACAGCTATTTGACGTGCATATACATGAATTGCTGCAATCTTAGGTATCAGGAAGACATATCTCAAAGGCCACACAATGTGTCCTTGGGGAGTCTGCATACCATTTTGGGTTGCTCTCATCCCCCACCCTTCCTGAAAAGAGGTGTATTGGCCATGAACTGATCTAAAAGGCACAGACACTGATACACAGAGACAGACATGCATGTATGATTGTGTTTGTACCCACAGATGACAAGCAGCCTTAATAATGTTCTTTTTTTTTTACAAAGTGCTTTGTGTTAAACATTTATGAGACAACAGAAGCATGGGTCATGATTGCTTATGAACGAAAGAGCCAAGAGCTTCTCTGTAGTTTACAAAGGATGTCATTGCAGGGACAAAACAGGCAGAATTCTTCTGGAATTCCAGATATGGGTCTTGGCCTCTCCTCTGGCTCAACTCTATGAAGCCACAAAAACATATTCCCTGCCAGTGCAGAGCTTCTGCTTTGCCTGCAGAAAATCATAGGTTTGAACCCACAGAACTCAACCCAGAGCTGGGACTGTATCCCTGGTGAATACCTAGTCATCCACCACCATTCAGTGTTGATGATATTGAACTAGAGTCTAGGTCTGTGATTCCCAATGTGGGACACATGCAGCACGGGGGGAGGGGCAATTTGAAAATGATTTATTAACAGTGAATGGCCTTTAAGGCTTCCTCCACGTGAATATGAGTTTACTTTTTTTATAATAAGAATTATATGTCATGGGGGGGGGGATCAGGGTTTCAGTGATGCTTAGGTGGGGCATGGTCAAAAAGAAGTTGAGAACCATTGGTCTAGGTAGATTGAGTATCTGAGCAAATGTTCTAATTTCTTCCCTTACATTATGTTTGTAGAGTTGCAGAAACTTGGATTCTTTAATCACTGAATGAAAAAAGTACATTGCTTCACTCAGTTTGCCATGTGTGTTAGCTATGCTATTGTTTATTTGCAGACTAATATTGGCATTATGCATCTACTGTTAGCCTATTATTTTACTAACAAATCACTCATTTTGCTCTGGAAATGGAGCTAATCTGTATACAGGTTGCCCCTGTATCTGCAGTGTAAATGTTCTGACACATACTGTGGATACCTGAAACTGCAGATAACAGCAAATCCTATATTTTACATTGCAGACAGTGTCTAGTGGACAGCTCAAGTAATGTGCCATAGAAATACATTTGTGTTATGCATTCCAGGAATGTTTATTGAATATTTTTAGCCCCACAGGTTATTGAAACTGTGGATACTGAACTTGCAGGTACTAGGAGGGGGAAATTGACCTGTATATGGCAGTCATATAGTCTCATTCCAATGTTTGACTATAGGGACAATCGTTGAAGCAGGTGCCATGAAGCCATGAAATCATGATTCCCATCATTATTTAAGGTCAGTGTCTGTGTGCACAAGGACTGATCACAGACAAGACACATTATTCATGGTGGAAAGGGGCAAGTATTGTTCTCTGTGAAGAGTTTGGTGCCTTTCCTGGGGGTGAGGTTGAATGAACATGTCTTTTTTACTTCCCTGTTCAAAAAATAGAATTTGTTGACATGTCAAACAAACAACATTGGGTATGCAAGGAAATGAAATAGATCGACCGGACCACACATTTAGAAAGGGTGTGACTTTTGATTCGATTTGGTCTTTTTCCATATTTATCATAATTTGCAAAAAAAGGAAAATAAAATAAAAGTGGAATGGATAGATTTGCTGACTCATTATGATGCATAATGCTTCAGAGTTTTGCAAAATTGGCAAATTGTGAATGTAGACAAAAAAAGAATTGATAGATTTTGGGCATCTCTTCAGTCTAGCACCAGTATTCCATTCACTTCTCCTGTCCGACTACCATACAAGGAACCACAGAAGAATATGTCTACACAGCTCGAAGTAGGAGAGGGAAATGTAATATGTCTAATCATTTCCCCAGCAGCTCCATATGTTTCTGAAGGGAACCAGGACTCTTGTGCTGCTTGGCATGGCTCTCCTTGTGGTTTAATTTCATAATTGAGATTCAGGGCAAAGCTCGGCTAATTAAAATGATGAATGCTTGGGGATGGTCTCTCCTTGTAAGCCTGCTGATATCTGCACACAGCAGACACAGATAGATGCTGAGGTTGCTGCCTTCAGGAGACAGTTCTATCATCTCCAGACGTCTACTCAGGTAAAACAGAAGAGACACAAATATCAGCAGTGAACAGAGCTTAGGAAAGTTACTTCTGTGGATGATACCTTGCAAAACTGGTTGGAAAATGCAATCAAAAATGTAACTATACCGAAGAAGGCTATAATCCCAGAATAAATACCACCCTATGCTTTCCCTAGTCTGGCCAGGTTATCCTGCTATGTTAATAGAATAGACCATACTGCCAGTGACTGAATGCCAAGTATGTGGAAGGTCAGGAAGACAAGGCTAGTGCAAAGCTAAATATGGATTGTAATTTTCTAAAGGATTTTGGTTTTGCCATGGTTACCTTTTTAGATGGGACAATAACGGCTCTCCAGATATTGGGAAAGATTAAACTATGATTCTCACAATCCCTCCCTGTTGGGTATGATGGCAGGGATACTGGGAGTTGTACGCCAATAAATTCTGCAGACTGATGCCTAGATAATCCAAGTCCACTTCTTATACTACCACCTAGGAAACCTTTCTCATTCTGGTGACATTCATCTGTCTGGCGCTTCATATTGCCTCTTTATGGCTTATGGAAATTGTAGTAAAACACAACTAGAGGGTACAGTCTGGCCAGATTATTTTGCTATGGTAATAGAAAAGAACATTATGGCAGCAACTCAAAGCCCATTAACTAACCTGACAACTCTGAGGACTAATTGTGTTGGGTAGCAAAGTTCACAGGGAAGGGTGATGGTCCTCAAGTGGATTAAATCCCACTTGAATCCATCTTGATGGAGAGCAGCAGCTTCATCCATACTGGCGTGGTGTTGATGAGGATTTTGCATGCCAAAAGAGCTTAGGACCAGCAAGTAACTTGTGGAATTGGATCAGTGGTATGGGAGTCATGCTGTGATGTGGAATGCAAATGAAAGGCCACTGCATTATATCCTCAGGACAGTCTTCATGGCTGATCACCATGAGGATTGCTCATATTCAGAATTGGATATGGCACAAGAAGTGCTTTCCTTTGACAATTACAGAAGGTACAGTGACAGAGTCACCTCAAACTTTTGTTGAACGAGACTAATTCATTTTGCCATGTACACACATACGCTCTTGTGTGACCCGTCATCCAACTGAATGGAGTAAATGCTGGGGGAATTTTGCAACCCAAGTCATCTGTGGGGGCCCTTCTCAATCTATTTTGTAAAATAAATCTGACTGGGAGATCTTAGAAAGTTCTGTGTGCCTTCTAAAGATTGTGGATGCAGTTCCCACATATTTGCAATGTTCACTTAACACAGTTGCTCACCTTGCAGAGTTTAATATTTAGCCTTTTTATCACTAGGGGCAAGTGGATATTTTTTATTTTTTTAAAAAAAAATTAAGTTAAATCAATTGCCAATTAACAAAATCCCATGACATTGATCTTTAAAAGTGAAGTAGATTTATAAACAATTATAAAAAGTAAACTCTGGCCAGGTTTTTTATTTTATTTTTATTTATTTATTTAGATTTATATTGCCGCCCACTCACCGAGGCGACTCAGGGCGGCTTACAGTCAAAACAACAACAGTACAATAAAAATTATAAAATGCACCCACATAAAACAACCAAACCAGAACACAAACTAACTCCCGTCAGGCCGTTGTTGTGGGCCCAGAGGGGTGGGCAAGGTCCCCAGACACTTCCATCTTTTCCTCCACTCTCTAGCCTAGCCTAAGGCCAAGAGCTGGAGATGCACTCTGTGGTCGCCATGTGGAGAGATGGTGCAGTGGCAGGACTGTCCTTTCCTGTCCGGCACATTCTCTTGCATGACAAGGAAACCTGCCAGCGGGCTGTTCTTTTGGGTGGCTGCCAGGGTGGGTTAGAGAGCTCATCCAAAGCTTGTGGGCACCAAGTCACAAGGAATCTCTCTGCGCAAGGGCCTCTGGGCGGAGAAACGTGTGTAGGGATGCATAGACACCCACCGACACACACACCCCGCAGGCAGTCCAGCCTGTCAGTGTGCTGTGGAGGGCCAATGACTCTGTGGCTGGATGTGCCCTTGAGAAGGTTCAGCATGTGAATTACGTGCCCCTCCTCGCCAGCCCTAGAAATCTGTTGTGATTGAGAACAATATGTGAGGGTGAAGCTGCCCTTTAGAGTAGACCATACTGCAAGCAACACAATGCTGAGTGAGTCAGGCTATGGTTAACTAACCCAACAACCCAGAGGACTAATGGGCTTGTGTGCCAAAATGGCTCAGGACCAGAAAATGACTCACAGAACTGGATCAGTGGTACATGTATCATGCTGCAATGTGGAAGGCCATTGCATTATTTTCTCAGGACAATCTTCATGGTTGATTGCCATAATGGTTGCCTATATTCAGATTCAGATACAGGAACAGAAGAAGAACCTCTTCCCATCATGTCCTTCCCCCTTGAGACCCTTCCTATTAGATCTATGGTTGCCCAGATGACAAAAAATCTACAAAATGTCCTGTGGCTCTACTGAGAACTCCCATCCTTGATGTAAAAGAAAAAGATCTTTCTGTTGCAAAGAAGCAAGCACTGTTATGTCCCCCATACAGTTTGCTTCACCTTCAGAGACAACAGCTGGTAGTTCTTGAATGCTCCAGTGGTTTACAGACAAGGGAGATGAATGAGAAAGAGACATACAGGGGCTGCTCACATTGTGGATTGAAATGTCGATCATTGTGGCTGTCACTGAATGGATGGCTTTAAATAGGCACTTTCCATGTCGAGAGTTGCATAACCAGCTTCCTAACAATAGCTGGCTGACTCACAAAGGAAAACCTGTTCAGCAAGGAAGAGGAAGCTGCTAGGCAGAAGGCAAAGAGATCTGGGTTTTGATCTGGATATTTCCCACATACATACCATCCTGATCACATCTCTGTAGGAACCAGAATTGCTCCTGGGAGGGTGCTTTAACAGCCAGGCCACAAACAGAAATGCAGCTCATCAATGCAGGTTTGGACGAATGACAAGTTGAGATCAAAATGCTGGGTGAAACATCAACAACTTGAGATATACAGATGATACCACCCTAATGGTGAAAGTGAGGAAGACCTAAAGAAGCTCTTGATTAGGTTGAAAGAAGAGAGTGCAAAAGCTGGCTTGAGACTCAACATCAATAAAACCAAGATAATGGCAACAGGTCCTATCAGTCCCTGGAAAATAGATGGGAAAGAAGTAGAAGCAGTGACAGATTTTACTTCCTTAGGATCAAAGAACACTGCAGATGGTGATTGCAGCCATGAAATAATAAGGTGACTGAGTCTTGGGAGACAAGCTGTGAAAAACCTGGGGAACATAGTGAAAAGTAGAGACATCACCTTGCAAATAAAAATTTGCATAGTCAAAGCAATGGTATTCCCAGTGGTATTATATGGTTGTGAGAGCTGGACCATTAGGAAAGCTGAGTGCAGAAGAATAGATGCCATTGAGAGGAGAGTTTTGAGAGTCCCCTGGACAGCGAGGAGAACAAATAGGTCAATCCTAGAAGAAATCAAACCTGACTACTCCTTAGACGGTCAAATAGTAAAGATGAAGATGAAGTACTTTGGACATCAAATGAGAAGAGAGGATTCACTTGAGAAAGCCTTAATGGTGGGAAAGGTAGAGGGCAAAAATAGAAGGGGGCAGGCAAAAAATGAGATGGCTAGGTGGTATTGTAGATGCAATGGGCACAGAGTTGGGTGGGTTGAGGAGGATGGTGGAGGACAGGGGTGCCTGGTGTGCAATGGTCCCATGGGTCGCAAAGGGTCGGAATCAACTGTACAACACAACAACAACAACAACAACAACAAAATTATTTTGGGAGGAGGCTACATCTGTTGACTTGATGTTTGTCCAGATATCTCAAATACCTATACTACTGCCTATATATCTCCAATTTAGAGAAAGAGACTATCTGATTGAAAAGGAAGTGCCCATAAAATTGCCTCTGTTTGAAACAAAGATAGAAAATGGACAAAGCACCAACTTACCCAGTCATGCTGGGTGTGAATTTTGGTGGTTTTATTAAATCATATCCTAGGCAGGTTCATAGACGTAGAAAGAAATTCCTTCTGCATTTAGTGAGGTTTCCTTCCAGGTACAGATAGAATAGAATTTCAGAGGGTTTCATTGTTTTCTAGGAAATTGCCCATCTTGCAATGTAAATTTCTGCCTGAGATAAAACATGCATTATTTCTAAAATGTTCACATTTGTGAGTCTTGCAACATGTTTTCTGTTTGCAAATTAATGCAGATATTTTTCTAAAATGCAAATTAGAATGAGAAATGCAGACAATACACACATTGGGGAAAATTGTGTGCAAATGTGTGCCTCTTAGGAGAGGCAAATAAATTAACCCATGCATTGTAGTAGTAGTAGTAGTAGTAGTAGTAGTAGTAGTAGTAGTAGTAGTAGTAGTAGTAGTAGTAGTAGTAGGAGAAGAAGAAGAAGAAGAAGAAGAAGAAGAAGAAGAAGAAGAAGAAGAAGAAGAAGAAGCAAGACTAGCAAAAATGAAATTATCTTTGTTTCTGCAGATGTTTCCAGGGTCATGTGATAGGTATAGCCTAACTAGACCCCAGAGTACATGGAATGATGTTACCTTTCCCACTGAAGCAGTACCTATTTTTTCTACTCACAATTGCTTGCTTTTGAACTGCTAGGTTTGAGAAAGCTCATCATGCATCACTCAAGTCTCAAACTGCAGCCTTGCTGACCTTCTAGTTATCAATCTCAGCATCTTATCAACTAAGCCACTGCTCCTTACAGTTTCCCCAAATTCCCTTATCAGCCATGGCCATAGCCAGAATTCTAGGGAGGGGTGTCGGTGGGTGGGTGGGTGAGTGTGAGATATATATAAGCAGCTAGGAGTTTGAGGGTGGGCAAACTGTTAAGTCAGGGAGGGCATGCCCACCCTGACCACCCCCTGGCTACAGTTCTGGGAGTTGTAGTTTAAAATAGAATGTTTCCAACATCTGTGGGAGAGGCTTAAATATTTCTATGTGGGGAGAAGAACCAACATAAAGTATTAGAAACTGCCACAAGCAATGGGTGGGGTGTGAGGAGAAGTCAGGGGAAATTGACCCAAATGAAAAATATGTTTTGGGACCTCCCAAGTAAATGTAGGTAGGTTTACAAACATAGAGTGGAAAAAAAGGATGGGGTGGATTAGATTTTAATTTGAAAATGTGGTCACATTTTAAACCAAATGTTCATGGATTGCCTAGTTTTGCATTTTTGTTTTTCAGTAGTCCATCACCAAGGTAGGCTTATTTTCTGCATTGCACATCCAATGCCATTGTATGAGAGCATCTTCAGTCTCATTTGTGATGCAAAAGGATAGACATACAATAGTACCCCGGATAACTTTATGACTTGGTTCCACAAGTCCCGTCGTTATCTGGTTTTTAACTTTGTGAGATACATTGATCACACAATGTTAAAAAAAGCCCTGTTTTCCTGGAGGCTGCAGCAAGCCAGAACGTCGGGACTTGAAGCCTCCAGGGAGGTGGGGGAACTTTGGAAACAGCTTGGATTGGGTCTCCCCACCTCCCTGGACCTGGCGGGGGGGGGCAGAGACCCCAAAATTGGTAAAAAAAAGTCCAGGGAGGTGTCCAGGGAGGTGTGGAGACCCGATCCAAGCTGTTTCTGAGCTTCCCCGACGTCCTTAGCCAGTGCAGCAAGCCAGAATGTCAGGGTTCGAATCCCGACATTCTGGCTTGCTCCACTGGCTGAGGACGTCAGGGAAGCCCAGAAACAGCTTGGATCGTGTCCCCTGCCTGCTCCAGAGAGATCAGAGGACCTGATCTACAGCTGCAGGGTGGCTGGGGAAGCTCACGGGGACTCCCTGTTGGCTTCCCTAGCCACCCGCCCTTGCCTCCGCAGCTGTGGGGTTGCTGGGGAAGTCGACGGGGGAGCCCCCCATCAGCTTTCCAGCCTCCCCACCCCTGCCTCCATAGCTGCAGGGTGGCTGGGAAGCTGAATGGAGAACCCCGTTCAGCTTTCCAGCCACCCTGCTGCTAAGAACGACTGTATCGGATAACGTTAAAAATCGCGTTATTCGATACAAGATTTTTCCGAAAATCTTGTAACGTTATGCGGTTTTCACGCTATACGATACTCGCGTTATCCGGGGTATTACTGGTATGTCTAGCTGAAGGCTAGTTCCATTGATTTTGGCAGGACATATGACACAATTCTATGTCAAAATGGACAGAATCTGTGAAGCCTAATTTTGTCCACATTATCATTTTTATGTTCTAGAGTTTCTGCCATCCCATTTCTGCAGCTGATTGTAATCTGTCCCTCATCCCCATCCCCATCCCCATCCCCATCCTGGTCCACACAAAATGTCACTGATGTTTTCATGCTTATTTTTCCAAAGCAAATGCCATTTTCTACACATTTTAAATACACATTTTTCTACAAGCCACTTTCCCAATGAGTTAAAAAGTTTTTAGGCAATTCTCCTCCCTCACCAACCCCCCCTCACTTTCTGCATGCAGATTCAAAGATACAGATATTGGAGGTTTGCATTGTTTCAAATGCATGTGTCTGAGTTTTCGAACAACATCAAAAACAAGGGATATATACAGATTTTGAGATCTAAGTTTGTACTGCTTGATGTTTGCATTCATGAATCATGGATTTTGCAAGTTTGTTTTGAAATGAGAATTTATTTATTTATTTATTTATTTATTTAGATTTATATTGCCGCCCACTCACCAAGACGACTCAGGGCGGCTTACAGTCAAAACAACAACAGTACAATAAAAATTATAAAATGTAACCACATTAAACAACCAAATCAGAACACAAACTAACTCCCATCAGGCCGTTGTTGTGGGCCCAGAGGAGTGGGCAAGGTCCCCAGCTGCTGCTAGGCCTTGGCATCTTCTTCCTCAGGCCACTGTTGTGGGCCCAGAGGAGGGGGTGATGTTCTCAGCCACTGCTAGGCCTTCACATCTTCTTCCTCAGGCCGTTGTTGTGGGCCCAGAGGAGAGGGCGATGTTCTCAGCCACTGCTGGGCCTTGGCATCTTCTTCCTCAGGCCGTTGTTGTGGGCCCAGAGGAGAGGGCGATGTTCTCATGTCTCACCCATTTCTAAACCAATGAATGTCCATTCAGAAATAAATCCTGCTAAGCTGAGTTTCTCAATGGCTTGCATATCAGTCTACAGAGTCAGAGGTTGGGAGGTATTATTATTATACAAATCTACTATTCGACTCACTTTAACAGTTCAAGTCCTATAGAAGGACCTAAGAACTGTTATGGTAATGTCTAAATATATATGCAGTTCCTAGTAGAGGTTTTTTTTTAGAGTTCGGATGTTTAAGTCCAATAGATCCAAAATTTCCAAATATCTAGGGAGTCCTTTAGGTATTGCTCCAAGGGTTCCGATCACTATGGGAACAACAACAGATTTCTTTTTCCATAGACACTAAACTTAAATTTGCAAATCATAATCTTCTGTGATTTGTCTTCAATTCATGCATCCCCTGGTATAGCAATGTTGATAAAGAGGTAGTTGAGGAGGATGGTGGAGGACAGAAGTGCCTGGCGGACAGTGGTCCATGGGGTCGCAAAGGGTCAGAATCGACTGTGCGACTGAACAACTACAAAAATGATGATGTTGATGACGATGATGACAACGACAATCATCATCGTCATCGTCATCGTCATCGTCATCACCACCACCCTCACCCTCCTACTATCTGGCCTTGTGCTTTCATAATGCCCGCATTTGAACATTTCCCTAATTTTGATACTATCTGCCTTTGTGCTTTCAGAAGGCCTACATTTGAACGTTTCCCTAATTTTGATGCCTGGCAGAACAGCATTTCTATATTTTGGTTAATTCTCAAATTGGCAGGCAATGCTAAAAGTTTTGATTGGCACCCGCAATCAGCACCCCATTCACTGCATTAAACGAAGGGAACTGATTGCCGCAATCTCAGCTTTGACCTTCCAAGCCTCTGCTTCATTAGTGGAATAAATATTTGCTAAAAACATTTCCCCCCCCCCCCAACTTCCAGAAGTCAGGGAGGGGTAAGGCTCTTGCCAATAAGAGTTGCTGCTTCATGAGTGTTGTTGGCTCAGAGGATTGCTGACTGCTCCCCACACCACAAAGGATCTCATTGACAAACACAGCTATGGATAAATATCACTCTACTGAACAGGGGGTGGGGTGTGTCCATTGCTTTTAACAAAAGGTTATATTGCCATAGCAGTCAAGGCTAATGATTCTGTATCAGTGACTTGATGGATCTGCTCTGGATACTAGTCTCAGATTGAAAGGAACTATCCAAGGTTCTGAACTGTATCCCTATTTTTAGGATTTGTCTGGAGAATTTGAGTCCTCCAGGGACTCCATGATTGAGGTTTTTAGGAGAGCTTGGGTTTTTCCTTGGTGTGCCTTAGGTAAAGATAAAGGTAAAGGTCACCCTTTCTCACAAGCCAGTCATATCCAAATCTAGGGTGCAGTGCTCATCTCTGTTTATAGCCAAAGAGCCAGGACTGTCTGCGTTTGCAGACATCCCTGTGGACATGTGACAAGCATGACTAAACACAGAACACTGTTTACCATCCCACTGAAGTGGTACCTATTTATCTACTTACAATTTCTTGCTTTCAAATGGCTAAGTTGGCAGGAGCTAGGACAGAGACGGGAGCTCAGTCCATCGTACAGCACTCGGGCCTCAAACTGCTGACCTGCTGACATTCCTGTCGTCAAGTTCAGTGCCTTAACCACTAAACCACCTCAGCCCCTTGGTGTGCCTTAGCTGCTGATATATACATATCTATAGTTTGCTTTGATCTGCCTGGTTCTGTAAATGTATTACTTTCACTTTCCAAGAGAGATTTGCTGGTAGCAAGTGTTGCTTATGTTTGTTTGTTTATTTGTTTAAATTTATTTATGTGTTCAGATTTCTTAACCAAAGCACTAAAGAATTTTGGCAGTGCTGACTTCACTTCAGATGTGCTTGGAAACTGACAAATATCTCCGCTTCATTTCAGATTCTGAAAAATTCCTGAATTCAAAGCATGCCTCTAGCAAATATGTTTATTGCTAGTTGCCGATCTATCTAAGTTAGGCTTGGGAAAGTCGGTAGGGTGGCTCTAGGTGGCAATTTCATGCTCCCATTTGCCAGTCCCATTTAGGGTCCAAGCACAAGCACATCCAAACAGAATCCCAAGAAAGAAAACAAAACCACGAGTAGCTTTGCAAAAATGGCTTAAGAGACACATGGGAATTATACAACTTATTTGAAAGGTGAACTACCATTTCTTGAACTTTCTTGGACAGGAAATTCATGCATTCCTTCACTACAAGCAACAGAAATGGGATCAGGCAATTAAAGGTCACCCTTAGGGTTTGGTGCTCATCTCCATCTCCAGCCAAAGAGCCAGCACTCTCTGCATCTGCAGATGTTTCCATGTCTATGTGGCATCCATGACTAGACACCAGAGTGCACAGAATGCTGTTACCTTTCCACCCAAAGCAGTAACTATTTATCTACTTGCAATTTATTGCTTTCGGACCACTAGGTTGGCAGGAGCTGGGTCAGATGACGGGAGCTCACTCTGTCATGCAGCACTTCAATCTCGAACCGTTGACCCGCCGACCTTCCAGTTGTCCAGTTCAGTATCTTAACCATTAAGCCACCACAGTCCCTGAAGTTATTGCTAGTGAAGGTGCACAAGTCTCTTGGCTCATTTTGGGGGCCAGTTCAATTCAATACAGAGTGATATGTGTCCCAGCCCATTTACTTTGTGCTATGGGTCCAAATCTGTCAGTTTGCTCCCCTTTGCTGTCCAACTGGCTCTGGCCAGTCTCAACCTCCTGCAGGCTGCTCTACATTGGGCTGATTTGGTTCACAGTTTATTATTTGATCAAATGTGAGGCACTCAGGTCTAGCTATTGAATTCTTACATCCTGCAATGTCTTTTGTCTTCATTCCTGATGGTGGCAGCAACTACAGCAGCTGATTAGCAAATGAAGGTTTTTATAGCCTGGAGATAGCAACCATCATCCTCAAACACCTGCCAATCAAGCTGCTTTGAAAGGCCCAACCATGGTCTCTGATTAAATTGTTGGCAGTCCGGCTGGCACAGAAATGTCTAATGTTATATTGATTTAGAATGAAATATTTCCAACTAGGAACAGATGTATTCAGTAGGCCTGAATCATTGACCTCCCTCTTTAAATATTAACTTTATTTTCCATTTTAATTAGTTCCAAGAGGAAAAAAAAGCTTAACCTGGCACTGAACTCTGTTGACAAGTTTGCCAGCACCTTGCCATGTGGCAGAAACTCTGTTCTTAAGAGGGCTATGGATAGCTCACACCCAGAGCAGTGTAGTGGACAAAGTGATAGTTTAGAACTCTTGATACCAGGATTGAAAACTGCACTTGGCCATGGTAACTCACAGGGGGATTAGAATTTGTAAAGTAAAGGATGGCCTTGCTCCATAGCCAGTTGTATCCAACTCTAGGGTTCAGTGCTCATCTCCATTTATAGCCAAAGAGCCATTGCTGTCTGTGTCTGCAGACATTTCCGTGGACATGACTAAACCTTTATTTTGAGAGCCGCACTAGGAAAGGTAAAGGTCCCCATTACTCCAAAGTTAGACATGTCTGACTCTAGGGGAAGCGCTGCTCATCTTGATTTACAGCCAAAGAGCCAGCATTGTCTGGATCTGCAGACATTTCCGTGGTTGTGTGGCAGGCATGACTAGACACCAGAGTGCATGGAACAGTGTTACCTTTCCTGCTGAAGCAGTACCTATTTATCTACTTGCAGTTTACAGCTTTCAACGTGCTAGGTGTGCAGGATCTGGGATGGATGATGGGAGCTCGTTCTGTCACTCAGGACTTGAGTCTTCTGGACATCAAGCTCGGCATCTTAACCACTAAGCCACCACAACCCTTCTAGCATAGTTGGTTCTGACTAACCAGCACATAATTATCTAATGGAGAGTTCAGTGAGTTAGATATTTGACCATGGAGCCAGACTTTGGGACTTTAACTCCCCTCTGTGCGTCCCTGGAGAAGAGGCAGCCTGTGTAGCTTTGAGCAAACTGCACAGTGCCAGGGCACCTACAAAGAAGAGAATTGTAAGCCACTCTGAACAGCTGCATTTTCATGTGTTTCAGAGGCTTGCCTTCCTGATTTTTCCCCCTCCTAAAACTAGGTTATTGTACCATTAGAGGCAAAGAAGCAATATTTGAAAGAGCTGAGTCTGAAATTATCAGAGGTCGTTTGGGGAGCTGGGATGGGAAGAATGTACAATTTTTCTTTGCTTATCCTAAAGTTATATTTTTCACCTAAAGCCCACTGAATTTCCCAGCCCAGCACCCACTCAGAATTCTAGGCTAGCGGGAGGATTCTTGTAGTCCCCAAAGGCAACATTACAGAATTCTCTGCAAATATTGGAATCAGTAGTATTTTGGAAAACCATTTGGGCATACCTCTATGAAAATGTACTAACAGGTACCAGTAGTATAAATAATGCTATACCAAAAAACGGGCCCAATTTTTTTAAACTGTTTTTTAAAGAAATGTTGGAATAATAATGTAATCTCTCCCTACTACTCTTTCAACCTTTTGTATTCCTTCTGAGCATAGCTCCAGTTACCACACTACTTTGGAGTAGAACCCTTGTGCTGTGGTTAAGCTACTCTGCTCACAATGTGAGTTTGAGCCTGATGGGTTCGTGGTTGACTCAGTCCTCCATCCTTCGAATGTCAGCAAAATGAGTATCTAGCATTTTGAGGAGCAACCTTGTGAACTGTTCAGAGAGTCCTTTAAGTGCTGCAGGGTGGTAAAAAGCTAAAAGTTTCCCTTGCTTGAAAGCCACTCATATCAAACTCTAGGGTTCAGTGCTCATCTCTGTTTCAAAGCAGAAGAGCCAGTGCTGTTTGTTTCTGGAGACATTTCCATGGTCATGTGGCAGGCATGACTAGGCACCGGAGCACACAGAATGCTGTTTGCCTTCTCACTGAAGTGGTCCCTATTTATCTACTTGCAATTTCTTTCTTTCAAACTGCTACATTGTGAGGAGCTATGACAAAGACAGGAGCTCATTTCATCCTGCAGTACTTGGGAATCGAACTGCTGACCTCCTGCCTTTCAGTCAGCATCTTAGCCACTTGATGCAGGATGGTATAGTATTGTAATTACTATTGCTATTAGAGTAGGGTCTTCTTGCACTTTCATAGTTATGGAAGATAACCTTGTTCTAACACAACATGTATGGAGGAATCATGGTCTTGAACAAGCCATCAAAGGGCATTAGCTTTGAAAAAGACCAAGTGATGAAAGTAAAAGTTGTTAGATTTGGTTGGCTGCTATCCATCAGCACAGCTATCCCTATTCTGGAACTTTCCTTGGGGACGTGGTTTTGAGGTTTCCCTATTGGAAATTTACCAGTATATCACTAAATGTGTCCTGTAGCAGCTATATAGGTCACAATCCTATTGATTAATTCTGCCCACGTAAGTGGAGTTTCATAAATTGCCACTTAAGTCTCTTATTCCATGTCAATTAACAAGACTGGTCCCCAATGAGAGATACAAGCAGTGACTTGTTAACTAGTGTCAGTTTACCACTCCAGTTTCTTCCATTGCACTTATATCAGTGTAACCAAACAATTGAATTCTGGCCATTGCTGAGCAGCAAGAAAATGAGATCAGAACCACTTTTGCCATCAGATGTTTCCAGCCATATTGGCAATTCCTTTTTTTCAGCTTCAGTTAACTTCACAGAAGGATACAATTATTGACTTCTATCAACTTTCTATATAGGGATTTGGTGAACAGAATAACCTAGGACGGTGGTGGCTAACCTTGGCACTCCAGCTGTTCTTGGACTTCAATTCCCAGAAGCCCTAATCATTGGGTGTGCTGACTTGGACTTCTGGGAACTGAAGTCCAGGAACAGCTGGAGTGCCAAGGTCAGCAACCACTGGCATAGAACCTATGTGATACTTGTGAAGTGCTTTAATATGTCACAGAACACTTTGACCTATATACCCGTGCATGATAGGGAGATTTTGCTGGACTGCTCTCTGTCCCACCATTAGGAACTGTACACCTTTTGGAGCTCCAGAAGACCTTTTCTGCTTTATGTCATGTTTGTGAAAGTCTAATTGGCATGAACATAACCTTTGTTTTATGCCAGATGAACACCTGTTTGCTCAGCCAAACATTGGAGTTCTAATGAAGCTGTGGCTTGGGCTCCATTTGGTCAACTTGCTGCTATTGTTTCATTTGAATGTTTAACATTTTTGAAATGCTTTAAGTGTTCCTGGTTTCGGTAATGTCATCATGTCAGTTTTACTTCCCCTGAGATCTGCTAATATACAGAGGATCAGAAATACTGACAGCTACTAATACCTTGTCCAAACAATCACTGAAAAAATTAATAATTATCAAACCGGTTCTGAGTAGAGCTGGTAAGACTCCCTTGTCACCATTTTCAGCATGTTGAAGTGCTAAGGAAATATTGAAATGTTGACACCAAATCTTGTCTCAGTGGAAAGAGAGGAGAACTGGTGGCACAGTGGTTAAACTGCTGTACTGCAACCAAAAGGATGTGAGTTTGATCCTGACCAGATCTCAAGGTTGACTAAGCCTTCCATCCTTCTGAGGTCAGTAATATCCTAATTAACTTTTGAACCACCAAGAGTCTGCACTAAGTGCTATATAAGTGTGATGGCTTCGCTTTTTTGCTTCAGTGTTTGAGAAATGGTGTGAGAGATTTTGTTCAGTTACTTGCCAATGGCATGGAGCACAACTTAATACACTGCTGAGTTAGGTGAAGAGGTTAGATATCTCAGCATGGTTACTTCAAGTTAGTCTTGAAGAGTTCTGGATCTGTAAGGACCTATGGTGAAACCTCCATCTGTTCCTTCCCATTGATGGCTGCCAGCTGTCCCTTTGCCAGCCTTACCATGGATGGTAGGTTGTACCATTTCCCCCTGGTGCTTCAGCTCAGCCTACCTGCTACATCTGTGGCATTGGCAATGTCATCCCAATGAGTTATAGCTTGGTCTCTGCTCTCAGGGTCTGTTAGCATCCCACTGGCTATAATAGATGTGTTTAATTCTCATGGAAATATTGAATAAACATCAGGGAAATATGTTTTACAGCCTGAAGCCAGCTCTGAGCACTGCTAATGTTGTTATTGGAGACAGCATGGATGATTTAAGCTGAGACCTATGACAAAGATACACATGTGCCCATGAATAAAAAAGGCTTCTGTTTGTTACCTGGGCTGTTAATTAGCAGGACAAAGGGGGTCAGGTGATACACCTGTCGTAGCTGCCCCAAGAGTGATGAGAGAGAGGTGAAGATCACAATATGTTCCCCTTTTTGCTCCTTGGCATTTTGTGTAAGTTGATCGTATGCCAGCTAATCTCCTTTGGTCACATAGCAGTCCACTCCCTCATGTTAACAGTGGCTCAATGTTCTCTTATCTATTCATAATTTCAGCAACCAAAGGGAGGGAAATTAGCCAGGTTGCAGTGCAACAGCATTGAGCATAAACACACTGGAGTCTCCCTGTGAAGCACTGCATTGCTAGAGACAGTGAACTCCCTGGAAGCAGCAAAGCTGCATGGGTGGTAAGGAAGTCAAGATAGCTTCCAATGTTACATCAGAATATACAACATTGGAAACGTGGAGTGTTGGGCAGCAGTAAATAGCCTAACTCCTAAATGTGACAGTGGTTACGGGAAGATGAGAACCTTTAGGGGGAGTGAAGGTCCCCCTCAGTGGAGGAAATGCCACTGGAAACCATCATATTGGGTCCAATGGCAAAATATAGAGGAACCACTTCACTATTCTGATTTCCAAGGGTCATGGAGGGAGAAGAGGCCAGGCCAGATGGACTGGCTGTGAAGGCACACTGTGTCAATAACCTCAAGGCTGTAGCAGTCCATTACAGTCTTGGTGACAAATCCTGCATGTCTTATTTCATACATGCCACAGGAGATGGCTCCGTGATCATAGTGTGTGGATCACTTCATGGCAAGCTGGGATCCACCTTAAACAAAATCATACCAATGGCATTTTTCCTGGGGGGAATTGTATATTCCGACACAAGTAGTAGCTGACAACAATGACAACATTGGAAATTTCACGTTTGATTTTTTTCCCAGCAGCTTTCAAGTGTTCACAATCAGAATGGCCACTGCCTTGATGGATGAGGATTTCTGAGTCTCCTAGTCCAAGGAAGAAACATTTCTTATCTCTCCATCATTTTATCACATTTCCCCAGCTGCATGCAAGTTACCTTATTGACACATTTCCCCCTATTGGTCTTCTTCTTCTTTCATGTCCCATTCAAACCATGGACTGCCAAAAAGAAGCCACTTGTCCAGCGAGCTCTTTCCTCCATCTTCTGATTTGGTTTTGTTCTTGCCCCTATTGGTTAAAACATATTTATTTCAACGGGGTACATTCCAGCCCTTCATGTTTTTAAAATATGCACCCTTTGTTCACACTTTAGTTCTTTGTTGTGTGTTGCAGAACAAATGTAAAATGTGCAAATGTAAAAAGTTATGAGCCAATGCTTGCTTCTTCCTGTAATAAGCCTCAAGAGGTTCAAAAATGTTACTTCAATCAAGACTATTGAACACAGTGAAATTATTTTCCATCTCTAATCGTCACTATTGATCATGACATTTGCATGCTCAGTCCAATGTTAATTAAGGCTATGAAGCTGGAGGGTAAGGTATTTTAATGAGGAACATCAAGGCACCTTTACATTCAGAGATCACTTTACAAAGGTCTCACCTATTCGGGAAGCATTGGCCTGCATCAGGCTTCTTGAAGTTTCATATTCCTATTGAGCTAATTAGGCAGGACCTGACCAGGAAGCCTTGTCTACACTTTAGTTCACATTCATCAGTTCTTGGTAATACCTGAAGGCAGCCAAATGTGTTTATCACTGGAAAGATCTGATCCTATAATGGGCCTCCATGTGTTGTCTAATTGGTCAGGGTCATCTATAAAGGAGGAAAGAAGCCCTTATGAATAGACAAATGTGGCACAAAAGCAGTTAACAAATTGGAAAAGCCATGGCAACATATGAGCACATAGAGCAAAGATCCTATGTGTTTTTCAGTGTGGAGAAAACAGCCAGTCATTTCTGGAAAAAAAAATGCTTCTGTCCTTAGACAAAAATGGAAGCATATGCTGGGCATCTCCAGCTTTAAGATCACCATGAATTAAAAGGCAGACAATTTGTATTCTTTTGCCTAAATGAGAAAAGAAGTTCCATCTAATATTTTCACAGTCATAAGTGAGGTGAGACTGTGGATATTATAATAGAGATGTAATAAGGAGAACTCTCTACTTGGAGGGTGAAATGAATTTGATTGCCAAAATTCTTCTCTGCAAATGTTAATATTGATTATTCTCTGGTTACTCAAATATTCAATGACTACTCAACATCTATATTTGACATCCTTTCATATTGAATTGTAATATTAATAGTTCATGGTATTGTATAGCCGACATGCAATTCTATTAGTAGTTTGATAGCTGACTTGTGAGGTGTTTGATAGCTGACACATAATGGTAATAAGTATTTCACTGCATTTTCAAGATAGGGATGCTCTAGGGCAGTGATGGTGAACCTTGGCACTCCAGGTGTTCTTGGACTTCAATTCCCAGAAGCCCCAATCAGCAGGAGTGCTGACATGGGCTTCTGGTAATTGAAGTCCAAGAACACCTAGAGTGACAAGGTTTGCCATCACTGCTCTAGGGTTTCTTCCTTTTCCTCTTTCAGTCCACTTAAAAAAAACACACACACAATCTAATCTGATCCATACCCTTAGACTGAAAGACAGATCAGGTGAAATTACTTTTTCATTTTCACACCAACCTGAATTTAGATGGCTAGTTATTGGTTCAGAAACACAACGAAATGTATATAAAACACATATTTTGGTGTTTAACATTTGCACAGAAAATTGCATATATTGTGAAACAAAATTCTTTTTTTAAAAAAGTGGTAAATTACCACTGAAAGGTTTTTTTAAAAAAAAAGAAGAAGAAGAAGGAAATCACAGAAATGAGATGGGGCTGATTTATGATGAGGCAATTGCAACTCAAGGACCAAAATCCAGTAGGAAGTTGCAACTAAAGTAGATATATTGGATTAATGGTTCTTATGGAGAAGTTGATTTACCAAATCCTCTTTGATTAAATGGGTCTATTCTAGTTGTGACCTTCTACTGTATTTCAGCCAGTATCTTTGTTGCTCATTGGGGATGGGACCATCAATTTCAAGCAAACAGGGTTAGCAAACCACCAGTTGCTTGTTATAACTGATCATAAAATTATATTGCTTGGGAATAACCACTCTCAGAATTACACAAGCAACAAACCTGGGGCATTTTGTGAACTGTACGCCTAATGCACACTTTCCAGCTTAAATCATATATGACTGTTGTGGTCCTTGAGCCTGAGGATGAGAAGGAAGACTTTCTGCCAGCCTCTCAGCCTGCTATCAGCGTGGAGTTGCCTCCTCTTGGTCAGTTTGATCAAACTGACCAAGACATGACAGGAGCACATGCTGGGGCAACAACTGTCAGTGAAGAGAAGGAGGAACCAAGCACATCAGAAAGATGCAGATTGCAGCTGAGAAATGAGCTACAGGTGTGAAGAAGTAGGGCAAGTACTCATTTGCAAAGATCACTCCCACCTGTGAGCCCTGAGCCTGAACCCTCTTAAGGAGATGCACATTCCAGCACAAGCTTTGTCAGAACAATCCTGTGCATTCCAAGCCTGCACCACTTTGTCATGTACCTCTTGCCTGTTTGCTGATCTTGGACCTTCTGCCTGGAACCTCAACTACTCTTCTGGACCAACCTTTTGTCTCAGTTCTCCAACAACCAGCTTCCAAACTTGGCTCCTCCTGACCAACGATTCTGCCTCATCCTTTGGACTCTAGCAAGACACTGCCTCTTGTTCCTACTCTTTGTGAAGTGGGTGTTAGCCAGCTTGCTCTTCTGTGCAGGGATTGGCACAACACTGACATAGATGTCTGCATCCCTTATAGGAATGTCTCTTAGCTCATTCTTACAACCCCAGGAACCCCTGTTTTGATCAATGCATAACAGAACATAAACAAACAAGATGCAAATGATTTCCATAGCTTTATGGTTTCTCCTCAAGCCGATTTTCCCATTGGCTGCCACAGAGGGGCAGAAGATGGATGTTTTCCATTACTTGATGTAATGACTGTGAGGCATACTCGTAAAAACCTTTATAGTCAAAGTTTACAAAAGCTCACAAATGCCGATCAACAGCTGAATTACAGTTCCAGTGCACTGAACAGCTCAAGCAGCCAGTCGGTGAAGACAGTCGCAAGGAATGAAGGCCGGATTGTGTGGGAGGAAAAGAAAGGAGGGAGATAGGTGGAAAAAGCGAGAGGAAGAAAAAGAGAGAGATGAGATGAGGAAATCTAGCATGAATAAGAAATAAGAACAATGAGGATAGAAGCTGGCATTTAGGAGCATCGCCAAATCTCATCAGGGATGTTCAAAGCATCCTCTGCTGTTTCTGTGGATATTTCTAGCTTGCTGAAAAAAGAAATGAGCTGACACATGAAGCGGTTCGCAGAAAGCAGAGAAGAAATTGTCACAGCATAGCGATGTTAGTTAGCTTCCTAGACTCAGTGCACATTCAACCTGCTCAATAGGATATTGTTGCTGCTGATGCCGATGATGATGACAACAATGATGATAGTTACACTGACCCTGCTAGTCGGGGTGTTTTGAGAAATGAAGTCCATAAAGTAACTGTTTCCCCTCAAGGTCTGATCCCTCCTTGCTTCTCCTACTTCTGGGAGATGTAGAGAGTGTCTCTTCCACAGATTTACTTTTGCAATCAACTTGTTGGATAGGCGAAGCTAAAGGATAGTGACAGGCACAACATAAAGTAATGAGTTTTGTATCTCTGCCCAGGTATACATCTGGCACCTTGCAGTCTTAGTTCAAGTCTCTAGTCATTTCACCCTATTTGATCACATTATAATTTTTGCCTGTCAATGTCCTTTCTTTCTTGGTCAACTAGCCCAGCGGTTCCCAAACTGTGTTCCATGGGGCACTGGTGGACTTCAATTCCCAAAAGCCTAAGACAGTATGTTGGCTGATCAGTGCTTTGGGAAATTGACTTAGGCTTCTGGGAATCGAAGTCCAAAAACGAAAGACTAAGAAACACTGAACAAGCCTATCAATACTTTCCCCCATTAAATATGAAACTGTCTCAGTTTCACAGCATATTGTGCTACAAGTTGTTGCCTCTGTTTTTCTTCCTTTTGCCCTTACCTGACTAAAATCTTAAGACCCTATATGAAGCTCTTAGACCTTGGCTTCTTCCTATGATGCCATGGTTAATATACTCCTTAGATTGCCAAAATGGTCCCTTCCAGTTTGAGAATGGTATAGCTATAGTAAGTGGGGAGAGAGCTTTTATATCAGTGATACATACTACTATCCTCCCAAAGTAAAACTTGGGAAGTTACTATTGGACATGTTTCTACCGTCTCATGGGCAGCAGCTGCAGAATTCTTGGAACTCTCATTCCTTAACACAACTCTTCTAATCTACATGAGATGCAGTGTTATTTATTTTATTTATTTATTTATTTTATTGAATTTATTACCCCGCCCCACTCGGGAGAACCCGACTCTGGGCGGTTTACATCGTCATAAAACAGAGGTAAAAGATAAAAACATATAAAATCATGAAGTTTAAAGATTATCTAAAATCATTTAAAGTTAAAAAACAGTACAAACTACACGCCAGTATCCCCCTGGTTCAGATCCAAAGTGGCACTCCTTAAGTAAGCCACTTAGTATGGGAACCCGTGTTCCCTGGTCCCCAAATATGTCCTGCCAGCCAGGTTTTCAAGCCCTTCCGGAAGGGCAAGAGCTCCGTCTGCAGGCGCAGTTCGATGGGCAGGAGGTTCCAGAGAGTTGGGGCGGACACGGAGAAGGCCCTCCTCCTAGTGCTAGAGAGGTGTGCCTCTCTAGCTGATGGAACAACAAGGGAGCCTCTCCGATCTGCCCTGGTGGGCCGGACAGATGTTCTTGGGGTGACGCGGTCTCTTAGGTATCCTGGCCCACTACCATATAGGGCTTTAAAGGTAATAACCAGCACCTTGAATTGCACCCGGAGACATACTGGCAACCAGTGCAGCTCCCGGAGTAGCGGCGAAGCACGAGCATAACGCCCACACCCCGCCACTACCCGGGCCGCCGCATTTTGCACCAGCTGGAGTCTCTGGATGGTCATCAGGGGCAGCCCCATGTAGAGCGCATTACAGTAATCAAGTCTGAAGGTGACCAAGGCATGTGTGACCATGAGCAAGGAGTCCCGGTCCAGGAGTGGGCGTAACTGGCGTATTACACTAAGTTGTGCAAAAGCCCTCCTGGCCACGGCTGCCACCTGATCTTCGAACAGTAGCCGTGAGTCCAGGAGGACCCCCAGGTTACGCACCGGGTCTGTCTGGGGCAGGGCTGCCCCATCCAGCACCAAAGATGGCAACTCCTGTGTTAACACAGGCCCCCGTACCCACAGCCACTCAGTCTTGCCAGGATTCAGCTGTAGTCCGTTGTCCCCCATCCAGACCTTAACAGCCTTCAGGCACCTGGAAAGGACTTCCACCGCACCACTTGGGTCCCCACGGGCAGAGATGTATAACTGGGTATCATCTGCATATTGATGATACCTAACCCCATGGGAACGGATGATCTCGCCCAGCGGCTTCATATAGATGTTGAATAGGAGAGGAGAAAGTACCGAGCCCTGAGGCACCCCGTATTGCAGGGGCCTAGGGCTGGACCTCTCCTTCTCCAGGCACACCGACTGGGTCCTGCCTCTCAGGAATGAGGAGAACCAGGACAACACAGTGCCCTGGATCCCCAGACCCTGGAGCCTTCCCAGAAGGATGCCATGGTCGATCGTGTCAAAAGCCGCTGAGAGATCGAGAAGAGCAAGGACTGACGGCTCCCCTCCGTCCCGCTCTCTCCAGAGATCATCCACCAAGGCCACTAGTGCGGTTTCGGTACCATATCCGGGCCTGAATCCTGACTGAAACGGGTCCAGATAATCCGCTTCATCCAGGACCTCCTGTAACTGCAGCGCCACAGCCTTTTCCAAAACCTTACCTAAAAAAGGTAGGTTGGACACTGGACGGTAGTTGGAAATTACCGTGGGATCGAGAGACGGCTTCTTCATGAGGGGGCGCACTAGAGCATGTTTGAAGGGTGCTGGAAAATGCCCCTCTTTTAACGAAGCGTTGATAATCGCCTCGATCCAGCCAGCTGCCACGGTCTTGGATGCTTTAGTTAACCAGGCAGGGCAAGGGTCCAGTGCACAGGTCGTGGCGCGAACAGATACAAGAAGCCTGTCCACTTCCTCAGGGCCAACAGGATCGAACCGATCCCAGATAACATGGCTAGACTGCGCCATGGTCAACCCCAGCTCCATACGTTCCACGCCGGGATTCAGCTTCGAGCGGATCTGAGAGATTTTCTCTGCCAGATAATCAGCAAAGTCCTCAGCCGATCCCTGCCACCCAGGGCCTGGCCCCCCTCTACCGAGGAGGGACCTGGTCACCCGGAACAGGGCCGCTGGGCGATTATCTGCGGAGGCAATAAGGGTGGTGAAGTATTGGCGCTTCACCACCCCTATCGCCACTAGGTAGTCTTTAATAGCAGCTCTAACCAGTGATCGGTCAGACTCGCTTCGAGTCTTCACCCAGCGGCGCTCTCGGCGTCTCTTCGCCCGTTTCAGCTCCCTTAGTTCTTCTGAAAACCAAGGGGCAGATCTATCTCCACGGACTCAGAGAGGCCGTAGTGGCGCGATTGCGTCCAAGGCTGCCGTCGCTCTCTTATCCCACGCGGCGACAAGGGCCTCAGATGAATCGCTTTGCAGGTCAAGAGGACAATCCCCCAGTTCCCTCTGGAATCCTTCTGGATCCATTAGTCGCCGGGGGCGGGCCCACTTAATCGGCCCTGCCTCCCTGCGGTGGAGTCCAGCCCCTAGGAAGTCTAGAGCCACCAGATAGTGATCTGACCATGGCACTGGGGTGGTATCTAATTTTTGTAGAAACAGATCACTCTGCCACAGCTCCGACAAAAAGATTAAATCCGGGGTGTGGCCACTGCTCCTGGTAGGACCCTGAATTACCTGAGTCAGGCTGACGGCTGCCATAGAGGCCATGAACTCCCGAGCCACCTCTGAGCCGGTCCCCAATGATGGCAGATTGAAGTCCCCCAGGACCATGAGCCTGGGGATCTCCAACGGCAGCATGGAGACCGCCTCGAGGAGCTCAGGCAGGGAGTCTGCTACTCTGCAGGGAGGCAGGTACATGAGCAGGACTCCCAACTGACCCTTAGGGCCCACACGTAGGAACAAGGCCTCACAACCCGGAATTTGTGGCCCTGGTGACTCCCGGAGACTCCCTAGCTATCACGGCTACTCCACCGCCCCTTCCCCTCTCCCTAGGCTGGTGCCAAATACCGAAACCGGCTGGGCATAGTTCTGACAGAGGGACAGAGGGTGATGCATGCCAGATCAGCCCGCTCCCCTAAAATGGTATCTGCGAGCAAAGGGGCCTTGTTGCAGACTGATCTGGCATTCACCAGCAGCAGTCTAAGGGAGGGGTCACTCTTGACCTTCTGCTCAGGGCCTAGAGGTGTAGCCGGGGGGCCAGAACACGGGACAGCAACCAAGCATCTGACCCGTGTTCTCCGAGTGCGGCCCGCCCCTCGGCTCCCGACGTAACGCCCCATGCCCGTTACCACACCAATATGGGCCCCATGGACACCCCCAGCCCCAGCAGACAGAGCCCAATCCCCACCCTCTGGCTGGCAGACTTTCCCTTGTGACCCCCCATTTACATCCTCCCCAACCCACTCCAGGGGCTGTCCATCCGCCATAACTCCTGGCGGCAATAACGGTGGGGCCAGGGAAACCTGATTTGAGGACGGGTGCTGATGGTGGCCATAGTAGCAACCGTTATTCGAGGCGGCGGGGGAGGCAGAGAAGGTGGACGGGCCGGCGCGGGGCTTTTTAAAGTTCCTGCCGCCGGCATTGCCCCCAGGTCCCGGCGTCTTCCTCTTTCCCCGCCGCAGGTGTTACTGGAGGCGGCGGGGGAGGCGGAGAAGGTGGACCGGCCGGCGCGGGGCTTCTTAAAGTTCCCGCTGCCGGCATTGCCCCCGGGTCCCGGCGTCTTCCTCTTTTCCCCGCTGCAGGTGTTACTGGAGGCGGCGGGGGAGGCGGAGAAGATGGACCGGCCGGCGCGGGGTTTCTTAAGGTTCCCGCCGCCGGCATTGCCCCCGGGTCCCGGCGTCTTCCTCTTTTCCCCGCCGCAGGTGTTACTGGAGGCGGCGGGGGAGGCGGAGAAGGTGAACCGGCCGGCGCGGGGCTTCTTAAGGTTCCCGCCGCCGGCATTGCCCCCGGGTCCTGGCGTCTTCCTCTTTTCCCCGCCGCAGGTGCCACTGGAGGCGACAGGGGAGGCGGAGAAGGTGGACCGGCCGGCGCGGGGCTTTTTAAAGTTCCCGCCGCCGGCATTGCCCCCGGGTCCTGGCGTCTTCCTCTTTTCCCCGCCGCAGGTGCCACTGGAGGCGGTGGGGGAGGCGGAGAAGGTGGACCGGCCGGCATGGGGCTTTTTAAAGTTCCCGCCGCCGGCATTGCCCCCGGGTCCCGGCATCTTCCTCTTTTCCCCGCCGCAGGTGCCACTGGAGGCGGCAGGGGAGGCGGAGAAGGTGGACCGGCCGGTGCGGGGCTTTTCAAAGTTCCCGCCGCCGGCATTGCCCCCGGGTCCCGGTGTCTTCCTCTTTTCCCCGCCGCAGGTGGGTTTTGTCCATTTTGCATCCATAAAGAAAGCTGAGTGCAGAATAATAGAGACATTTGAAATGTGGTGTTGGAGGAGAATTTTGAGAATACCCTGGACAGCAAGGAGAACAAATAGGTCAATCTTAAAAGAGATCAACCGTGGCTGCTCCTTGAAAGGTCAAATATTAAAGTTGAAGCTAAAGTACTTTGGACATCAAATGGGAAGAGAGGATTCACTTGAGAAAACCTTGATGCTGGGAAAGGTCAAGGGCAAAAGAAGAAGGGGGAGGCAGAGAATGAGATGGATAAATGGTATTGTGGATGCAATGCACACAGAACTGAGTGGTTTGAGGAGGATGGGGTGCCTGGCATGCAATGGTCCATGGTGTCGCAAAGGGTCAGACACAACTATGTGACTGAACAACAACAAAATCACTGATGGTATGTACTATATCTCTCGCCCAACTTCTTGCCAAATGTTGGTGATTGTGCTCAAAAGTTACCTATAAGTTACAATTATTTGAGGCATGAGTATTTCACTCTCAGTTTTCTAGGTTTGTCAGTTGCAGCAAAAGCAACAAAGGAGTCTTATGGCACCTTAAAGACAAGCCATTGTTTCAGTCAGCATAAGAATTAATGGGGTTCAGCTCACAGCATCTGAAAAAGTGGGCTGCAGTCCATGAAAATGTAAGCTTAAAAATATTGTTCTTTCCAGGAGAAGAGTAACAAGTCTTTAGATATGAGCTTCAACCTGTGATATTCCTTCCAAAGAGAGCATCCTATGCAAGCTCCATAAAATCCCCCCTCCATTTCCCTTACCATACATCATTTTCTTGCCAGAGGGAAGTAGAGAGACCACACATATGGGATTGAAAGAGCCAGTCGGATGCCTTTTGCCCTTTGTTGGGCACCTACTGGTACTTACTGCCAGCTGTACAGCTGGTCTTTGTGATGCATGAGGGGTACCTGTTCAAATGGGAGCAGAAGTGTCTCTAATAAAGCAGTCTACAAAGGCTGCCACTCTGCCAGAGCCTGGCACACATTCCTGGTTCCTGTTGACACCGGACAGCTTGGAAACGACTGGTGTCCTGAAACAGAAAAAGCAACACATCAAAACTCAAACACTGCCAAACCAAGTCTCCTTTTTGAACAGATGAATTCCTTCCACTGCTGCCAATTCACTGCTTCAGGAGCAAAAGGGTTCATTTCATGTTATATTTTTTTTAAAAAAACATGTTATTCTCTTGCTTGGAGAAGATAGAGGACTTTGAGATCACTCAATGGTCTCCAACTCCCCTGACTTCTCTAAGGGAGATAATAGAAGTGCTGGAAAGGAATTCAGGGGAAATTAGCAGCATTGTTTCAATCATTTGCCCACAGATATTAATTGAGTCAACTGCTTGTATTCCTGCTTGCCTTAAGGCAGCATTCAGGACAGCTGGTGGAACTGAGCCAAAATGACTCAACCACTTTTTAAGACTATGTTTGACTGTGCTGAAAATATGCCTCCTTTCCACACTTGGGGATGGCATACTGTAAAGACTTTTGCTTCCAGGTGAGGGTTGAGTTAGCTTCATGTCCTTTCCACAACCATGCCTTTAACTTTTCCAAGATGGTTTTGAAACACATAATTATCTGAGATTAAGACAACACACACACAAAAAAAAAGCCATTCGAATTGTTACAAATAGATCTCAAAAAGCCCTCTTGTACTTCTTAGTGGTTGTGCAGGAAATTTTAGCATGCTTTAAAGGACCTCTAGAATTCATGGACTTTTTATACTTCTTATCCCTCCCCCCTCTTCTTTAAAAATGTTTTTCAAGACTCTAAAGGGTACTAAAGGGGCTTTTTCAATTAACCTCCTGTTTTAGTTAAATTTTGTTGTTTAGTTAACAGAAACCCATTGTTGCAACCTTTATAGCATGTAGCCACCCAACAGTGCTTTTTAACAACATTAAATATGCAAATTAGGACGTATGAACCTCAGGCTGCTGCAAATTAGGAAAAAAATGTCTATCTGTGCTGCCGTGATCACCTTTCCTGCAACATGTAGTCAGTTAGTTTGTTGGTTGGTTAATTAAAAGGGACTTCACTGGCTTAGTGGTTAAGATGCTGAACTTGACAATTGGAAGGTCAGCAGTTCGAGAGTCGAGTTCTGCATGACAGAGTGAGCTTCCATCTCTGTCCCAGCTCCTGCCAACCTAGCAGTTCAAAAGCAAGGAATTGCAAGTAGATAAATAGGGACCTCTTTGGTGGGAAGTTGAACAGCTTTCCATGCACTCCAGTGTCTAGGCATGCCTGCCACATGTCCATAGAAATGTCTGCAAAGGCAGACAGTGCTGGCTCTTTGGATATAAACAGAGATGAGCACCGAACCCTAGAGTCAGACACAGTTGGCTTTCGAGCAAGAGAAAACTTTATCTGGCTAATTAAAACATTTATAGTCTGCCCTATATTGCCAGATCAATAGTGTGTCCACCTTCTGTCCAATACTAGTAGCATTTGTCTCATACACCCTTTTCTTATGTGCTGTCAAGTCAATGTTGACTTAGAGCAATCCTTTCCAAGTTGTTTAATGTAGAGGATACTTAGAATTCCCTTCTTGGGGCACACTGGAAATGTGCAGCTTGCCCAAAGCTACATAGGTTGGCTCCTCTCCCTGAAGGCACAGTGTGGAATCAAACTCCCAACCTCTGGCTTGACAAGCAGATATCTAAACCACTGGGCTATTCAGACAACAAATCTCTTTCTTTACTAACATGGATTTGGCTGTGAATGAGGAAATGGTACCAACACTCTCTGTTTCCTGACTTGGCCAACAGCGCAGCAGTGAGATAAAGCGAGCAGCTTTTGCCAGGCTATTAAGAGCCAGCAGCCTTCCTGAATTCTGGAGGGGAGGGGAACAAAATCTATCAATAGATGAGCAGGTATCATTTCCAGATCTTGCTGGGTGATAATTACTTCCATCGGGTCTAGCAGCCCACAGTAACTAACAAACAAACTTTGTTTCATGGGCAACAAATCAATGGCTGAAGTAACACACGTACACACATTAATCTACCTCTTTTTCTCGTCACACCATGCTCTTTTCCAAAATGCACAGTGGCATTTTCTGACATGCATAACTGCTCAATGAGAAAGAGCAACATGATCAACTCTGTTTTTAGCTGAGTTAAGTCTATTTCTAACGTTTTGAGCATTTTAATCATCTTTTATTCTTTTAATACATTTTATTAGCTGTTATTGTGTCATATCCAATTATGAACATTGGCGATTATCATGGTGATCAGTCATGAAGATTGTCCTGAGAATATAATGAAGCAGCCTTCCATTTGCCTTCTGCATCACAGTGTGATGCCTGTACCAAAGAGTCAGTCACTTTCTGGTCCTGGGTCTTTTTAGTATGCAAAGTCCTCATCAGTCCCAGTCCAGGATTGATGAAGCTGCTGCCATCCATCAAGTTGGATTAGAGTTGGTTTTAATCCACTTTGGGACCATCAACCTTCTCTGTGGATTTTGCCACCCAAGGCTGTTAGTGATCAGGGTTATCAGGTTAGTTAACCGGCACCTGACAATCGGCGTTGAGTTGCTAACAGTATGCTCTACTTCTATGATGGTGAACCTTGGCACTCCAGGTGTTTTTGAACTTAAATTACCAGAAGCCCAAGTCAGCATTCCTGCTGATCAGGGGTTATGCCAGGGGTTCCTAACCTTTTCAAGCCGGGGCCTAACTCACACTCTGTTAGACAGCTTCGAGGGCTGGACAGACATTTTGCTCTTCTTGAATGATGGGGGTGGCCATTTTGTCCCAACAGCTTAAAAAGAGGCAGTCATTTTGTTTCTCAAATGCCCTTGGAAGGGTTGGGACCACATGAAATGGCACTGTGGGCCAAATCTGGCCCACAGGCCTTGGGTTGGGAATCCCTGGGTTATGGGAATTGAAGTTCAAGAACAGCTGGAGTGCCAACGTTTACCATGATGGGTCTATTACTATAGTAGGATAACCTGGCCAGACTGGAAAGTCTAATAGAAGTAATTAATCACCTAAGATCACTGGGGGCAGACAGAAACACATTTCCAGACAGTCCAGGATGTAAATTATTCCAAGGAACCCAGGCAAAATTTAGATGGTCACTAGTGAGACATTATTAATAAATTGTCTCTGAGAAGCTAACTATCTGAGCTTCCAGAATTTATAACTCATGATAGGCTTCTTCCAGGCATACAATTAGTTGTGAAGTGGACTTAACACACAATTGGTTAATTTGGGCTCCCCCCCCCCTCAAACCTGTTAAGCCCCCATATTTCTCTAGGGCAAGGGGGGGCTTCTATCTGCTACGCTCTCTTTGTCTGACAGGAACTGCAGTGGCTCAGTGGGTTAAGCTTGCCTTGTTAGCTGGAAGGTCAGCAGTTCAAGACCCGAGTACTGCATGATAGATTGAGTGCCGGTCTCTGTCCCAGCTCCTGCCAACCTAGCAGTTTGAAAGCAAGAAATTGCAAGTAGATCAACAGGGACTACTTTGGTGGGGAAAGAACCTGATGACATGAAAGGAGCCTCATTTGAATGTCCCCTAAGCGGAGTTCCTCCAGCAAAAATTCTTTCAACCCAGAAAGCACCTTTGTGTGTTTCTGACATGATTTTTTTAAAAAATAAATAAATTGTCTGACAACTCACTGGCAGAATTGATCAGACTCCTTCTTCCCAAAACTTCCTAGTGGATACTGTCAGATGGAATCTTGTCGCATGGTCGATGCTACAACTTGACTGGCTTGACTCTGCTTTGTTATTTGGCTTTGTATCTCCCCTGTCTAGTTTATCAAATACATAGATTCAACTCCCTGCCCCACACCATCCATACACACAAGAACAAGTAATTGCATTACTCAGCTTCTCACTAGGAAGGATATAAAGGAATTTCCTGGTATTCTTGGTATAGTTCTCACATTATTATTTTGTGTGTGTGCAAAATTTCTAGGCTTTTTTTTTTTGGCCGAAAATTGTGCAACTTGAAAAGTTGCATAAACTATGGAAAATGGTCCAAAATTGAAAGAAACAACACATGAGCCCTTTGCATCTTCACAATCAGCTAGCTTCATATTTCCGTGCTTTGCATTTCAAAGGAAAGTAACACCAGAGACCTTTTGCTCAAATTAAAGATACTTGGCCAGCAGGGAAGAACTCTTCATCTCATTCTCAGCTGGAGGCAAGAAATCTTCCAAGATTTCAAATATATCATCCTGGCTGTGAAAATTACCACTAATTAACAAGCTCCTGCTTATATTCTAGGCACCCAACATGGTGCATGACTAGGGAATGAAACCAGAAACTCATTAATTAGCAGACATTCACTGCTTCAGTTGCTGGCAATTAATGAATTGTGGTTACACTTAACCCAGTTTAAATTGGGTTAATAAGATGTTGATCAACTTTTATATAACAAACAAGTCATCCAACCAGTGTGCTCTCTAATCAGGACATCTGAAATTTGACATTCCATATTTTATTTGTAAAAGTGTTTGCTTATTATAATGAAATTACGCTCACATTTTTGCAAACTTGTTCATAATCAGAATAGGAAAAATATGATTTTAAAAGATTAACATGTGGGAGATAGCAAAAGTGCTTGATATCTCGATACAGGTACTTTACATGGGTTAAAATTGTCATTCTGAATCCCTGTGTAAGGTAAAGATTGCTCTTGCTAGAAAGCCAGTCATATCCAACTCTAGGGTTCAATCCAGAGCTGTCTGTATCTGAATATGTTTTCCGTGGACATGTGGCAGGCATGTCTAGACACAGGAGTGCACAGAACACTGTTTACCTTCCTACCTAAGTGGTACCTATTTATCTATTTGCAATTTCTTGATTTCAAACCGCTAGGTTGGCAGGAGCAGGGACAGAGATGGAAACTCACTCTGTCATGCAGCACTTCGGTATCAAACTGCTGACCTCCCAGTCATCAAGTCCAGCGTCTTAACATCTAAGCCACTGCAGTCCCCTTGAATCCATGTGTACCAAGGTGCAATTAAGATCCCAACACCCCCTTTTTTAAAAAAGAGATGTGGGAGGGATCTCATCTTAAGATGGCTGAATGTTTCAGTGACTTAGAGGGACATCACATTTCTAGCTGGCTGGATACCTCAATGAGTTAAGTTAAGCCACCTAGAGTCAGGTTTGCCTGAGCAAGGCGGGGTATAAATTTGAAGAATAAATAAATAAAATAAATCTGGCTGTAGAGGCAGAGGATGGGAGTTTGATTCCCCACTGTGCCTCCAAGGAAAAGAACAGCTTATATAATAATGGGCAAGCTACACCATCCCAGAATGCTCCCAGAAGAAGTGGCAGGCTGAGATGAAGTTCTTTCTCTGCAAGGCAGGTAGAAGCAAGGAGGTGATTGTCTCAGTTCTCATTGTTTTCTATACCCTGTCATAGAATCACTGAGTTGAAAGGGGCCTTTCAGGTCATCAAGTCCAACCTCCTGCTCAATGCAGGGATCCAAGTCAAAGCAGATGAGACATATGGTTGTCCAATTCTCTCTTGAAAGCTTCCAGTGTTGGAGTGCTCACTACCTCTCAAGGCAGTTGGTTTTACTGTTTTTGCTGTTAATAAATTTTTCTTGATATGCAGCCTATGTCAACCATTTGCAGAGAACTCTAAAGTTAAACCATAAGAAAAGCTGAGTGCAGAAGAATAGATGCCTTTGAGATGTGTTGCTGGAGGTGAATTTTGAGAGTACCCTGGACAGCAAAGAGAACAAATAGGTTGATCATAAAAGAAATCAACCTGACTACTCCTTGGAAGGTCAAATGTTGAAGATGAAGTTAAAGTACTTTGGACATCAAATGAGAAGAGAGGGTTCACTTGAGAAAGCCTTGATGCTGGAAAAGGTCAAGGGCAAAAGAAGAAGGGGCAGCAGAAAATGAGATGGTTAGATGGCATTGTTGATGCAATGGGCATAAAGCTGGGCAGGCTGAGGAGCATGGTGAAAGATTGGCGTGCCTTGCGTGCAGTGGTCCATGAAGTTGCAAAGGGTCAGAATCAACTGTGTGACTGATCAACAAGAACTGAAGCTAGAAAACCCTAGAAAGAGTCAGATATGACTTTGTGGAACCACCACCACCACCTTCACCACCTCCTCCTCCTCCTTCTTCCTCCTCCTCCACATCTTTATAGATGCAAATACCACAGACTGTGATGGGAATAGCCATCCCTATTCAATTTCTCTATTTATTTCAGTTCCTTCTGAAGGATTGTAGACAACCTTACATTGGCCTTGGAATGAAAGCTTTTGTTAAAAAAAAAAAGCAAATTGGGTGTGTGAGTGTCTCTCTCTCTCTCTCTCTCTCTCTCTCTCTCTCCTTGCTGAAGTTTACTTACCTCTATTGAAAACATGAGATGTAGGATAGGTTCATGCCCTTTCTCTGGTAAGGCCAAGAATGGAAACATGTCAGAGAATGGAACCCACAGTTTTCTGACATGGAAAGACTATGAAGGAGGATAATGCAGCCTGCAGGCTGAGATGAAATGCTTTCTCTGCAAGACAGGAAGAACCAAAAGAGGTGATTATCTCAGTTCTCATTCCTCTCTAGGCCTCTCTGTCAACCTTTTGTGGAACAGAAGGTTCAGCTTTTCTACATTTATGTACCTCACCCTCTCACTATTTAAATAGCACCTTGAGACATGCTGCTCAGCAGCAGTAACTTGTCACAGAGGGTTCTTTTATTTTTAAAGGGTGGGGGAGAAAAAAAATCTCCACATCCTGTTTTATTTTTGCTGCCCTATATATAAATCACAGATGGGGCTGAATTATTTTTGAGATGCAGCACGGTTAATGCATTCCTACTGATCTGGGGAAATATACGTTTGAAACAGAGATGGGCTGAAAAGTGGGGGAATTAGCTTTCAAAGGGAAATTAAAAGCCCTTTTCAAGGGGAGAAATGTTCATGGGTGTGTTTGTGTGAAAAATACCCTTGCACACCCCATCGCTAGGCTCCAGAGTTTCTCTTTTCAGTCGAATCTTTCCTGCAATTGCTTTCAAATGCAGTTTATTCCATAAAATAATTGAGTCAATTTTAAGAATGCACCTGCAGGTTGTATCATCCAACTCCTGTTCTGACACATAGTCTTCCATATTCATATACTGTATATATTTTTTGTAATAAATTAGCCTCCGCTGACAGTGATCAGTACACATTCACATACGACAGGTCACACCGCTGCACTTCCCTCTGTGCTTGCCTGATTGGGAAGGAAATGTGTGAACCAATTCCACTGAGGAATACTCCTTTTGATCTTACAGGTGTTGCAATTTGAAGTCTTCAAGATTCCAGTGCTTGCAAAGGCTGGATATCAGAAACAGAATGAACTATGCATTCTTCCCGTAATGTTGTATCTGGAATAATTATTCACCAAAGCTAATGTACTGTGGTTTTTAAAGAGATAAATATATTTGATCTGTCAGTATTTCAGTGTACAAAAATCAAGCCTATTATATTTCATGCTATACCTTCTACTCCTACATGGTTGTAGGCTCATTCATTCAGCTGACATGGAAATGCCTTCTATATCCACCCAATAACTCAGTTTTTGGCAGTTATATTAAATTTCCCGTGCTAACCCTCCATAAGCTCCATCTCCTACATAACTGAGCATCCTTTCTACAGGAGCTTACAAGCAGATGACTCTCGGGCTGGGAGTGAATAACCTTTCAAAGTTCTCTAAGATCATGGTGGGCAGGCATAGTAGGAAGGGTGACATTTTACCACATTTGTCCATGGAATTTTGGTTTCTACACTATGTGTGTCTGGTCAACAGTTAGAAAGTCCTACAGTTCCTTGGTGGCTCTGTGGTTAAGAGGCTGAACTTGCCATCTGGAAAGTTGGCAGGTCAGCAGTTCAAGACCTGAGTGCTGCACAATGGAATGAGCTCTGGTCTATTTTGCAGCTCCTGCCAACCTAGCAGTTTGAAAGCAAGAAATTGCAAGTAAATAAATACTTGAGTATAAGCTGAGTGTTTTAGCCCCAAAAAGGGGACTTGGCTTATACTCAGGTCAATGACCATGAGGGTCCCAAGGCTGTGCCAGATTGAAATGTGCCAACAATTTAGTTAATTTTACCATATTTTCATGGTAAACTCACTAGCAGCTACTGCATTTCCCACCCTTGGTTTATACTCGAGTCAATCTATTTTCCTGGGTTTTCGGGTCAAAATTAGGTACCTCAGTTTATATTTGGGTTGGCTTATACTTGAGTATATATAGTAGGTGACATTTTGGTGGGAAAGTAAATAGCATACTGTACCCTCTGGTTTCTAGTCACATCTACCACATGTCCACAGTAATGTCAACAGTCACAGACAGCACTGGCTCTCAGGCTCTGATCAGGTAAGAAAATTCTCCAGATTAATTGAGGCACAGTTTAGGCTGATCTCCCACCAAAAGCAATGAGTTATCTATGTGATGTATCATTTTTATTTTTTTCTTTAGAACTAGTGCCCTGTATGGGACTGGGAAATACCCATGGGGGAGTAGTAAAATCCCTCCCAAAGCCATGGGCTCTAGATGAAAACAGCAAAGTTACAGAAAGCAGAAGACTATTGAAATTGGTGATAAAACTGAATGTGCTGAGAAGGAAGGTTAAAATGAAACCAAGGCAAACTTGATAAATTTGAATTAAAACAAAGCCGGCATCAAAAATTAGAGTGAAACTTTGTTTCCCCTCTCTTAAACATGCATAAAGCTATGTTGCTAATAGCAGATAGTGAGTTTGATCTTGTACTCTCTGATCATATATTGCTTTGTGTCATGGAATAGGGTTCAGGAAGAGAAAAGTGCCTTATAGCAAAATCTGGGCAGATGTGTAGTAGTGTTTCTTCAGTCATTCCAGGGATTAAAGTAAGCTACTTTTTCAAAGCAGCTCAGTCCTCCTGCTTGAGGCAGTTACATTCAACCAGGTAATGGTGGAAAAGCAGGATAAGTTCATAGCCAGTTGTAAACTTCAATGAGATGTACAGTCTGAACTATTTTGAAGTCAACTCTACTGGGATGTAAACACATATTGCAAGGCTGTTGAGTTTCCAGCCTTGGGCTGAATCCAGTTCTCTTGAGGTCCCAATACAAGCTTTAAGGCTTCTGCGGATGGCTATGTATCTCTTTTCCCCTACATGTTGCCAGCTTTCGTTGAGTTCCCAACTTTGGCCCTAATTCCTTCTCTGCTCCCTTTTCTCAAAGATCAATGGGGGGAAATTGCCTCACCAAAGACTGAAGAGTGGGGTTGTGCACAGATCCCTGATCTATCATGAAAGCAGTAACAATTACATGTATATACAGCCCCATAATGTTGAGTGCACTCTCTGGGTGGTTCACAAAGTAAATAGAATCTTGCCCCCAACATGCAGGGTACTCATTTTACCAACCTTGGAAGCAGTGGAGTAGTGTGGGTTTCAGCCACCCAGGGCATAGGCCAAATTCTCCACCCCCTGGGCGGGGACCAGGACGGCAAAGTCCTATTTATTGTGAAATTTTGCCGCCCCAAAAAAGTGCTGCCTGGGGTGGGTCACCCCACCACGCTATGCCACTGCTTGTAAGGACGGAAGGCTAAGTCAAACTTGATCCCCATCAGGATTGAACTCACAACATTGTGGCTGCAGTACAGCAGTTTAACCACTGTGCCACCAGGAAGCTAATTCAGGAATAGAGTAGTTTTTGTCCCATCCAGAGTTGCACCCTGAATCTCAGTTGATTTTTTTAAAAGCCCAATTGACTTGTCCTGGTAAGTCAAAATAGCTATAAGTTTTTCATTTCCAAACTGATGCATATGACGGTGGTATGATTGATATCAAAGAGAGCAAAATTTCCAAATTTCAAATAGCTAGGAGGTGGTCTATATGGCATCTTTAAGGTTCTGCTCTTGAAAAGAAAAGAAAAAATGCAGTTTATGCTTCATTTGATCCAATTTGTGTTGTGAACACAAACTAATTTGCAAATTATCTTCACTCCACCCTGGCACCACATATGGGCATCCTGCTTCAATCCTGATCTTACACAAATCAGTGCAAGTGGAATCTGGGATTTGTTTCAGACTGGTAAGATAAAGGTAAAGGTTGCCCTTGCTCAAAAGCCAGTCATATCCAACTCTAGAGTTCAGTGCTCATCTCTGTTTATAGCCAAAGAGCCAGCACTGTCTGCGTTTGCAGACATTTCTGTGGACATGTGGCAGGCATGCCTCGACACTGGAGTGCACAGAAAGCTGTTTGGCTTCTCATCGAAGTGGCCCCTATTTATCTACTTGCAATTTCTTGCTTTTGAACTACTAGGTTGGCAGGAACTGGGACAGAGATGGGAGCTCACTCTGTCGTGCAGTACCCGGGAATTGAATAAGTACACAATCCTATTTAAATGCTTTAAAGTCAATTATACTGCTGTTTGAATCCTCAATTTTTGCCTTGGCCCAACTTACAAATGTAATGGGGCCCTTGAGAATGTTACTGAAATCAAATTAAGCCCTCTGGTTGAAAGGGGATTCCCACCCTTAGTCATCAGCTGTTAAGAGGCTAAATTGTAGCTTAATTTCCCCCAGAGCTAAGGTACATGAGATGTGTGCAGGCAGCAGGAGTTGATTCATCCACATACCAACATTAACTCCTGTGGACAAAAGCCCTTAGTCTCTAGTGGTTTGACTCTGACATTCTTCACCAGCCCCAGCTCAACAGCACTGACATCACTTCAAACATGTAATTAAAATGGCAGCAGAAAAGTCAATAAGCTGTCATATCCCTGTGTTCGGCAAATGTCTTTTTCTTTCTTCAGGTTTGGGGTCAGTTTAGCTTGATTTCTGCCAAGATCAATTCTTTCATTTGGTTTGCCATGTTCTTGAAGATTCAAAGAAGGGAGCAGTTCAGAGTTGCACGGACCATTTTTCTCTCTAGTTTTGCTTGACTTGTTTTTTCTTACAAAAGTTTCATAAGAACGTGCGTATTGCAGGATTTCTGTGTGTGAGAGTGAGTGTGTGTGAGAGTGTGTGTGTGAGAGAGAGAGATCTGTACAGTAATACCTCGGATAACACTAAGACTTGGTTCCACAAGTCTTGGTGTTGCCCGATTTTTAGTGTTATCCGATGCATGTTAAAATCCTATGGGATGGATCGGATAACGTTAAAGCTCCATAGAGATACGCACAGGCATTAGTGGTTGTTATCCGATACATCCCACAGGACCTTAACGCTATTCGATCTAATTCTCCTCCCCAGATTACTAAATGTTATGTGATTTTAGCATTATCCGAGGTAAACGTTATACGAGGTATTACTGTATTTCTATCCAGGCTGGGTTCACCAAGTAGGTCACTGCCATGGAAAAAAGTGTCACTGAAGAGACGCTTGAGGATATTTTGCATTCTAGACTTTGAAGTGAAGAGATATGAACTTCCCATAAATCTTCAGGTAGTCATTTCATGCACTTTCACTCCTCTGGATTTTATGATATAAATCTTAGTTCAAGAAATGTATTAAAATACAGTACGTATGAAATGATTGTTTGGGGATAAACTATTTTCTCTGATCAAAAAGACTCTAGTCTGGCCAGGTTATCCTGCTATGGTAATAGAGTAGACCATACCACCAGCGACTCAATGCCCATCATCAGGCGGCAGTTAACTAACCTGAAAACTCTGAGCACTAAAGGTCTTGGGTGGCAAAGACTACAGGGAAGGGTGATGGTCTCCAAGTGGATTAAATCCCACTTGAATCCATCTTGATGGAGGGCAGCAGCTTCATCAATAGTTGCCTGGGGCTGAGGAGGACTTTGCATGCCAAAAGGGCTCAGGATCAGAAAGTGACTTGTGGAACTGGATCAGTGGTACAGGTGTCACACTCTGATGTGGAAGGCAAATAGAAGGCCACTGTGGAAACAGGATCAATAATGCATATTTAAAGATGTTCTCAAGTGGTTAAGACACTGAACTTGCTGACTTGAAGGTCAGAGTTTGATTCCCGTGTACTGCATGATGAAGTGAGCTCCCATCTCTGTCTCAGCTCCTGCCAACCTAGCAGTTCAAAAGCAGTTCAAAAGCAAGAAATTGCAGTAGATAAATGGGGTCCACTTAGGTGAGAAGGTAAACAGTGTTCTATGCACTCTGGTGTTGAGGCACCCCTGCCACATGTCCATGGAAACGTCTGCAGATGTAGACAGTGCTGGCTCTTTTATTATAAAAAGAGGTGAGCACTGAACCCTAGAGTCAGATACAACTGGCTTTCTAGCAAGGGTGACCATTGCCTTTGCCTAATATCTTTGGCATTAGCCTCCATCAACATCTTCATCTTGAATGAACTTCACCTTCTTTGCCTGCATCCCACTCATCATGACCAATGTTAGGCATTTGTTGAGAGAATTCATGGACGTTAGCCTTCCATGGATTTTCTGAAAAGGAAAACTAGAGTTGTGTGTCATCAGAACATTGATCGCACTTCAGCCTTGGTCACCAGTGATTGCTCTGCATCATGTCATCCTGATGTGAAACAGCATGAAATGAGGATTTTTTAAAGGTGGTGGTGGACTTGCTCTAATGGAATCTGATAATCACAACAGTTTCACATTTTTATTACAGATCAGTATAGAAACACTCTGTGAAACAACATAGAAAGATAAACCTTATATTTCTCTCATGTCACTTAAGGTGAAGGAAAATTACCCCTTTAGAACAGAGATCAATAACACAGTGAGGCACATAAGATATAGAGCTGTATCCCCATTACAGACAAAGCAACCAAAGGATGGTAAAAGTCTAAAAATATTTCAAAGAGAGCACGAACCTTATGAAACAGTACTTGATTTTCTTAATTAACACAAGTCCTATGCACATTACAGTAAAATTAATGATGTAACTATGTCAATGAACAAAAATGAGGTCACATTGGCTCTCCCTAATCTGAACTGCAACACAATAAAATGAATGCCACTCCACACTGAGACTGTTACATATGTAGGACTCTCTCCATTTGGTCCAGATTGTGTAGAAATAGTCTGACATGCATAAGCTATGTTGTGACAGTCAACTGAATGTGTGGAGGTCAGACCAGGGAACTGCACACAAGCCTACGTGCATGTATCATAACCAGAAAAAGGCTTTTTCAGTGGGTGACATGCACACATTTAATAGCATGTGCATGTTCTGTGAAGTTTCCTCCCCGATGTCCAGTTCATTTTCAGGGTACTAATCAGAGAGAGCCTATTTCACTTAACCCTGTTTGTGATCACTGAGAGATCATTGTAATATATGCAAGGCATTTTTATGAAATTCCATATGGTTAAACATGCAATGACATAGAGTGCATATTTCATTGTCAAAGAAGGTTGGGAACTGAATGGTCCATGGTAACTGCAAGGGATGGGGGCGGGGGAATGATAGTCTCTGTGTCCCTTAACTTCCATACATATTGACTTGATTAAGTGATTATCCAAGTGATTACCTAACCTCTTATAATTCCTGCAGAGCTTAGCCTCTCCCAGCCACTTCCTCTTTCTTTCTGAAGTGCAGATAATGGCTGCCAAGCTTCATTCTCCACATATGTTTAATTGATATCCCTGTCAGGACTTTAATATTCTGGGTGAAGCCAACAGAATTCTGCCGGGGGGGGGGGGGGGGTTTGCTGAATTCTGGAGGCTAAAGCCAAAGAAATAACAATGTATGGTGCCTCCTTAAGACTACATTTATCATGATCTGGCCAGCATAGAGTTGAGTCACCGGGCTAGAAGAGTTTTGGATCTAGCATAATTCAGGTCCTCTCTTGCTTTGACTCATCCTTTCCCCTCTTGTGGCTGGTCTGCTCATAGATCTTAGACCACAAGTGCTGGCAGAACTCTGAGATGAGCTGGCAGAAGAGGAAGCTGACATTACAGATGAATTTTTGTTAACCTAAGGCAAGGTTTCTCAACCTTTGGTCTCCAGGTATTCTTGGATTTCAATTCCCAAAAGCCAAATCCAGCATACCTGCCAATCAGGGCTTCTGGGAGTTGGAATCCAAGAACATCTGGGGGCCCAAGATTGAGAAACCCTGACCTAACTAAGGGGTTTTATTCAAGCAGAAGGCATATCTGAAACGAGCTAAGAGACGCCGAGAGCGCCGCTGGGTGAAGACCCGGAGCGAGTCCGATCGAACACTGGTTAGATCTGCTATTAAAGACTACCTAGTGGCGATGGGGTCGGTGAAACGTCAATATTTCACCGCCCTCATTGCCTCCGCAGATAATCGCCCAGCGGCCCTGTTCCGGGTGACCAGGTCCCTCCTTGGCAAGGAGGGGACGGGCCCTGGTTGGCAGGGGTCTGCTGATGTTTTTGCTGATTATCTAGCAGGGAAAGTCGCTTAGATCCGCTCAAAGTTTAATCCCGGCGTGGAAGGTACTGGACTGGGGTTGACCAAGGCACAGTCTAGCCATGTTATCTGGGATCAGTTCGAGCCAGTTGGCCCTGAGGAAGTGGACAGGCTTCTTGTATCTGTCCGCGCCACGACCTGTGCACTGGACCCAGGCCCTGCCTGGTTAATTAAAGCTGCCAAGATTGTGGCAGGTGGCTGGGTCGAGGCGATTATTAATGCTTCATTAAAAGAGGGGCATTTTCCAGCACCATTTAAACATGCTTTAGTGCTCCCCCTCTTGAAAAAACCTTCCCTCGACCCTATGCTAATTTCCAACTACCGTCCAGTGTCTAACCTACCTTTTTTAGGTAAGGTCCTGGAAAAAGCTGTGGCGCAGCAGTTACAGGATGTCCTGGATGAAGCGGATTATCTGGACCCGTTTCAGTCAGGATTCAGGCCCGGATATGGTACTGAAACTGCACTCGTCGCTTTGGTGGATGATCTCTGGAGAGAGCGGGATGGAGGGGAGCCGTCTGTCCTTGCTCTCCTCGATCTCTCAGCGGCTTTTGACACTGTCGATCATGGCATCCTTCTGGGAAGGCTCCGGGGTTTGGGGATCCAGGGCACAGTGTTGTCCTGGTTTTCCTCATTCTTGAGGGACAGGACCCAGTCGGTGTGCCTGGAGAAGGAGGAGTCCAGCCCTAGGCCCCTGCAGTATGGGGTGCCTCAGGGCTCGGTACTCTCTCCTCTCCTATTTAACATCTACATGAAGCCGCTGGGTGAGATCATCCGTTCCCACGGGGTACGGTATCATCAGTATGCTGATGATACCCAGTTGTACATCTCAGCCCGTGGGGACCCAAGCGGTGCAGTGGAAGTCCTTTCCAGGTGCCTGGAGGCTGTTGAGCAGAGGCGTAGCTACCGCCGTATCTGCCGTATCAATTATACGGGGCCCCCGGGTCATGGGGGCCCCCAACGTGTGTAAGCAAAACAAATATTTACCCTTCCTAAGGGCCCCCAAACAAATTTTTATACGGAGCCCCGCCAAGGCACGCTACTCTTCTGCTGTTGAGGTCTGGATGGGGGAAAACGGGCTACAGCTGAATCCCGGTAAGACTGAGTGGCTATGGATAAGGGGCCCCGCGTTGACACGGGAGTTACCAGCTTTGGTTCTGGATGAGGCAGTTTTGCCCCAAACAGACCCGGTGCATAATCTGGGGGTCCTCCTGGACTCACAGCTACTGTTCAATGAGCAGGTGGCAGCCGTGGCCAGGAGGGCTTTTGCACAACTTCGTGTAATACGCCAGTTACGCCCGCTCCTCGACCGGGACGCCTTGCTTATGGTCACGCACGCTTTGGTCACCTCCAGACTTGACTACTGTAATGCGCTCTACATGGGGCTGCCCTTGGTGACCATTCGGAGACTGCAGCTGGTCCAAAATGCGGCAGCCCGGGTAGTGATGGGGCGCGGGCGTTATGCTCGGGCCTCTCCACTGCTTAGGGAGCTGCATTGGTTGCCAGTTTGTCTCCGGGTGCAATTCAAGGTGCTGGTCATTACCTTTAAAGCCCTATATGGTAGTGGGCCAGGATACCTAAGAGACCGCGTCACCCTAAGAACATCTGTCCGTCCCACCAGGGCGGATCGGAGGGGCTCTCTTGTTGTACCATCGGCTAGGGAGGCTCACCTCGCTAGCACCAGGAAGAGGGCCTTCTCCGTGTTCGCCCCAGCCCTCTGGAACCTCCTCCCAACTGAGCTGCGCATGCAGACAGAGCTCCTGTCCTTCCGGAAGAGCTTAAAGACCTGGCTGGCAGGACATGTGTGGGGTTCCAGGGATGTGGGATCCCATGTGGGGTGGTTAGTCTAAGGATTTTACCCTTCTGACGACACCCCCAGATACTGTTTTAGTCTATGAATTTTTAAATTTTTTATTGATGTGTTTTAACTTGGGTTGTAAGCCGCCCAGAGTCGGGCTTGCCCGATTGGGGCGGGTTAGCAAGTGTGAAATATAAATAAATATAAATAAATAAATAAATATCTGCCTATGGCTAGCCCCCTACCACCAGGATTGAACTAAGATTAAATTGCTCTCACTATTTCATATCACTACTTTGGAATTATAATGAATTGCTGTATGAGAGTAAAATGTCTTTTGAGCAGTGCTTTAACTTTTTTTTAAAAAGCCTTTCCAACCATGTAAAGAAGGCAAATTGGACAGAGATTTTGTACCTAATGAAGCTATATTTCTTCATTTCCAAGGGCAAAGCCATTGCTCACTCTAAAGCAGATACTGTGCAATTGTGCTAACAAGATAGACTGCAACAGCATGTGGAGAGAGAATTACCAGAAGTGCAGGCGGGGTTCAGAAGAGGCAGGGGGACTAGAGACCACATCGCCAACATAAGATGGAACATGGAAAAAAAACAAAGGAATATCAGAAACAAGTCTACTTCTGTTTCATTGATTACACTAAGGCCTTTGACTGTGTGGACCACAACAAAATGTGGCAAGTAATTAAAGATATGGGAATACCAGAACACCTTCTATGTCTCATGAGAAATCTGTACATGAATCAAGAAGCAACAGTTAGGACAGAATATGGAATGATGGAGTGGTTTGGAATAGGAAAAGGAGTAAGACAAGGCTGCATTTTGTCACCCTGCTTATTCAACTTATACACAGAGCACATAATGCGCAATGCAGGGATGGAGGAATCACAATTTGGGATCAAAATTGCTGGGAGAAACATCAACAATTTGAGACATGCAGATGATACCACCCCAATGGCAAAAAGTGAGGAGGACTTTAAAAAGCTGCTGATTAGGTTGAAAGAAGAAAGTGCAAAAGCTGGCTTGAGACTCAATATAAAGAAAACCAAGATAATAGCAACAGGCCCTATCAGTCCCTGGAAAATAGATGGGGAAGAAGTAGAGGCAGTGACAGATTTTACTTTCTTGGGATCAAAGCTCACTGCAGATGGGGATTGCAGCCATGAAATAAAAAGATGACTGATTCTTGGGAGGCAAGCGATGAGAAACCAGGGGAACATAGTGAAAAGTAGAGACATCACATTGCAAACAAAAATTCATATAGTCAAAGCAATGGTATTACCGGTGGCAATGTATGGTTGTGAGAGCTGGACCATTAGGAAAGATGAGCGCAGAAGAATAGGTGCCTTTGAGATGTGGTGTTGGAGGAGATTATTGAGAGTCCCCTGGACAGCGAAGAGAACAAATAGGTCAATCTTAGAAGAAATCAACCTGACTGCTCCTTAGAAGGTCAAATTATAAAGATGAAGCTAAGGTACTTTGGACATCAAATGAGATGAGAGGATTCATTTGAGAAGGCCTTGATGCTGGGAAAGGTGGAAGGCAAAAGAAAAAGGGGGCAGCCAAAAATGAGAATGCTAGATGGTATTGTGGATGCAGTGGGAACAGAGCTGGGTGGGCTGAGGAGGATGGTGGAGGACAGAGGTGCCTGGTGGGCGGTGGTCCATGGGGTCGCAGAGGGTCGGAATCGACTGTGCAACTGAACAACAACAAAAATGGATATATCAATGCCTATATATAATATGGGTTTCAACTGTTAAGCATGTTTACTTAAGTATAAGTGCCAGAAAGCTCAAAACACTTACCTTACATCCTAGTATCTGTATTTAGGATTCTGTTGTGAAAGAGTATTTAAAAAATCTATGGAAATACTCAGGGGTGTAAAAAACAACATTTGCCGGGTCATAATTTTGAAAACACATTTGAATATGAATTCATTTTCACCCATCTTACAAATTCAGTTTCAATTTGTGGCTAGATGGTGGGATGGATGGAAAAGTTTCATATTGGAAGCTGTTGCAAGACAACTGCATCCAGCTCACTCCATTATATTTCTGCACCAAAACAGATGGAAACGTACTTCTCTCTAAACCCATTTCATATTGCTATGCTGATGTTTATTATCATAAATCAGAGTTGCTTAACCTACAGCTCTTTAACCCCAGAAGTTCAGCCTGACATAGTGGAAGGGATATTTGAAGAGATGAATGTCCCCATGGATCCTGAACCTTTTCTCTTCCTGGATTTTTTAAAAAACCAACCACAGGGCAACTGGCTTAGTGGGAAGGGAACTGGTGAATTTTTCTTTGCTAGAACAAAGGAGGCATTAGTATAGTGATGGCCAACCTTTGCACTCCAGGTGTTCTTGGACTTCAATTCTCAGAAGCCCTGATCAGCAGGAGTGTTGACTTGGGCTTCTGGTAATTGAAGTCTATGAACCCCTGGAGTGCCAAGATTGGCCATCACAGCACTAGTGTTACCTTTGTTCAAAAAACCCTCCTTGAATCCTACTGTGCTGGATTTATTAACCAGTCTCCAATATTCCATTTTTAGACAAGGTCTTGGAGCATATTGGGGTGTCCCACCTCCAGTGGTTATCTAGATTATCTAGATCTACTCCAGCCCAGCTATGAAACAGAGATGATATTGCTCACCTTGGTGGATGCTGGGAACTAGACAAGTAAGTGGTTCTCTGTTGGTTGTGCTGGCTTTTGATACTATTGATCATGATATCCCTCTGGAGCACTTTTCAATGGTTCCAGTCTTTCCTGGATGGCCCAAACTCTGAAGTCATTGTTGGGGGAATTCTGTTCAGCATCTTGGCCACTGGCCTGTGGTGTCCCTCAAAGTTCAGTTCTGTCCCCACATGCTATTCTGGATGAGGGCTAACAAACTGAGACTTAATCTAGATGAGCCAGAAGTGTTCCTGAGCAGTCAAATGGTAAATCAGGGATAAAGATCCAACCTGACCTGGTTGTGGTTACAAATCAGGTTCACAGCTTAGATATGCTCCTGGAGTGAAATCTGAGTTTGTATGCACAAGTCTCAGCGGTGGCCAGGAATGCTTCTACATAGTTAAAACTGATGCAAGATCCCTGTAACTAGCAAGCCAGCTCTCAATGCAAATAATAAAAAACAAACTAGCTGGAGGAAATAGATAGGAAATATGTCATTTACTAATGAGTATTTTTTATTTTACATCAACTGTCATCTCTTCTAGGATATCACAGCAATGCATGATCAGTCATTAAACAGGAATGAATAAATTAAGCAATAACTATGAGCCATAAAATCATCTTGCAACATAATAAAATGATCCAGGCAAACAAAGAAACAAACAAACCTCCACAATTGTGCTTGGAACTAAGAAGACAGCATGGCTGGGGTTGGATTAAAAACCGGGAAGAGTTATGAAATCTTTAATCTGGGTAAGAACCAGGAAAACCTCTTCAATAGCCAGACTTCTTATCAAGCTATGACATGGATTTTTCTCCTCAATGCAATGTGAAAATTTTAAAAAATCTTTGGAAACAATAAGCAAGCAAGGTAAGCTTTATAATGTTGGTAATTGTTGGGTTTCCTTTTCTGGATTGTTCTGGTAAAGGTAAAGGTCACTCTTGCTTGAAAGCCAATTGTACCCGACTCTAGGGTGCAGTGCTCACCTCTGTTTATAGCCAAAGAGCCAGCACTGTCTGCATCTCCAGATGTTTCCATGGGCACATGGAAGGTATGTCTCAATGCCGGAGTGCACGGAATACTGTTTACCTTTCCACTGAAATGGTCCCTATTTATCTACTTGCAATTTCTTGCTTTCAAACTGCTAGGTTGGCAGAAGCTGGGACAGACGACAGGAGCTCACTCCGTAATGCAGTACTCGGGTATCGAACTCTGAGCTTCCAATCTTCAAGCTCAGCATCTTAACCACTTGAGCCACTGCAGTCCCTTGATCTGATAACAGTTACTAAATACAGTAAAACCCCGACTTACATATGCTTCGAGTCACATAAAATTCGACTTGCATAATGATTTTTGCACTAAAACCATGTCCCCATTTACATAAATGTCCCAATTTACATAACACAGTTTGCTATGGGTTTGCTTTGAGTTACGTAAAAAAATCATTTTTCCTATGGGATTTTATTTATTTATTTATTTCCTTCGACTTATTATCCCGCCCGATCGGGTAAAAAACCCAACTCTGGGCGGCTTACATACACAATTTAAAAATACATAGCTAAACCACAACTCAATATAAAACCACAAATCAATTGCTTTGATTTACATAAATATCATTTTCCTATGGGTTTCCTTTGAGTTACGTAAAATGCATTTTTCCTATGGGTTTGCTTTAAGTTAAGTAAAATACCGATTTACATAAAAGCCCATGGAACAGACTTTTTACATAAGTAGGGTTTTTTACTGTATTCCAAAGTGTGCATATTTATAAACCATGTATGTACATGCACAGTCGTTTTTGAGAAATGCCCACCTTGCATTTTGGGCAATTTTCCTGTCCTGACAGACATTCAGCGAGAGATTGCTTTCCACCTTCTTCTTCTTCTCCTCTGTGAACATTATTTTCTTTCTCTCCCTGTCCCCCGCTGATCTACCTGCACTAATGTCATTTCCCATTCAAAGATAAACAACATCCAACCAGCCAGAGGAGAAAAAATTACTTCTGTATAGATTCTGTGTGCTTGACAAGAGTTGCTTTCTCTCTCCTTCTTTCCCCACACACATACACACATTTTCACACCTCTTGTGTGGCATTCAATTTTCTCTTGACTTCTGTGGGCAGATTACCAAACCAATATCTTTCCTGCCATGCCTTGAGTCTGATACGCCGAGAGTGTGAGGAGGGAGAGGAATTCAAGTGAGTGTGAGTGGGATCATGCAAAGAATATAATTAGTTTGTGACAAGGAGACAATAGGAACAAAAGAAAACTTGCATAAATCTATCAAAAGTATGGGATTATTTTTCTCTCTCCACCAAGGGTCAGGGTTTCTATCTCCCTCTGATTCCTGCTCAACAACTAAAACATGAGAGTTGTGTGCTAAAACTGAAAAGGGAAAGAAAAGGGGGGGAGGGAAACCTAGAAAATCTTCAACATAGCAAGGCCACAAATTGCTTCTTCAACACAGAAAGTGCTTTGTAAGATAGTACTCTTTGGCTTCCTGCAAAGTGTTAGAAATCCTCTGGAATTCATTAAAGATTTTCTGATCATGAGATGCAGCACTGGATTCAATGGCTGGTACACCATAGCAGCTCAGAGTGTTTTGAAGGAATTAAAGGGTCACAGCTCACTGCAGCCACAAACTGGATGGGGGACAACGGGCTACAACTGAATCCTGGCAAGACTGAGTGGCCATGGGTTATGCAGGGAGTACCACCTTTGGTACTGGATGGGGCTCTTTTGCCTCAGACAGACCTGGCGTATAATGTGGGGGTCCTCCTGAACTCACGACTCCTGCTCGATGACCAGGTGGCAGTCGTGGCCAGGGAGGGCTTTTGCGCAACTTCGCATTATCCGCCAATTATGCCTGCTCCTGGACCAGGACTCCTTCCTTATGGTCACACATGCTCTGGTCACCTCCATATTAGATTTCTGTAATGTGCTCTACATGGGGCTGCCCTTGATGACTATTCAGAGGCTGCAACTGGTGCAGAATGTGGCTGCCTATGCCTCACCACCATTACGGGGGCTGCATTGGCTGCCAGTGTGCGGGGGCTGCATTGGCTGCCAAAAATGCACATTGAAAGTTTTTTTTTTTCATCCACTTTAGTAGGGACAAAAACCCCACTCATTTTGTTATTGCAGAAACTTTCCTTACTGTCTAGAAAATGCAGTAAACCATTTTCCTTAAATAAGCAGCTAAGGTAGTGAAGAAGAAAAACTGAATTTACCTTGATTGTAGAATGTCTCCCATGCTCCAACTTCCGAGCACTGGACTGGCAGGGCTTAAATCCCCACAAGAACCCTCCAGTTGCTACTTTTTTATTTTTTAAAGAGACCCTAAATAAGAAAGTTTGTTCTGAAAGTGCTACAAAGAGCCCTGTTCCCACAGACAGACAATACATTCTCAGATTCAGCTGAGACCTTCTTTGTGTCACAGCAACCAGCAAGCCAGTAATAGAGATGCTGCCGGAGTCACAAATTTCTTTTTTCAAAATCCTCAGAGGAAAATTCAGCATTAGCCAAAGTGCTGGTGGAATAGTGATTCAATGAAATGCTTATTTTGCTGGCAATCAGGGTGGTGGTGGAGATAATTATTGGAATTTAAATGAAAAGAGTGGGAAATATACCAAATGGACAGTATAGAAATGCAACAAACAAGCAAATAAAATCCAAGAGATCTGTCTGTCTCCTTCCTTCCTCCCTCCCTCTAGCAACTTTTCAAAAGTTCCTAGCAAGGAGAAAGAAATATTTCAATGGATGCCTAGAGTTTGCAAATGAAGACAGTGCTTGCTCTTCGGCTGTAAACAGAGATGAGCACTGAACTCTAGAGTCAGATATGACTGGCTTTCGAGCAAGGGTGATCTTTACCTTTACTGTTTTCAAATATGTCAATACAATCGTATTAGTGATCAAGCTACTTGTGCTATATGTACAGGGTGAAGGAACTGTTGGTCACTTTGAGTTTTGCCATATTTATTTCAGGAAGGGTCATGGTTTTGTTTAGATGGTGGGCTTTACCTCCTTTGCTGGGGGTGGGGGTAGGCTATGTTAGCTGCTCTTTGCTGCATCAATTATTTATTTATGCACATTTCCACTTTTTATTTATTCCACTTTTCCCCTTCAGTACATCCAATAAAATAAGACAAGCTGAATTAAACGAGAACATAAATAAAGGCAAATTAAAACACAATTTTAAAACACATCACTAAAAGATGAATGCAGAATCCATAATATTTAGAGTTACTTCTATAGCAAGGAAGCTCAACCTTTCCAAGTTCTGCTCTCATAGGAAGAGTAATGTTCTACTCCGGTCTATACCAAGAGGTAGGCTGCCATTGTTCCCTAATACAAATAAAGTAGAAAGATGTGGGTAGTATTCTAGAATATAGAATTCAACTGTGTTTAGGATTCTCTTTCTAGAAAAGAAACCAACATTAAAATACAACAAGCTTCCAATTATTCTAATTATGCCATATCCAATTCTAAATATTGGTGATCATCATGGCGACAGTTAAAACAGAATACGGAATGATGGAGTGGTTTGGAACAGGAAAAGGAGTAAGAGAAGGCTGAATTTTATCACCCTGCAAATTCAACTTATACACAGAGCACATAATACACAATGCAAGGATGGAGGTATCACAATTAGGGATCAAAATTGCTGGGAGAAACATCAACAATTTGAGATATGCAGATGATACTACCCTAATGGCAGAAAGTGAGGAATACCTAAAGAAGAGCTTGATTAGGTTGAAAGAATAGAGTGCAAAAGCGGCTTGAGACTCAACATCAAGAAAAACAAGATAATGGCAAGAGGCCTTATCAGTCCCTGGAAAATAGATGGGGAAGAAGTAGAAGCAGTGACAGATTTTACTTTCTTAGGCTCAAAGATGGTGATTTCAGCCATGAATTAAAAAGGTGACTGATGCTTAGGAGACAAGCTATGAAAAACCTGGGGAACATAGTGAAAAGTAGAGACATCACATTGCAAACAAAAATTCGTATAGTCAAAGCAATGGTATTTCCGGTGGCAATGTATGGTTGTGAGAGCTGGACCGTAAGGAAAGCTGAGCGCAGAAGAATAGATGCCTTTGAAATGTGGTGTTGGAGGAGAGTTTTGAGAGTCCCCTGGACAGCGGGGAGAATAAAATGGTTGATTTTAGAAGAAATTAACCCTGATTGCTCCTTAGAAGGTCAAATAGTAAAGATGAAGCTAAAGTACTTTGGACATCAAATGAGAAGAGAGGACTCACTTGAGAAGGCCTTGCTACTGGGAAAGGTGGAGGGCAAAAGAAGAAGGTGGCAACAGCCAAAAATGAGATGGCTAGATGGTATTGTAGACACAATGGGCACAGATCTGGGCAGTTTGAGGAGGACGGTGGAGGACAGAGGTGTATTGAAGGGCAATGGTCTATGGGGGCACAAAGGATTGGAATCAACTGTGCGACTGAATAACAAAATGGCGATCAGTCATGAAAATTATCCTGAGAATATAATGCAGTGGCCTTCCATATGCCTTTTGCATCACAGCATGACACTTGTACCACTAATCCAGTTCCGTGAGTCAGTTTTTGGCCCTTAGCTCATTTGGCACTCAAATTCCTCATCAACCCCAGGCCAGTATTGAGGTAGCTGCTGCCTTCCATCAAGGTGGATCCCAGTGGGATTTAATCCACTTGGGGACCATTACCCTTCCTTGTGGACATCACCACCCAAGGCTGTTATTTATTTATTTATTTATTTATTTACAGTAGAGTTATATACCACCTCAGTCAATAGACTCTGGACACTGTACACAGTCCAGCGAACACCTCAGGGTTGTAAGTTTAGTTAACTGCTGCCTGACGATAGGTGTTATGTTGCTGGCACTATAATCTATTCTAATACCATAGCAGGATAACGTAGCCAGCCTGGAGTTTGAAATTTATGATTGCAAAAATACTGAGGATAGTTTATTGTATGGGTCAGCATTTTAGGACTGCAGTATTTGTATTCGATGAATTAAATATTCCTTTTAAGTAACACTCTTTTAGCTTTATATTGCACACAAATATTAGCTGTGTGCCATATCCATGGAGGTGCAAGAAGCTTCAAGATAGGCTTACTGTCACCTGTTTAAATAAACCTGCCTTATATGTAATTGGAGTCCAACAAAGATTTTGTTTCCCCATTGCACTGGCCAATTAAAGCAGCTTTTTCAGAATCCATTGGGTATAGTGGTTGAGGAACTCTGGACAATAAAGTCAAAAAGGTAACTATTACAAGTTCAGGGTTGGAGTGTGACCACACTTTAATCCCTGACCACATCAATGGCTGCCCATTCTTTGACATGCATTTGCCAATATCTTCATTTCTTAAAGAGGTTCAGCTTAGCTCTTTATCGAAAGGAGAAAAAACTAGCTCTCCAACTCTGCCCTCCACTGGATTTTTAGGAAATAGTAGCACTCATTTCTCTGTGTGTCTATCCATCAGCCTTTACAAAATCTAATTTGTATGCAGGGGTTGTGAATTAATCAATGGAAGAGCTGGACTCTTACAAGGAACTCTGCTTTGGTGGAACAGCTCAGCTGTTACAAGGCTTATCAAGCTTATTCTAATTGCCAATAAGGTTTAGGAGACCTCAGCCAAGAAATCAATACTTGTATAACACTGTGAGTAAGGCTGATCAGAGTGAAAGCAAAATGCCAACCCTTGGAAACTGTTTCCAAGTTATCTACAGCCCATAAATCATATCTTTTCCCAAACGCCTCTAAACACAATGAGAGAAGATTCTCACTTTTGAGCACCAGGATGGACAATCGCTGCATTGCTCCTTCTTTTGCCTTCTCTTCAGTCAGAACTCAACATTTGGGTTGACACCTACTTGTTATTTCTGGCTTATGGCAGTCATAGAATTACATAGTTTCATGTTTCTTTGGAGACTATCCAGTTCAACTCCCATGAGTTGAAGGCTCCATGAGGTTCTACCTTATGATTCTTTTATGATTTGCCAGAACTGTTGGCTAATTGAAGCAGGGAAGCCTTATTCCCTTCCAGCTGTGGCTGTTTGGTTCATTTAAACTATAGGAAATAAGTCTTGAGGATGGAGATTTATATAACAGCCATGGATGTGGCATTGAGATAATGGATATGTAAATATTAGCTAAAAGGAGGGGATGTGAAGTTATGCAAAGAAGGAGAGGAGGGGACACTGATTTGCATTAAACTGCATTATTATTGTATGTCATCAAGTCTTTTCCAGGGTTTTCTAGGCAGAGAATACACAGAAGAGGTTGACCGTCCCCTTCTTCTAGGGGCACCCTGGAACTGTGCAGCTTGTCTAAGACTACAGAACCTGGCTCCTTTCCTGGGAGACAGAGTGGGGAATAGAAATTCCCAACCTCTGGCTCCACAGCCAGATATTTGAACCACTCAGCTACCTGCTAATTTAAATTTAATGGATGTGAATGCAGACATTGCAAGCAGAATTATGATGTATCTTTCCTGGGAAAGACTTTGACCAGGTGACTTACGTGACTGCTGAGTCTGCCGACCAGGTGCTACTCACTGTGGATGGATATGCACAAGCCACAAATCACCCCTCCTTATGGTTCTTTATCTTTGTATTACATGACAACGGCCCTTCAGAAAAGAACAGAACTCTCAGGCCTTCTGCCAGCTCTTCAAATGGAGTACTAAATCTCTGCAAGAAGACACATGGCCTGGGTGGAGACACACAACATAGAGATTTAACCACAAGGCAGAGTCAAGTCCATCTCAAGTGGCAGGTATACCCTTTCCTCCCTTGAGAAGAAGGAAGGACTTCTGCAATACTGATCATTGTGCAGACGAGGGGGTCTCGATTGCTGTCACTTTTTGGGAAGATGTTACCTCCATCTCCTCTTCCTTGTCCTTCTCCTTTTAAAGCAATAATAATAATAATAATAATTTTATGTCAGAAATTATTGTAGGTTGAAATGATTTTTGTGTGGAGAAACTCCGCTCAGGGGATGAGGCTCCTTTCATGTCCCCAAGATCTTTTCCCACTGAAGTGGTCCCTATTTATTTACTTGCAATTTCTTGCTTTCAAACTGCTAGGTTGGCAGGAGCTGGGACAGAGATGGGCGCTCAGTCCATCAGTACCCAGGTCTTGAACTGCCGACTTGCTGGCCTTCCAGCTAACAAGGCGAGCTTCTTATTCACTGAGCCACTGCAGCCCCAGCAAGAAGACATTGCCTTACAAAACGCTACAAAATAGTTTGGATCCAGATCCAGATGTGTGCCCCTCGAATGGCTGAATCGGACTTCTCCAACCTTTCTCACCACCATGGCTGCCTCTCCTGTCCAGCGGCCTGAAAATGCCACCCAGTAGTTTGGGAACTCTGTGGATTGGGGAGATTTGTGGCGCATGTTTTAGGAGAGGGAGAAAGGTTTTCCCCCCAATGAGGTGGAGGCAACTTGAGTGAGCACAACCCTTTCACAATGCAAGAGAGAGCCTGGATCAGACCCAATATGTTGACTGAGACACCAGCCATGGTAAAATCTCCACCCACCTGCTTACAAGTTGCAGCCTAATTATAAAGAAGCAGGTGCTGGGGAAGCCAAGGCAATGGATTAAGAGATAAATTGCTTTAAAAGATGAGCAAATTAGAGAAGGCTTCCTTTGCTGCATTACTGAGGGAACAAGAACACTATCCTGATTTGCATCTGATCCACCCACCCTTTCTTTTCTATGCCTTCCCTTCTGTTGTGTCAAGATAAGTGTTGTGCACCCTGGTAACTGGCATCACTTTTTAAGGAATGTGTAGAGGATGAAACAAAGCGACAGCCTTTGCTGTGTTTTACTGAATATATTCCATGCCTTGCAGAAGCTGGTTGGGTGAAGGACAGCATCATTTACTTGCTCCTGATGTCTGCCTAAATGCATTCTAACCCAACTGCTGAAAGACCTGGTAGTTCTACACGTCTCCCTCCAGAGCCACACAGCACAAGAGAAAAGAAGGAAATAATCCCATAGACCAGGGGTTCTCAACCTACAGCCCACAGGACAGATCTGGCCCATGGTGCCAAATAATCCAGCTCCCGCCCTCACTCCAGCTGCTGCCGCCGCCACTGGAATCAGCTGCGGACTCATTTATGACTGTTGTAAATGTGTTTATGACAGCTGTGGACTCATTTATGGCTGTGGAAAATACATTCACAACAGCTGTAAATGAGTCCGCAGCTAATTCCAATGGCGGCAGCTGGAGCACTAGTCCAGCCTGCCAACTGTTTGAGGGAGCATGACCCAGCCCCCAACTTGAAATAGTTGAGAACCCCTGCCATTGACGGTAAACTCTTCCAGGCTTAGTGGACATCTTTCACTTAGCTTATCTTCTTCCCATTGTGGGCTTGTTTCTTGTTGTGTAATCCATGAGCAAATACATTACAAACAAACATGCTTGGTGAAAAGGTGAAGGAAAGAAAATTTTCAAAGAACATAGTAAACAGTGTTCGGATTTAACTTCTCCAGTCAAAATGATCATCCCCTTTATCACAACCCCAGGGAGAAACAGGTGGGGAAGGCTATGTAAAATGCACCTTGTAAAGCAGGCAGGTCTTAACCAATAATGGAAGTGGTACATACAGATGATGCCGAAGGTAGAAACTGTCATTTTCTTCTCTACCTGCAAAACAGAATATCCATGGTCATAGCCTTGAGCAATATATGGGTACAGTTAATGTTGAAAGGGGGTCAAATATATGAATGCCAGTGTGGTGCAGTGGATAGAGTATTAGAATCAGATTTAGGAGCCCTAAGTTCAAATCCCTGTTTGGCCACTGAAATTCCCTGGGGAATGGCAAAGGCACTGTCACTCATTGAATATTTCACGTATTTTAAAAGCAGTGTTATGGTTGCTGTGAGTCAGAGGTGACAGAACACATTAACAACCGAACTCCTAGAAACACAACCTTGGGAACTCAGCTACTCAGCTATTCTGCAGACCAACAAGATAGGATAGGGCAGTACCCAGTTGGGTAAGCAGAACACAGCCATCCTCAAGCTGCATTGGTTGATTTAATGTTCCCATAGCAAGTATGCCATGGAGGGTAAGGGAACAGAAGGTGGGGAAAATGTCAGTAGGAAAGTGAAAGCAGACAGATGTCCTTACACATAATTGAGGCTTGGTTATAGAGGGGGATGAAGTTGTAAATGTACAAAAACATATGGAAAAGTTCAGATTGCGATGAGAGGTAGGGCCCCCTCCCGTCAGACAAAAACGAATGAAGACAGCAGAAAAATAAATAGGCAGGCAAAGTACCATAACTATATTCACTTGCTCTATTCAGTAAGGCAAACAAAAATACCTGGAGTTTGTTGATACCATACAACAGGGGTTCCCAACCGTTCAAGCCAGGGGCCAGATCACACTCTCTCAGTCAGCTTTGAGGGCTTGATGGCCACTTTGCCCTGGCTGCACTATGGGGATGGCCATTTTGTCCCAACAGCATCAAAGGGATGGCCATTTTGTTTCTTGAATGTCTTTGGAGGGGTGGGTGGCCACATGAAATTATGCCATGGGCCGGATCCAGCCTGTGGACCTTAGGTTGGGAACCACTGCCATAGAATGCCAAAAGATTTCTGGTACCTTCCTGTCCTAATATTCCAGATCAACAGTTGATGTCATGTCATCCTGAAAAACACTTTTCCTCACTGTCTACCACCAGCACAGACCAATAATGTTATGATTACTCTAGTGCAGTGGTCAGAAAACCTGGTTTTCCATGTGTTCTTGGACATCAATTACCAGGACCCCAAATCAGTACATCTGCAGAGCAGGGCTTCTGGGAACTGAAGTCCAAGAACATCTGGAGAGCCAAGTTTGCTGATCCCTGCTCTAGTGTAACCCATGCATGTGTGTTCATAGTATGGAACCCTGCATCGGACAAGGGCTGCTCCTTCCATACTAAGGAGTGCCAGCTAGCGTGGAAATGAGACTCAAGCTAACAGATGACAATTCCAGGGAATCTAATTTCACCTGAACATTTTTTAAAAAACTTCTAAACATTCATTGCTGTCTTGACAGCTCTTGCCTCTCCTGCATTGGTGACACTGTAGCAGAAGAAACACATCTCGAAGGGATTGTGCTTTTTGTCTTGCTGATCCTAGACAGGACAGGAAATTACAATAAGTGTCCCCTAAATTTGTTTCTAATTCTTAGTTATTTTGTCTTCAAGGGGAAATGTTATGGAATTCAAAGGAAGCAAAGATAACTTTTGACAGCTCATATTACACACATACACCCCGGAGCTGGGCATTTCCTTTGCTTGTCATGGGATAATGCTGATGACCACATTTGGAACACATTTGGTGGCTCTTGTTTAATGAACAAGCTGAAGAAGTTTGAAGGGGGATAAAAAGAGATTTTGGGGAAAATACAGAAAACTTTTAAGCTTGATTATCCCCATTTAAGATGGCCAGTGCCTATGCACCAGCCATTTCTTGATGTTTCCTTCATAAACAGAACAGCCATTTGTTTCTAAATTATACCAAATGCAAAGTACAACAATTTAGAAGGACCTTAGTAACTCTGATTTGTATAAGGCAGTGATGATGAACCTTTTAGAGACTGAGTGCCCAAACTCACCTTCACCACAGACTACAGACTCAACAGGCTGCTGTCTGCACTACACCTTCACATCACAGGTGAACCACCCATCTTACCCCAGATATGGGAGGAAGGAAGCACTCTCATTGGGCTGCTGGGCAGAAAGGTGGGCTGAACTCTGTGTTGGGGGAGGGAGGAAGCACTCTCATTGGACTGCTGGGCAGAAAGGTGGGCTGAACTCTGTGTTGGGGGAGGGAGGAAGCACTCTCATTGGGCTGCTGGGCAGAAAGGTGGGCTGAACTCTGTGTTGTGGGAGGGAGGAAGCACTCTCATTGGGCTGCTGGACAGAGGGGTGGACTGAACTCTGTGCTGGTGTGCTGGTGTACATGCCCACAGAGAGGGCTCCGATTACCCTTCTTGCATGCATGCCATAGGTTTGCCACCATTGGTATAAGGTATTCTAAATAGGTCAGATTTTTGTGATTCCAGAATCTGGCTTTTCTAGCACAGCATCGCAGAGGTTTCACAGCATCCACTTTCCCATTGCCTTCTTTCTTGCCCTCTGGTTCTTCAAAGATCAAATCGTCCCCGAGCACTTAATTCGCCATCAGTTAAATTTTAATGGAAGACAATGATATGTGCTTTTTGCCAGGGTTATTCATTGCTGGGTTTCTTTTTATCTCTGCAGCGATACTTACAGGCCATTCCACTGAGGCTCCTTCTTAGGAGAGCCGACAACCTAGACCTGCATGCATAATGCATTGGCAAGTATGTGCATTGAGGACTACAGGCGCTGTTTCAACAAAGTATTGAACGATCTCCAGAGCCAGGGCAAGTGACCCTCACACTCTTTCTCAACGGGCTGCCATTGTGCTTAATGTGCTCAGCTATAATCACACTATAAACAGAAATGAACTTGCTGAGTTCACTTCTGGAGAAGCAATAACCCGCGAGGAGGGGGGCAAGCATATACAAAGTTGCACAGGAAGTTAGACATGATAGAAAGAACTGGAAAATTGCCACAAGTGGTCAATGCACTAGAATTTAAGGGCAAATGAAACACATGTTCCTAATCCCACCAGTTTCCTCCCCCATCTTCCTTCTCCGTTATGTTCTTCTAGAGACCTTTCCTTTCTACATTCCATATTACAGCACTGCGTTCCTGGACCACACTTAGAATTTACAAACAATGGCTGTCAGACACTGCAATCCTACATGTCTTTACTTAGAAATATTATCCCACTGAGTTTAACAGTGCCTGTTCCCCAGAGAGTGTGATGTAAAAGGTTGCCCTTGCTCGAAAGCCAGTCATATCTGACTCTAGAGTTCAGTGCTCACCTCTGTTTATAGCCAAAGAGCCAGCGTTGTCTGCATCTGCAGACATTTCCATGGACATGTGGCAGGCATGCCTCAACACCAGAGTTCATGGAATGCTGTTTACCTTCCCACCAAAGTGGTCCCTATTTATCTACTTGCAATTTCTTGCTTTCAAACTGCTAGGGTGGTAAGAGCTGGGACAGAGGCGGGAGCTCACTTCGTCATGCAGTACCCAGGAATCGAACCCCAACCTTCCAGACAGCAAGTTCAGCATCTTAACCACTTGAGCCACTGTGATGAGATTGCATCAAAATGCCAATTCAAGGAAAAGAATAAGACTAAATTTCTCTACTTTGTTGAGATCTCATCCAGAATACCGAGCCCAGTTCTGGGCACTGCAATTCAAGAGGGATATTGAACCCAACTACATTCCTTGTGCCTTCATCTCCTGCATCAGATACATTTTTACTCTCTTCCTCATGGATCTTGACCATGCCATTCCATTATGTTTCCTCAGATGCATCTCCCAACCATAGAACTGTGTGGGCAATGATGTATATACTACAATTTACTACTGATTATCACTTCCCAGAAGAGTTTTTTTTTTGGGGGGGGGGTTGGCAGTGAGGAAGACAGATGAATAATATGTTTTGAAGGTGTCATGTGGAGAAAGGAAGAGAGGAGATCATGCTTGAACTTATGAATAACTTATGGGTTCCTTCACTTCATGCAGTCACTCCATTTGGGCTTATCTTTTAGATCTGCAGGAGGTGTAATTAAAAGAACAAAAGCCAGCATCTGTGTATGGTGAGCAGGGATCCTCAGAGAGGGGTGTGTGTGTGTGTGTGTGTGTGTGTGTATTTAAGAGTGTAAGAGTGAGAGTATATGCATTAGTATATCTCAACTAGAGGTATCTCAGTAAATCCACACTAATTTCCATGCAGGCTGCAGAAGAGGACACCAAACAGTCCTAAAATACAACCCGTTATAGAGAGCTAGAATGAAAACATCATGCTTGCAATTCTGCAGTTCTCAAAATGGCAGCAAAAATTAAACTGACACTTTTTGATAGCCCTAAAATGACCTGAGAGTTTAGAAAAGGCTGGCCAGACGTTTGAAAGTTATCTTGCAGCTCATAGGCAGTTGAGAAAAGATGGGATTTTTGAGAGGTCATTGAGGTTATTCAAACTAGTACTAGACTATCTCTCCACTCCATTGGTTTATCATTGCTATTCTCCATTGTTTCCATGGAGGGGTTTAAATCCAGGACTCTGTGTCCTGGTCCATCTCCCTATCTGCTACATCACACTGGCTTCCTATGCTACTCTAAGACTGGGGTTAGAGGGTGGTAGCATTGCCCTGGGCCTGCTGCCCTTCCCACAGCCAGCTAAGCATGACAGAGATGAAATAAAGTTGGAGACAACATCTTCCATAGTCTTTTTACTTTATTGTGAAAACCATAGTCATAAGCATTCAGTGGATTAGTGTACCAAAACAACAAACCTATTGCTCTCTCACCCTGTTACTTCTGAATGCAGCTATGTTCCATCTCCTCCGCCTCCTCTTGGCTGGCCAGCATCTAACTATAAAGTGCAGCAGAAAAATGGAGAAAGGTTCCCAGGCCATAGTCAGTTTCAGTTTCTCCTCTCCTCCCTCCCGTTCTGAGAACCAGAGAAGGGAGACGTGCTTCCCAGATAACCACATTCCATTCAGCTTAACACTTCTCCTCCACTCCCTTCCAGCCACTCTGTCTTACACTTACATGTACCATTATATTTTTTGTAGGTCATTTCTTGAGATGTTTATGTGAACTCCTAACAGGTTTGATCCAAGACATTTTGATGCTTCAAATGAAAGCCATGTTGAGTCTTCCTTGCCTGTTGAGTTCCCCCTTGTTTGAAAGCCAGTGGTGTCCAACTCTAGGGTGTGGTGCTCATCTCTGTTTACAGCTAAAGAGCCAGCACTGTCTATGTCTACAGACATTTCCATTTCTTGCTTTCACACTGTGAAGTTAGCAGGAGTTTACTGTGTCATGCAGCACTCAGGTTTTGAACTGCTGATCAGCTGATCTTTTGGTCATCAAATTCAGCATCTTAACCATTAAACTACCATGACCTCTGATATTACATGCTCCTTAAAAAGAGAAGCTACCAGCAACCAATGAACAGTCATCCATCATCCCCTCTTGATGCCTACCTTGAATAGACAGAGCTCTTGCAAAAAGCAATAATAAAATTATTACAGTCATCAAGTCAGTTCCAAATTATGGGTTTTTTAGATATAGAATACTCAGAAGTAGTTGATCCTTCTTTTTTCTTGAGGGTGCCCTGGAACTGTGTGGCCAAACAGATCAACTTTTCTCTTACAAGGCACAGTATGGAATCAAACGCCTAACCCCATGGTCACAAACCAGCTACTGCATTACTGTGGTAGTGATAGAACCATGAAAGCTATGTAGTATGGTGTTTTGTTCATTCAATTCAGCATAAACCAGCATTTCGATGTGTTGGAGGTAAGCTTGGCAACATAAGGAATTGATGGTTCATGCTGCCAAAATCCATATTGTCTATTACACATGCTATCTTGTTTGTTTGTTTCAAACTGGTCATCCATTTTATGTTTGTCTGTTTAATTCAAGCAGAGAAATGAAGTCTGATCTAGAAATGTGCTGAATAGTCCCCACTTTCCATATATGCCTTTATTTTAAAAATAGCTGTTTAAGAGGATACAATATTTTATAGAAGTGTACAAATATTCATAGACATGTCAGTGAAGCTTGAAAGTGATATGTTACACATAATGTAGATACTTATGAATAGTTATCTTTTTTTTTTGTAACAATGGTATAATGAAATGATATTTCAAAGCTGATGGGACAAGTAATATCTATTAGTTACTTTCAAGTTTTATTTTTTAAAGGGTTTTCATGGCATTTTTAGAGTCACTTTGACAGAAATTTTGCAAGTTTTATGCCAATCTCTCATTGAGTCTGGTGTTGTTTATTTTTACTCGAATGTATGTGAAAGTATGGGAGAAGCAATGAAATAAGTAACATAACAAGTTGCTTTCCCAATGACTTATCACAGTTCTGTAAATCAGTAGATTATGTACTTTTGGGGTGGGGCAAAGCATACAGTATGGTAGAACTTGTCAGGAGAAAAACTGTTCATTGGCATTATTGTATGGAAAATGTAAGGAACAGTGTCCCAGCCCTATCTAGGCAAAGCTATCTACACAACCTTCTACCTTGAATCTAACCCAACACAAGCTGAATCTCAACCAAACCCACTAACAATTTTCTGCTAGTGCCAGGTCCTTCTTCCTCAAGTATGATAACTGATTCCAAATATTGGCAATCATCAGGGTAATCAACCATGAAGATTGCCCTGAGAACAATATAATACAGTAGTATTCCATCTGCCTTCCACATCGCAGCATGACAACCACAACATTGATCCAGTTCAATGTCACTTTCTGGTCCTAAGCCCTTTTGGCACACAAAGTCCTCCACAGTCACACACAAGGATTGATGAAACTGCTGGTTTCCATCAAGATGGAGTCAAGTGGGATTTAATCCGCTTGAGGATCTTCACCCTTCCTTGTTGACTTCGCCACCCAAGGCAGCCCTCTGAGTTGTCAGGTTAGTTAACTGTCATCTGAGGATTTCTGTTGAGTCATGGCAGTATGGTTTGTTCCAGTGATGGTGAAGCTTGCCACTCTTGGTATTCGTGGTCTTCAATTACCAGAAGCCCAAGTCAGCACTCCTGCTGATCAGGGTTTCTGGGAACTGAAGTTCAAGAACATCTGGAGTGCTAGGTTCATCATCACTGGTCTACTCTATTACCATAGCAGGATATCCTGGCCAGACTGGACAATGTAGTCAAGTCATGGATAGCCAATTCCTGCTGTTTTTCCTACGTGTTGGTGATGTACTATCTTCTCCCTCATCCTTCCAGAAGAACATTTACACAACATCAAACCCAAAATGAGAATCCAGAAAAAGAAGACCCATTCGGATTGTCTGAAATGCCTGTGCCTCCCCAGAGAATGACATCAGGGCCCAGCTGATTCCAGAAACATCAGGGCCCAGCTGATTCCAGCCCCACCCTCTGAGGCCAGGAGTGAAGAAGCCGGGTGCACTTCCCAGAGGAAGAAACATCAGGGCCCCACCCCTCTGAGGGAAAGCCGGGTGCAGTTCTAGGAGGAAAAAAAAACACCAGGCCTCAGCTGATTCCAGCCCCATCCTCCTCCGGCCAGTCTGACTGTTATATTTGCTAGACTTTTTCTAGGCTGGGGTTTTGTGGCAGCACCTACATGTCAGATGGACACATTGCCTTTCTCCTTTCCCTTGGACAGAAGGAAGGGGAGTAGTCTGTTGGTGGCCACCAGCTTAATGGGTAGGATCCAGGGTGAGTGGGGTGGGGATGCCTTTTTGTAACTTTGTTTCTTGTGTAATGTTCCTATGGGTTTTGTAATATTTTTGTAACTTTATGACATATATTGGGGTTTTATCTTACTCTACTGTATTTTATGATATTCTATTGTTTGAATTATTGATGTATGATATTTCATTGTGTTGTGACATTTTATTGTTCTATTGAATTGTTGCATTGTGTTTGATTGTGTTGTGAGCCGCCCTGAGTCGGTTTTCGCTGAGTAGGGCAGCATATAAGTTTAATAATAACAATAACAATAACATAGAACTACAAGCAAACGGTGGCTATGAATGTCATTAGCTGCATTTTATCTTCAAGTGTTACCTTTCCAAAAGAAATCACAGTCCCTCTTACTATCTCATTAGAGTCCCATATGGATGTCATTTATGTGCTGCACATCAGCACAGGGGGAAATTATTATTATTATTATTATTATTATTATTATTATTATTATTATTATTATTATTATTATTATTATTATTATTATTATTATTATTATTATTATTATTATTATTATTATTATTATTATTATTATTATTATTAAATTAGTATAAAATAAAGCAGTCTCTTGTTGTCTCATGCTCCTGCATTCATTCATATTCCTTTAGCAATGCCTTCTCTTCCCATCTGTTATAGGCAGTGCTACATACACTTGTCTGCTGATTTTGTTGCTTTCCTAGGTGTATTGTTTGCTCGATAGGACTTTGCTGGTTTGAAAACCTCAGATAACAGAAAATTGTTTGGTTCCCTTGGCACCTGCACCATGGTCATAATATTTCATCCAATTGGCAGTACAGTAAGGTTTAGGGAAGAGGAAACTGAGTCACAGCTGAGGTCCAATATATTATTTGATGGTAGCTGATGCATCACAAGATCAGGTTCCAAGAGTATTTTCAGTGCTAAAAAAATTAGTTTAGAGTTCTGAGCCTTAGAAAGACAAGATGGATAAGATCAGGGTTGTTCCATGTTGGATTGTGAATCTGTAACAACTGCATGTCAGGCATAAATCCAACAGGTATCTTCTTCTAAAATAGAACAGTGGGAGATAATTCAACCTGCTGGAGATAATTCAAGCTTGGAAAATGGAATGATTGGACAGAATTAAACCTCTCCCACCTATGATGAATTCCAGATAAAATCTGTGCATCTCCCCATAGCTCAGGAGGGGTCAATATTTGGTCCCACAGTTGCTTTCTATTATAGTTCCCATGGTCACTTAACAAGAGTTATCCTTACTGGTGCTAATGGGAGTTGTAGACCAAATTATTGGAAGGCCTTTCCTTACCATTAAAAATTTCAGTAATAATAATTAATTGTGAGTCATCAAGTTGGTTCCAGCTTATAATGACCTTCAGAGAGTTTTCTAGGTAGACAGTACTTAGAAGTGGTTTACCATTCCCATCTTCTGGGGGTGCCCTGGGGTTGCGCAGCTTGGCCTTGGTTAAAAAAGGCTGGCTCTTTCCCCAAGAAGCAGAGTGGGAATTTAATTCTCAACCTCTGATAACTACGGTAAAGATAAAGATCTCCTTTGCTTTAAAGCCAGCTGCCTCTGACCCTAGGAGGTGGTGCCCATCTCCATTTACAGCCAAAGAACCAACACTGTCTACATTTGCAGATGTTTCCAGGCATGGCCAGGCATGACCAGACACTAAAGTGTTTCCTACCAAAACAGTACCTATTAATCTACTTGTAATTTCTTGCTTCAAGACTGCTAGATTGGGAATGAGGCAGCTGACAGGAGCTCACTCCATCACACAGGACTCAGGCCTCAAACTGCTGATCTGCCAAACTTCCAGTCATCAAGCTCAGTGTCTAAACCCTAAGCCACCATAGCCCTCTGATAACTAAACCAGCTTTTAGAGGACCATATATTCATTTCCTGAATACTATTAGCAAGTGAATTCTACCAATCCATCATGTTCCTAATTCTACAAACCTGCCACAGCTAGAATCTGTAATGGGTTGGGGAGCCTCTAGAAGTTGTTGGATTACAATTCCCCAAAACTCCAACCAATGCTGTCAATTGTAAAGAATGATGGGAACTGCAGCCAGGCAGCATCTGAAAGGCTACAAGTTACCCACCTCTGTTCTTTTTATAGTGACTTCCCTGAGAGTAGGGACCAACATTTCTCTCTGATGTCATTTTAAGAGGCCAGTTTATCCTGCTGTGGTAATAGAATAGACCATATGGCCAGTGACTCAATGCCGATCATCAGGCGGTGGTTAATTGACCTGACAACCCTGAGGACTATTGGCCTTGGTGAAGTCCTCAGGGAAGGGTGATAATCCCCAGGTAGATCAAAGCCCGCTTGAATCCAGCTTGATGGAGGGCAGCAGCTCCATAAATACTGGCCTGGGTTTGAGGAGGACTTTACATACCAAAAGGGCTCAGGACCAGAAAGTGATCCAAGACACTAGGTGAGTGATACAGGTGTCACACTGCAATGCAGAAGGCAAATGGAAGGCGAACTGCAATGTTTTGTTCCCAGGACAATTTTCATGGCTAATCACCATGATGACAGTCAATAGTATTTGGAATCAGATACACACTTCAAGAAGAAGTTTATTTTTTATCCCTTTTATATGTTGAGTTATATAAACGAGCCGAGGGGATGACGCTTCTCTTTGATAAAACTGTGGCATTCTAATGAAATTTTTTTTTGAACCGGTATCATGTACGGCTTTTTAAAATGATTTTGTAATATTGTTTTATTTTCAGGCCAACTGTATTAAAATGTGCGACAGAGTGTAGTAATGCATGAAATACACACATTCATCAGGTGGCTATTAATTCATTTCCCTCCCCCCCTCCTTCATGCATATTCATTGCACAGCAGAATGGATGCAAAAAAAGGAGAGCGACTTAGTTCTGTGGAAGTGGAGAAAACCTTAGCAGGTGTTGCATGATCCCCAAAGAGGAATACCTGCTGGCATCCCCACAACCAGAAAACCATCTCAGGGATTGCAGAAATTAACAAGGACTTTTATTGCACCTTGAAGACTGACACATATTATTTAGCTATTATTTGCAGTTTGGTCTGTCATTCCCAAAAGCATATGACAAATAAAAGTGCCTAGCCTTTTAGATACCACAGGATAGTAAAGGGAAAAAAATAAAGGAGAAATTCTACCCCAGCTCCTTTTTAATATCTCGAGACCTGAATGCTACATGAAGGAATGAGCTCCTGTCATCTGTCCCAGCTCCTGGCAACCTAGCAGTTCGAAAGCAAGAAATTGCAAGTAGATAAACAGGTACTGCTTCAGTGGGAAAGGTAACATCATTCTGTGTGCTCTGGCATTTAGTCATGCCTGTCACATGGTCATGGAAACGTCTGCAGATGCAAACAGTGATGGCCCTTTGGCTGCAAATGGAGATGAGCACCACACCCTAGAGTCAGATACAACTGGCTTTCGAGGAAGGTCAGCCTTTACCTTTTCTTTATCTGAAACTGGGACTGTGATGGCTCAGTGGTTAAGAAGCTTGCCTTATTAGCTGGAAGGTCGACAAGTCAGCAGTTCAAGACCCGAGTACTACATTACAGAATGAGCACCTGTCTCTGTCCCAGCTCCTGCCAACCTAGCAGTTTGAAAGTAAGAAATTGCAATTAGATAAATAGGGACCACTTCAGTGGGAAGAGATCTTGGGGACATGAAAGGAACCTCATTTGGGCTCCACTCCCCTGGGTGAAGGTCCCCCGGCAAAAATCCTTTCAACCCAGAATAATTTCTGACATGCAATTATTATTATCTGAAACGGCATTAAGTTCAGTCCATTATTAGCTCCCCAATAGACTTCTTGTGGTTGGCTGGATAGCTCAGTGATTTAATTATCTGGCTGCAGAGCCAGAGATTGGGATTTTTATTTCCACTCTTCATCCAAGGAAATGAGCCAGCCAGTGTGAGCCTGCGCAAGCTGCACATTCACATGGCACCCCCAGAGGAAGGTTTATAGTTAGCCAGTTCCATGTACTGTATTCCCTACATCAACTTGTTGTGGCTTTCTGCCGTCAAATCTGGTAACTTTCTTAAGGTTTTTGAGGTACATGAGATGCCCAAGAAGTGGTTTTCTTTCGCCCCTCTGCCCATGTTATTCTCAAAGAGTTGCCATGGCTGGGTAGAGATTTGAACTCAGGTTTACTGAGTTGTATGGGACTGCAGTGGCTCAAGTGGTTAAGATGCTGAACTCACTGACTGGAAGGTCAGAGTTCGATTCCCAGGTACTTCATGATGGAGTGAGCTCCCATCTCTGTCGCAACGCCTGTCAGCCTAGCAGCTCAAAAGCAAGAAATTGCAAGTAGATAAATAGGGACCACTTTGGTGAGAAGGTAAACAGCATTCCACGCACTCCAGTGTTGAGACATGCTTGACACATACTCATGGAAACATCTGCAGATGCAAACAGCGCTGGTTCTTTGGCTATAAACCAAAATAAGTACTGAACTCTAGAATTGAATACAACCGGCTTCAGAGTAAGAACAACCTTTACCTTACTGAATTGTAGTCTGAAGTTCTACCTAGGAGGGTAGACCAACTGAAGTGAATGGGACTTCTTTGAAATAAGTGGCTTCAAACCATTGTTTTCAGCAGATCTTACTCTAGGGACTTGGACCTGGGTTAACTGAGTTCTAATCTGAAGCTCCAACTAGGAGAGTAGTCCCATTGAAGTTAACAGGACTTCTTGGAAAGAAGTGACATCAAAGCCAGTCTACTCTAGGGATGGAGAATGGCTTAAACCACTGTTTTACCATATTTTCCATGTGCCCTTTGATCTGTGTTTCTCTGCCTTTAAGGGGCAAATGTTCACAGGTGAAGCTTTTTTTCCCCAGGTAAATTGAGAGAGGCAGGTTACACCTGCTTCATGGATACCTAGGCAGCTGCTGTTATTCTGAAGGAGAGGAAAATCAGGCAGGGAAACAGGTTGCTCTCCATGGCAGGTAAGCCATCTTCTCCTCAACCCAACCTTAATAAAAATGGGTGTTTCAGAAGTTATCCAGGAAACAGTTAAAACGGGTTGTATTTGCTTGGTGAATTCTGGCTGAGAGAAATTTCCACAACTCTCGGAGGAGACTGGATTGTATGAGTCCAGAGCTTCCTGGATAGTCTTGTTCACACCTTACAATGTAGTTGAGCATATTAAAATAGCTCTTGTCCCAGGAGGCACATTGGGAATCAAAATCCCAACCGAGAGACTTAAACCTCTCCACCTGACAATATGGTCATTAAAAAAGAAGAGGAGAGCCAGCAAATAATGGATGGAATGCTTCTGAAGTCTTTAATCTGAAGTGAGTCCCAGATTTTGACTGATGGCCACCCTTTCTAAGGTTTGGCAACAGGAAACCACAACAAGTATCTGTAATTATGCACTATGTGTAATATGCAGCTTGCCTAATGCCATAAAGCCTGGCCTAGGATGGCTGCAGAAGCTCAGTGGTTAAGAGGCTAACCTTGTTAGCTGGAAAGCTGGTAAACAGAGGCGTAGCTACCGCCGTATCTGCCGTATCAATTATATGGGGGCCCCGGGCCACGGGGGCCACCAACGTGCGTAAGCAAAACAAATCTTTACCCTTCCTAAGGGCCCCCAAACAAATTTTTATACGGGGGCCCCGCCAAGGCACGCTACTCTTCTGCTGGTAAATCAGCAGTTCAACACCTGGGTACTACATGACAATTTGAGTGCCCATCTCTGTCCCATCTGCTGCCAATGTGGAAGATCAAAACCAAGATATTGCAAGTAGATCAATAGGGACCACGTTGGTGGGAAAAGATCTTGGGGACATGAAAGGAGCCTTGTTTGGGCGTCCCCTGAGCAGAGTTTCTCCAGCAAAAGTCCTTTCAACTCAGAATAATTTCTGACACAAAATTATTATTATTCTCTTAGGATGTGTACTGGGGAATCTGGCCCCCAGAGACTTTAACCCAGGGGTCCTCGACCTTTTTAAGCCAAGGGCCGGGTCCTGCTCCCTCAGACAGCCTCTGGGGCTGGATGGCCATTTTGCCCTGCCTACCACTATCAGTCGCTGGAAAATAGATGGGGAAGAAGTAGAAGCAGTGACAGATTTTACTTTCTTGGGATCTAAGCTCACTGCAGATGGGGATTGCAGCCATGAAATAAAAAGGCGACTGATTCTTGGGAGGCAAGCGATGAGAAACCTGGGGAACATAGTGAAAAGTAGAGACATCACATTGCAAACAAAAATTCGCATAGTCAAAGCAATGGTATTCCCTGTGGCAATGTATGGTTGTGAGAGCTGGACCATTAGGAAAGCTGAGCGCAGAAGAATAGATGCCTTTGAGATGTGGTGTTGGAAAAGAGTTTTGAGAGTCCCATGGACAGCGAGGAGAACAAATAGGTCAATCTTAGAAGAAATCAACCCTGACTGCTCCTTAGAAGGTCAAATAATAAAGATGAAGCTAAAGTACTTTGGACATCAAATGAGAAGAGAGGATTCACTTGAGAGAGCCTTGATGCTTGGAAGGGTCGAGGGCAAAAGAAGAAGGGGACAGCCCAAGATGAGATGACTAGATGGTATTGTGGAGACAGTGGGTGTAGGGCTGAGCGAGTTGAGGGGGATGGTGGAGGACAGAAGTGCCTGGAGGACAGTGGTCCATGGGGTCGCAGAGGGTCGGAGTCGACTGTGCGACTGAACAACAAAACCACACATGGCACTTCCTGGTGTGGTGGAGACAGTGTGTGTGTGTGGACACATGAAATGGTGTCGCGGGCCGCATCTGGCCCGGGGCCATAGGTTGTGAACTCCTGCTTTAACCTCTCCGTCTGGCAGTATAGTCTTAAAAGAAGATGAAGATGATGAGAAAAAAAGCAGCAAGTTAAGAACGGAAGGGCCTCTGGAGTCTTTAATCCGGAGCGAGTCGCGGTGCACCTGATGCGGATTTAACCTCCCCCGTAGGCAGTCCTGAACCTTCTCCGCATCTCCCAGGGCCACGGGAGGCTGAGGATGCGCGTGGCCGGCGTCTGTCAATCCTTTGGCCGCGAACCAATGAGCGCGCCGCGGAGGAGGGCCGTCCGCGCCCGAGATCTTGGAGCGGCTTTCGGTGCCAAACCTGGAGGGGCAGAGAGAGACTTTACCGCGAAGGAGCCGCGCTCTCAAGGCTGCCTCGGGCGCGGGTCGTTGGGGGGCGGCCGCGATCTTTCGGCGGAGCACTGGATCTTCCTTCCTCCGCGCTGTTTCAGAGGGTGAAATTAAAAGAATAATTAAAAAAAGCACGCAAAGGAGAAGGGGAAATTAATTAATTAATTAATTAAAGCTACTACTCTCTGCCAGCTTCCGAACCAGGCGATCGGACGCGGGGAGAGGAAGAAAACAAGCAAGGGATCGAACCGCTGGAAAAGGAGAGGCAAGGGCAAGGGTCGAGGTCTGAAGCCCCCTCCCCACCCCACCCCGGCATGACTGGACCACTGGCAAAAATGCACGCTCCTCTCTTTTGGGCGATCTTGGCTGGGATGGCCTCGCTGTTCCTCTTCCAAGGTAAGGCGAGCGATGGCCAGTTTTGGGCTGCGCGGAAGGGGTGGGGGGGTGGCATTTCCCTCTTCATGCCCACCTGCTCCACTCTTCGCCTCCTCGGTCTTTTGGGCGGATCGGGTCCTCCTGGTAGTGGCTTGCCTTGAAGGAGAGCAGCGGGGGTGCGCGTGCCGTTTCTGGTGCCCCCCCCCATGGGCCGGATGATGAGGATGATGAGGCTTGGCGGTGGCGAGGCGGTTCTGATCGCTTGTAAAATTCTGAGATCTATTCTCCGTTCCCTTGCCCTCCCTTCTTCCAGTCCCCAACCTGCGGTAGACGCGCGATGGGAGCCCCTTAACCGTTACCTCCAACCCAAGACGTCCAGCTGAATATTTGTCTCTTTTTCTGGGTTTCTCTTGAAATGGGAGGAGATCCCAGGCGGGGCAGAGGAGGGGGGAAATGGCAAAACTTCTTGCGCAAAGTTCTGCAGTTGCTAAGTGAAAGGGACAAAATGTTCTTTTAATCACTCCGGTTTCCCCTCTCTTTCCCTCTCTCACGATTGTCCTTTCTGGATCCTTGTTCTGGCATCGCTACGGCTTCACTGTTTGTTGCAGATCGTAAATACGGGAAAGGAGGGGGTGGGGAGAGGAGAAGCAAGGGATAATTTACATGTCCAAAATGTTGATGAAGGCGTGAGAAGGTTAAAAGGCTCCGGGATGTCTTAAGAACAAGGCAAACCTCTCTAGTATGTCCTGGGCAGTGGAAACTAGAGATGGAAGGCTGCTTGCTCCTGTGTAAAGAGGTGGATGTGACCTTTCCCCAGCTGGATCTGTGTAAAGTGGGGGATGTGATCTTTCCCCAGCTGTGTTTGGTATCCTCTTCCCCTGAACCTCCCCCTCTGGCTCTGTTTGAGTTGCTCTGACTTAGCTCCAAAATGTGTTTTCATGGCATTGGTATCTTGATGCTAAGTGTACAAACCACATCTCGGCAGTGATTGTCTTCTCTCTTGCTCCCTTTGCTGCGCCTCTTCTATTCTGATGTGATGCAAAGAAGGCTTAGGGGAACTTTTCAAGTGTAGACAAGAAACAGAAGTCAAAATAACTGCAGAATGAGGACCAGAAAGTTGTGGCAACTGAAAGACCAGTGGATGCATTTTAATGTGAGTTGTTGTGGATCAGGGCCACATCTTCAGGGGTGTGAGACTTTGACCTCAGGTATGGTGATCCAAAGGATTCTGTCTTCTGGTCTGCTCCCACTGGACTTCTGACTATCTCAGTTGCTAAGACTGGTTTCCCTAAAACTCACCAACGCCACTCCTAACAGTCCTGCCTACATTTTAATAATGCTACCTTGTTTCAAATGTAAATGTTTACCTCTTATGGATGCAATCTTAAGATGTACTAATCTTACTCTGTCAATTTTAATTGTTGTGTTCACCTTATATCCTAGTTTTCATCGATTTTGCTACTTACATTTTCCCATGGTCAATGACTGGTGCAATGAACTATATTTGTTGACTGGTTCCCAAAACAAACTGGAGTGCATTGCTCTTGGGGTGGAGGACAGAAATGAGAGACATCCCTTGACTTTTTTCTTCCCCTTCCAAGTAGGGTTTTCTGTTTTGTAACACATGAGGCTCCTTTCATAAACTTGATTAAATACTTTTCTTGTAATCCTCTCTGACCCTTTTCAGCTGAGGTCAATAGACTTGATGCAGGCTTAATTCACTTCCCCCAAGGAGTTGAAGAGAGTGCCTTGCCCAGTGGGGAAGACAGAAAATAGCTTAATATTGGACAAGAAGCAAGTGGGGGGGGGGGAGTGACTTGGCATCTGTGGGGATGGGAAACAGAGAGACAGGTGTGTGTAAAGTTAGGTTTGTTTGAACATTTCATTGGAGGGGTGGAAGGAATGGATGCAAGGCCACTACATTCACCCTGTTTGCAAAGGTGTCAGCTTGTGTTAGCTTCTTTACAGCCATCTGGAAAGGCTGGCACGTGTTCTTTCTATCTCACTGGGTGCATATGTGATGTGACTTGAGCTTCATAATATGCATTGCATTCTGCAGTGCTTCTATGGTATCCCAAAAGAGACAAGAAGGCACCTGTCTTGTGGCATTGGAAGGTACCTTGTGGCTGTCCAGTTATTGACATGTGGTCAGTTTGCATTTGGGAATGGGGATTTTTGCTACTGAGAGTTCCTAGTACTGCTATGCACAATTTACCTTGTTATCCATTGCTCTGATGCCTCATCACAGTTGAGAAGACTTCAAAGTGCATTGCAAACCAATTCTTAAAAATAAGATACAAGGGGGGGTTGCACTCAATCAAAATCTGAAAAGATCCACATCACATGAGGAAAGTGGAATAGAGAATGAAATGGAAAACACAGATACTCAAGTGCAACTTCATGCTATACAATCCCTTAGTCTGAGGGACATTTGCTAGGTGACAGTGCAGAGGAGCAAGAAACAATGCAGGTGACTTCTGAAGAGTGTTGATAGTAGTCCTGGTTTCCTTCCTTTCTGTACACTGACAGAATGGTTGTGAATGGCTTTGGACAGTCATGGCTGATTGAATCTGAAGCTTGCTTCAGTATCTCACCTATGTTACTTATGTCCACATGCATCCCATCTGCTAATTCTTTGTGTGTCATGAGCTTCTTAGCTTGGTAAGACAGAGTAATTCCTTCTACTTCATCAGATGACCCATATCTGGACATCACATGTTCAAATAGGAATGGGACTCTTGAATGCTCCCAACCAAGGGGAGAGGGTAAAACCCTTTCTGCATGTAGAAAGAGATCTGTGAGAAAGAGACCTGTGAGATCCCTGGATTCTTCATTTGTTACTTGCTGTTTTTTTTTACCACCCTTTTCTAGGCAGAGTTCCCTCAACCCTTTCCCAACAGGAAGGAAGGAACAAATGCCAAAATGGTACCTCTTCAGAGCTGCAACTGGGGTGGGGCAACTGAGAAATTCAGCAGGTGCAAATATTTGCTGCTGTGGGGGTCCCCTCATCCCTACTTGCTGATAAAAGGACCCAGACTTGCCCATTATGAACACCTAAACCAGGGGTTCTCAACCTATAGAGACCCAGCCCGCAGCACCATTTCATGTGGCTCAGGTTGCCGCCACCGGAAATGGAAGCAGATGTGTTTATGATAGCCATGGGCACATTTTAGGCAGGGTTTAAGATGGGGAACCACCAGTCTGGCCCACTCAGCTGTCCGAGAGGCCTGGTCCGGCCCACAGCTTGAAAAGGTTGAGAACCCTGGACCTTAACTGACTTAAGTCTCCTCTTGGTAGAAGGAAATGCAAAGCAGGTGAGCTCAGGACAGAAGGAATGTGGCTATTGTATATTCTGCAGTGCCTAAATACTTCAGTCTCTCCCTGTATATAGTAAATTTATGTGAACCTAGCTCAGTGATGGCGAACCTTTCAGAGACTGAGTGCCCAAACTGCAACCCCAAAAAGACTTATTTATTGCAAAGCACCAAAACAGCAATAAGGGAGGAAGTGAACACTTCCATTGAGCTGCTGGGCAGAGGGGCGGGGTGAACTCTGTGCTGGGGGAGGGAGGAAGCGCTCCCATTGGGCTGCTGGGCAGAGGGGAGGGGTGACTGCACAGTTGCAGTCCTATTGCCACCCCTGGCATACGTGCCATAGGTTCGCCATCGCTGACCTAGCTTAACCAAAAAGGAAAGTCCTGGAAATCAAAACTACAACTCTGCTCCCTTTAATCTGTGGATGGTTTGCCCTGCCAATCACTACCTTCAACATCCACTGGGACCAATGCTCAGAAGAATTTAAAAACCTGGAGCAACATTGCCTCTAGGATGAGTATTCTAGTTGTACGCAGACAAAGAGCTCTCCAGGATTTGAAGTGGGCTTAGAAACTTGATGTTCATTACTGATGCAAATTCGAGGAACAGATTTCCTCTTGGAATATTCCACTGGAAGAAATATCAGTCATGGATATGGACAGTTTTGACTAATTCTGATTATCTGCGCTGGGATACTTAAGCTGTTTCTAGATTCAGAAAGATTGCCTGTTTCTTGCCAGTTTAGATGGTTTTGCCAAAAATAGTGGTGGTTCATTTTAAATTCTCTTCTCTAGATCCTATTCAGTAGTGAGTAGGGGATTTGATTTGGATTCCTGCATAGAGCAGGGGTTTGGACTCGTTGACCTAAAGCGGCGGATTCACAACCTAAAACCAGCGGTCCTAATCCGACCCGTGGCGCCAGTTAATCCGGCTTGCAGTGAGGATCCCGGAGCTGCCCTTGCTCCCACCTCCACTGCTGTCACCAGAAGTATTGGGAGTGGCAGGAGGAACCATGCCTCTGGCCCACTCACATGTCTGAGTAGGTGTGGTCAAGCCCACAGTGCAAAAAGTTTGTGAACCCCTGTCCTAAAGGGCCCCCTCCAACTTAGTTATTCTATGATTCTATGATTATAAGCAGGACATTGACTCCCTTCCTTAAAGCAATAATTTTCTCCATTCACCCTGTTTTGTCCTTTAATTTGCCTGCCTGGATATAAGACCCATGTGTTACATTAAGGATCAGCCCCATTTTGCAGATGCCCAGTCTGTTCATGTGTATGGCTTGCTGAATCCATTATGATATATTGTATAATTTGTAGAGGAGAACACATAGAAAGTGCACAGAGGCCTCTTTTATCACCAACTTCCTAAAAAAAATCTGCTGAGGGTTCAAAGACCTTCTAGAAGCGCTGTGGTTTGGTAGTAAAACATTTGCCTTGTAAACAGGACATTCCAAATTCAATCCTTAGGAACTGCTGCTGGGTAAAAATATAATAAACTTTATCTGGACTGCACAGTGTTTTGCTGCATGGATTAATGGGCTGGATTTTTACAAGGCTGTGTCCAATGTTGTTTTCAAACATAGTTAGAAAAGGAGTACCGTATATGCCGGCGTATAAGACGACTGGGCGTATAAGACGACCCCCCAACATTTCCACTCAAAATATAGAGTTTGTTATATACTCGCCGTATAAGACTACCCCCTCTTCCGCACACCTTCCACACACCAAATAAAACATAAAAGAACATCAGATTTGATTTCAACATCTCCCTGTGGCCGGCCACTAGTGCGCAAGTGTGCATGTGCGAGCTCTGCTTAGACAAGGGACGGGGCGGAGCACCACTGCTTCCCACCGAGCAGAACGGGCCGGTCACGCTGAAAAGTCTGGCACCCCTGTCTTGCTGCTGATGCTCACCGCAGCCACGCTGGATACCGCGCGATACTGGATGGTATGTAGAATGAGGTGGGTGGGAATCGGGAGGCCACTATGGACACCAGGCAGGCATCGGGAGGCCACTATGGGCACTGGGCGAGCATCGGGAGGCCACTATGGGCAGCTATGTCTATCCCAACTGAAGTGCACTCAGCGTATAAGATGACCCCCCCTTGGAGGCATGTTTTTCAGGGGGGGGGAAGTAGTCTTATACGCCAGCATATACAGTATTTGGGATTATATTCTGTAAGCAAGTCTCAGGTCTGATAACATCAGGTCCTAGTTGCTGGGCCTAAAAGACCAGCACTTGATTCATTAGAGAGTAATTAATTGACCCTTCTCCCTTTATAAATGGTGTATGTGTCTTCTTTTTTTGACACCCTCTACAGTTGGCGTGTGGGGAATGTGGTGGCTCAGTAGTTAAGAAGCTGAACTTGACCGCTGGAAGGTCAGCAGGTCAGCAGTTTGAGACTAGAGTGCTGCAGGATGGAGTGAGCTACCATCTCCGTCCCAGCTCCAGTCAACCTAATGGTTCAAAAATAAGAAATTGCAAGTAGATAAATGTGTACCACTTCGGTGGGAAGGCAAACAATGTTCTCTGCATGCTGGTGTCTAGGCATGCCTGCCACATGTCCATGGAAACATCTGAAGACACAGAGAGTGCTGTCTCTTTGGCTATAAATGGAGATGAACACTGAACCTTAGAGATGGATATGACTGGCTTTCAAGCAAGGGTGACCTTTGCCTTTACCTTGTAGCAGGCATATATTTCAACCCTTTGAGAAGTCAGGATCTGTTTGTCCCCTCCTCCTTTATAAATGGTGTATGTGCTTCCTTCCTTCCTTCCTGATACCCTCTGCAGTTGGCATGTGTTTCAACCCTTTGAGATATCAGGATCTGTTTTGTGTCTTGATTTATTTTGTGCTGAATGCTGCCTTTGTGTGCAGCCAAGTCCTAGAACTAATACCTGTGTATATGTATTCTTTGGTGTGTCTCCTTTTAGTGGATGCAGATAAAATGTTCCATATTTTAAAAGACTGTGGAATCAGACAACTACTAGACATTGGCCATCTGGATTAGCAGATTAGCCGACTACTCGAAATACTTTGGAGCAAATATTTGATGAAGCTGTATCTTTGCCAAAATTAAACCTGCACAGCAACAAAGCTTTTTAAAATATAACTCTTCAGTAAGACACATGTACAACCTGCTTGTTGGCCTATCAAAATTATAGTAAAATATATAAAGTCTGCTTTATTTTTCTAATTCAGTGGATGTAATAAAATGTGGACTGAGTTTTGCAGATCTTTCACTCCCCACCTTCAAATTGTTTCTCCATTCTGGTTGTGGATGTTTCATGGAAGCTTAATTCACATAGCATTGTGTTTGGGGCTGCAACATATCTAATACCTATTGGTTAATGATAGGATTGCTTAGTATTTTATTAGCAGAATGCAGCAGCTTAATGATGAATTTCTGTCCACTGAACAGAAATGACTAGTCTGGAAATGGGTAGTAGGGAAGGGGGAAAAAGATAAGAAAATCCATATAATTATTAAGAGATGTTGTTTATGGATAGAACTGGGGAAAACCATCTACTAAACACTCTTTACAGAACCCCCTAAGTGCTAATTTTCATGCAGATCATTCTTCTCTGTTTGTTGGTAACAAGGAGAAGAAGTTGCTGGATGTGCCTTAAGATATAGGAGGAGGAAAGTGTTTTGAGAGCTGCAATATAGTATGGCTATTGATTGAGAAAGGGCAAGGAGTAGAGAAGGCCATCTACCTTTCTACTGATGGTGTCTACCTAGTGGTGCTGATCTCTTGCAACATAAGCAAGGGCATGGTGGCTACACTAAAAGGGTGCTGGATAGGGAGGGAGGGGGTGGCACCTATGGGGGGTAGTGCATGATGTCATGGATTGTAGCTGCCAGGTGACATACTTCAGCCCACCTCTAGGGGGGCACCAGTCACTAGGGTGAACTGGGACTTGTGTCTGTGTCCCAAATGGCCAGCATGGGCCTGAACATAAGTTAGTATTGTATTCCTGTACTAAAGAGGTACAAAGTTTGCTTCTTTCTTAGAGTTTACATTCTTCAAGGTAAAGGAAAACTGCTAGTGACAATGTCAATAATCAGGCAGTGGTTAACTAACCTGACAACTGACTAACAGCCTTGGGTGGTGAAGTCACCAGGGAAGGATGATGGTCCTCAAGAGGATTAAATCCCACTTGAATCCATCTTGATGGAGGGAAGCAGCTTCATTAATACTGGCTTGGGGCTGATGAGGACTTTATGTGCCAAAAGGCTCAGGACCAGAAAGTGATATGTGGAACTGGAAGAGTGATATGGGTGTCATGCTGTGATGCCGAAGGCAGATGAAAGGCCACTGCATTATATTCTCAGGACAGTCTTCATGGCTGTTCGCCATGAGGATAACCAATATTCAGAATTGTATATGGCACAAGAAGAAGAAGAAAAAAGAAAACTGATCAGTGTGGCTGATAAATAGTCCTCATTAATGGGAGGAGAACCCAGAAAGCAGGTGGCTAATAGGAGAAGGATGGACAATTAGCAGGCTTAGAACAAAGAACTCTAGGGGATGACATGGATGGAAATGACAGAATGCAGTCAGTTGTTTGACTGAAGACTTCTAGTGGAAGCTTTAAAATGATCCATTGTCTATAAAAGTCTTGAGTAGGCTATTTACCAGGGATGAGGGGTGCTTGCTTCCAAGAGAGAAAAAGTTCTGGCCTGCCAAAACATTGCATCTATCACACCCAGGTAGATTCTGCTGCACTTTGCAATAACCCAGTTTTGTTCCATTGATCCATATGGCCTGCTTAAGAAGCAGTCCATGTTCGAAGTCTTGCCCCCCTTTCCTTCTGCCTTTCTCTTCCCACACACTTTTCCTCTCCCCATCAGTTTTCAGCTTTACATTCTGTTTCCTTTCTTTAACAGGAGCTGCCCTTTCCCTGCCCTTTTCCCCTAGGAGAAAGGTTATAATTCCAGCAGCAGATGGGTCCCCTTCAGTTGGGAAGTAGACAAGGCAAAACAACCCGCCTTACAACATTTCCTACATACCACTGTTTGGTTAGCAGTTGAGGTAGAAGACTGAGAATGGAGTGATGAGCCCCTAAAGGTCTTGGCCTTGGTGCTGAAGAGATGCCAATGAATAAGAGCTTTGGGATTTATAGGCACTGTTTATGTTTTGGAGAAGGGAAAAAGCAAATGAGCTGTCCTTTCAGCATCTACTTTCCTGTTCCTGATCAAACCCTGCAAAGAATACCAGGCCTGCTAATTTCTGTATTCTCTTTCTAGTAACCATATTGCTTCTTCTTAGAGGATTTGTTCCTGTTTAATGCTTTCTGATCCATTCTGTTTGGCTATAGCCGTTTGTTCCTCCACCTAGTATCTCATTTACTGCTTCTGGTAATCTCCCTCTTCTGTCTGAGCATAAAGAAAGGTTTCTGGAGGGGGGGGAAAGGGAAGCAAGGAGCAAGTTGGCTTTTCATAGTGTGCACTTGGCAATTCAGAACTGGCACAGGACACTAAGTTCACTTCTCTCTTATTTTTTTGGTCACAGATTTAAGTATCTTGTGGCAGCCGGATATGAACAAGTGACTTCCTTTGTCGGCAAAGCGCCCGCGTGGACAGCAAAGGGAGCAGATTGCTGCCTTCAACTTTCTTCCAGTACCCTTCTGCTGTTCCACCCACTACTGAAGTGACACAACTCTGCACCCTGTCAAGCAATGTTTCATTTATATTAAAGATGGATTGAAATTTCATCTAGCACTCTCTTAACCCCCCCCCCCAAACAACCAATAAAATTTGGTTATGAATAAACTATTACTGAATTTGTGTAATTCCTCCAGTTTTCTGTAAAAATTGGAATGTGATAGTGCTATTTACACCTGCTGCAAGCATTTGCATATCAAACATTTGCAATTAAGTTTTTGCTGGCCCAAAAACAGTGTGGATTGCTTTTTATCTCTAATTATGATCAGATAAAAATGTAAAGCAGATGTAATAATAATAATAATAATAATAATAATAATAATAATAATAATAATAATAATAATAATAATAATAATAATAATAATAATAATTCAAAACATTATTAAATACAAGTTGAGTATATATTAGGTATAATTAATTCATAAAAATACAGGTTTAAAAGTATTCATTATATTGTTTTATTATACAATTTCATCCTGACAATCCAGTGTTGCTGCACAGAAACTGGCCACTTTAGTTGGTACCGCAGGGTGCTGGTCTGCCAAGAGATAATGTATTCAGTACTCATTACGAAGGCCATTATATTTAACAAATAGTTTTATTTAATATTTTTTATTATCAAATAATTCTTGTGGTAGATTTTCAGACATGGCTTAATGTTTACTGAAGAGGTTATAGCCTCAGGTTCCCATATTAGGTTGCCGTTAAACTACAGGAAGCCACCTGTCTGGCCGGGCATCCAACTATGTAATGGAGTAGACCGTACAGCCAGTGACTCAACACTGAGTGTTAGGTAGTGGTAAATAATCTGACTCCCCAAAGGGCCAATGGCTGTGGGTGGATGAGCCCCTTTGGGTGGGGTGATGGTCCCCTCACTGGAGGAAATGCCATTGGAAACAATCATATTGAGCCCAAAGGCAAAATGAGTGGAAGAGGAACCATTTCACTGTTCTGATTCCCAATGGTTATGGAGGTGGAAGTGGCCATGTCAGATGAACTGGCTGTGAAGGTGCACCTTGATCATATCCTCAAGGCTGCGGAAGTCCATTGCAGTTCCGGTGTTAAATCCTGCATGTCTCATTTCATATGTGCCGCAGGAGGTGACTCCATGATCATAGTGTGTGGGTCACTTCATGGCAAGCTGGGATCCACCTTAAACAAATTCATGCCAGTGGCATTTTTCCTGCTTGTCCCAGGAAAAACAATGTATACTCGGATACAAATAACAGCTGCTGCCGACAGGAAGCCAGATATAGGCTGAATATCAGGGAACACTTAACAGAACAGTATGACAGTGGAACCAACTGCCTCAAGAGGTGGTAGGTGCTCCAATACTGGAAGCATTCAAGAGAGAACTGGACAAACCTCTGTCAGATCTGCTTTGATTTGGATTAATATTATGCCTTTCTATAACATCTGTGGGAAAAGCCAGCTAGAGAAGGGAGGGGTTTTTTTTTAAATCTCATGCTGGCAAGTTGGTTGCAAGATACTAGTTCATTTCTTTGGTCCATTCCAGTGTTGCTGCATGGTAGAAGTTGCAATTCCAGAATTACAAAGAACTTTGATGCAATTAAAAATAATTAAGTATTTAAATATATAGTCCTACCACTTTCTCCAAAGTCATCAAGGTGAAATGTATGATATTTCACATCTTATACTCACAAAACCTGGTGAAGGTAGTTTAGGCTAGGAAAGAATAACTTTCAGTAAGCTTGAGTGAAGTTTTGAGTCTGGGTCTGCACACTGCTAGGTCCACTCTTCCAGCAATGTGTGGCACTGTCTCTGGGATGCAGTGGATGAGTTACAGCTGAGTGACAGAACTATTAAGAAGTTATTCATTGGTTTCTGTGCATGAACAAAACTGAGAGCTGAACTTGCAGTTCTGTAGTTCACATCCAAGTCTTATATTAACATTGCAGTGCTTGCCTCTATCTGTGGCAAAAAATGGCCTGTTTACCTATTCTGGAAAGAGAAATCTGTCAAGTAGAGCATTTGCAAGACAAGTGATGGTGTTTGTGGATGAGAGTTTGCACATCTCAAGTTTTTGGCGAAAATGAATGGCATAGGCCAGGGGTTCCCAACCTAAGGTCATGGGCCAGATCTGGCCCATCATTTTTTTTGGGACCCCCACCTCTCCAAGGGCATTCAAGAAACAAAATGGCCACCCCTTTGAAGCTGCTGGGACAAAATCGCTGTCCCCATCATGCAGGCGGAGCAAAACAGTCATCTGGCCCTCAAAGATGACTGAGAGAGTGTGACCTGGCCCCCAGCTTGAAAAGGATGGGAACCCCTGACTTAGGCAGACCGACATCCATCTCTTATAAAAGACAATTTTAAGCAACAAACCATTCCAGCCATCCAGTCCTCTTTCCCCTGGCATGTCATCTTAAAGCTATTGTCTGGAATGAACTAGAAATACTGTGAACTTTGACTCCTTTTTTTGTTCCTTGGTGGATGAAGGCGCCAAATGGATCTGTATTTAAACAAATGCATTGACTTTTTTCCTGCTAATGTCAAGATTTATTGTCCCTTGAAGAAAGCAATAATATCCTTGACTTCACTGGGGTCAATATTTACTGCTTGGTTCGATAAAAAACATTATTTTTCACCTCAGCATCTGCCAATTGGCACCTAATAAATAATAATAGCAATAACCGATGTTTACAGTCCTAGACATCCCAATTACATAGTGAATAGGCACAGAGCATTTGGCTTGCTTTATGTCAGAGATGAGTGTAGCAAACATAAAAGAGATTTTCCACTGTTTTCTACTATGCTTCACAAAAAAGGCATAAAATTATTATGGGCTCAACTTCAGAAAGTTCAGCATGTTCTCATGTTAAAAGCTTGGACTACATTTTTTGCCCTACAATGCTTAAAATTCTCAGCCAGCATGGTCAAGAGCCATGTTTTCTGGGGTTGAAGTGGGAGATGTAATCCAAAATATCTCACAACCCCCATCTCTTTGGTGGTGAACCCTCTGCCCATACTTTCAGAGTGAGTGGGTGCCAGGAAATAGACTAGGGCTTCCTGTTCAAAATCTGTGCCTTGTGTTCCTCTTCAAATAAATAAATTGGTGAAAATTTCTGGTCCTTCTGATTGCAAAAATATGAAGCACAAGAACACCTGTAAGGCAGGGTATCATCTCAGGGCTGCGATATGTGTGTAGTTGATTCTGTATTCCCTTTAACATATTGCTATTTCTCATTTCTTTTCTGAATTAGAAATGACTCTAAACTACTTGTTCTAATGTGCAAGAGTGTCATCTTATTTTGTCATCAATCTCATGGTCAAATTTAGCGACTTAATCATCTTTAGGTCCGTAAACATGACTAGAATCCAACCTTGTTAATGCTTCTCCATGGCATCAGCCAACGGTAGTGGCTTCTTTAAAAGTAAATTTAACCAACTTGATTATGGCATTGTCACTCAACTCTCTAAATGACAGATTGGTGACAGTGTAATGTTCCATTTTGGAAACATTATTTCCACTTGGGCTTTACAGATATTTGGACTTGAATATCTTGGCATTTCCCTTTCCTGGTCTTTCTGCCTCTGGATGTGATGAGTATTATAAGAAGTTGAGTCAAGCTATGCTCTTCTCACCTTCCCTTTGACCATTTTGGCTCTTAAAAAAAAGTGTTCAAAATTTATTTTGTGGTTTTAAAACAGGGGTTCCCAAACTTTTTACATGACCACGGCCCCAGGACAGCTAAGCGGGCCGGTCACATGGTTCCTCCCGCTGTAAATGCTGCCATAAAGCATGTCCACAGCTGACATAAATGTTTTTACAACAGCCACAAGCATGTTTGTGCAGGCGCGGGCACATTTACAGCTGTCATAAATGTGTCTGCTTCCGTTTCTGGTGCGTCATCGCCATTGTCAGAGGCCACATGAAATGGTGCAATGGGCTAGATCCGGCCCATGGGCCATAGGTTGCCCAACCCCTGTTTTAAAGGCAGGGGAGTAGGCAAAAATGATGACTTGAGAGACCTAGATCAGATTGGTAGTCCACACACACACACTCAGCTCTAGAGAGCAGGCAAAGAGAAAAAGTGGATTAATCTCTTTCCCAAAATCTAGAAGATGAGGGACAGAGCTAATGTAAAAAATGGAACCCCCTAAACCATCCTGGCTATATCTATTCTCATCTTACTTTGGAAGCTAAGCTTATCGTGGTATTGTAGGTTTGTAAAGAGAATCTAAAAGAAAGATTTTGAAGAGACTAATCATATGCTCTTGTTTAGAGATTGTGTCTTAGGTTAGCATTCTTAATGGATTTTGGAAATAAAACAATAGAAAGAATAAGAAATACAGTACAGTTGTACCTCGCTTAAAGAGCATAATGAGTTCCATGGGATTGCTCTTTAAGCGAGTTTGCTCTTTAAGTGAAACACCATTGTAAGTGACCAATTGTGGGGGGGATTGTGAACCCCAATTTATTTGTTAAGCGAGTTTTTGGTTGGCTTTATTTGTTAAGCGAAGCGAACATTCAGATAAAAGTCTGCTCTTTAAGCGAGTTACTCTTTAAGTGAGGCACTCTTTATGCGAGGTTTGACTGTACTTGATTATTGTAATCGTAACAGCTATGAGATTGCTTATTGTTTAATAAAGGAGAAATACTTTGTGCATTTAAGTTGGATGATTGGTATAAAGAATTATGGAATATTGCAATAAATGATAGACTGACATGTGGATTGAAGTTAAAGAAAGGACTAACAAAAATGATTTTAAAGAGATTTGGGGAGAGTTTATTGAATATCTTTTAATCAAATTGAATATCTTTTAATCAAATTGAAAGAAGTCAAACTAGGACAAGAATACAGTATGCTGCTTTTTGGAAATAGGAGACATACGGTATATATTGCTACGCAGGGCTGGGAAGGAAAAGATACAGAGAAACGTGATAACCTGGAGATGGGAATTCTGCTTGCCCAGCCTCTTGATTAAATAGTGACAAATTAGGGGAGTCACCAATTTTAGAGCTGGCTAGTGAAATTAATCTTCTATGCTTCTTGCTGTGCCAAAATCTATCTTCCAGTTTCCTTGCCCACCCAAAAATACCTCAGTTTTTCTGCATCTGAATTTCTGTTGGTGGTATATTTAAGCTTTCCTTACCATTAAAAGATGAGGGAGGGGACCGAATATGTTTTTCCTTTTTCTGTTCCTCCTCTCTCCATTACACTATACAAGGGGTTCACAACCTATAGCCAGACCCGGCCCCCAAATGCCATTCCATCTGGGCCGCAGCAACAACCCCAAAAGCCAAAGCAGCCATGGCTATGCATGTGCAAATGTGCCCACTGGCAGGGGAAAACCACATGTCTGACCCACTCAGCTATCTGAGGGGAGTTGTCTGGCCCATGGCCAGAAACCTTGAAAACCCCTTCTTAGTAGTCGAGGTTTCAACATTAGAAGCAGTACTGCGGAAGCGGTTGTGTCATGATATCTTTTTCTGGGTTTTAATGAAAGCATAGGGAGCCACAGACTATGACAATGCAAACTCTTAGAGGCATGACAGTGAAAAACAGAACACACACCTTCATCTGCCTTGGAATGGCAAGAAACAGAAGAGTGAGACTTTATCTGAGATCTCTTCATTTTCATTTTGAAACCCATGGTTTCCTTACAAATGGATTGAGAACCTTTAAAAAAATGCTGAATAAATTTCTAGCCCAGCATAATTAGAGTAGCTGCAAAACTATAGATCTAACAGCATGCCAGGAAAGCAGGTCTGTGCCTTCCTCTTTTTCTGCTTCCTACTGTCTACATTTCATTCTTTCTTAATAATAAATCAGAGTTGATTCCTTTACCACTGTCATCTCCTGCCAAGAAGGATGTTGTGAGTTGTTTGCACTGCTTCTACAGTTAAAATGTCCAGCACAGAAAACACTTGTAAATTAATTGGCCCTTTGACCATAGATTTATCCTCACTTCTCACCGCTTTGACTGTTCACACACAAGGCGGTTTTCCCTTCTTGATCTCATCCACCACATGCCCTTCCTGCATGTACTGCTTACTAAAGATAAATAAATCCTATGGAAAGCAGAAGGTGCAACAAGAAAACCCATGGTAAGTTGGGAGGATCCTTTAATATTGGTCATGAGAGAACTTCATGAAGCGAGAACTCCATGAAGTTTCTTCTCTGAATGATAACTCCCAGAATTCACTACCCAGCATGAGACTAAATAGAGTCTCACTACCCAGCATGAAATATGTGGGAACTGGTAGAAAAGAGTTAACAATTTTAGTTCTAAGCAGGTTAGATATCTGTCTCAGTAAGCTATTATGAACAGTTAAGTATCTATTGGCTTTCTTCTAGTAACTTTTTTGCATTGCTGGCCAACATTTTCACTGGACATGCTTATTGGACGATTGCTCCAGAAATTAACTTTTCAAAGTCCTAGTGCAATAATAATAATAATAATAATAATAATAATAATAATAATAATAATAATAATAATAATAATAATAATAATAATAATAATAATAATAATAATAATAATAATAATAATAATAATAATAATAATAATTTCATGTCAGAAATTATTCTGGGTTGAAAGGATTTTTGCTGGAGGAACTCCGCTCAGAGGATGCCTGAATGAGGCTCCTTTCATGTTTGCAAGATCTTTTCCCACCAAAGTGGTCCCTGTTAATCTACTTGCAATTTCTTGCTTTCAATCTGCAAGGTTGGCAGGAGCTGGGACAGAAATGGGAGTTCAGTCCATCATGCAGTACCCAGGTCTCAAACTGCTGACTTGACGGCCTTCCAGCTAACAAGTCAAGCTTCCTAATCACTGATTCACGGCAACCTGAGTATATTAAATTAAGTGGGGAGCCCAAGGGGCTTCTTATTTTTCAAACATAATGAGTTGGTTCTTGATTTTTATTCTGAAGTTTGCATAAACTGTCCATGTTGCTGTAAGCATTTTGGGGACAAATTTCAGAACTTTGGACAGCTTCATATAAAATTCCACTAAGACGCTGACTGGGAGGCGGAAGGTCAGCAGTTCGATTCCCGAGTACTGCAGGACGGAATGAGCTCCCGTCTCTGTCCCAGCTCCTGCCAACCTAGCAGTTCGAAAGCAAGAAATTGCAAGTAGATAAATAGGGACCACTTCGGTGGGAAGGTAACAGTGTTCCATGTGCTCCGGTGTCTAGTCATGCCTGCCACATGACCATGGAAACGTCTGCAGAAGCAGACAGTGCTGGTTCTTTGGCTTAGAAACAGAGATGAGCACTGACCCCTAGAGTCAGATACGACTGGCTTTTGAGCAAGGGAAATCTTTACCTTTTTAGGCTTACCATGCCTGCAGAATGAATTACTAGCCTCCCTTGCTCCCCAGGCAGTCATACTGGGGGTGGGACATGATCCATAGTTTGCACTTTGATACTCCCACCCACTCTCATTTGACAGTATTGTCTGGGACGCTGTATTCCGTTGCTTCAGTTCTATGGTAAGAGGGAGGGAAATAGCTATAATATCAACATCCAAAGCCTGGACAGTGATTCTTAGATGTTGGCCAATTCGTAGAATAACCTTGGTATGATGTGGCACAGTAGCAACGTGGATTTGAGTGACATTAGATCTTATGAGGTCTACTTAGGCACCACACTGACTGTGAGTCTGATTTGTTAGCTCTTGTGAATTCAGTGAGTCAAGGCGACTTGTCATTGAGTCCAGCATTAGTTACTGTATTATTTATTGTTTACTTTAGCTGAGCTTTTCTTGCATATCAACATTTTCCTATTATACAATTTCAAGGCTTCAAATGCTGACATTGCATTAGCAGCCATCTCCAAAGCCCCCACATGATGCATAAACTATGATTATTCCTTCTGATCCACTTGTGTTTATGTAAATGGAAAAGAAAAGCAGTTTTCAGATTGCTTTCAGGAGCTTAAGGGCTTCGCGTGAAGCCTATTATTGAGAAATCAAACTGCAAAGCAACTTCTCAGATGATAGATTAGCACTTCGATGACACTATGTATTTGGGAGTCCAGCTGTACTGGTTCTAGCTCTATTACGATCCAGGAGACCCCCTGGGGCTTGGTAATCAAACATGTGCAAACAGGTTGGGTGTTTTGGTAGCAACTGTGTAATCAAGGGAGATTTGTGGTTAATCCAGATATTTTAGTCAGCACATTTGCAAGAGCAGGTGCAGAAAGGAATGAGAATTAGAGGAGCGATTGGTGATAGTGGCACAGGTTGGGGGAGGGGGCTGTGAGAGGCCTGGAAAAAGAAGACCACACTTCCAATGTAGAGACAATGTGGTGGGTAAGTTCACAGATTTCTATGTTACATTGCCTTCTCCACCAGCCATAATAAGAGGACTTTGGATTCTCAAAGTCTACTGCAGCTGTTGTACTAACTGTACATCTCTAAGGTCTCCTTCTTCAGAAACAGGGAGACAACTCCTTGTCCATCTTGTTCTCACATGGAGGAATGAATGTACATATTTTGTCCTGTTCTCAACAAAATAATAATAATGAGAACAATTGCTTTGTACAATTTAGTCTCCAAAGGCTCAGAACGTCCAGTGTGGCATAGAGGGTTGAGTGATGGAGTAGGACTAGGGAGACATGGGTTTGAATCCTCACTCAGTCATAGAAACTTGCTTCTTCTTCTTCCATGTCTAGGCCAGATGTGAAAATGCGAAAATGAAGCTATCTTTTTGTGAGTTCATTCTGCAGTTCCTATTGCCTGACCTGGGATGAGAAAGATTAGCCGCACAAGTTGGCTGTTTACACCCAATTGTGGTTCAAATGTACCACAGTCTTTGAAGTGGCTCTTTCTGTGTTTCCCATGGAAACCTGCTGAGGGACTTTATTTCTTTATTTATCGTATGATGATGTTCAGTTGAGGGGTTGGGGGCAATGGTTATGCCACTTCTTCAGTTTTTCACTTCCCTGGGAACCCTGTTAGGGCCAATATGTATTGTATACAACCATTTCGTGCCATGGGCCTGACCACGCCAGCTAAGCAGGCCAGATATGTGGTTTCATGCTGCCATAAATGCTGCTATAAACCACAGTGGTTGCATTTGCGCATGTGGGGGAGCATTTACAGCTGTTTTTGAGAACATAGCAGCTCTGTGTCCTTTATCCAGGGCTTTCCCTGCTATTAGACACAGTGAGGGAACTGCCTCAAGTGGCAGAGGTTGGAAGAGCCAAAAGCTACAGCCTCTTGGTTGCTCTGTCTGAGCTTTCCACCTGTTCCTTAGTCTTAGGGGACAAAGAATCTACAGTTGTACCTCGTTTAAAGAGCATAATGCGTTCCACAGGATTGCTCTTTAAGCGAGTTTGCTCTTTAAGCGAAACACCATTGTAAGTGACCAATTGTAGGGGGGATTGTGAACCCAATTTATTTGTTAAGCGAGTTTTTGGTTGGTTTTATTTGTTAAGCAAAGCACACATTCGGAGAAAATTCTGCTCTTTAAGCGAGTTACTCTTTAAGCGAAACACTCTTTATGCGAGGTTTGACTGTACTACTGTTAGGTATGCTGGACAGCTATAATTTCATGGCCATCCTTCTGGGCTGCATAGCATCCTCTGTACATGAGAGTGCTAGATTTAACATGCTGAAACAGAAGGGACACCACTTCATCCTTTGCATTACACAGCAAAATGTTTTATGCCAATGTTGCTTGCTACTTTTGTAATGTCCAACAGGACTCAACTGACCTCTTCATGGCACCATCTTCTGTATTTCTCCCCATGAAGGGCTAATGAGAGAGTAGGAGACTATAGGTTTCTCTGAGGTCAGGGCATGGTTAAGTTCTTCATGATCTAGTGGAAGGGAAGTGGAGTGGGCGGGGGATAATGAGTAGCTGTTTGTCTCTTTGTGGCAGATGTTCATTTAACACTAATACTGAACAGCATTACGGTGTGATTTATGAGGAGAGCAGGGATAATCTATGCGACACATTTAGAAAATTCAAGCAAAGTGCTTCTTAAAGAGTTATGAGTTTTGAAAATGACCCCCTTCCTAGCTTTGGGTGCATCATAGCCTGGGTGTTTAGTGATGGGGAAAAGCAGAAGTTGGATAAGTTTCTCTTTTGGGCTATACTTCCTAGAATATCCCAGCAAGCATGAGGTTGTAGTCCAAAAATAAAAGAGAGAAATGTTTCTAAGGTCTGGCCAAAAGACAGAAGAGTGCATACGGATTTCTTTCTCTATCATATGCACAGATTCCAAGTTAAGGGTATCGTAGGGTATCTGTGAAAGATATACAGAGAATGTTTATGTCTTTATTCCAATGTCATATACAGAGCTTTAAGTCCCAAGTGATCTTTGACTCTTAGATATTAGCTCAGAAGTGTGGCTCTTGCTTGTAGCTTTTCCAAAGGAAGATCATTTTAAGGAACTCGAGCCATCTGCCCATCTGCTTCCAGTCCCTGCACTTCTGTCACGAGGCTGTATTTTTCTTCTTCATGTCATCTTTCCCTCATTCCTTACAATAATTTCCCACCTGAGCATGGAGTACTTTATAAATAGCAAATCTAAAATGAATTTTCTAGTAGTGCTCATTAGCTCCCTCGACATCCATTAAACATCCATGCAAGCAAGAGCAAGGCGACAAAAGGAATTGATTTTAATACTGTGGTTATTGGCCACTGGCAGAGAGTAGGAAATGTGTTGACAGACTCTTTTCAGGTCTTTAATAACAACGAGGGATTCTCAAATCCATCACATGGTTTTGGCGTAGCTATTGGGGAAAGAGCCAGATGAAACACTGTTTGCACTGAGGTACCTTTATAAGTTTGATGCTCCATGGTGTCTTTCAATTTGCCCTAAGGTCACCTTGCTTGGGTGGTAGCTTATTGGTTAAGATGCTGAACTTGATGACTGGAAGGTCAGCAAGTCAGCAGTTTGAGACCCGAGTACTGCACGATGGAGTTGGTTCCCATCTCTGTCCCAGCCCCTACCAACCTAGAAGTTTGAAAGCAAGAAATTACAAGTCAATAAATGGGTACCACTTTGTTGGAAAGGCGAACAGAACTCCGTGCACTCCAGTGTCTAGTCATGCCTGCCACATGACCATGGAAATGCCTGCAGATGTAGACAGCACTGGCTTTTTGGCTGTAAATGGAGATGAGCACGAAAACAAAACAAAGCAATTACACATACAGTAAACTGCTCCATAGTGTTTAGTGTAGTACCTGGGCCATTGACAAGTTAATTAGCATTTTGGCCCCAACATGTTGGGTGCTCATTTTGCCAATCACAGAAGGATGGAAGGCTGAGTCAACCTTGATCCCTGGTCAGGATCAAACTCACAACCTTTTGGTTGCAAGATGGAAGCTAAACCACTGTACCCCACTGCTCCTAGAATTGAATACAACTGGCTTTTGAGCAAGTGTGACTTTTACATTTACCTTTATTTTAACCTGATATGGGGAGGGAGGGATAACCAATGCTGACCTGCCAAGGCTGGAGAGATGAGCATATTGGAAAGCTAAACACAATGGTGGGATGTCAAAATGTTTACTACCCCACCGTGACATCATCACAGTGTAGGCAGAGTTAATGTCATGACGTCATGACGTCATGGGCGGAGCCAGCATCACGATGTCATGATGTTGTGGGCAGGGCCAAAGAAAAAATAATAAAATAAAATAAAAATAAGCACACACACACACACACACACACACACACACACACACACCCTCAACCTACCCACCAACCCACAACACAAACCCGTAAATAAAGCAAATAAAATAAATAAATAAATAAATAAATAATACATTAAAATACACCCACCAGAACTTAAAGCTTATTCTGGCTAATCTTTCTCACACTAGGTCAGATGGAAGGAACTACAGAATAAACTCACCACAAGATGGCTTCATTTTGGCATTTTTCAACTTTTCAACAGTTAAAGAAGTTAGGTACTAAGTCTTTGCCTAACCAGTTCTCTAGGATAATATGCCTTAATGTAAATGTAAAACAGCTGCACCTCCTTAAGGGTTCTCCAATTGGAACAGCAATTGGAATAGCACAGGTGTAGCTTATTGATGAGGTAACTCCAAGACTTTGCTTAAAAACCCCAAGCCAGGCCACCAGGCCTGCCAGCTGCCAGCCTTTTTAGGAACTGTGGTAGTACATCAATATAGGTAAAGGTATCAAATACACATTAAAATACACACAGTCACACCACATCCAAAGGTGAGTCACTTACCCTGGGGAGCAGGCTATAGGGAGCTTCAGGCTAGCAGCTTCTCTTCCTCCTCCCCGCTTGGGAGGACAGCAATGAGGCCTTGCATACATGCCAAGCACTGTAGGTGTGCGTGCACACCAAACCAGTGAAAAGGTAAGCCCCAAAGGTGGTTCCCGCCAAAAGCTGCTACCGGTCCTCCAGGACCCTGGGAAAAGTTACTACCGGTTCTGGCAAACTGGTGTGAACCTGTTACATCCCATCACTGGCTAAACAGCACTGTGAGTAAAAGAGGTAGAGGGCAAAGAAGGGAACTGAGGCAAGGTGACAGAAAGTTCAGAAGACTGGCTCCAGATTGCCCCCAGAACAGTGAGGCACTTGCAAACTGCCTGCAGACATCAAGTGAAGAGTTTAGTCTAAGCAAATAAATTCTCTCTTTCTCATCTTCCCTTCTCTCTTTTGCCTGGATCCATCAGGTGTGTGTGACTGGTCAACATATCCACTTAGTTGCCTTGAGCCAACAATTGAGATTATGTCAGAGTCAGTGCTTTGAAACATATGGCTGGAAAAGGAGGGAGAGGCAAGTAAAATATTCTATCTTGTACGGAGCCTCTTGGCAGTATAAATGACTTGATGCAATGGCTGGGAAGTTGGCAAGCCATTGCTGAATCCGGCACTCTCGCTGAGAATTTAACTTTGATTTCAATTTTCATATTTGTCAGCAATAATTATATTCAAAAATGTGCCAATCTTTTTTTTTTGTTTTTTTGACACCATTGTAAAATACTAATAAGTAGGTGCCTTTGTAGTAGAGCTAATGAAGCCTCTTTCTTTCCCGGTTTCCTTCCTAGTGGTATAGAATAATTCCATTACAAGAAAAAAAAATTATTTCAGTGCATTTTAGCTTGTCAGCTGCAGTAATATCAACACGTGAAAGTGTGTCCCAGTATTTAACCACTGTGCTGTTAGATGAGAACACTTGGTACTCTACTGCCATGGTTCCCAGTGTGGGGCCCACACCACACAGTAAACTTCAATTCCTAGAAGCCTAAGTCAAACATTGGTTGATCAGTGCTTTGCGGAATTGACACAGGCTTCTACCAGTGGAAGTCCAAAAACCAAAGGTTGGAAAACACTGGTCTTTTGTCCCTGTTGATCATAAATTGAAGATACTTCATCCCCCACTTACACACACTATAACCTACTTTTCAATTGATGAAGGTGAGTGAGGGCTGGAGAGCAAGAGTGGTAGAAGCAACATATCTTCTTGGTAGCAATGGCAGAATAAAACCAGGATTGTTGTAGCTATAGTCTGGGTTCACTGGGAAGACTTGGGTTCAGAAATCCCCTGAGCAATGAAATTCGTGGTGAAGGACTGTGTGTGGAATCATATCTCTTAACCTAACTTTACTCATAGATTTCTAGTGAGGTTAAAAAGTTTAAGGCCAAACTTGGTGACTGTGTTAGCTTAGTGGTTAAGATGCTGAACTTGACAATGGAAGGTCGGCAAGCCAGCAGTTCAAGACCAGAGTGGTGCAGGGTGAGCTCCTGCCAACCCAGCAGTTTGAAAGCAAGAAATTGTAAGTAGATAAATAGGCACCACTTTGGTGGGAAGGAAAAAAGTATTTGGTGTGCTCCGGCATCTAGTCATGCCTGCCACAGGATCAGGGAAACATCTGCAAATATAGACACACTGGCTTTTTGGCTGTACACAGAGATCAACACCACCCCTTACTGTCAGAAACAACTGGCTTCCAAGCAAAGGAGGCCTTTACCTGGGGACCCTGGTGGGGGACCAATGGCATACATGCCAGAAGTGGCATGCAGAGGTCCTTCTTCTGGCATGCAGGCGATCAAGGGGAAGCCCTGCCCGGCCAGCAGTGCTTCCCCCCATCCCTCCACCAAAGGGGAGTCGAAAGGGGAGGTTGAAATCCCAGCTGGAGGCTGCGGCTGGGTGAGGTAAGGTGGGGAGCACTCATGGAGGGGAAGACCCCACTGGGGTGGGTGAGTGGTTTGCCTCATTGGGATGGGGAGCACCCACAGGGGGGTAGGAAGCACCCAGGGGTGGGGAGCAGCCATGGGGGGCAGGCACACGTGGTGTCACTGGTGCACCTTGAGCAGTGTCCATGCACACCCACCCATGTGACTTTACTGGAGGCACACCAGCGACATCATATGGGAGTGTGGGTACTTGTGGTGCCTGCCTGCGTGCCTCCTCCTCGGGCACTCCTTCTCTAATAGGTTTGCCATCACTGACCTACGGTTTCTAACTGTCAGGAAGAACTGCAAGAATTGAGAACTATGGGATGTGTAGTCCAAACAGTTTGAAAACCCCATCCTTATTTGGCAGTAGAGGCAGTGGAGACTCACAACTTCTTCTTGGGGGACAGTAAATGAATTCTTAGTTATCGTCTAAATGTTACAGAAGCTGCCCAAGCCTCTGATATTTTACTCCCCAAATACATTCAGCACCTTGGACAACTCCTATAATGTGAAGACACATGGAAACAAAGCCCAATTACTGTAATCACCTGCCACTAAGAAGCTATATGATGGATCACTAGTCTCTTTCCAACATGGTTTCTTCACCAAAACATTATATTCTGGGGATCACTGAGATTCCATGGGAATTTTCTCAGAGCTCCTTCCCTGAGATGATATGGTACATAAGTATATGAACACAGAAAGATGTTAAAATCCAAATGAGGATATTGTTCTCCCAATCAATACAAAACAATGCATAAATTGAAAAAAGTAATTAAGTCCCAAACTATACACTATGTATGCAAAATCATTAAGGCAGTGAATTCCTTAAATGTTGGATGATCTTGGTAAGGGATTTCCATGCAATCTATAGTTTGCAAATGTCCTTATTTTGTTTTCTGATTAGTCTCTGGGAGTCAAACCTTTTAACCTCCCTTTTACTTTCCTTGAAAGCCAACAGCTTTGCTCGGTCACAAAGATCTGCCTGAAGCACGTCTCTCAAGCAGTAAACAGTTTTGGCTTCTGATTGCTTGTTATATATGGCATCTGGTATAGGGAAAGGCCGTTGTTACTTTCAAACTACAGTCAAACCTCACTTAATGAGCATTTCACTTAGTGAAAAACTTGCACAACGAGCGGGTTTTTCAAAAAGCGATCCAACTCGCATAACAAAAATTTTCACTATGTGAGTTGGGCTTTCCCTATGGAAAAAACTCACACAACGAGCATTTCTTTGGGGGAAATTTGCATAACAAAAATTTTTCACTGTGCGAGTTTTTCCATAGAAATGCTCATTATGCAAGCTTTTCCCATAGGAATTTTTGCTATGCGAAAAAAACTCACATAGCGAAAAACTCGCTTAGCAAACAGCCTCACAGAACAAATCATTTGTTACGTGAGATATGACTGTACTAAGTTGGCAGGAGCTGTGATAGATGAGGGAAGCTCACTCTGTTGCATAGTACTTGGGTCTCAAACTGCTGATTTGCCCCCTCCCCCCAGGAATGGCACGGCTAAAAGTTTAAATAGCAATGTGGCTGAGTTCCTCGGTAATACACCTCAAATATAAGAAAACTTAAGTGTTAAGAGATTTCAGTTTATTTCAGTGGTTCTAAACTAGTTGTTCCTAATTACATATAAAAAGTAGAGCCTTGTCACTCACTGTTCATATCAGAGGTGCCATTGTAAGGTCTAGTTACTACCTCAGCAATTACCTGGGGAATAGCCGCATTTCCCAGCATTGCTATCCTCAATCAAGAGAAAGCTCCATCACTTTCTGCTCTTTGGTTCATCAGATACCTGCACGTGTTCTCCCTGATGGCATGTGCCAGATTTTATTCCAAATCTGTCTTTGACAATGAAAAATGGGGAAAGGATATTAAATTTAGCTGCAGTTCACACCGTGACTGGTGGAAGCTCAGCTCTTTCTATTTTTATTTTTTTCTTGCAAAGTTGTGTCGTTTTCAAGCTACTTCAGCCTATTAAGCATACAAAAGGGACTGTGGAATGAGAAATGTAAATGGCCTGCACGAGTTGATTAATCCCGGAATGTACAATTCCATTAATAAGCTGGGACTTTTTTTTTTTAAAGAAGGTGGCAGCTTCCAGGAGCTGGCGGGCCCTAGGAATTGATGTATGCACTATAATTGTATTGCATCTAATAGGATATGAAGAAAATTGTCCTGGAGAAGAGTATCTTTTCAATAGCACTTTCCAATCAACTGAAATAATGACTTGCTATGCAAAAAGCCTGGTGAGGCTGTGATAGTTAATTGGAACAAAACAGCCTTAGGACAAATCTAGTCCAGATGGTTTAGGTAATTGTTTCTGATGTCTTCAACACTTTACTGTAAGACTTTACACCAGCTGGCTAGTTTCGGTTGACTCAGACAAGTGACCCAAGCTGCACACAGCAAAAAGCAAACTGCTTGCAGTAAATCAATGGGAAAAGTTTGTGTGTGTTGTATGAGTAACTGGCAGGATAAAAATACAGCAGTGCTAATCCATGAGATCCAGACATTCTTGTATCAGCTCTATTCCTCTTTGACTTCATTTCCCCTACAACAGTGATGGCCAACCTTGGCACTCCAGGTGTTCTTGGACTTCAATTACCAGAAGCCCAGGTCAGCACTCCTGCTAATGGGGAAGTAAGCCTTGACTGTGTCACCTTTGTGACCAGGCACCAAGGACTTTTTTAGAACCAGATGTTCCAGAAACAGGTGGGTCTAGACCAGGGGTCAGCAACCTTGGTGCTCCAGATATTCTTGGACTGATCAGCAGGAGTGCTGACTGACCTAGGTAGACCTTTTCTGGAGGAGTCCAGAAAAAAAGCAACTGCCTCTTCCTTTACCTCTTCTGGCAATGGCTTGTTGTCCTTTGCTATCTCTCTCTCTCACCAGTTATTAGAGACTGAGCAGCAGGGTGCATGAAAGCATGTTTGCACTATGGTACATGCCAGTGTAACATTGAGAACATCAGCACAATGCTTAGGAGTGCCACTCAGCATCCTACTTCAATTATCACGACAGCTTTGGCTGCTTCTCTCCTTCTGCTCTTGGTTACTTGCTAACCTACTAGGACATTGTCGAAGGCCTCTTTTAAATTCTTCCTGATGGCAAAGGACCAGCAGGAGATGGGATGGCTGAACCAAAGGACCAGCAGAAGATGGGATGGCTGAACCTTTTCCTAATTGTACATCTCAGCAAATATCTACTACAAAAGGACAGCAGTTTGATATAATATAACATGTGTTCTCCATATTAAGGAGTCTTGGGATTTGTAAAATGATATTGTATTTTGGTAAGGTATTGCAGTAGCTTAGAGGTTAAGATGCTGAACTTGATTACTGGAAAGTCAGCAGGCCAGCAGTTCAAGACCCATATGCTCCTCAATGCAGTGAGCTTCTGTCATCTGTCCCAGCTCCTGACAACCTAGCAGTTCGATAGCAAGAAACTGCAAGTACAGTAGATAAATAGGTACCACTTTGGTGGGGAGGTAACAATATTTTGTGTATTTCTGTGTTTAGTCATTAATGCCGCACAACTACGGAAATTTCTGCTAATGCAGACACTATAAATGGAAATGTGCACCACACCCTACAGTTGGATATGACTGGCTTTCATGCAAGGGGGGGCCTTTACCTTTACAGTATTTAGTAAATCCCTACTAGAAAGTGCTAGCAGATGTTTCTCAACTGTGTGTTATGTGCCATCAGGTCAGCAAGTGCTGGTAGCAACTCTAATAGGGCTTTCAAGGTGAGATATCATAAGTGCTGGATAGCTCAGTGGTTTAGACATTGAGCTGCAGAGCCAGAACTTGGGAGTTTGATTCCCGTGTGGCTCCAAAGAACTTGCCGGTATAGCCTTGAGCAAGTTACACAGTCCTGGGATATGGCCAGAGGAAGGGAATGACAAACTACTTCTTTCTATTCTCTGTCTAGAAAACCCTGGAAAGAATCACCATAAGTCAGAACTGACTTGAAAGATGATGATGATGATGATGATGATGATGATGATGATTATACTACACTAATTCCACCCCACCCCCACCCCAGTGAGTTTCCTCTGCTAAATAGGGATTTGAATCAGTGTCTCATGAATCTTAGTCTGTTACTCTATAGTCATGCTTAGCATTTTAACTGTCATGGATCCAATCCTGTGGAATCCTGGGATATGTAGTTTTGTAAAATGCTTACAATTCTTTGCTTGGTTTCAAGGTTGAATCCTAGAGATCTTTAGCAGGGAATTATGAGTACTCCATGGAATCGCCAGGATTGCATAAGCGGGACCTTGGAGAGCCAAAATGGAATTACCTTGCCACAGACAGTTGTTTAGTGTAACTAACTTTAGGCTTGCTTAGATCTGGTAAAGCTCCTGGAACAGACAGTGTGGTGGACATAGTACTTTTAAAAAGCTTCCAAACAAGACCACAAACAAATGCATAATCAAAGATGTATAATTCCTTTATGTTCATTCATAATAAGAGATTGATGTCATTTGGTATTGAACTGTGTGGAACTGATACATATAGAAGAAAGGGGAATGTGATTCTTGGGCTGAGGTTAGAGTGGGCAGCTGACTTGACCTGCTCCTTCCCCCATGAATCACAGATGAGGTGTCAGATTAAGAGTTGTACAAGATCCTTTATGAATGTTAATGTCCTGACATCTGAGAAGTAGTTCTTGCTTGTATGACATTTTCAAGGTGACAATTCCTAGAACATGCAAAACTGCTTCCAATTTCCAACTTAATTAGATTCCTAATTGCATATTTATATCTGTTAGTCCTTATACCCCAGGGTTGGGATTTGAAGTGAGCCAAATACTGGGGCATGTTGAATTTCCATTTCCAACTTCAGCTGGGTTTGGCTGTAGGCTTTTTCCTGATGGTTGCTTGAGGGAGCAGAATCATATATTTAGAGGAGGCTAAGAATCTGACATGCCGGCAAGGAAATAACTGTGGATTTTTGGAAGGAACATTCAAGCTGGATAGAAATGGCTAAAACCATGTTGATGACAAAGAGGCACTTGTAATGGTGATCAAATGGTAACAGACATTTCATTTCTCTGGGATTTCAAGACAGACGTAGAGAATGAACTCTGGAAGCTAAGACTTCTCAACCCTATAAATTAGCTCTCCCGAGCACAGTCTCATTGCTTGTCTTTTGAGTATGCAGCAACAGTCATTCTCATATTCTGCAAGATGGTGTTTATAGTTTTTTTTCCTTTTATGCAAAGCTTTCTGAGTCACAATCCAAAATAATGATCTTTTCTGCTTTGAGGCTCGTGCCTTTAATAATGACTCTCAACAGGTAAAAGAATAATACTTATTATTTCTCACTGGAGGGAGGGATATAAAACTATAACTTACAACAAATAAGGAAAATGAAAGAGACCTTCTGACACTTCAGCTTTTATGATGGTGCTTGGTAAAGACCCTGGAGGATATGGAGGATGTGGGGACCATCATCCTATCTTTGGCCTTACCTCATTTTAGCCAGCCTGTTGCTAGAGAGGGAGTCTGTTTTCTGTCTCCTTTGCTTCTCTGTCTTTCCATTTAGTAGTAGCTTTGGGAGGAGATAGAAGAAACATGGCAGAAAAAAAGGAGTCAATGGCACATTTCAGATTAAATCCCTAAAACAGGGATTCTCAATCTGCAGCCTGTGGGCTGGATATGGCCCACAGCACCATCCACCTCACCAGAACGTGCTATGTGGTTGAGGAACGGGACAATGGCCATCTGGCCCCCAAAGCTGTCTGAGGGAGCATGACCCATCCTCCAGCTAAGGAAATGGATCTTGATTGCCTTACTGAAATGGCTTTGAAGAAGGTTTGTGTGGAATATTACTTTTTTTAGCCTTTGGGATATAATTTATTTGGTGATGGAGGTTGATTGGCAGGGCCTAATTATTTGTCATCTGTCCCATTTCACTCTTCATGTATCACCCTCTAATCTTAGACATTCACTCAAAAAGCAGATGCATGATGGGCTTTCTCTTTTTTTAATGGGCTGTTGGTAAGGATGGATGGGGGTCTGTTTATGTTGGTTTTCAACACCTCTCAAATTAGTGTAATTCTGTTTCTCATTTTTGATTGATTTGCCTTGCAAATCATTTAGATGCAGAAAGTTCTGGGCAGAAATGTGGCATACTTCTATTATTATGTATGCAATTTTTTGCTTGCAGATTTTCTAACTTAAGCCTTTCTCTAAAGGGTGTGTGTGATCAATCTTGTGAAACTTGGAAAAGCAGAACACTCCAAAGAAAATTGTGTTCTGTGTTAGGTATTCATGTAGGAAAGTTTGAGCGGTCACTCCTTCCTCGGCTTCTTCGTAAAGGAAGCTACCATATATCTTGGAATGTATGTGACAAATTCTGCTGCTATCACCATCCCTGCCAGCTTTCCAAAACTGTTCCTTGTTAATAAATTGGGGCTGGGAGAGATGACACTTGGAACTTCCCATCCTGCTGTGTGTATGCGGTTTGGATGTCAGATGAGCCAGTTGAGTACTTGAACACCTATGGTGATTCATAATGAATACTCAGAGACCTGCCAATCCATTTATAGACATGGGCAAGCTACGTAGTACCCATTAATCATCATTTAGAACATTTATACTCTCCTTTAAAATGTTAATTTAGCTTTTTAAGCTCCGGCTGTAAAAGAAAGACAATGTAGACATTCTGGGCTATAAAAGCATAAATGAAGTTAAGAGTCTCTTGAGTGTGGCTGCATTGCTTAAAGTCTTTTGGATATCTGATATTTAGATGGAAACTGGCTGGTGCATCAGCAGGTCGGTGGAGTTGACCATTTACTGCTGTCTATTGGCTTTTGAGGGGACTGCAGTGGGCTCATGTAGCTAAGATGATGACTGGAAGGTGGCAGGTCAGCAGTTTGATACCTGAATACTGCAGGATGGAATCAGCAAGAAATTGCAAGTAGATAAATAGGGTCCACTTTGGTGGGAAGGTAAACAGCATTCCATGTCTGCCACCTGACCATGGAAATGTCTGCAGAAGCAGACAGCGCTAGCTCTTCGGCTATGAAACAGAGATGAGCACTGAACCCTAGAGTCAGATACGACTGGCTTTCGAGCAAGGGTGACCATTACCTTTACCTATTGGGTGTTGAGTGAATTGCTGCTGTGCCGTAGCAATAATCTACTAGAAGCAGTGGTTCCCAACATGGGGCCCATGCTGGCAGGGGAACTTCAATTCCCAGAAGCCTAAGTTAGTACATTGGCTGAGCTGTGCTTTGGGGAATTGACTGGGGCTTCTGGGAATTGAAGTCCAAAACCCAAAGGTTGGACAACATTGTGCTAGAGTCCAACAGAGATGAACAGCATTATTAATGCCTTTACTTGTACTACTGGGCTACAGTACATTTTTTTTTAATCTTATGAGAACTTAATATTGCTAGTATTGGTTCTTGAAAGGAAAAATAAGTAAAGGTGAAAATCTATTGCTGATTTGAATTTGTCTTGAAATGCCAGCGTTGCTGAGAATTATTACAGGAAGAACCAATTTACTTGCTTGGCCCTTGTTTAATGAGATAAACTGATGACAGTTAATATTTTCAGAGTGTTACCAGTATTAATATATTTGAGAAAGTCCTTTAATACCAGCTAGTGTATTGATCCAGTCATATTAATACTTTGGATGGAAATTCAGGTTTTCTTGGATATAAAATATTGTCCATGTTGGACGAGATGCAAAACATGCTACAGCTGATATTTTACAGACTGCTGCTTTCCTGGGACTATAGAAATGGAAGGAATAGACAGGATAATCTAGGCCCATTTTGTGTTGATGTAGGAAATCAAAAGGTTAAAACAAACCTATAAATTCAGTTTATCCCTTTAGCACACAGGCCATGGGAAGTTATATAATAAAAACATGATGCAAGCTTAAAAAAGCATGATGCAAGTTTAAAACTTTCTTGGCAGATGGCCATTCCACCTGTTTAAAATCTCCAGTTAAGAAGAGTCCACCATCTTCTAAGGTACCATCAGGAAGTTATGTGTAATATTTGGTCATGATCTTCTTTCCTGTCATCTGAACACAAAATTTAGTAAAGGTAAAAGTTTCCCTTGCTCAAAAGCCAGTCATATCCAACTCTAGGGTTCAATGCTCATCTTTGTTTCAAAGCCGGTTGTATCCAACTCTAGGGTTCAATGTTCATCTTTGTTTCAAAGCCAGTTGTATACAAATCTGAGGTTCAATGCTCATCTTTGTTTCAAAGCTGAAGAGCCGGTGCTGTCTGCTTCTGTAGACATTTCTGTGGTCATGTGGCAGGCATGACTAGACGCACAGAACGCTGTTACCTTCCCACTGAAGTGGTCCCCATTTATCTACTTGCAATTTCTTGCTTCTGAACTGCTAGGTTGGCAGGAGCTAGGACAAAGACAGGTACTCATTTCATCTGCGGCACTTGGGAATCGAACTGCTGACCTTCCACCTCCCAGTCAGCATAATTTCCTCTATTGGCTGTGTGATAATCATTCAGCCATCCTTGTCTTCTTCAAGCTAAACATACAACTCCTGCAAACATAGGACCCAGTTTTGGGGTTTCTGATGCTAGTGCTTGATATTTCATAATATATCCCCCTTTGCTCACTTAGGAGTGGTTTCAACATCCTTAACAGTACTTTTCCAAGCTCTTCAACACTCAGGTGACATGTGATAATCAATATTATTTCCTTTTGTACTACATAGGCTTTGATTGGAGCAGAGGTGGCCAACCTGATCAGCAGGTATGCTGACTTGGGCTTCTGGGAATTGAAGTTCAAAAACACATGGAGCACCAAGGTTAGCCACCCCTGGATTAGAGCAGAGAGCCTTCATTGAGAAACTGAAAAGTAGAGTGGTCAATATACTGCATATAATAAATAAATAAATGAAGGAAGGATAGTTAAGTTTGGGTATTTTATCTTTTGACTATCCACAGTGACTCAACATAGAAGGATTTCATATGGAGGTAAGACTGTTAACATTCTTCAGATGAGTTTGGGATAAGATAGCAATTTCAGGAAGTATGAATCACAGTTTCATAAGGTCGCTGCTACCATCAAGTAAGCCCATAGTTGTGAGGGTGGAAATAAAAATTGTGTTGTCACTGTTACTGTAGGTTTCACATCTACCACCAAAATCTTTGAACTATTTCTATGTGTATCTGTGAAGGCCACACACTTCCGCCTAGTTTTGATGTGCTGACAAGTTAACCTGCCCCTGTTGCTGTTCTGTCAAGTTGCTTGTAATGTGTAACTTTTTTTGCTAACAATAGCAGCACAAATTGGCAACAAGATTGATTTGTTTCATCTAAAGCAGTGTTTCCCAACCTTTGGTTTCTGGACTTCAATTCCCAGAAGCCTAAATCAATTCCCCAAAACACTGATCAGCTAATTTACTGACTTAGGCTTCTGGGAATTGATGTCCAGCTGTTGGGCATGGGGCCCACATTGGGAACCAGTGGTCTAATGTTTAATATATGTAATCTTTTTTGTATCAGGTTTTTTAAATAGTTATAAGTAATATAATGCTTTTTAAAGTGATGTCTCAGCCTGTACCACTGAGAATTTAAAATAAGCCTTTTAAAAGAAGAGCCAGGGTTGCTTAAGGGAACTCTCTCTATAATATTGTCATCTGGGAATTTCAAGTTGAAATTACACTTAAGATAACTTTGTGGCTGAATAGTACAAAGAAATTCACCCAATCCCATGTCAGTGCATGCATCTAAGATGCAAAAGAGGCTGCTCATTTTATTAAAATATTTATATTGCCCTTTATCACAAAATAGCTGGTTGGATAGCTCAGGTATCTAGCTGCAGAGTCACAGGTTGGGAGTTTGATTCCCTGGTGGTAAACTACTTTTGAGTACTGTCTACCAAGAAAATCCTAGAAGGGGTCACCATAACTCATAATTGACTTGGCAGCACACAATTATTATTATTATTATTATTATTATTATTATTATTATTATTATTATTATTATTATTATTATTATTATTATTATTATTATTATTATTATCATCATCATCATCATCATCATCATCATCATCATCATCATCATCATCATCACCACCATCACCATCACCACCACCACCACCACCACCACCACCACCACCACCACCACCACCACCACAAAAGACTCCCTTAAGACAACTCATGATGTGAAATAAGCACAATTAAATCATCTAAAACAATTCTTAGAATGGGTTTTTAAAAGCCTAGTTCAGTTCTGTCAGCCCCAGAAGTAACCCTAGGTTCTGTTAAACATTTTGATCAGATAAAAATGTTAGTTAAACACTTAAAACTGCAGCTGAGAAGTGCCTGGTTCATTAACAAGGCAGGTAACTACAAGGATGAACTGATAAGAAATAGGTTATTTATACTGCATCCCTGGGCACCTGGTTGGACAGAGTTAGAAATAAGTACCTGCTGTAGTCTAAAACAAGAGGAACTTTTTAGTCCGGGGGTGGGGGGGAGAACACAATTTGTTTACAGTCAAGAATATTGGTAGTATTTCCTTGCCAATACTTGGGAATAAATTACCTGTCTGTGTAGATCTTTAAAGTGTTCCAGGATGGATTTTCCATTCACTGAGGTATAGTGAAATATTTCAAATGCAGATGTGTCTTCCGGTAGGCTAACCATTTCTATAGTAGACTGTGCACACTGAAAATGACAAGTAGGTTTTCCCTTACAATACCAGGGTTGTGGGTCTGTGAACACCTACAGAGCTTGTGCTTTTTCAGACAGCTGTTAGATGATCAGACTTTCCAGTTCTCTTAGGCTGGGTAAATAAACTGCACAAGACATGTTTACCTTAATGAACTGTGGCTTTTAATAAATGACTTATCTCCCACTGATGTATTGTTAAGTTGTCAAGGCTTCAAAATCAGCCAAGTAGATTTGTGGGCAGCTGATTTTATTCTCTCAAAGAAAAAGGGGGAATGAAAATACTTTCAACATCTCTTCCCCCACCCCCCAATCTTGCAGAATTACACAACAGTTGTTTGTTTGGGCTGAAGGGGAAATGTTTGGAATTAATGTGCAATGCATCAACACCCAAGTTAATGAGGATTTAGAGACCAATCCAAAACGGATGAACTCCAATTAATTACCATGGTGGCCCACTGTTTGTTTTTAGTTTTTTTGGCTGCTGGAGAAGATTTTTCAACTACCAGTGATACATCCCCAGTTGTTTGGACTGAAGGGAAAATGTTACAAGATAATCTCCCCCCTCCCCCCCAAAAAAAAGTGTTTGATTTTGCTCTTCCTTTGGACTCATCACACATTTTTGTTGACTTAAAGAAAGATGACCCGGTTGTGTGACATTATTGTTTCTGCCCCCAACCCATCCACCCCCTGCAATGATATATTGAATAAATCTAACAGAAAAAAGCCACTCACTCACCTTTTGGATCGTCTTGCTGGGCAATTTTCCCTCCATCTTTTTTAGTCACTGCCAGCATGTTCCAGATGATGAAAGGATAGCATCATTCAATAGCATCCTTTTTTTGTTTTCTGAATACTTGTGTCAGAACACAAGAGGAGCTGTGCTCAGGATATAATGGAGAACTCCCTTTATTTACATAGGTTTGGTGTGAAAATGTAACAGATATTCCTGAATTTTCTTGCCCTGGATGGAAAAGGACAACCCACCCATTCCCCCCCAAAAACAAACAAACAAACAAACAAAACCACACAAGTCAACCACAGTGAGATTTTTGTATGTGTGCTTCATAAGCATAAGATGAGCAGAAACCAGCACAATCTTCTTCATATCAGGGTTGGCCAAAGGTTGTTTTTCTTTTTGCTTTGTGTGAATTGTAGCAGGGACAGTTTGTTTACTAGGGAGGAACAGACTGAATTTTACTGTTTGGCTTACTTGGAACAATAGCCAATTCATGGGAAAATAACCAAGTCTAAGTTATACTGTTTTGTTTAGCTTTCAGTAGATGCCTTGCTCTCCATAAGCGTATTCTACAATTTTATACTTGGTGTTCCTTTACGATGCATACTGTGATGGTACACAAACTCCATAGATTCATTGTATGGCAGGCTTCCTAATGGAAAATTCGGGATAGTATGATGAATTCTGCTTCTTCTAGCCATTTTGATATTCCATACATAAATTATGGTGATACATTGATTACTTTATCATTGAATGCTTTTCGGGGTCACCCTGATTTCACAGAAGACATGTAGAGAATGTCAATCATTCTCATCGCTGTAAGAATCACTTGTACCTCCTGAGGCATTCATGCTGATATTTAGCAATTATGTACTAGTTAACAAGCTCTTAAGTGCTGTTGTGTGCTTTTGCTAATTAATTCTCACAACATCCTTATGCATTCTCCAAGCATTATTTCTTTTTACTGCAGCTTCCACCACTATTGACTGTGTTGAATGTGGCTGATAGGAACCACTATCCAAAAACATGGAACCTGTATTCCAAAGACATTTGGAAGGGGGAATGGCCCACTTTTGATATAAAGGAAGAAGAAAGATGGGAAGTTTTGTCCTTTATTGTGCATGGAAAATAAAACTAGAACGGAAAGGACTGTTTGAGTCTCACTTGGACAGTTCTGCCTTCTGTACAACTTAGAGGAAATAGTTTAACCATCTAATATCTATTTTGGTGTACAGCATGGCATGCTAAAACTCAGGAGACTTGGGTTTGATTCCCTGTTCAGCTGTGGAAATACATCAGGGGAGTGGAACAAAACTGGTAAAACCACTCCTTAGATATCTCACCTGCCTTGAAAACCTTATTAGGATCAATATAATTTGGTTCTGACTCAATGGTACATAACAAAGTAACTGTAGCTCAATCCAGAGAACTGAGCTCCACTGTTTTCATAATGCTATAATTGGGTTGCTTTTTGGCAAGTACGAACCAGGCTTATGAAGTATTGAAAGCTATATTATATATTAAGAAAAGGAGGTTGCCCCATAGTGAGGCAGACAATTGGCTGACTTAACCCTGCTGGTGTTTTCCACTCCATTTGTGACAATCAGAGATTTTACTAGACCTGCTGCTGGAAGTCTTTATCATTCAAATTAGAACCTGTGATCTCAATTCTTTCACCAGCCCACATAACAAAAGGTAAGAGTATGGCTTCTTGGAATTAAAGGCAAATTCTTATTCCTGGTCCGTCTGAGCTTGTGTCTAAGGCATCCTCCCTTGGTAAGAGTGGCTCCTCAGCATTGGTGGGGCTGAGCTTTCTCTGTGACTTTGTGAAGGTCAAGCATTTGTGTGTGGAACAAGGCTGATAGGAGCAGTGTGTGATGCACAGTGTCAGTCATAAAGGAAATATTGTATATAAAGGTTTCTCTCCTTCTCTCTCCCTTTCTTGTGGTGAAGGAACAAGGCCCTGGCGTTCATTTAGCATTCATGAAGTCTTGCTTTGGAAGTGCCTTTAAGTACTGCTGAGGGAAACTTGAAGGAGCATGTCTGAGAATCAAAAACACATCTCTTTGGGCTCTCCTTTCATCTGCTTACGGGGCAGGGGAGGTGGGAAGAGAGATAAAACTCTGTGATCTCTTTTGCTTCTCTCCCTCAACTCTACGATACTAATCTTCTCAAATAGCACCAGACGCCCAGTGTGCAAACACTTGGCAATTAGTTTGGAGAAGAAAATAAATGAGAGATGGGAGGATTCAGTCTTGTACCAGAAGGGAAACAGAAACATGTCCTACTAATTAGGGGAAACTCAAGACTAGGGGCGGGGGAGTGGCTAGCTATGAAGCTCTATTTGGGTTTTTTTCCAAAGTATAGTTACATCAGTCCTTTTGCTGCACAAAGGTGCCAGCCAGGGAGAACATCGATACTGTAGTCATAAAATTTGAAGAGGAGGTATTCGGCATGACAGCCAGGTCCCCAAGAAAAGTTCAAAACTATTGGCAGATGTGTTGCTCTACCCTTAGTAGACTTGTCCTTGCATTTTGTGTTTCCACCGGGACTGCAAATCTCCATCCACCATATTCTCACATGCAAAGATTTTTTGTTGTTGTTCAGTCGCACAGTCGATTCTGACCCTCCGCGACCCCATGGACCACTGTCCGCCAGGCACTTCTGTCCTCCACCATCCTCCTCAACTTGCTCAGTTCTGTGCCCATTGTCTCTACAATACCATCTAGCCATCTCATTTTGGGCCGCCCCCTTCTTCTTTTGCCCTTGACCTTTCCAAGCTTCAAGGCTTTCTCAAGTGAGTCCTCTCTTATTTGATGTCCAAAGTACTTTAGCTTCATCTTTACTATTTGACCTTCAGGGTTGATTTCGTCTAAGATTGACCTATTTGTTCTCCTCGCTGTCCAGGGGACTCTCAAAACTCTCCTCCAACACCACATCTCAAAGGCGTCTATTCTTCTGCGCTCAGCTTTCCTAATGGTTCAACTCTCACAACCATACATTGCCACAGGGAATTCCATTGCTTTGACTATGCGAATCTTTGTTTGCAATTTGATGTCTCTACTTTTCACTATGCTCCCCAGGTTTCTCATCGCTTGCCTCCCTAGAATCAGTCACCTTTTTATTTCATGGTTGCAATCACCATCTGCAGTGAGCTTTGATCCTAGGAAAGTAAAATCTGTCACTGCTTCTACTTCTTCCCCATCTATTTTCCAGGGCCTGTTGCAAAGATGGACAACTGCAATTCCCCCCCCCCCCCCCCGTGTCAAGTGAGTTGGCAAGGAAAGTCCTGCCACTTTCAACAGAATTCACATGTCTTATGTCTTATCTGATGCTATCTGTTTTTGTCTCTTTTGGGTATTTTTGGATGATTGCAGTGCATGTTTTATATATTGTAAGCTGCCCTGAGTGGTCATTGCATCAAAAGGATGGAGTATGAACGAACGAGCGAGCGAATGAGCGAACGAGCGAATGAGTGAGCAAGCGAGCGAACACATTTTGTATAATTGTAGAGTTTCCCCATTTTAACACAAAATGAGGGATGTGGCATTACCCTGGCTAATCAACAAATTCTGGTGTTTCAGCCCTATTGTGACTTTGCCTGTCTTGATGTAAAAATAGTACTTCAAGAATCAAAGGAGTAGTAAGGTGAGGGAATGAGTGCAGCCTGTTGCATTGTTTGCCAGGTAGTATCTTACATTTCAAGCCTATGCATGTCTCCACAGAGCTATTGTAGCTGAGCTCAAAGAGATTTTATTCTCATATAAGTGTGTATTGAGGGTTTTGGTCTAAGCCAGTACTGAAGAGAGCACCAGGGACCTGCCAATGGTACTGGAAAATTGCATTGAATTCCTTTTATTTAGTTGTCTGTGAGTAGATCTATTTGCATATGCTTTAAATGAGCGTGGCAGGTGGCAAGTTTCAGTTGATGGACATGTGCTTATTCTACAATATTTTAATCCTGGAATGTGTAAAACATAAAAGCCTTTAAAAAAATCAAATGATGAATGATTGCTAGAGCACAAATATGTGGGCTTCTATTTATTGGATTGTTTTGCTTCCATCTCTCACACTTTTGCCAACATTTTTCGACATTTTTTTTTCTCTGCAGCTATATGGATGAAATAACCCTTCTTCTCACTTCCTTTCTAAGACACAAATAGAATAATATGTTTGTTTGTTTTTTAGGATTCTAGAGGGAGTCTTTAAGGTGGGTCTCATTGGTCACTGGACAAGGGTTTACTGAGTCTTAGAGAAGATAGCAGTGAAGATGAAGGCACTTGGAGTTAAAATAAAGTGCAAATGTAAATATGTAAGATCACTTTCTAGCGCCCTTCCTGCAGAAGCACATAATAATAATAATTTTGTGTCAGAGATTACTCTAGGTTGAAAGGATTTTTGCTGGAGAAACTGCTCAGGGGATCCCCAAATGAGACTCCTTTCATGTCCCCAAGAGCAGCCCTCGGGTATCGAAACCAGACCTTCCAGTCTCCAAGCTCAGCATCTTAACCACTAAGCCACCAGGGGAGCATTCTTGCTACCTAAATTAAGATTGGGAGGGCATGATCCTCCTTTATGGGAAGACCAGGTCCTTCCTCTCCAATTTTCCTGCTCTTTCTAAATCACAGCCCCTTCCTTGGATTTCTCAACCTACTTGACTGAACCAAATACTCCACTTCTTTTTCTTCCATGTCTAGGTCAGACATGAAGCTGCCAAAATGAAGGTGATGAGGACAAAGGCACCTTTGGGTGAGTTCATTTTGCAGTTTCTTTCGCCTGATCTAGTGTGAGAAATATTAGCTGGCAACACACGTTTGCTGTTACCAGGGTATGCCTGATTGTGGCTCACAGCTTTCAAGGGTTTATACTAGGGGTTCCCTACCAAAGGCCCGTGGGCCAGATAAGGCCCACAATGCCATTTCATGTGCCCCCTGCCCCTCTAAGGGCATTTGAGAAACAAAATGACCACCCCTTTGAAGCTGTTGGGACAAAATGGCCAACCCCATCGTGCAGGCAAGGCAAAATGGCTATCTGGCCCATGAAGCTGACTGAGAGAGTGTAACCCGGCCCCTGGGTTGAAAAAGTTAGGAAACCCTGGATTACACTGATACACTTCTATGTCTCAGATTTACCTCTGAAGCCTATGATTAACTCACGTCGACTAGCTACAAAACAAAGCAAAGTAACCTATAAACTATGAATGGTATCAATGAAGGCACATACTGTCACAATTATACATCTTTTGATACCTCAGAGATTTTCCCTTTCAGATTAGGATCTGTTTGTAAAGTATAGACTGACTTTAGAGATAAAGAGAAATGAGAAGAGAAGAGGGCAACTGTTCAGGAATTGGTGAAGTGAAGCAGAGATGTATTTGGCATTTTGACAAAATAACCAGTCAAATGGGGTTGACAGTTCTTGAAACAAAGTCTGCAAGAGGTGAAATGTGAGGTGGAATGCAAAACAAGTCTAGAGCAGATTTCAGTGGGGAAAAGGCAAAAATGAGAAGCAATAGCTTAACTTATTGGATGTCTGTCTCCCACCCACCCACCGATATCTAAAACAGAGCAAATTTTCTGAAACAAAACAAAGGGGAACAGGCTCTTCAAGTAGCTGAAAGCCCTTGTAAGATAGTGTGTTTCCTGTTAGTCCATGCCAACACACCCTGGCTGGCTTGGGATTTAGGAGACCTGCTTTCCCCTTTACTTCCCTCAGCCTGGGGCCAGATGGCCCATCGGACATGTGCGTAGACGTAGATGGGTTCATCGCCTCTCATCTATCTTTAGGACTGCAAATCCAGGGATTTTCAACCAGCAGCATGCATGCTGGATGCGACCTGTAGCACCATTTTCTGTGCCCCCCCTCCACCATACCATGTGGTGGAAGAAGGGCAAAATGGCTGTCTGGCCCCTGAAGCTGTCTGAGGGAGTGTGACCCAGATCCCGGCTTAAGAAAGTTGAGAATTCCTGGTATAGATTGACAGGGTGTGTTAGCAACCACACAGAGCAGATCAGGAATACCCAAGATGTGCCACTTCACAGGTCTCTGTATCTTAATGCACACTGTTTGTGAAACACTGAAAGCTTTACAGGAGCATCTTGACCCCCCACATTGCTAACAAGCTAAAATGATCAATGGAAATAAGCATTTTTGTTGAACAACAAGATGGTTCCTCTTTTGGTTCTATCTTTTGGAAAGGGCAGATGCTTTAGAAAAATGCATCACATTCTCATTAGCCAGTTTTCTTTTTCCAGGCTTTACAAACTGTTCCCTTCATTTTATTGCCAGCTGGATGGAAGACAGACTGGCTCCTATCATTTCTCTTGCTTTGTTTCACCCCCGATGCAAATAATTTCTTTCATTTGCCAGCATTGGCTTCCATCCCGCTTGACCTTCTTACCTTGGATAAGGATTTCTTAAATGGGAAAAAAAAGTTGGTTTGTAGGTTTTCATAAAAACAGCACCTGTTTCTTTGGATTTTTAAAATTGTGTGTAGTGAGCCAAGGGGAAAATGGCATAATTTCAAAAACTAAATGGAATCATTTTGTAACACTTGTCAGCTTTAACAATTAGAAGACCTGACTATCTCAGTGAAGAGGTCAGTCCATAATTATTAATGGTGTTTTTTGCCTTTTGTTGGTGCCCAATAAGAGTAAGATCAGGCCATATACAATAGCTTTGGGTGACATTGGCTGTAGGCTACCTCTTGGCTGTTCCTGTTGTATACTATCTTTCAAGTGATCAGTGGTCATAGAAGCATAGAATTATGGAGCTGGAAGGTAATCCAAGGTAATCCATTCACCCGTTGGACAGCTCTAATTCTCATGTTTTAGTTAATGTTTATGTATAAAGTTTATAATTCAAATTCGTTGTTTTGAGTTCCATGTGCCACAAGGATAACCCAAGCAAGAGATTATGGTTGTTTGGAAAAGAGATGGGACAGAGAAAAAAATGAAATGCAAATCGTGGTATTACTTTGATTCCATTGGTGAGAGAGATATTGTGCATGCATGTATTCATCACCATCACCATCACCATCACCTCTTTGTTCCTTTTGCCTTTTAAAAATTCCATTTGTAACATTTCCTGGAAAAAATTAAAGAAGTTTAGAAACAGCACAAAAAAAGTATTTAAATAGTCACTATTTTGGCCCTGCAGCTCCTAAGGCTTCCACGTGAGTCTGAAAAGCCATGGGACAGAAGTAGGAAAGTTTTAATTATATATTTTTTAAAAAATCCCCTGCTCATCACATCATCACCTTTTTGCAAGTATAAGCTACTCATCAGGATTCTAGGAGTAATACAGAGCAAAGTCTCATCTGCTCCATGTAATTGGACGGTGTGCTTACTTAGACTCTGTCAGTTGTGTTTTGTGGTTTTGATTGATCGTTGTTCTGGCAATTGTTATTTATTTTTGTGAGGATTTTCAAAGCCATTTTGCCCTTTTATCCTTGATCTTTGGTTGTTGTTGTTGTTGTTTTTTTTTGGGGGGGAATCCCAACCAAGCAGGTATCATCTGGTGTCAAAAATTGTGTTACCGTGATATACACCATGATAAAGCTATCAAGGGAAGGAGCAACTGGTAGAGCTAGCATGTTTTCTTGAATTAGGCTCGTCTTGATAGTAAGCTCAGCAAATGGAGATGACTCTAAGAAACACAGCATGATGTTATGCTGGTGCATATCGTGCTGATTTGGATGTCTCATGATGTCATGTGTGTCTGCTCATATCAACCAAATAAGGCAATGTACGTGAACTGGCAAACCTTTGTTAAAGGTTGTGTGTGTGTTTTTTTTATAAAAAGTTCAACACTATCACAACAGTTTGTTAAAAAGTGAGTGTAGCATTTGAGTCCTCCTCTATCATCAAAAAGGCCTTAATCAATCTGATTTATGTGTGTTCTTAACTTCTGTATCAAGCTTCCCATCAGAAATCTCTGAGCTTCCCTTGCAACATAATTTACTGTGCTCTTCTTCAGAAGAGCTCAAGGTAAGCTCCTCCCCACACTGAGTAGGTCCCTTTTTTGCAAAGGCAGAGGGTTTTCTAGTTCAAGTCCCAGCAGCGACCACCCAAAGAGAAGAGATGACTTCTAATTACAGCAGTCATTAAAAGTGATTAATGATAGCAAAAGAACTTCCAGCAATTTTAAAAGCAATTAAATACTAATTAATTCCTTCACACTACTGAGCTGCATATTTGCTTTACTGGTGGCAGTTATGACTGCTACTAATACATAGTTTGAAAATATTGAAATGCAATAAGTGATTTTCACAGAGATTCCCTTGCCCTTACTAAACACAAGCAAACAGCAGCTGATTTGTTTGTCTTGTAATGCTAATTGGCAGTTTATTAATACTGTATTTATTTTGATGACTACTTTCCTTCCTCTAAGCTCTGTGAATTGGGCATGATGGAGGTGAAGTTTTGTTTGCAGTTCCTGCCATTGTGATTGTTTGGGATAGCTTCGGGATTGATCCTTTGATTGTAGTTCAGTCATGTTCTTTGCTTTCCTAAAGATGTCTTGGTGTAGCCTTTACAACTATTAGCCCAGAGTTAAGCAGTAATGAGGGTGCTGTCATAAGCTAGCCATGTAACCAATGATATTATTAGGTGATAATAATGAACCATGCAGTGTAAAGATAATGAAGCAATAAAGTAAGAGGTCAGGTCACCCTGGCTCGAAAGCCAGTCGTATCCGATTGTAGGGTTCAGTTCTCATCTCTGTTTATTAGCCAAAGATCCAGCACAGTCTGCATCTGCAGACGTTTCCGTGGACATGTGGCAGGCATGCCTAGACACTGGAGTGTATGGAACACTGTTTACCTTCCCACAGAAGTGGTTCCTATTTATCTACTTGCAATTTCTTGCTTTCAAACTGCTAGGTTGGCAGGAGCTGTGACAGAGACCAGATCTCACTTCGTCATGCAGTATATGGGTATCGAACCCCAACCCTCTAGTCTTTGAGCTCAGTGTCTTAACCACTTGAGCCACTGCAGTCCCTAATAAAGTAAGAAGATCACAGCTAAAAAACCGTAGTAACGGAATAGCTGACAAACAAATTACAGTGGGCTGCCCATGTTGCACGCTTAAATGACAATAGATACAGAGTGCCAGAATAATGAATTGGTATCTGAGATATTGCAAAATACCCTGAGCAAGACCAGCTCATAGTTGGGAAGATTTTCTCAAGAAAAATGTTGGACCAACATGGAGAAGAACTGCCAGGGACATATTGTTATGGACAGAAGTTGTACAGAATGTCATCATGGGGATGTCTATCAACAGGAGGAGCATGGTGGTATTACTGTCACTTCTCTAACTTTGTTCACAGGGCAGATATGATCACTCAGGATGAGAGAGATACCTCCCCCCCCCCATGCTACATAATGAGCGACAGTGAATGGCTATGTCGTGATACTCAGAGTGGTGTAGTGGGTAGAGGGATGGACTAGAATTCAGGAAACTGGGTTTGATTCCCCAGCTCCACCCACTTATGAAACAGATAAAATGTACCCACTTATGAAACAGATAAAACTATTGATGAGGAAGAATTAACATTGGTAAATATCTATTCCCCTAAAGACCACCAGGAAGAATTCCTGGATAAAATATATATAATATTTTAGAAAATGAAAAAACAGTAAACATGATCATGGCAGGTGACTTTAATTTAATAAGATTGGATATAGATTGTACTAGTAAAGAGAAAAACAGAAAGAGATATAAAATGCAAGTTATAAACAACTGGATAAAATTGGTAGGGTTAAAAGATGTATGGAGAGAACTTAAAGGAACAGAAAGGACATACACGTTCTATTCCCATGTACACAAGACATATTCGAGAATTGATTATGTATTTGTTACAGATAATATGATGAAAACATTAGAGGAAGTAGAAATTGGAATTTTTAAGGAGTCAGACCATGCAAAAGTGATAATGGAATTAAAATTAGGGGGAGCAATGGGTTTATGACTTGATGGCACATAACAATGGGCTGTGTTAATCTCAGAAATGACTTATGGGAATTGCCAGTTTTGATTGGGGCAAATGGAAAAGATGTGATGTTTTGAGCACATTGCAGATCTGCACTGATGTGCTGTGTAGCTACCAGGAGCCTCCTGAGTCCACCTGAACTAACATCTGAACTTTCCAAACCAGATACTGTATAATAAGTGGATATATTTGGGCCCCACCATTTTGTCTTTGCAGCTCCTCCCCCCTTTCGAGGTTAACTTGCCTAACTCAAGGGACGAGAGGGGTGGCAAAGGGAAGACAATTGGTTATATCTAAACTCCCCATGTTATTTGGATTCTGGCACCAAAAGTATATGGTAAAGAAATAACTTAATGTACACACTCCCTTCTATTTTCCTTCTAATGTGTTTCATGCCCAGTTGCTGCGGAGACAGCAGATATTCTGATCAAATTAAGACAGACGCTCAAACAGCTGGCCTGCCAAACTGGGATTTTATTAAAATTAATATTGTTGACAAAGCTCTCTTTTTCTTTCTTTTTTAAAATGAGAATTTAAAATGACGGTGCTCTGCTTAAGCAAACGAAGGTGGGGAGAAAGAAAACATTCACCCAAATACTGCTGACTGAGTATGGACTGTTTCATGCATATTATGCTGTAATTTGTTCTGCTACCATTTTATTTTGCAAAGTTTTGTAGTAACAGACCTATCAAGTCCAAAAGGAAGGTTTGGATTGCCAAACACAGAGCAAGGTTGCCCTTGCTCGAAAGCCAGTCGTATCCGACTCTAGGGTTCAGGGCTCAAAGAGCTAGCACTGTCTGTGTTTGCAGGCATTTCTGTGGAAATGTGGCAGGCATGACTAGACACTGGAGCACACAGAACACTGTTTACTTTCCCACCAAAGTGATACCTATTTATCTATTTGCAATTTCTTGCTTTCAAACTGCTAGGTTGGCAGGAGCTGGGACAGAGACGGGAGCCTACTCTGACGCGCAGTACTCAGATCTCAAACTGCTGACATCCTAGTTGTCAAGTTCAGTGTCTTAGCCACTAAGTCACTGCAGTCCCTACAAAGAAGAGTAACATTCTTTTGTAATTGATTTTTAAGTAATTTTGAACCTCAAGGTTTTTAATTTATGAATTTGTAGGGGGATTGTTTAATTGTTTTACATTGTGTATAGTCTCTCCCCCTTTTCTGTAAGCCGCCTAGAGTCAGGTTCGCCTGATTGGGGCGGGATAATAAATCTAAATAAATAAATAAAATAAAATAAATAAACATTTGCCAAGACATAGACTTTCACATGCGACATGATGTTTTGTGCAGCCAGGTTTTCCTAGCTTTCTCAGTCTTGGGCAAGTGTTTCAGCATCTTCCCAAGTGATATGTAGTTCCTTCAGTTAAAGAAATAGAGAAATGGGAGCCACATGGAAGTTGATTTTTTTAAAGTGGTAGCTGTGTTAGTCTGTGCAAGCATGTCAGAGTGTAAGCAAAATAAACCAAAATAACTTACTATGGAAAACTTATCTTTCATGGATCAAGTCCACTTCATCAGACTTGATTCACAAAAGCTTACATAAACATTCAGCAGTTAGTCTTTAAGATTCCACACTTTTTTTGGTATTTTTGCTCTCAAAATCCATGGAAATTGGTTATACTAATGGGCTTCTGCAATTATTTCATTATCCTATCTCCCCTGTCTACCAGATGTGATGGAGAAACATCATCTTTTCCCCCTATGTATTTTCCATCCATAAACTGTAGTTATATGTGTAGGTTTTCCAGAGTACAGTCAAACCTCGCATAAAGAGTGCCTCGCTTAAAGAGTAACTCGCTTAAAGAGCAGAATTTTCTCTGAATGGTTGCTTCGTTTAACAAATAAAACCAACCAAAAACTTGCTTAACAAATAAATCGGGGTTTGCAATCCCCCCCACAATTGGTCATTTACAATGGTGTTTCGCTTAAAGAGCAAACTCGCTTAAAGAGAAATCCTGTGGAACGCATTATGCTCTGTAAGCGAGGTACAACTGTATCTTATTTAGAGATTTTTTTTTGACAGCACTGGCTGAAGAATTGGTTTATATACTCTTATCCAAGTACTAACCAGCCCTGACCCTGCTTAGCTTCTGAGATCAGATGAGATTGGGCATGTTCAAGGTGGTATGACCATGGATAGTCAAGAAGAGTTTTTTGACTGTCAAAAGAATTGAGTTTTGAATTTTTTTAAAAAAACTGAGTTCAGATCACATATTGCTTGTGTTGGTTTGCACATCCTTGATGAAGCCCTGCCTGAATTTTTTTTGACGTTGTAGCTGAAGCTGCCAGACAACCTCCCAATTTACCTTTTTTCCCACAGTCCCTTCAGAGATTTTCTTTTAAAGAACTTATTCCTGTCACCACAAGTCAGTTGTCAAGTGGCTGGCTTCAATTCCAAAGTGGTGGTGGTGGTGAAGAATCTTCTCCAGCCACACTTGCCATCTTTACCCCCACATTTCCTGCAGACCTATTCGTGCTCAGCAGGTAGTACCAATTATTGTTGGTTTTACTATGTTTAACTGTTGTAACACTGCAATGGTGCTTCAGTATGACAGCAAACAAACAGCTGAACTGTCATGCCATTATAACTGTAAGGATCAGAGGGGGAAAATATTTTTTGATTGCAAGCTTTACAGGGCAAACTGAGAAGCACAATATGCAATGACACACATTTGCCCACAGAAGAATACAGTGGTTCAGGAATCAATGCAAAATAAATGACTCCTGGTGAGTGGTTTAAAATAACCCCCATTTTGGCAGATAAATACATGTCTCAGCTGTACTTCACTTATTGCTCAGTCTTTAAATCAACTTCGAACTTGGCAAAACCAATGCAAATGTGGTACTTTTGCTAATCAATATGTGGCCCTCTCTTACAGTGAGGGAACAAAGCCCTTATTTACCTTGTATGCATGCAGGTTGTAAGAAACCCTAGTGCAGTGGTGGCGAAACTATGGCATGTGTGCCAGAGGTGGCACTCAGAGCCCTCTCTTTGGGCACTTGTGCAGTCACCCTAGCTCAGAGTTTGCCCCTCCACTCTGCCCAGCAGCCCAATGGGAGCACTTCCTCCCTCCCCCCAGCACAGAGTTCACCCACCGCCCCTCTGCCCAGCAGCACGATGGGAGTGTTTCTCTCTCTCCCCCCTCCGGTTGCTGTGTTGGCACTTTGTGATAAATAAGTAGGTTTTGGGTTGCAGTTTGGGCACTTGGTCTCTAAAAGGTTCGCCATCACTCCCCTAGTGCTACAAGACAAGCGGAACATTTGATATGTACCTGAGTATTCTACTGACTGCCTTTGGGACTATCCAGCGCTTGTAAGCAATTAGTTACAGAAAAGGTAATTTCCTGTAACTAGTTACATATCTAAGCAATGTAGGTGAAATCAACTTACATTTCAAAATTGAATCTCTGCACTCTTTTTACTTTGCCAAATAAGCAAGCAAACAAAGGATCCTTCAGGATATCCTTACATTTTTTCTATTGTTCTTTTTTGCCAAAAGCTATTGTTATGAAGTTAGATGGGCAGGTCGAGATGGAATTTGTCACAAAACTAGTTGCTGGGGGATACGGTTAATGTTTCATGAAAATCACTGTATGCCTTGTTGGTTTCAATGACAGGTAGCTATGTGCAGCTTCAGCCCTACTCTTGGAAGCCTTTTTGGCTTTCATATCTTCTGTCATACCCACAATCAAAGTACAAAATAAAAGCTTGATTGGGCACATGAGAAAAAGTCAAAGAGATCAACAATTCTGATAGAAGACTGTTTGGCCGGGTTTCTTGTCTCTGCTGTTTCTGTTGGGTTGACTTCTTTGCTATTGTTCCAGAAGAAATATCAAATACTGTAGCAGGTTTTAAATACCATGACAAATAGCTTGAGCAAAGGGCTTCCACTTGTGAATGTATGTATTTGCTCTCCCTTATCCAAGTGGAGCAAATGAGGATTCAGTCTTGGGAAAGGGAGCAGCAGGAGAACGCGGCACTTCAGAACTGGGCAGGTAGTGTTATGAATAGCCACAGACAATTTAGGAAACAGAATTGCCCGGTCTAGTGGTTAGATTAGGAGGCCTCTGGGCCAAGGGCAAGAAAGTCTGTTCCTGTTGCCATGGGGATACTGAGAAAAATTGCTCTTTCTCACAGTATGTGGTTTTGTAAAAGGCTCCAGGGCTTGAACAGAAAACTTTATAGCATCTGAAGTTGGAACCCAGCCTAGGGAGATACTGTGTGCCAATACTCAAGCCGTAGACTTTACATCTGGCTCAGAGGAGGCAAGGGTTGTGTAACACTCACTTGTGCAGTTGCCAGGCAGTATGAAGCCTCAGTAAACACAGAACATATAGATAATGGGGTACTTTGACTGCTAATGAGAAAAGAAGGTTGTTCAAATAATGGGAGGCCTAATATTCTGTTCCGTTTTTCAGAAATGGCTATGGGGCTCCTCATGTTGTTTAAATGTAGCGAAGAAGAAAAAACAAATAAAAAGAGGGGAGATGGATAGATATGACTGGGTGGGAGATGAATGTTATGTTGTGTTTGTATAAGAACTTTGTTTGTAGAGGTGGACCCAAAACCAAGAAAAGTTCCTTCACTTGTTTTCCCAGCTCACTTTTTGCAGGACCAGCGATAACCCCATGGGGGATGACAGAAGGAACCACACTCGGGTCTTATTACTGAGGGAACAGTGGGATATAAACTATTAAATAAAGAACCAAAAAGATCATGGAACAGCCATGGCAGAAACAGTTCTACAAGCAGTTCCTGTGAGCAAAAGATCACACCTAGCTGTCAAACACTGTAAGCTCTACATTGATTTTTAAGGGGGGCAATTTGAGAATAAGTTATTAACAGTTAATGCACTTTTAGGCTTTCACCACATGAATAGGGGTCACATTTTAAATAATAAGAATTCTATGTCACTGCCCGGGAGGGGGGGGGGGTTAGAGATGCTTAGGTGGGTCATGGCAAAAAAAAATGTTTGGCAACCACTGATCTACATGTATTTAAAATCTTAGTGTGTGTGAATCCTCAGTGTTTTCCACGAAAACATCTGGAGAACAATAGGTTGTATCTTCCATATCTGGTCTAGAGATATGATTTTATTTTCAGTAGGGCGAGAGATAAAGAGGCTGTCAAGGATTTTCAGGAAACCTACCCTGATAGAAGAACATTTGGGGGAGCTGGGCATCTTTGCTGAGTGATCAGGGGTTCCTGCAGCCCAAAGCACGATTTCATGTGGCCCACCACTACCACTGCCACCGCACCTGGAAGCGGAAGTGGACACATTTATGTCAGACGTAAAACTCACCCATGCATGCGTAAATGTACCCTCGGCTGTTGTAAATGTGGAAGTGGGCACATGACAGTCAAAAATGAGCCTGCTTCTGGGTGGCATTGGCCAGCCCACTCAGCTGTCTGGGTGCCGTGGTCAAGCCCATGGTGTAAAAAGGTTGGCCAGGGCCTTAGATTGTTGCATCACCAAATACAAGGAGGCAAATTCAGGTTGGTTCAGAACTGGGTTGGGTCATTTCTCAAGGGGTTAGGAATTGTTTTGGTAGCTTTATGAGCTGTTTCAAATTGAGCCACCGGTAAGTCACCCATTTGTAATAAACGAAAGGCACTTATTCCTTTGCTTCTACTCAGTCAGCAGAACTGTAAGCCTCTCCCATGAGCAAAAGGGGTATTTTTATGTCAGCCTTAAATGGGAATATTTCCCCACTCCTCTCAAAAATTCTGAATAATAGTACTGTATTGAACTTTGTATTGAATAATACTATTGAACTTTGACAGCTCTTCCTTTGTTGCGTGGCCTGTTCAAAAATTCTGAAGCACTGGATAGATTGTTTGTCTCTCTTTTTTCTCAACTCAGCCCATCTGCACAGATGCATGTGCATCCTTTGCTTCACAAAGGGAAAAATAAACTTTTTCAGCCTAGAGTCAGTTTGTGCATTTTGCAGAAACCTCAACAGAAAACACGTATCTTGCTCTTCCATTGAAGGTGAGAAAACTTGCAGGGGTTAATAAGTTTTTGACAGGTTGACTTGATGCATAGAGAAATCACATTTTGTCAAGAATGAGTAATTTAATGAGATTTCTTCACACTTCTGCCTGCATAACAGATGGTATATTTCCCCCCCCCCCAAGCATCCCGTCCTCTTGAGTGCTCTTTGAAGGACCCAGTGGGCTCTTACTTTGCTGTCTTGTGCTTTTTCTTCCTCTTGAAAGTGACCCTTTGGTGAAACCTACTAATATCCGAGATGATTTGCATGCCAAGCTATGGGGGTTCCGGCTTCACTGCTGCAATAAACCATCATGCTGAAAGGATGGACCTCATTCCTCTGCCATAGGAGTATATCTGTACAAACTGTGGAAGCAGCAAGAAACCTGGAAGGAGAGCTTTGCGGGAAGGGTGGGCAACAGAGATATTGGGAAGATAATTATACAAAAAGAAATGTTGCCCCCAAGATGTTCCTTTTCTTGAGCTTTGTTGTTTATTTGCACTCTCTCCTTCCTTGCCATCTCAGCCTTTGCCAGAAGTGCTGAGTAAGAGGCACTTAAGAAACATTCAAAAGAATGAATGGTACAGTAATTTCCCTTTTCTTCACTCAACCTCTGCATTATATCTTGCATTCATCCTCACTGAAGTCAAATGCACTTCCAAGTCAATATGCAATGGATCCAACTATAAGTTTGAACATGAAAGGAAAAGAAGGTCTAAGGGTCGGGGATCTACCATACTGAAGTACCGTGCCTCCAAATCTCTTCCTTCTTGGTACATCATAAGGCCCCTGGGATCGCTGTTCTGTGTTGAATTGCCAACTAATCTTATTTATTACATTTGAAACCCATTTTAACATTTTATTTTAAAGATTTATAGCTGCATAGCAATCTTATGACTCCCTGGAGCTTTCTGCCTGGAGCTGATGCTTCCATTCATCCCAAGGGAGTTAAAAATGAGCTTTGCTTTATTTTATTTTTTGAAACTTTCCAGACTGATTAGTGGTATTTCGGCTAGGTTTTTAAAAATCGGCCTCTCAGAATGTAGCACTATGGATATGTCTGGATTTAAAAGGGCTTTCTCTCATGTTGCAGTCTAAGTGAATCTGGTTTGGTCAGGCTTTCATTTCTTTGTAGTACCCTAGAACGGTGATGGCAAACCTTGGCACTCCAGGTGCTCTTGGACTTCAATTCCCAGAAGCCCAAATCAGCATCCCTGCTGATCAGGGCTTCTGGGAATTGAAGTTCAAGAACAGCTGGAGTGCCAAGGTTCACCATCACTGCCTTACATCTTGCAGCCTCACCAGGGCCAGATTTACATGAAAAGAGGCCCTAGGCTATTCCACTTATGTGGCCCTTTCACCTCCCATTTTTAAGTTTGTAAATTACATGGGAGATAATAAAATACATAATTACTGTGATATATATCAATATATAGGCCCCTCTTGATCTTGAGGCCCTAGGCTGGAGCCTAGTTAGCCCATAGGAAAATCTGGCCCTGAGCCTCAATACATAATATGTGTATGTAGAAAAAAATGGAGTTCAGTCCCTGTTACATTCTTCTAAAGCAAGGGTGTGCATTGTTGAAAAGTCCTTGAGCTGGTTTTCTGTCCCCAGAACCTAAAGGGGCCACACTATCCCTGAAAAGAACCAAGAATAAAAACCAAAGCTACAAGATGCAGGAAATTCACTTTCAATTTCTTTTAGGGCAGGGGTGCCCAAACTTTTCAGGCTGAGGGTGTGTCACATGGTGGAGCATGTTGGTCACATGGCTCATCCAAACTGGAAGTGGAAGTAAAATGCCCATGCTCGTGCGCATAATGCTCCCATGCATGTGCGTAACACTGCCACAAATAACCCATAGCTGTCACAAATAAGTTTACAACAGCCAGTGGGTCATTAACAGCAGCATTATGCACAGGCACAGGCACATTATGTGCACATGCATGGACATTGTACTTCCACATCCAGGACCAGCGAGGGTGGTGTGGGCTGAATTAAGTGGCACCATGGGCCAGATACGGACTGTGGGCCATAATTTGGGCTCCTCTGGTTTAGGGTATGGTGTTTTGAGCTCCATCAGTCATGGAAGTGTAAGAGATGGTATATTATTTTTAGTCCCTCCCCATGGGAGTATATTTGGGAGCTTAATTAGATTAATGTTCATTTACATAGGTCTATATCTTCACTTGGAATACAGCAATAGTGTTGGCAAGCATCTTATTGCTTGTGCAGCTAGAGTAGACCTAATGGCTGGACTCCTGTCAGTCTTCACATAACATGAAGTTAGGCCTGTGTAAATTTCCTGCATGTTATGCCCATATAGTGAGGATGAGTCAATTTTATTGCGCAATCAGTTGTGTAGTTACCATCATGACCGATTGTATGCAGCACCCGAGGAAATGCTTTGTGAATAGAACTTACACATTGGTGTGATTAGAACTAGTGTTTATATAATGTCAAGTTAATCAAACGTAGCTCTCGATATGATTTCAGCCACTGAATCCATAGTTAAATAAGTCAGAAGTTCCATAAAACCCATTGAGTCAATTGATTTACTCTAGCGGAGACTAGCAATAGGTTGCTGACCACATTCTCCCCTTGAAACCTTCTTAGTTATTCTGAACCAGGACTGTGATGGATAGAAAGCTGCTCTGTTCTCCAGGAAAACAAGGGCTAGCCGTATCCCAAACAGCTAATAAGCCCAGTTCACAGTCAGCATTTCTTCTTTGTTTTCTTTCATTAAACGCACACACACATACACACATCAATTCTGTGAGCTGCACTGATTAGCATGGGGAGGTCAGTTTTTCAGTGATGGGCTTGGCAGCTCATTCTTTTTCTCTGTTTGACCGAACAAGCTTATCTTAGAGCAGAAAATAATGAAGATTTGTGAGACTGAATTGACAGAGACCTTTAAATGTCAATAAAGCAATTCTTATATGGCATACAAACAGCTTTATGGGGAGCAAACATAAAGGCTCTGGTGCTGGACATAAAATTGCTACCAGAAAGGAGGGAGAAAAAAAAAACAACACAATCCAGTTCCAAGCAGGGCTAACAAGAGTGTCTGAGGGACGGGAGGTTTGCTGTCTTGTCCATAAAATGAGTTAAGATGGGGCTTTGGAGTCTACCCATGCATCTCATTTCCTCTGGGAGTGACTTCAGCAGAAGTCTTCTTGTAGCCTTCCATAGGACCACAGGGGAGGGGGAGAAGGAAGGATATCAGGATTCCAGCCACCTTTGGGTGTTAAAAATAAGGTTTATGGGATGATTCAGGTGAGGACATCCATCCATGCTGTAGTTCCTGGTGCTCAACCCCCAATAGAGTTCTTACCTCAAAGGGAGAGAGACTTGCTAGAAAGACGGTGTAGACACCTGGAAGGAGAACAGAAGGGGAGATTCTTCTATTCTTCCTTTTTTTAAAATCTCACTGGGTAACAAAGTTCCAGGAATTATAAAACAAAAGGTTGCCCTTGTTTGAAAGCCTATCATATCTGACTATAGGGTTCAGTGCTCATCTCTGTTTATAGCCAAAGAGCCTGTGCTGTCTGTGTCTGCAGACGTTTCTTTGGACATGTGGCAGGCATGACTAGACACGGAATGCTGTTTACCTTCCCACCAAAGTGATATCTACTGTATGTATCTAATTGCAATTTCTTGCGTTCGAACTGCTAGGATGGCATGGGGTTCGGACAGACAACGGGTGCTCACTCTTACCCTTTCCAAGGCTGTTCCATCAGTCTGGAAATAAAATTTCATTAAGCATTTCTTCTCCTCCACAAATCGATCTAGTTTGTGGTCTGCAAGGCTGTTAATGAAAGCATATCCTTCTGTTTCAGGAAAACACAATATTCAGATTCTTTCTTTTCCTTTTCGAATGAGACAAATTATTGATCACAGCAGGAAAAAGTGTATCTTTGAAAAAATGGTCACAGATATGCCGTAGTCAAAGGGAAGGAAAAACATAAAAATGCATGTGTTGAGGAAATTGTATGCCAATTGTATACACAAGAAAAAAAAATACAATCTTAGAATCCTTAGCAATACAAGGATTGGAGAAACATTGGATGAACTCCTGAATAGTAATACTGGTGGATATGAAACGGTATATTTTATGGTGGCAAATTCCCACTAAATAATAAGTTTCCTCTTAGATTGCTGGCTCTGTGCCAAACTATCCAACTGGCAGAGATTCATTCATTAGTGGCAATTTGCATATGAAGCGGGGATTCATTAATTAGTGGCAATTTGCCATAGTGCTCCTACAAGTGCATTATGTAGAACAGAATTGTGACCACTGATACGATTGGGAGAAAGACAATGCAATTAATGAAGTTTTCACATCCTTAATCTGCAATGGAGGCAGACTTTAAGAGGCTACAGGAAGAAAGGGCAAAGTACAGTCTCTAGATGTTGTTGGATTGCAGTTGTAGTAGTTTAAACTAGCATAGCCAATAGTGGACAAAATACTCCATCCCTTGAGGTCCAGAAATGAGGAAAGGGTTCCACCTACTCCTCCACAGTTCTGCAACCTCTGCTTCTTTTTGCTAGTTCACTTTCTGGTGTCAGACAATTTCCTTCCAGTCTTTGCCCTTCTAGGTGTCAATGTGTCTGCTGTGTATTGGCCACTGGCTATCAATACTCATTTAGCACTCATGTTGAGGAGATGTGGGCATGAAGCAACATCACCAACTACAAAGACAAACTGAAGTGTAGGGGAAAAGATTATCTCCCTCACCCTGCTGTGAGATGTTAGATAGGTGTGCTAAAAGAGTGAAAATCTCTTTTGAAGTGGGTGAAGATTTTTTGCTACTTGGGGGTGGAATGAGCACCCCACTGTTCTTCTTCCTTTCCTCTGTCCATTTCCTAACCCTATTGACTCTCAACTCCCACTGCCTTATCTGGTCCCTATGCACACAAAGAAGCACATCTTGGTACTTATAAAGATACACCAGCACATATTAATTTGCCACCTAGGTACAAATGAACTTTCTTCACCTCTACTTCTTTCTTTATTTGTGTCAGATGCACCACCAGCATATAATAACATAAAAAGCTAAAATTAACACATCTAAAAACAAAATAGAACTTAAAGGGGCTAGATGACATCTGCCCAATATCGGGCCACATTAACAGCATTTCTTCTTGCCAACATAAGGTCCTCCTCAGTGCATGTTGAGGGGCATTGTGTGCATCTGAAACAAGCAGATAGGTGGCTAGCAGGTTGTTTTTAATGTATGTATGGAAGAAAGCAGCTCATGCCATCTGGGCCTAACCATGTTTCTTCCCTTCCACACATTGCCCTTGGCACTTGCTTCCTGGCCTGTCTGCCTTGTGTTTTCCTGCTGCCCATGCTAAATATGCATTTTACCCCTGCGGGGAGGCCCATGATAAACAAGAATGAGAAGGGATTCTGCTAACAGATAGAAGCAGTGTGGCTGTGCCAGGGGCAGTGAGGATGGAGTGCAGTTTGCCACCCTTGATGTGCCACTGCATGAGTCAGCCACTTCACTGAGCCTACTATAGCCTTGGGCTTGACCTCTGCAGATACTCAACGACACACATAGAAGCCCTGCAGCCTTATGTTATCAGCAAAGCAAAAAAAAGCTGCTGGACTGGCATCTTTTCTCCCAGTAGACTGAAACACAATTAAATTGAATGCAGCAATGTCTGGAAATTATCATATTTGTGAAATCCTCATTAATCTTTTCCTTTCTCTGTGTTTTATTGCTATTCCTTTTGTCTCCTCATTCAATCTTCCTCCACTGTCATCACTTTCATGCTCCCTAAAGGCATTTTAGACCTTGTGGAGCTTTCATCAGCCCCATTTGATGCTCCTGCGTATCTCCTTGCAAAAATACTCTTGTAGAATATCAGGTGACAGTAAGATGAGGCTGATCTTATGTCATGTTGAAGCCATAACTCTAAGGCAAGGGTTCTCAACATTTTTGCACCATGGGCTGGACCACACCCCATCGGACAGCTGAGTGGGACGGACACATGGTTCCCCTGCCATAAGTGCTACTGTAAAACACATCAGCGGCCTTTGTAAATGTGTTTACAACAGCCACAGGTGCATTTACAGCCTGGCCAGATCTACACTCACTGTGTCAACAGTGCTATATAAACATCTCATCCTCTGCCACCCCCTTCTCCTTTTGCCTTCAATTTTTCTCAGTATCAGGGCCTTCTCCAGTAAGTCCTCTCTTCTCATTTGGTGGGCAAAGTATTTGAGCTTCAACTTCAGTATTTGTCCTTCCAAAGAGCAGTCCAGGTTGCTTTCCTGAATGAATGACTGATTTGACCTCCTTGCAGTCCGGGTGACTCTCAAAAGTCTTCTCCTGCACCAAAGTTCAAAGGTGTCTAGTCTTGTGTGCTCAGCCTTCCTTATGATCCAGCTCTCACAGGCCATTGCTTTAACTATGTGGACTTTTGCTGGCAAGGTGATATCTCTACTTTTTTATTATGCATGCCATAGCTTGCCTCCCAAGAAGTAAGCAACATGTAAATGTTGACTCAACATTTAGCAAATGATTCCCTGGGTCTACTATATCTGAGATTACCAAACAGGGTTTAGGCCATTATCTGTACAGTCTGTGAGGGAAGGATGCTTGTTTAGGATTAGAAATTATGCAGAAACTGGCTGTCATTAACCTTAGCCATCACCACCAACATTTATGGTTGATGCGAGCAGGCCAGATGATCTGTTGCAGTTCTGACATGGTAGATGTTTCCTTAATGCTTCCATCTTAAGTTTAAAACATTTCATAACTGTCCTATAGGTTAAATTGTTTTTATGGGGGCCTTTTTATTAGGTGGGTGTATTGTGAGCTGTTTTGTGGAGGCTGCTTGCCTAGGAAAGTGGGCAATAAACACTTAAATAAATGTTCATAAATAAGGGAGAAGAGGAATCAGGGGAGCATGGCTAGCTCCAGGCAACCGTTGCCAAGGAGATGAGAGTGTTGGGGAGAGAGGCAGCAAAACTGAAGGATGCTGGTCAGTGGGATGGGGGGGAGAAGTGAGAGGTGAAATTGTTGAGGAGAAAGGTGTTTCTGGGATTGAATGGATGGCAGAGACATATCGAGGAGGGGTACTGTGGTCAAAGTTTGGGAATGGGCAGCAGGATTTAGAAGGGAGGTAACAGCAGTGAGGAGTAAGGGATCTGACAATCTATAGTATATGGGGTCAGTGTGGGAGCGTCACTTCAAAATAGCACCCAGGCAAGGTCATGGCATGGAAGGGGGTTTAATCTGTTTGTGACATTTCTGTCCCAATGTTCCTTTGGTGACCTCAAGGAATATGTAAGTCTCTTTCTCTTTACTTACTTCTGAACGCAAACGAATAAGTAGGCTAGGGTTAGAGAGATTGCAAAGATTGAACTGGTCTAATGTTTCCTGGATAATTTGCTATGTCTGGATGGAATGTTAAAGCCCTGTCTTCCAAGCCTAACACACTCTCTATGCTACAGAAGAATGAAGAGTCAATAGATTGTATAAGAAGAGGCAAGGGATTGTGGGAAGTATTCTATCTTGAAGGGAGGCATTATTATTATATCGTATCGTATCTTATCATAGTGTTCAACTTGTAGAGTGTTTGCATTTGTAACATATAATCCAGAATATGTATTCAGATTATGGTTTTTCAATGAAATTTTAGGTTTTAGCCAAAGAGTGCAAAGAACTGTACACCTACTTGAGGAGATTTATTCTAGAACCATGGTTCTCAGTCTTTGACCTTTCAGATGTTTTGAACTTGACTCTGAGGAACCCCATCCAGCATGGTCATGGAATCAGGAAGCTATAGTCCAATATACTTAGGATAGGAGTAGGGGTAGGGATTGAAAGTTCTAGTACTAAAACAGGCATTAAGTTGAGGCCCAAAAGGAGCTGCTATTTCACAGTGGAATCTAAAACATGTTCCATTGTAGCAGGGATAAAGCATAACATGTCCATCATACATTAGGGTCCATCTCTTCCAGCCTATGAGGCCAGTATGTTCACAGTACATTCCAGAACCCCTGGTATGTAATCTAAAGGGTCTCCCATGTATGGAAATCTCCATGTTGGATGAGGCTAAGACCAAGGCATAAATTCTCCTCTGACTCTGTAATTCTTAGAATAATTTTATGGAATTATTCCCTTTCTCTCTTTTAATGGAGTGTCATCTGCAACATTTTATTCCCTCTTTCTTCCTCTTCTACCAGAGGTTCAGTGACATTGTGGCTTTACTGATTTTGGATGCAACAATTCTAAATACTGATGGGTTCAGTCCAAACCAGTTACCAAGCCATTTAATAAGGTCTTTTCTTTTTTTAAAAAAATTACATGGCAGGAAAAAAAACCTTGTGAAGATGGAGGAGGACACATGTAATTTAGATTGGTAACTGTGTTATTCCCAGTAGCAAAATTGTTGTTGTACAGTGTTATGTGACTAAATCTATCTGCTTTTCTGTGTTCATTCATTCACTATTTGTACTTCTTGGTCTGTGACCCTCTTCAGTTTGGAAGCTTCTGACATGCTGTGATATATCCAAATGTCAAATACTGCTCTTGCTATTACTTTCTTGTTTATCTTGTAGAGGCCCACATTAAGATCCAATCCAAATTACATGTGTCCTCCTCCATGGGTTTTTTTCCCCTGCCATGTATTTTTTAAAACAGAAAAAAGCTTATTAAATGGCTTGGTTATCATATGGTTCTGTAGTCACTACAAGCTTACACGTTGTCCTTTGAGGATAAAGTAGTAAGGATACTAAGGAAATCCTAAACTGGATTTCAGGAATAAAATTCCTTGCTGATTTGATTGTCAGGGGGCACCAAGCTTTTTGGGCTGTGGGCAGTCACGTGGGTGAGCGGGCCAGTCACGTGGTTCCTCTCACTTGAAGTGGCAGTAAAACATGAAAGTGCAGGTGCAGAACGCTGCCGTAAATGACCTGCGGCTGTCGTAAACAGGTTTATGACAGCCATGGGTCATTTATGGCAGCGTTCTGCATTTGCATGGGCAAGTTCTGTGCCCTCACATGCACATTTTACTTCCGCTTCCATGAGATGCATGGGCCAGATTAATTGGCACTGTGGACCATAGTTTGGGCACCCATGATCTAAGTCATCATCTTCTATCAAGATTAATAATTCTGCAAAAGCATCCAATCCTGCAGATGAGTTGGAAAGAATCCAAGTTGAGCCTCTTTCATTCCAAGTGTGTGTGTTGATTTGGAGTAGAATTATATGGGGTTCTTAAGTTTAATAGGTGAAGTCATGCATCAAGTGTTCTGGTTCCTTCCTTAACCCTGCTCACATTCCTCTATATCTTGTGTGACATTATAAGGCTGTTGGGATTTGCTTGGTCCTATCACTAGATGGTAATTTGGCTCAAGATCAATGTCCTTTACTAAGATCTATCTGCTTTCCTTCCTTCTGAAAATTAGACTTAACAACTTGCTCTTGCTCCAAGGTTCTGAAATATGCATTTAATTTAGGCTTAATGAGCAAATTATTGTGTAGTAAACATTTCAGCTGACTTACCAGATAGATCCAGGGGTGCATGGGAAGGAAAGCTGCAGGTTGCAGTTAAAGCAAGTTGTGTGGGGCATGAGAGTCCTTCTTGGAAGATGACAGTAAGCCATGAAAAGTGTCAAAGAGTAGCAAGGACAGTCTATGGCTTGGGTACATGGACAGGAACATGGTGACAGCAATTGTCCCCAAATCGGCCCTGGAAACATCTACAAATGCAGATAGTACTGACTCTTCAGCTATAAACAGAGATGAGTACTGAACCCTCGAGTTGGATACAACTGGCTTTTGAGCAAGGGTGACGTTTACCTTTATGTATCATTTACTTCACTATTTGGGTTAATAAATCATTGACATACAAGACCCATTGTCCGCTGGTTCCATGATGCAGAGGGACTCTTGGAGTTGCCCAAGGTGGGTGTCCATGGTTATTTATCTCCTCCCCCACCCAACTCTTACTCTCTCTCTCTGTGTGTGTGTGTGTGTGTTTCTGTGCTTTTCAGTGACATGTTGCTAAGCATACCTATGTGTAAGTCTCCTATACTATTGCTTTTAGATTTGGGATCTCCCAATCTCTCTTAACAGTCCAGAAAGTAATTGTTTAAGATATGGTACAGGTGTTAAAAATGTGTGAGATCTTCCAGTTCTTCTGCACAGGGAAGTCTTTGACCAACCAAGGAACCGCAGAATGTCAAGATAACAGAAGTGGTCTCTTTTTGCTGTAGCAGAAGGAGTGAGTTCAAAGCGACTCTGAAAATAAACTCTAATCGTTTTTCCTCCTTGCATTTATGCAATTAGTGGGTTCGTTTGACTGGCATTATGATGATAAATGGCAAACTCATTGCATCATTACATCAGGCACTAATGCATAGTAGGAAGAATTTCTACTCATTAAAGAGAAAGCAGACTTGGGCCAGTGTGATCTGTGCAGTTTGTAGGTAGCTACTTTGCTTTATTAGAAGAAAGAGGCTCTTCCTGAAAGGATGTTGACTGCCTATTCACATTGCCGTATGCATAGAACTCCTACTGACGCACAAGTCTCTCAAAATTTCTACAGGGGCAGTCTCTGTGGGGCAGACATCTTTTCTAACCAGTAGCCCTCTGGATGATTTGGATGGATGCCTGGCTGAATAGCAAGAATTGCCAAAAATCAAGAATACTAGGAGTTACATTTTAAAGTAACGGAGTGTGTGTGTGCCAGACTGGGGAAGGCAAGGGTTCCTAAAAGACCCTCCCCCTCAAAACACTGGCCTATAAACTTAGAGACTGCAGTGGCTCAAATGGTTAAGACACTGACTTGGAAGGTGACAGGTCAGCAGATCAAGACCCGAGTGCTGCACGATGCAGTGAGCTCCATCTCTGTCCCAGCTCCTAGCAGTTTGAAAGCAAGAAATTGCAAGTAGATAAATAGGGACCACTTTAGTTGGAAGGTAAACAGCTTCCATGCACTCCAGTGTCTAAGCTTGCCTGCCACATGTCCACAGAAACATCTGCAGATGCAGACAGCTCCGGCTCTTCAAATATAAACAGAGATGAGCACTGAACTCTAGAGTTGGATACGTCTGACTCTCAAGCAAGGGTGACCTTTACCTTTAAACTTAGAGAGTCTATCTCAATTTTGTTGTGTTTCTCTGAATCCCATCTGCATTTTTCTGTCTTTTTTGAATTGTGAGATTTTTGCTCATTTTATACTTTATTCATAAAATGTGTTAAAATTTGTGCATTTTGCCTAGGTTACACAAGTGTTCCTTCCAGTTAACACATCACTTTTTCAAGTGCTCACCTATTTTTTAACAATGTATTCACATTATCACACATTTTCAAGCACATTTCTTATTTGGTCCGCATTTTAGTTTTCAAGTGTCCTACCAACCTTCCAAATTAACACAATTCATTGGATTTGTGGAATCCAACCATTTTCCTTCCATCCCTAGTCATGAAAGAGTATTCAACAGGGAAATGGCAATGTTAGTCTGTCTCAGGATGTTGATGACATTGAAGGAAATAAAAGAGGGGAGAAAGGGAGTGCGACAAAACTTTGCAGTCCTTTGGAGACTATTGGATGTTTTTCAGTGGGAACTTTTGTTGGTCAAAATGCACTTCCTCAAAGGCTAGGAGTGCTTATACCAAGGTTGGTCCACCTTGTGCTCCAGATGTTCTTGGACTTCAATTCCCAGAATTCCTGATCAGCAGGTGTGCTGACTTGGGCTTCTGGAAAATGAAGTCCAAGAACACTTGGGGCCCAAACGTTGGCCATCCCTGGCTTATGCACATCAGTACATATCAATGTATAGACACTGTCAGCAAAATCTGGACAACTTTTATAAGAGGCTCTTCCATGAAACTCTGCAAGATGGAGGAATCCCATAGTAATCTATCTACATTTCCCCCTCCTTTTTTTTTCAAGCTTAAAGATGTGTAGCAATTTGAGTTCACAGGGGTCAGTATTGTACGTAGTGACTACCAGAGAAAAGTCTAAATGTTCGCTTATGCTCTCCATCTCCTAAAACTTCTATTTCCTTTTTATAGGGTGCTGTCATTTTATTATCCACCTCCAAGTTTGACATTATCTCTTTGACCTCTTGGGAAGGGAAGTGCCTTTATTTTAAATGTGTGTGTACAGCCCCTCCCCCATCCCAACCCATACATACACGTGGGACTCCTGGCAATACAAACAGACCTATGCAGTTTATCTTTATAAACAGCTTTCCTTATGTAAGCCAAAGTGGCTGCTATTTCAGTGATCGGCAGATTGCTAATTTAGCTCTATTTAGATGGGATTTAGCACCAGAGACTCATTAACTGTATCTAGAGAAATAGATCGTATGTGAATTGGTGGATGCCTTGCTGCTGCTGCTGATTAGAAAATACAAAACATAGTTAATAACAAAGAAAACCATAAACCCCTTGACTGGTATTATATAACATATACTGTACTTGGGTTATTGGCTGAAACTTGTATCAGTTAAACATTGGTGTAGTATGTATACCAGGGGTCCACAACCTTTTTGCGCTGTGGGCCAGACCACACCCCAAGACAGTAGAATGAGCCAGTCATGTGGTTCCTCCTGCTGTAAATGCTGTCAATAAAATGCATCTGCAGCTGTCAAGAAATTTGTTTATTAGCAGATGCAAGTGCATTTATGGCATTTGAGGCAATTATGGGCACGTTTATGCATGTGTAGGTGTGTTTTATGGCTGTCATAAATGCATCCACTTCTGGTAGTGGCAAGGGTGGCAGTGGGCCACATTAAATGTTGCCATGGGCTGGGTCCATAGGTTGGCCACTCCGATTTATACTGTTTGTTTCTGAAGCTCTGGTGGTGTTATTTCAGATATTTACTGATATTTATAATATTTTATGAAATTATATGCCATTTCCTCCAGTGTCCTAATAACTATTGGTACTACTGCCAATGGAGTAGAGTTTTGAGAGTCCCCTGGACAGCGAGGAGAACAAATAGGTCAATCTTAGAAGAAATCAACCCTGACTGCTCCTTAGAAGGTCAACTAATAAAGATGAAGCTAAAGTACTTTGGACATCAAATGAGAAGAGAGGATTCACTTGAGAAAGCCTTGATGCTTGGAAGGGTCAAGGGCAAAAGAAGAAGGGGACGGCCCAAGATGAGATGGCTAGATGGTATTGTGGAGACAATGGGCACAGAGCTGAGCGAGTTGAGGGGGATGGTGGAGGACAGGAGTGCCTGGCGGACAGTGGTCCATGGGGTCCCAAAGGGTCGGAATCGACTGTGCGACTGAACAACAACAAACTACTGAAATATATTTAATCCACAAGCAATTTTTTGTTCATATTTCCATTTTTTTGTCTTTAGCTCTGGTGGAACAGTGGTTAAGCTGCTGCACTGCAGCCAAAAGGTTGTGAGTTTAATCCTGACCAACATTCCATCCTTCTGAGGTCAGTGAAATGAGGAACTGGCATGTTGGGGGCAAAATGCTAATTAACTTGTGAGCCACCCAGAGTGCACTAAGTGCAACGAGGTGGTATATAAATGTGATTTTTTTGCTTTGCCTCTGGCATTTTTTGGAATTGCAATATCACCTATCCAGACATTTCTTCCTTCTATTACTGTTATGTCTGATATCACTGCATCACAAAAAAAGAAATATTGTCTGCTACTTGGCCTAATCCATGTGTCCTATACTAAATCAAGTGCACTGAATCCAAATCTGAAGCCCAATTCTGCCTAGGATGCCAGGATCTTAAGTTAGTTAACCCAATTACCAACCATTTGAACAGCCACAATTCACCTATAACTTAAAATCTGTATGTGATAGGCAAATTCTGAGTTCAGATTTGGAGTCAGCACACTCGATATCATGTAAATCATATGTGTTATTCCCAGTAGCAAAATCGTTGTTGTGCAGTGTATATTATACTCAAGGTGTATAATATCAAGTTTGCATCCAAAAATCCCACAAGATCTTGACTAGCTCGTTTTTTGATACCTTCTCTATCCGATGTTCCAACAAATGTTTGGATGCTGCCAGTTTTTTTTATACATATAGTGCCTAGTGTAAAAAGGCTTTAACTCAATAGAGGAGCATACTGTTGCTACAGTACTTAGAAGAACATTAATGGAGAGAGAAAGGGGTGGCATCTGCCAGTAAACACCTTATGGCAGCTTCTGCTCTTGGAACTTTGTGCAAATTGATTTCTCTTCCTCTGTTGACTCCTGCAGATTGTCATACAGGTGACTATAATAATTCCCCCCATAGGAAACTGATTTCTGTGGGTGCAGATCTCAGCAGATTTCACTGTATTTTCCTTGTTATGTATTCAGTCCCCGATATTCAAAGGCAATTCAATCAACTTTCATTGTTTGTAGTAGCTAAGGTTTATTTTGGAGCTGATAAGGAGTCGTGCAGAAAGTGGTGTGAATTCCTGTAACATTTTTTTCCCAGGGAGAAATTGGCAGAAGACATTTCACTGCTTTGAAAGATCAGAAGGGAGAGAGAGTTAAAATGGAAGGGCCAAGAAACATTTAGATTCACATCTGTTTCATGGTTTTTGACATTTTGCAAAATGTCTTTACAGCTGTTATTATTATTATTATTGCAGATTTAATGACTGTTCCCTTTAACAAGCAAAACGTACCACACACAACAAACACAGAAGGGCTAAATGTTTAAAAATGAGGCCATTGACCCAACTGTTTCAGTATCAGGCAGCAAAGCCATTTATTGCAATTTTTTGTGCAAATTGTATGAACGGTCCCGTTTGCATAGAATGTTGAGCTGATGTCACCAGGGGGAAAAAATCTGGTTGTCTCTTAATTTGAGGAGGGGAAAAAGCAGTTCCTCACCCATGCTTGTGAGGATGAGCCCCTAGTACAGGTACAATTCTCGGTAACATATTGGCCTTAGTAATTGTCAGGAAAAAGACCTATTTCCTAATGTCTCCCAAAGTTTGAAATTGCTATTTTTTAGCTAGGCCTCATTATTGGCTTCATAGAAATCCTTTGTCTTCTCTCTGTCCCATGAACTCATGTCACGAGATGGTTGTTTTCAGCGTCAGTGTACCCGTGTTATCTCTCTAAGCTAGCTGAGATCCATGTTATGTCTAAATGCCATAACACTCTCTGTGCACATGTGTAAACAATATATTGTTTTGAGAAAGTTTTCTGTTACCTGATTGGCTAAGAGTAACCCACCTGATTGCAGATTCTCCATTTTGCAGAGAAGTGAGTTAGTTCGTTTCTGTTTCCCAGTGGCTTAAGACCCTGGACTGTTTGCTGGTATGGGATTACTCTTTTTTTTTTTTTTTTTACTATGATTACCTAAAAGATCCTGGACTGTTTTTATTGGACGGAACTCATGGTTATGACCCTCTAATCTGCGTTTTTCTATGGACTTTACTCTCGATGAACCTGAAGAATGAAACAGCTGTTTCTCTTTGAAGATTGTTGTTTTTCTTATCACACACACACACACAAAGCAACCTATGCTACGTTACCAGAAGCCTCCTTTGTTTTGCTCTATGTTCAAAGGCCTTACTGCCTGAGTAAGTGTTCCTTTTAATCTCCTCGGTTCTCCCAGAAGTGGTGAGGCAAGGGTTAAGTTCCAGTGACGAGCAATAGGCTCAGGAACTGATAAGGAGGTGCCCTTGTGAATTGGGACAATCGATGGCGTGATAGTAATTGAACAGTCATGATCATATAATGAGACCATAAAAAGGGAGTTTCTCTATGTCTGTTTGTTTATCTAATCCAGGGGTGCCCAAACTATGGTCCATGGGCTGGATCTGGCACCCAATGTCTGTTCATCTGGCCCACGCTGTCCTCGCTGCTCCCAGAAGCAGAAGTAAAATGTGCCTACGCAGAACGCTGCTGTAAATGCACCTGTGGTTGTCGTAAATGCATTTACAACAGCTGCGGGTACATTTATGGCAGTGTTCTGTGCATGCGCGGCATGCTTTACTTCTGCTCCTGATGGGAGGAACCACCTGACTGGCCCACTGAACCACATGACCGGCCCATGGCCTGAAAAGTTTGGGCACCCCTGATCTAATCTATCCATCTATCTATGTAAAATTAATTAATTGTATGTCAGTTCTGATTTATAGTGATCCTTTTCATGGTTTTCTGAGTAGAGAATAAATGAATGTAGTTTACTGTTCCCTTCTGTAGACTGACTTATGGCGTTTCAGTCTCCATAGGATGGCTCTTTCCCTGGGAGTCACAGAGGGGGATTGAACTCTCAACTTCTGGGTCCCCAGACAGATCCCTAAACCACTCAGCTATCCAGCCAGCTATTTGCAATGCATTAAACTAAAAAAATACAGCTCAGGAGAAGCAGCGGCTGACTGCTCCCAAGAGAGTAGCTGTTAAAGCCCTGTGGCTCATCACTGACACCTCTGCTGTCTTTCCCTCTCTGTAGGTTCAATCCGCTTCTGAATGCAAAGAGACAGGAAGGGCCTGAGGATAAGTGTAGCAAAGGCCGGGACCAGGTTCACAGATTGTTGTGAGCATGAAGATGCATTCATATGAGTTTGGAATATAATACCTGACACAAGATGTATCACTACTGCCACACTCACATCCCAGATAAGGACATAGCAGTAACAGATGGAGTAACAAGACACTTATCTTGTTAGTTGATGGATTTATCTTCCTTTCTGCTTCCTCCTCCTCCAGGTCCCAGTATTTCCCTACATATTCCATAGCATTTAGCAAGCTTTGCTTCCTACCGAGGTAGCATATGGCGACAGGATTGATTTCTTTCTCTTTCTGATCCCTTCCCCCACTCCACTCATTTCCTTAATTCAATAAGAGCCAGAGAGTCAGATAAACAGCTTGTGGTGCTGACAAGATTATGGAACCGTCCAGAAAAATGTAAGTCTGCCTTTAAAGAAAAGTGTGTCAGTTTCTACTCCCTTCCCCCTGACAACCGTCAATCAATTTACAGGAACAAGGTTGCCCATGTACTGGCTTGGTTTATGGGGAAATTTGTCAATCAGTTTCAGTCAATAAGTCTTCTCTTTCAAATGAAGTTCTGGTTCCAGAACGTATGAGCACAATGAGTCGCTCTAGTTGCTGTTCAGTTTGAGTTCCATTAAATGTAGCCAGCAGGTATGGAAATATGTAAGTTGTATTTCAACAACATCTAGAGAGACACATCTTCATTTGCACGGCGTGCAAATGCTGAAAGAAAAATGAAGCACATTAGGAAAGCAGAAATAGGGCAGCGGCTTAATATATAAGATCCACTTGGGATTTAGAGGAATGGACATGCTTCATTATAGGTGTGCAGTCTTTTTGATGGACTACTAGACACCCATTGTGGGCTTGTTCATGTCAATACACACCCTTCTCTTAGCTCCTCACAAAGAGCAAGCTTTTTTCTTCCAATCTATAACTATATTTTTCAGAGGTTCCCAAACTAGAGTTCATTGTATGACTTTCAGTGTGGCAAAAGAGAATGGTCTGATGGCTCATCTTCTGGAAGCTCCATCGGTTGAGGTCTGTTTTGTGGCTATAAGGAACCTTAGAAACGGAAGAGAAATGAAAAGGACAGATTTTCACATCCCAATGAAATTTTTAACACAATTGACTCCTCATTAGGGACAGATTAGCCTGCCCAAAGACTTTTGGGCTTTTAGAAGTGACAAAATGGGAGTGCATGGTATGGTTCTTGCTATGGTAATGACGATTGGCTGAATGCTACCAGTGACTTTGCCAAATCTAGCGGGATTTTCTGAGATTTTTAAAAAAAGAAAGTGGGTGATAGCAAGAAAAGAACACTGTTGCAATGTGTAATAACGGCTGGAATTTATCATCTCCTGTACGCTGCACATATTTGCATGGCATGGCAACAGCCGAGGACCATTGCCTCTGTCTTGTTGCAACACTTGGACTGCAATGGTAGGAAATAGCTACAATTTGTTATTTTCAGAAGAAAAACTAGCTTTGGATAAACCACTTATGGTATGATTGTAACTGCAATGACAGAACAGGTACAGCTGCAGAAAGTGATGTCTTTGCTAGTCTGCCCACAGAAGCCGATAAAGAAGACATATATGAAAACTGATGGTTAAACGCACAGCTTGCAATGTTTGAGGCTTTTGTGGATATTCATAGAGAGAGTTCTTGCTTCAGATGACTGAAATAGCTTATGTACACACACACACCCTGCTGACTTAGATTCAGAGATGTTGTAGAATATATACTCACATTCCAGCTGTTCAGAAATGGGTTTCCCCCCAACAGAACAAGACATCTATCAGCATGCTAAGCCTAGAGACAGATGGCTTGTTGGGAAGAGTAGGAGGAAAAGGAGGAAAGTACATTATTAAAATGATGTTGGCCACTAGGTTGAATGGTAAATGGAGTGTGTGAATGCATACATGTAAAAGAGAAGGAATGGGGATACAACTGGAAAACAAAATATCTCTCCCCCCCCCCCATTTCATTAAGGAGAGGTAACAAATGTCTGGAGTAGCATTCTGGACTAGCATTCATTAGGTCGAGATAACAATTTCTGGACTAGCATTCCCCCTAAACCTTCAGTGATGAAGCCTTCCATGAAACCTGTTTAAGGACCTAGATCAGGGTGTTCAACTGTGGGTCTCTGGATGCTGTTGGACTGCAACTCTCAAAATTTCTTACTGGTGGAATTCACTGACTTCTGGTGATAGGAGTCAGAGTCCAACAATTTATAGTAATAATTACTATTTTCTGTCATGTCAACTCAAACTTACAGCAACCTTTTCCAAAGTTTTCCAGGTGTAGAGTACATAGAATTGCTTTACCATACAATTTTCCTAAGCACACTCTGGGATTGAGTAGTATCCAGTCTCCTCCCTGAAATGTAAGAGTGATACTTGTTCATACCAACAACTTCTGCGTACGCATCATAAACTATCTGCAGAAGGTCGGCAGGTCAGTAGTTCGAGATCCAAGTGCTGTGCAACATAGCTCTCGTCATCTCTCCCAACTGCTGCCAACCTAGGAGTTCTAAAATTTTAAAAAATTGGCCCTGTTTTAATGGGAAATGAAACAATGTTCCATTTGCTCTGGTGTCTAATCATGCCTGCCACATAACCAAGGCAATGTATACAGATGCAGACAGGGTTTACTCTTTGGCTGTGGTGGCAAACCTATGGCACTCTGTGGGCATGTGTGCTGTCACCCCAGCAAGAGTTCACCCTGCCCCTCTGCCCAGTAGTCCAATGGGAGCATTTTCTCCCTCTACCCAGCACAGAGTTTGCACCACCCCTCTGCGGCATGGATGGCAGCCTGTTGAGTTTGGGCACTCGGCCTTTAAAAGGTTCACCATCACTGCCCTAGAGTTAGACATGACTGGCTTCAAGCAAGGGAGACCTTTATCTTAATGTGTGTGAAGTTCTCAGAACTTTTAAAAATGATACAGAGATGTGAATTATTATGTTGCTAATCTACAGCTAGAGCATAACTAGCAGAAAATAGGAACCTCTCTCTCCAAGGATTATTCTTCCCTTCAAAGTTGCACATTTTAGCTAGCAAATTGCACATTTCTGTCTCTTTGATCTCTTCCCAAACTTCAAATGGTGGTCTCTGCCCAGGTCTTTAGGGTTTTCTCCTTGGGTGGCAGGTGCTGCCTCCTACATCAGGGGTTCCCAGCCTAAGGCCCGTGGGCCAGATCTGCCCCATGGCACCATTTCATGTGTGTCCCCCTACTCCAAGGGCTTTCAAGAAACAAAATGACCACCCTTTTGAAGCTGTTAGGACAAAATGGCCACTCCCATCATGCAGGCAGAGCAAAATGGCCATCCAGCCCTCAAAGCTGACTGAGAGAGTATGACTCGGAGCCCAGATTGAAAAGGTTGGGAACACCTGTTTTACATACTCTGAATGGCACTTCCTTCAAAAAATTAGGCACTGATAGAACACAACTCCCCATTGTCCAAGTTCTTGTTCTTGTGTAACTAGTTGTGCAAGAAGAATCTTATGGGTTATCACTCTTGTGCTTCTTCTGAAACATTGTAAGCATTAGTGTACCGGCCCATTGCACAAGTGCAGTGACATCACCGACTACCAGTCTGTGAGACTCTCTCTAAATCATTAGTTCTGTGAAAGAAACATTTGCTGACCTAATGAAAGAATAGTGGCAGTTGCTGATTTTGCAGGGATGATAAATCCATTTTTAGTTTTAAGCTTAGACTTTACAAGCAACGTCAAAGAGCTTAACCCGCTTTTGGAATAAATTTCAGCACTTTGGATAGCTCCTGAGTTGCAGAAACTTATTCACCAGTCTTTAGTGCAAACTAATAACTGGCAATAGCTTTTCAAATCTCACATGTTCTTCATCTTGAGAACCAGGAGGGCACAACAGGCTTCATGGGTCATATTCACAATTTTATATGAAATGTGTGCATTTTAAACAGCCAGTGCATGAAACATGTCTGATCTGGGTTCATTTTCTTGCAATCACTGGTGATTGCATCCATAAAAATGATGCAAAATACACAAATGTCTGTTGCATCTCTTTCCAGATTTGCATATACAGTACATGCATCTTGTGTATAGATCATAGCTGAATTTACAGCACACAAGGTCACCTGGATAAATTTTAAGGAATGTCTTTGGTTGAAAAGATTATATATCTTCAAACGAGGGAAAGCCTCATTATTAAGGAAGAGAAGTATTTTTACAAAAGAAAGGCAGAAGTTATATTTGAGTTTGGAAAGATTACAGTCATTTGTTTGTTTAGTGATATAAAGAGAGCTTTAATACATAGTATATGTTTCAGTGTATAGTTATTTGAAAAAAAAGGTATATGATCACAGTTTAAATTTATGCAGCTGTTCTTTTTTTCTCCCAAAGAAGCTTAACAATGTGAAGCTTTGGATCTAACAATATTTTTATTTTGGAGAATTGTTAGTCCTGTTTTCCTTTCTTTGCTGTCACACCACTTTATAGCTTCTAACAAAATATATCTGTTTATTGGCTATTTCTAAGGCAACCATCACTAGGGTGACAACTGTGATTAGTAGCAGTTAATCCTGAAATAAATCACCAGTACTTAATCTGTTGAAGTTTCAAATATTATAATATTGTTATGCCAACTAGCTTTCTAGTATCATTTAATCTCCTGGAAATATACAAATATGGTTTAACCTTTGCTTCACTTCAGAGTGAATGCTAGGTGGCTTACTTTTTAATGCAGGGACTAGGAAAACTACTTTATATTTTGACTTAATGCAAGAGAGCTTATAACATCGGTTGCTCTTTTTCTCCAGTTAAACTTTAATCTGCATTTTTTTTGGTTGAACCATAAATTCTGGAACAAGGGTCAGTCATGTAGTTTTTGACATTCTGACATTAAGCTCATGTGCCCCGATTGATACTTGCATGTGGCACCTTGAAATTTTCTTTGTCTCTCGATACAACCTCAGCTTCCCATAATCATGAATGTGATTAGAAACTTCAGACCCTAGATCTGCAAGCACAAAGTTCTTAAGAATATGTGGATCTTGACCTTATTCACCATCTCATTTTTCTCCTGTTACTTTCATTCCTCATCAGACTGTGAGTCTTGTTTCTCTCGTGGAGAACATTCTACATATTCAATGGACTTTCCCCAGAAAAACATGTATTGAGGATGGGATTTCAATTTTTTTTAATGGCAGTGTCCAGGAATCTGTTGGAATTGCTCCCCCCCCCCAGCCCTTTCAGGTGTTTGATGTAACTTACAGGTGGTACATAAATGAGGAGGGTAATTCCTCAGTTTCTGAGTTTTGAGGCATAAGAATTAGCTGGCTGGAGTTAAGCTCTGTGGTCCTACAAAGCATACAGGTTCTCATAGTCTTCTTGCCCATTATGTTCTGTACTCTCAGGAAATTCAACTGGAAAGGACAACACCTTATAGGCCTCATGAGAAATCTGTACATGAATCAAGAGGCAACAGTTAGGACAGAAAATGGAATGATGGAGTGGTTTGGAATAGGAAAAGGAGTAAGACAAGGCTGCATTTTGTCACCCTGCTTATTCAACTTATACGCAGAACACATAATGCGCAACGCAGGGATGGAGGAATCACAATTTGGGATCAAAATTGCTGGAAGAAACATCAACAATTTGAGATATGCAGATGATACCACCCTAATGGCAGAAAGTGAGGAGGACCTAAAGAAGCTCCTGATTAGGTTGAAAGAAGAAAGTGAAAAAGCTGGCTTGAGACTCAATATCAAGAAAACCAAGATCATGGCAACAGGCCCTATCAGTCCCTGGAAAACAGATGGGGAAGAAGTAGAAGCAGTGACAGATTTTACTTTCTTGGGATCAAAGCTCACTGCAGATGGGGATTGCAGCCATGAAATAAAAAGGCGACTGATTCTTGGGAGGCAAGCGATGAGAAACCTGGGGAACATAGTGAAAAGTAGAGACATCACATTGAAAACAAAAATTCACATAGTCAAAGCAATGGTATTCAATGTGGCAATGTATGGTTGTGAGAGCTGGACCATTAGGAAAGCTGAGCACAGAAGAATAGACGCCTTTGATATGTGGTGTTGGAGGAGAGTTTTGAGAGTCCCATGGACAGCGAGGAGAACAAATAGGTCAATCTTAGAAGAAATCACCCCTGACTGCTCCTTAGAAGGTCAAATAATAAAGATGAAGCTACTTTGGACATCAAATGAGAAGAGAGGATTCACTTGAGAAAGCCTTGATGCTTGGAAGGGTCGAGGGCAAAAGAAGAAGGGGACGGCCCAAGATGAGATGGCTGGATGGTATTGTGGAGGCAGTGGGCACAGAGCTGAGTGAGTTGAGGGGGATGGTGGAGGACAGGAGTGCCTGGCGGACAGTGGTCCATGGGGTCGCAGAGGGTCGGAATCGACTGTGCGACTGAACAACAAAGCATAAGTTATAGAGCCCTCAAGTGAGTAAAAGAGATTTTTGTCTCAGGCTCAGGTCTGTACAGTAAAACCCAGGTTTCAGGAATTACTCCATTCTGGAAAGTTTTCTGTAAAGTGGTTTTTCTGTAACCCTAAACACAATTTCCCATAGGAATGTACTGATTTTTTTTTTAAAAAATGTTTCAAACGCTCCAAATATATATATATTTAAAATAAATAAATTCCGACATGATTCTCTCCCACACTCGATCAATCCCCCCAGCTGGTTAATGGCTGGGGTGGAAAAGAGAGGGTGTTTTTAGAGGATTTCCCTTTGTTTCCCATACCTCTATCAATTGATCTCCCCAGCTGATGAGCGGCTGGGGTGGAAAAGACAGTGTGTGTATATTAGATTGTATATTCATATTTCTATACCACCCCCTCAGTTGCTCGACTCTGTGCGGCTCACAGAACAGGTAAACATCACAAAATCATACAGGTCATAAATGCAACATCATAAAACACATTGCAAGGACAAAAAACATTCATTTAAAAAGTCTATACGTTCAATTCACAAATCCATCCCAAGAAAGTAACCATCTCTGCACAGATCATGCCACGCCGCAGGCGGGGCCTGGAAGATGGTGACGGTGGCCACAGCTGCTCTTACAGATTGATTGAGGTGTGGGAGAGAAAGGGGAATTTTATTTATTTATTTATTATTTATTTATTAGTTCAAATTTATATTGCCGCCCACTCGCTGTGGCGACTCAGGGCGGCTTACAGACAATACATTACATTACAATACAATACAATATGTTGGGGTGGGCACAGGGGTAGGGGCGGCAAGGTCCTCATCCTGCCCTGGCTTCTTCTTCCCCTGGCAGTTGGTATAGGCACAGGGGGAGGGGCGGGAAGGTCCTCATCCTGCCCTGGCTTCTTCTTCCATGACTTTTGGTCAACCCTCCTTAAAATGGTCCTCTAAGAACACCCCCTCATCTCCCCCCCCCCCAGCCGGCCACCAGCTGGGGAGATTGATTGACCTAAAAAAAAAGGGCAAAAATGCAGAACACACAATGCAAAAGATGAAACTAAGTTGCCTACCTTTTCTGGTGCTTATTTTGATTGTCACATCGTGCGTGCCACCCTGTCTGGGAGGGTGACAAACAGGAGTGGTTTGTCCAGCTACGGTGGGAGCCCACATCCTGGACTCTCTTGCTAAAGAACCTGCTGGCGGGTGAGGGGAGCTCCCCTCTCCCACCGTCAGCTTCCTCACCAAAACCCCCACTCAAACTCCTTCTGAAGAGAGGACTCTTTATGCCATCCAGAGATTCTAAAATGGTGTGGGGTCACCATTTTAAACCCTCCCAGATACAATATAATCGGGGGAATCCTGGTCCATAATGTCAGTTTTTTTTTCTGTTACCCAAGGCATCCATAACCCGAGGTTTTATTGTATGGCAAGGCTTTAACACTTGTGTGGCTTTGAGACTCTCTGTCAAGGGAATTGTATCTAGTGCCCTCCCTATGTTGAAGCAAGGTAAATTGAAAAGAACTAGGAATTTGTTGATGGTTCTTTCCATCCCTACTCAAACAAGGGACAACCAAGATTTCCCCCAGAGAAACATGGTAGGAAAGAGATTGGTGGTTTGAGAACTGCAGCACAGAGGAGAAATTTGAGATACATCCTATGATACAGAGAGTAACATACCTCCCTATTGCTAGCTGTCTTCCCTATGGTTTACCCTCTTTTCATGGAGATGCTAAGGATGAAATTGAAACCCTGACATTTTAACAGTTGATGTTAGGGAAGGTTCCTGTTTCTTCCAGCTGTCAGTAGTTGGCAAGCCAGCCACTCTACCAGAGGGAACAAGGATTCATTCATTCATTCATTCATTCAATTTATATGCTGCCCTACTTGGTGCAACCGACTCAGGGCGGCTCACAAAACCCACAAATATAACATTAAACACTACAATCAACAATATGTTACGTAATCACAATATATCATAGTACATTCAAAATTAAATACAATAGAAAATACAATATGATACAATACAACAAAACTGACAGTTATGGTCACTTCCATCCGAGTGGGCACTGGGAGAAGGGATCTTTCCCCGGCCTCGGGAGGGTGGGACCCAAGGCCAGGGGGATCTTCTGTGCCACATCCTAGATCAGGATTTCTCAACCTTTAACCCCATTGTTCTTGGACTTCAATTTCCAGAAGCCCAAGTCAACATGCCTGCTGATTGGGGCTTCTGGGAAATGATGTCAAAGAACATCTATGGGACCAAGGTTGAGTAACCCTGTCCTAAACTAACAGTTGCCAATCTTGTGTTCATCTCGAAGAAACCTTCACTATTAGCTGTGCTGGGCAAGATTTCTCGGAGCCGTAATCCAAGAACATCTGGGGTGCCAAGGTTAGGAACCACTGTCCTAGAAGCTAGATAACTGTTATTCCACAAATCTCTTCTCACTTGCATTGATTTTGCACACAAGAGTCTCAAGATCATTTCATTTCAGTGAAGTTGGATCAAGAGCATTTCCAAATAGATTTTAAGCACATTGAAGAATTCTTCTCTTTTTTTCCTGCCATAATTTTAGATATTTATATGTAGAAGGGGAATCAACATTCAGCCCCCTATTTTTTTTTAAAAAAAGCCAACATTCTCCAGACTGTTAGAAGGTAACACCTCTTTGTTCAATGATTAGCAGTTATGATGACATAAATATATTATCAATTTATTTATCTGAGTATCTTTACAAAAGCAAAGAAAGAACAGAAAAGGGAATAAGAAAAATGATGTAATAGTTCTATTAAACAGCGTTGAATGCATCAACAGGCAAAGCCAGTCCAATCATGGCAATTTTTTTTATTAAATTTGTTGTCCAATCATCACATTTCATTTTCTAAAGCCATGCAATTTTCTTATAGACTTGCCATAACTCTAGGGAAGCAATTCCCCATGCTTATCTTTAAATTCTCCATTATCCAGACTTCTAATGACAGAATTTAATTGAAAATAGGTTTGGATTCACCATATATGCAGAAGACACTTAATGTGATTTTCATTTGTTTATTCAAATGTCTGTCTCTCAAATTCCATAATAATATTACAGGATTAAGAGAGAAGAACCAGCAATCATCACCACAATGAAAAAGTGGAGTTGAAAGCTTCAATTAGTAGATTAATCCATTGAAGCTGAATTTTTGTATGTCCTTACCTGGCTGTAAGCCCCTTTAGGGATCAGTGGGGTTTACTTTCAGGTAAACCTGCTAAAAATTTAGCTGTACATTTTCAGATAATCAGTTGTGGGGCAGCAAATAAACCAGGGGGTGGCCAGAACATTGTGATCCCTTGGTCAATTGCAGATCGTGGTGATTAGAACTTGATTTCAATTGTTCCGTTTGGTAATTCCTCTTCTTGTAACCTCTCCTCTCTGTGGGGATGAAATATTGTTGGATGAATTTTTCATTCATGATGAGACAGGTTGCCTCGACACATTTGGAAATCATAAGTTTTGGGGCCCTGCAAAATAATTCATACTCTAGTGCAGGGTTTTTCAAACTTGGGTATTCTTGGATTTCAATTACTAGAAGCCCAAGTCAGCACTCGTGTTGATCAGCGCTTCTGGGAATTGAAGTCTAAGAACATCTGGAGAGCCAAGTTTGAGGAACCCTGCTGTAGTCCAATAATGAGATGATGAAAGCATGAGGTTTCCAAAATTTGCATAAAGCACCTATGTGAATAATTAGTGTTCTCTTCCTTTGTAAAACTCAGTAAGGAGCTAAAGCATGAGAGAGCAAGCACACAAGAATTGGCTGATCAAAAAAGACACAAGCAACTCACCCATGCTTCTCTTTTCATGGCTTCTAACCTTAATTTGCACAGAAAACTTTTATTGAAATTTAAGTAAAGATCATTTTAAAAATATTTTGAAAATTAAAAAAGTCAAGTTGCTAAGGTGGCCTATCTCATCTATTTTCTTAGCAGTGATATGCCCCTGCCATCATTAGATTGGGTGTTTACTATCTATAGCAGATATATTTATACCATTATCTTCTCAGACTTGTTAGGACTTCCTTTTCCTTCATAAACTTTCTGCAGTAGGAATAGCAAGACAAATGCATAGGCTGTGTATATTGCATGAGACAGTAGCTCTGGTATTCCTCTGTCAACTGTTACCTGATTTCAGTCTTGGTGTGCTTCTGTGCAGGTGGTGGTAAGATTTCCAAGTCAACTTCCTTGTGCTGTTCTATCTTCCTCATAAACTTTTCATTCATATTTTTTCTTCTCTATTCTCAATGGATTTAACTCAACTCCACAGAGACTTTGAAATCCCAGCTCTAATTTCAATTAAGAGCTCTGTTTTCTCTCTGTGTCTGATCTAGGGCTCCAGAATCCATTCTTAATCCCTACATTAGCCCTGATTCATCTGTTTCATGAGCATTATTATTGGCATTCCCCCCAGGGAGGAGGAGGGGTGAGAAGATCTTAGAGCAGGATAAATAGCATTTATTTGTGTTGGTTTCTCTTCTGCTTCCTGATTGCATTGCTTATTTTTTTGTTTGTTGCTGCAACAATTATTATTAATTTATCTGTGTTTGCTTTGGGATTTATGCAAGCAGAAAAGGATGGTTAAAAAGAGTGTCAAACTGTATAATTGGATCCAAGAAAGGCAGCAGCAGGAGGGAATCTATAGAGTCTAGTTCTTTTCCTGTAGAAGTTAAGGTGTTTCTTGCAAGATGTCTGTGTCAGATCTCTGGGCTATGTGTTGGATGGAAGGCAGTAAATATATATAGTTTCTTATTCCTAAAACAGCACACATACACACCATTGTTAGATGCCCTGTAAAGGTGGCAGGAAGTTGAACACAGATCCAAAGTCAAATTTTGTAGCTACATTGCATGAGGTTCAGTACAATCAAATCATTGTACATGCAAGCTGAATGACCACAGTGATCCAGATCAAATCAGATATTTATTACTGTCCAAGACCAGCATAGAACAGCAAAAAAGGAACAGAAGTTAAAATGAGTGTACTTAAAATTTATCAAGAGACAAAAGTTACAATAAGGGTGCTTAAAAAGGAGCATTTCTGCTCAGAGTTAAGGAGTAGTAAAATTAGTACATTACTAAGTATATTCTGTAGTGGTAGTAGTTTATTTGATTCAGATTAAACATGGGCAAACTCTACTGTTGTGTTTGCATGCCATCATGCTACCTACAACATATGTTGACCCCATGATCAAGTCACCTCTAAAGCAGGGGTTCCCAACCTAAGGCCTATGGGCTGGATCTGGCCCCCAGCTTGAAAAGGTTGGGAGCCCCTGCTCTAAAATGTCCTGTCCTCAACAGCCCTACTCAACTCTTTAAGCTCAAGGTTGTGGTTCCTTTAAGGCAGTGTTTCCCAACCTTTGGTTTTTGGACTTCAGTTCCCAGAAAGCTAAGTCAATTCCACAAAGCATTGATCAGTCAGTGTACTGACTTAGGCTTCTGGGGCATGGGCCCCACTTTGGGAACCACAGTTGTAAGGAATCAATTCATCTCATATTTGGTCTTTGGTTTTCCTCTCAACATTTCCTAGCATTATTGTATTTTCTAGTGAATCATGGCTTCTCATGATGTGTTCAAAGTATGACAGCCTCAGTTTCAATATTTTTGTCTCCAGAGATAGTTCAGGCTTGACTTGACTTGTTTATCTTTCTGGCAGTCCAGGGGATCCACAAATCTCTACTTTAGCACTGTACTTTGAATCAATTTCTTCTTGCTAGTTTTCTTTATTGTTCATCTTTCACATCCATATATAGTACAGTAATTGAGAATGGAATGACCCCACCCATTAATGTTTACACTTGAGACAAACAAACCTGTCCACCCCAAGGATGTACGTCAACTCTGGCCTCTTTTCCGTGGGGACAAGAAAAAGGAAAACATGCTCAATGCTGAACCATGTTCATATGCACATACTCAAAACCATGACATTCTGATATGAACCAAGCTTAACCCCAAGAAGAAAAACCTCGGGTGCCAACATTTTTCATTATCAAATCAAATCATTATTACAGTCCAACAATGTGTCTCCAAGATTCTGGAGCTAGGAAGGTAGGGGCCCTGGCTAGGTCTTCTTGCCTTTCCATGTCTAGTGTTCTCTGTTTAATGGCCTATTTTGCCTGGTTGTGGCTCATGGCCTGTCTGAGAGGTTGGGAGAGGCCAAGATATTACAGTCTGGATTGGATTGTTCCTTTCCACGCTGACTGGAAGCTGTCCTGGAGAGTTAGCTGTGCCAGGCCATTGGGATTAAACAGAATTTTGAGACAAAGGTTGAGAGTAGACAATTATTCATTATGGCTCTTGTTAAATGGATAGTTAATGGCTTTCTTATCTTGATGCTTTGGAACTGTTGTTAGTTAGTTTGATGTAGTGGTGGAAAATGTGGGGCAGAGGTCAGTTGCATGCAAATTAATGGCACACAAATAACTATGTAAATCTTAGCAGAATTTAGATCTCCTGGAGATCCCATCCACAAGGTCTAATTGTAACATAACAAAGCAAAGTGGTGCATCCATTAGATTCGCAAAAACAAAAGCTGCTATTGCATTCTGTGGGGAGGGAATCATATATTAGATGAGTAAATAAGTAAGTGAAAGGCACTTGGACAGGTTCATTTAAATTTCAGATGGGTTTATTCAGGCTGTTGCTGTCCGAATCCTTTCACCATGGGATCTCTGGCTGAAGGTGAAAGCAATCTTGTTCTCTGTTTGAGGCTCGGGGCTGCATTTGTATTGATTTATTCAAGAGGAAGAGACGAGCAGTGGGGGGAAAGAAAGAAAGATTCCTTGCCACCATCAAAATCAGGCGTTTCTATCCGTGGAATACCAAGTGGCAGCCTGCCTCATCAGTTAGAGGCTTCTCAGAGCCTTGCTATGCATTACTCTGTTGTATTAAAGGGAAGGGAAGGGACAGAGTCACCACGTGCGTCTCAGAAGGGTTCAGCTCAGGGAAGATAAAAAACTCTGAATCAATTAGCAGCTATGGATTACTAGAAAGCCACACTGGCTCTCCTTGTCTTTGCTCTTCTCTCTCCTCCTCCTTTTTCCTTTCTTTTTTCCAGGACTCTCCGGCCTCAGGCTATGAAGAAGAAAGAAGCCAAATGTTCTTTCCTTCTGTGGCAAGGTGCTGACCTGCCTCACCAAAGGCAACTGCAGTTACTCTGTGCCTGGAGGCAATGAGAAGGCAAAGCTTTCAGGATTGCTCTGCCATCAAGCTGAGTGGCAGGCTTTGGTTTATTGTACCTGGCATCTGCCGAAAGTTGTGAGGGACTTGCAGAATGTGAATGAGCTAGCTGGGGGTGGGGGGTTCAAGGAGGTTGTGTGTCTGTCTCCTTGTTCCTCTCTCTACTCCCTTTGGCACTAATGCAATCTCACAATTGCCAAGCCGCTGACAGATTCAGCCGTCCATGTCAATGCACCTCCAGACTCTGAGCGTGTTTAGAGAAGAGCAAAGCCTACAGCCGAGAAGAGCCATCTTTTCAAAGGGGATTGTTGTAATTTTAAACAAATCAAAGGCTGGAAGAGGATGCAGGGATTGTAGAGTGGATGGATCCATTTATCTAAGCTACATGTTTCAAACTCATGGTATGTTGATGGGTGTGCACATGGATGTATTGTGGAAAGAGAATACACTTGTTAAAGTATGCAATAGGTTTGTCACGTCCATCTTTCATGTTTCAGAAGTCGGTTCAGGCTTGTCCTGCCATATGAGTACAGTAATACCTCATATAACATTAGTATCGAATAACACTAAAATCGCATAACATTAAGGAATCTGGGGGAAAGAATTGCATCAAATAACATTAAGATCCTATGGGATGCTTCAGATAACAACCGCAAAAGCCTGTGTGGTTACAATGTATCTCTATGGATCCCATAGAGGATCAGATAACACTAAAAATCATATAACACCAAGACTTGTGGAACCAGGTTTTAGTGTTATATGAGGTTTTACTTGTACAGGATCTGGCCAGGTTTGTTGCAAAGACAAACCTGGCCACATCCAGGTTTGTGTAAGCTGAAAACTCACCCACCCACCACCTACTGCTCTTCCACGGTTGTACAGTGTGGGGTAACAATTCAAACACATTTTTCTGCAATTTTTCTTCTTGTTGCAGAATTTCCAATCAGCTTCCAAGGAATCCTGGTGTTTTCTGGATTAGTTAGACCCCATCAAAAAAAAGAAAAAAAGAAATAGCACTATTGACAGGATCATTGCCAGTTAATTATCTCCTGTAATTCAGCATTGAGAAGGATTGCGGTCATGGTACACTTTAGCTCACCACATTGATTGAAGTGACATGACGATTTGCTTGTTCTAGTCTCACACATGTCTGGACAATATGTGGAAAGACCTAATTGCATATATCGATAAGGTGGTACTTCCTCACAATAGTCATTTCATCTGGTTGGTTCATGTAATTCCTCTTTATTCTTTCATAGCTTTTACTGGAGCCGAATTTAACCATACCCATTGTGGTTTGTGGACAGTCTAGGTCAGTGATGGTAAACCTTTAAGAGACTGTGTGGCCAAACAGAGGGGCAGGGAAAACTCTGTGCTTGGGAGAGGGTGGAAGCGCTCACATTGGGCTGCTGGGCAGAGGGGTGGGGCAAACTCTGTGATTCGGGGAGGGAGGAAGTGCTCCCATTGGGCTGCTGGGCAGAGGGAGGAGTGAGCTCTGTGCTGGGGTGATGATGTGCATGCCAACAGAAAGGCCTGGGAATGCCACATCAGGCACCCATGCCATAGGTTTGCCACATCTGGTCTAGGTCTCTGTTTTGATTACTATTAATGGAACAATGAAGGATAAAGGCTTACAGTGTTGTAACTGCCAGGTTCCTAGCATTCACACAAACATTGGGAATTATGTAGGCATCCAAATCTGTAAATGAGCTTAAATTAAGTTTTCAGTGGGTGTTTAGAGCTCAAGGCACAAACGATTCAGAATTGTGCATTGAATTGTATGTCTACAAACATTGCAGAGGAGGTCCAAGTTCCAATCCTCACTCAGTAATGAACTGCTCAGAGTCGGGTCCTCCCGATTGGGGCGGGGTATCAAGTGTAATAAATAATAATAAATACTTTAGGCCAGGGGTGGCCAAACCTTTCAGGCTGTGGGCTGGTCATGTGGCTGAGTGGGCTGGCCACATGGTTCCTCCCACTGGAAGCAGAAGCTAAACATGCCCATGCATGTGCAAAATGCTGCCACAAATGCACCCATAGCTGTCATAAATGCATTTACATTTAACTTCCACTTCCAGGAGTGGTGTGGGTGATATGGGTTGGATTATTAGGTGCCATGGGCTGGATCTGGCCCATGGGCCATAATTGGGCACCCTTGCTTTAGGTAAATTTCTTCCCCTTCTTGACCTACCTCACTAGAATCCAGGGAGGACAAGAACCATGTAAAGTATAATAATAATTTCATGTAAGAAAGTATTCTGGGTTGAAAGGACTTTTGCTGGAGAAACTCTGCTCAGAGGATACCTAAATGAGGCTCCTTTCATGTCCCCCAAGAGCTGGGACAGAGGTGGATGCTCAAACCATCATGCAGTACCCGGGTCCAGTGGTGGGCATCAGCAGGTTCGCACTAGTTCACTAGAAGCGGTAGCCGAAATTCTGGCTGGCCTTGCCCATCCAAGTTTTGAAATAAAGTAGTCCTAATTTGGGTGCAAATCAGGGCTTTCCCCCTGGCCACGCCCACCATACCATGCCCACAGAGTAGATAGTAAAAAAATTTGAATCCCACCATTGGGCAGGCATGACTAAATCGCCCACCCAGTCACATGGCCACACCCACAGAGGAGGCCATGCCCACAAAGTAGGCCATGCCCACAGTATGGTAGTAAATGACTTGCCAACCTTCCAGCTAACAAGGCAAGCTTTTTAACCACTGAGCCACCGCAACCCCTTATAGTACAGTAAAAGCACTGGAGCGAAGATGGGACATAAATTTAATCAATGGATAATAAGGAACAACTTGCAGAAGAGCTTCTAGATAATTAAGACTTACAATATTTCATGGAAACGTAGAATGCTGTTTACTGAGCAGTTGGAATATGTCATGCATGTGAATCATCTCTTTGTTTCACTTAAGGCCCAGATGCCTAAACTTAACACTGAAATAAAAATAGACTCTGGTCTCTAATCTGCCAATTGTGCTCTTTGATGAAGACTTCTACTTCTTGTTGCATTTGCTATGCAGACTTGGTAGGAATCTTGAATATAGCTCACTCTTTTCTCTGGTTCTGTGTTCAACCATTAAGTTGCAAGTTTATCTCAATCTTGTTGAATGTGAAGTATCTTTGAGACAAAGGTCTTCTTGTTTATTCTATATTACTAGGTTCATCTCTGCCCTTTGAGGCAGCTGTTTCATCTTTTCCCCTCCTCTTCCTGTAGAAGGAGGTGGACGTTCAAACATAAAGGATAATAAATAAACTAAAGGAACAAAATAGAATTCAAGGCACATTGCCATGTGGGATTCAGAGTATGTCAAGCAGAGAGATACTTGAGTATGGAGAGGAGGGCAGGAAACAATTGAGCTTTGGAATATTTGGGGAACTTGTTGTCTTTGTGTTTATACAACTGTGCCAACAGATTATGTGCTTAACATTTTATTCTTTTTCTTCGGTGGCTTAGCCAGTGATGACAGTAACAGAGATGCTCTGTAGTACTTCATGCAAAAAATGAGTATGGTAACTGTGCATGGTAAAGTCACTGTGTGTTTTGAGATCTCCGCTTGTTTATCTATAACTAGTTACATTTGGGATGATGAGGGTGTAACTAAGTTACCTTTCAAGTATTTTCTAATGAATAGTTACAAAGCTGCATTTCAATACAGCAAGATATTTGTTAAATATCTTCAAAAGTTAATTTTAAGGGTATTTTAATACATTTACAGACCTAAATGTTCTAGGTGTTGAACCATGTTCATTTCAATAGTAAATGACAAGGTTGTTTCTTTTTTTCCCTTTTCTTTCTCTAACCATTCTCAAGGTCAAATCTCAAAATGCAGAACAATCCATTCTTCTGTTACTTATAAACATAGTGTTTTACTTCTTAATGGAAGTACGGTAAAACCTTGGATAACGCTAAAACTTGGTTCCACAAGTCTTAGTGTTATCCAATTTTTAATGTTATCTGATGCATTTAAAAATCCTATGGGATGCATCGGATAATGTTAAAACTCCATAGAGATACATTGTAACCGGTACAGGCTTTAGCGAACATTATCCGATGCAATCCCATAGGATTAAACATTATGCGATGGAATCCCCCCCCCCCCCGATTGCTTAACATTATGTGATTTTAGCGTTATCTGATGCAAACGTTATCCAAGGCTGTATGTCTTTAATGGCATGCTAACAGTATCATTTCAATAGCCTCTTTGTTGCTTATTTAGTCTGTTGCTCTGCCCATGTTCCACAAATCCCTTTTCTTCTGTAAAATCTACTCTCTCTCTCTGCTTAATATTGTAGTATAAAACTGCCAGTTCCAAATAAAATAGACTTGTTTGTTGAACTCCTGTTGCTTAATCTAGTGAATTGCACTAGAGTAAGCCCACTGTAGTGGGCTGCCGTGGCTCAAGTGGTTACAACACTGAACTCACTGACTGGGCTATTGGAGTTCAATTCCTGGGTACTGCATGATGGAGCGAGCTCCCGTCTCTGTCCCAGCTCCTGCCAACCTAGCAGTTCAAAAGCATGAAATTGCAAGTAGATAAATCAGAACCATTTCGGTTGGGCATGCCTGCCACATATACATGGAAATGTCTGTAGATGCAGACAGCGCTGGCTCTTTGGTGATGAATAGAGATGAACACTGAACCCTAGAGTCAGATATGACTGGCTTTCGAGCAAGGGCGGCCTTTACCTAAGCGCCCCCCCCCCCCCAATCATTGGGAATTTGTCAAGTCTACTCCTCTTTATGTTCAATTTATCTGAACGGCCCTACTGTAGTTGTGATTTACTATGCTAAAGCCACAGTAGTTCAATGATACATAAGTGTTGACTTAACTAATCCTACCCATTGCATCTATCTGCTCTAGCTGGAATTAACAGTTGGCCATAACATCTTTTCTTTCCTTCACTACAACTGATCATCTTATATTTGTACGAGAGACTTTAAATCACAGTTCCACAACCTCCCCCTCTAGTACCTCTCTCTGTGTCTCTCCCATCATTTCCGAACTGTCAAAATTTCAGATTGTAAGCTCTTTGTGGCTAGACCTCTTTCCATTTATGCTATTCCTGCAAAGACCCATGACTTTACAGTGCTGCATTAATAGGCAATTTTAGTCTAATTATAACCTATAAAGGTACCTGGAAGCATTTGGATTGAATTGAGAAGGGGAACAGGGATTGTCCACCCCCAGCCCCCACCTCCGTGGTTCCTTTATCTCTTGCATATGAAGGGAATGAAAGATCTCTAAATCTCTGTAATTGGTACTCAGATACTCTGGTGATGAGTGCCTTAGAAACATATCTGCAGCAATAATCTAATATCTCTGTTAGGACTCTGAGGAAATCTAATAACACCAATGCTTTGCCTAATCTGGATATCCTTTCATCCCCAGATAGAGCGGCAGGAGATAAAGATGTAGCAAGAGTTACTTCAGGTCGTAAGCCTTTTCTTTGCTATTAATGGTCTCAAGGTGTTTTTATAGCCGCTGAATAATTAAAGAGCAGTTAGAGCAGGGGCTCCCAACCTTTTGAAGCTGGGGGCCGGGTTGCTCTCTCAGTCAGCTTTGAGGGCCAGATGGCCATTTTGCCCTGGCTGCACAATGGGGGTGGCCCTTTTGTCCCAATAGCTACACAGGGGGTGACCATTTTTTCTTGAATGTCCTTGGAAGGGTGGGGTCACATGAAATAGCACCATGGGCTGGATCTAGCCCATGGGCCTTAGGTTGAAAACCCCCTGAGTTAGAGAATTGAGTCTTTTAAGGATGAAGCCTCCACTTTCACACTGTGCATCATTTCTCAGGCCAAGTCCAGTGCGTCATCTCTTTACTGCATTGTTTGAGTAGAACTTATGGCAGGCTGTTTGCAGTGGCTCAAGTGGCGAAGACACTGACTGGAAAATGGCAGGTCAGCAGTTTGATACCTGAATACTGCAGGATGGAATGAGCTCCCATCTCTGTCCCAGTTCCTGCCATTCTAGCAGTTCAAAAGCAAGAAATTACAAGTAGATAAAAAGGGACCCGGTTGGAAGGTTAACATTGTTCTTTGTGCTCTGATGTCTAATCATGCCGACCACAGAATTGTCTGCAGAAGCAGACAGTATTGGCTCTACGGCTATGAAACAGAGGTGAGTACTGAACCCTAGAGTCAGATATGACTGGCTTTCAAGCAAGAGTGAACATTTCCCTTTTTGGCAGGCTGTTATGTGGATCAAGATGGGTCTTTTTGAATGAATGACAATTCAAGAGAATTAGTAATGGTGTCCATCCTATTAATTCAGGGTTGCTTTTTGGATATCAAGATAGGGATCACCTTAATTTGAACATGGCCAGAAAGCAATTGCTTATCAAAAGAGGTGATAAGTAGGGTTGTTCTTCTCAGTAATACTTTGATCTATTTGTAGCAACACTGATTACTGGGCAAATAATTCAGTCTCTTGAAGGTCTCTGTTTGGTCTCTGTTTAAGCTTCTAGCTTGTGAGAAAGAGATCAAAAGGGATGAAGTCTAGAAGGAAACATTTGGTAAAATCAAAGGAATGGGGACACTCTGGGTGATAGGTGCACGTTCAGAATATTTGGATTGCAAATGAGTCTTAACAAGGTGTTAAATTATCAAGGTGAATTTAATTCAAACATCCAAAACTGCATTATTATTATTATTATTATTATTATTATTATTATTATTATTATTATTATTATTATTATTATTATTATTATTATTATTATTATTATTATTATTATTATTATCATCATCATCATCATCATCATCATCATCATCATCATCATCATCATCATCATCATCATCATCATCATCATCATCATCATCATCATCATCATCATCATCATTATTATTATTATTTTAAAAAATAGCCTTTGGTTTTTTTGGCATGCCTCGTGGGTAAATTAAACTTGTTGCCTAATTCTGGAGGACTGAGTTTGAATTGCATGTGCTTGCACTTACACACACACACACATCACCACCACCACCACAGGGAAAGCTCTCAGCTTCAAAGAGGGTCATTTGGGGAGGGCAACATGCAAATCCCAGGCTTCCTGCCTTTGGATTATAAAAAGATATAGCCTGCTGTCTATTTTCCCATGTAATATCTAAGCCAGGAGTTCTCAACCTTTTAAAGCCAGGGGCTGGGTCATGCTCCGTCAGACAGCTTCGGGGGCTGGGCAGCCATTTTGCCCTTCCTCCACCACATGACACTTCCTGGTGTGGTGGAGGTGGTGGTGGGTCCATATGAAATGGTGCTTTGGACCGCATGCAGCCCACAGGCCGCAGGTTTAGAATCCCTGATCTCAGCAAACCAACCTGGCTTCAGCCACCATGCCTTGAGAATCTGGCTGAAGAAGTAACCTTGAGTTACAGAAGCTTGCAATGTTTTATTTTTTAAGTGACTCTATAAAAGGTATCACCTCCGTTCTGCATTTGTTTTCTATAGTTATTTCTTTACATTGGTAACGGTCACCCTTTTTCGAAAGTCAGTCATATCTGACTCTAGGGTTCAGTACTCATCTCTGTTTATAGCCAAAGAGCCAGTGCTGCCTGCATCTGCAGATGTTTCATGACATGTTGTAGACATGCTTTGACACCAGAGTGCACGGAACACTGTTTACCTTCCCACCAAAGTGGTACCTACTTATCTACTTGCAGTTTCTTGCTTTTGAACTGCTAGGTTGGCAGGAACTGGGATAGAGACAGGAGCTCACTCTATTGTGCAGTAGTTGGGTCTCGAACTGCTGACTGACGACATTCCAGTTGTCATGTTCAGGATCTTAACCACCAAACCACCAAGCCTCTGCAGTCTACTGCTATTAACTTGCTTTTCAAAGTTTCAATAAATTAATGGAAGAATTTTTTTTGAAGGGCAGGGTTAGCATTTGCAACAGAAACAAGAAACAAAGTTTATAGGTACCTGAAAGATTTAACACATCTTATTTGCTATTAGCATTCAACTAGAAGTGAGGAACCAGACTCTAAAACAGCTTTTGCTAAGTGCATGTTAGTCTTTAAGATATCTCTGGACTTTTGTTGAAGAAGTTTATCGATTGCTCTTGGCCATAATAACAGAACCTCTGTATTCACCGGCTGTGAGTAGAGATGGGACCAAAAGATCATTAGAGTTAAGATTCCGAAGGAAAATATATCGGCTTTTTACCTCCCAAGACTTCCTGTGAGGCAAAACAACATTTTGTCTTGGAAAATCACACAGGGTGAGGCTGAAGATGCATTTTTAAGAAATAAAATACACATAAAGCCATGCAAACAGCTTAAAAGGAAAAAGATTGGCTGAACTAGAAATATGTTTTAATCAATACAGAATCAGTACAGAAAACATTAGCTATAAAAAGTGTGTGTATTGGCCGGGCAAGGAAAGCATACAGTGGTTCTCTACATTACGAAAAATAGTATGAAAATGTATCCAAATTCCACGCAGAATATTTTTCTAAAAATACCACTTAAATCCAAGTCTTCAAGCTGATATTGACCAAAGTAAAGGCTTGAATGCAGGCAAGATTGTAAGAAATGCAGAAAATAGAAACTGGAAGTCTCTGATAGAAATTCGTATAACCTTCCTTTGCCTAGTCTTGAAAGATTATTGTCTTCTGATGAGATGCTGTGATATTTTGTGGCACTCTCAATTAAAGGCGACAGTGAGAACAAGATGTTTGCATGCAGTGATTTCTGTCTGCTGGTTTATACAAATAATTTGTGGGAGAGATTTGTGAAGAACCAAAACATCTAAAGAGTTGTTTGCATCAGTTCTAATAATCAGCCTTTTCAGTGTTTGCTGGATATATGTGCTTTGCTTCTCAAAGAGAAAAAAGTGCTAATTCTTTACATAAAGAGTTTGCATAAATAAAGACCATAATGAGAGACGAAATACTGGCTGAACTCCTCTTTGTTACCATATTCGTTATTCCTGCGAGCATAAATGCAAATGGCATGTTTTTGAAGGCAATTTATCTCCAAAAGGTATGTCCTTTGTGTTACGTCTAGTTAAAGTCTGGTGAGGCAAGAGAAATTTCTCATGGAATTGTTTCTTTGAGTCGAGGCAAGCTAAGTTAATGAGAAGAAGTATTATTTACATCCTTAGGCTCTAGCAGGGAGGGGACATTTTTTCGAAATAGCAGACTGGGGAAAACAAATAACCCCAAAAGGGTATTGCTCTCAAGCACTGCTTGAAAGCTACCTCACCATCTCAGAGCAATTTGTCAGCTGTTTTGGGGGTAGCTGGACCTTGATGATGTTCTCCTTTAGCAACAAAATGCTGTGCACATTCATGAACATTTCTTTTTGGTAGCGGGTGAAAAAGGAGGCCACAGTCTGTTGGCTTATCAAAGCCCATTGAAATTAAAGGGCTGGAAGACATTCTGTCTTGTGTATTGGCCACCAGAAGTCTTATAATCGTTTTGTGGCCAGAGGATGGATTGCATTTATATACTGCTCCTCTGGCAAATATCCCACTCTGGGTGGTTTACTCTCCTCTAAGACAGTATGCAGAACTTAAAATGATTTAAAATAAAGTTTGAGAGCAGAAATCTTGTTTTGAAACATTTTGAGGAAATGTGAATGAGATGTTGTTGTCGCTGTCATTGTTGAGTCACACAGTTGGGTCTGACCCGTTGCAACCCCATGGGCCACCACACACCAGGCTGCTCTGTCCTCTTCTATCCTCCACAGCCCACACAGGTCTACGCCCATTGCATCAACGATGCCATCTAAAAACCTCATCTTCTGCCATCCCCTTTCTCCTTTTGCCTTCGATCTTTCCTAGCATCAAGGTCTTCTCAAGTGAGTCCTCTCTTCTCATTTGGTGGCCAAAGTACTTGAGGTTCAGCTTAAGTATTTGTCCTTCTAATGAGCAGTCAGGGTTGATTTCCTTCAGGATTAGTGGATTTGATCTCCTTGCAGTACATGGGACTCTTAAGAGTCTCCTCCAGCACCACAGTTCAAAGGTGTCTGTTCTTCTGTTCTTTATGGTCCAGCTCTCACAGCCATATATTATTATTGGGAATACCATTGCTTTGACTATGCAGACTTTTGTCGGCAGAGTGATGTCTCTACTTTTTATTATGCTGCCTAGGTTTCTCATAGCTTGCCTCCCAAGAAGTAAGTGTCTTTTTGTTTCATGGCTGCAGTCACCATCTGCAGTGATCTTAGATCCCAAGAAAGTAAAGTCTGCCCCTGCTTCCAGTTCTTCCCCTTCTATTTGCCAGGGAATGATGGGGCCAGATGGCATGATATTGGGTTTTTTTATTTATTCTATTTATTCTTCAAATTTATACCCCACCTTGCTCAGGCGAACCTGACTCTAGGCGGCTTCCATACTAAACAAAACAATATCCCACCAACCAACCCCCCATTAAGTCCTCTATTGCCGCCCAAGACCCCCAAGTTCTCTCCCTTCGAGGCCGGATGGCTGAGGGAGAGTCCAACAAAGACCAACAAAGGGGAGCGGCGGCGGCGTTTCTTCGGGCCTCCCCCGGCCAGGGAGGCTCCTTTTATCTTCCTCCCGGCCGGTGACGGGGGCCGGGGGGCGCGGCGTCGTCATCGTCATCTTGCGCGGCGGCGTTGGCGTTTCTTCGGGCCTCCTCCGGCTAGGGAGGCTCCTTTTATCTTCCTCCCAGCTGGTGACGGGGGCCGGGGGGCGCGGCGGCGGTGGCGGCATCTTGCGCGGCGGCGGCGGCAGCGTTTCTTCGGGCCTCCCCCGGCCAGGGAGGCTCCTTTTATCTTCCTCCCGGCCGGTGATGGGGGCCGGGGGTGCGCGGCGGCGGCGGCGTTTTTTGATGTTGAGTTTCAGGCTAGTTTTTGCACTCTATTCTTTCACCTTAATCAAGAGACTCTTTAGGTCTTCTTCCATTATCTTATATTAAATAGCTGCTGCATACATTCATTATGTTAATATTGGATAGTCCTGTGCCTGGGACTACACAAAATAGTTTCTTCATACTTCAGTGCTCATTCATCAGGTATCAGAACATCAGTAAAGGATGATATAGCTGAGGAGCTAGGGGCTGTGGTGGCTCAGTGGATAAGAAGCTAGCCTTGTTAGCTGAAAGGCCGCCAAGTCAGCAGTTCAAGACCTGAGTACTGCATGACGGTTTGAGCATCGGTCTCTACCCCAGTTCCTGCCACCCTAGCAGTTCAAAGCAAGAAATTGCAAATAGATAAATAGGAACCACTTCAGTGGGAAAAGATCTTGGGGACATGAAAGGATCTCCATTTGGATGTCCCCTGAGCGGAGTTCTTCCAGAAAAAAATCTTTTCAACCCAGAATAATTTCCGACACAAACAATAATTTTAAAAACACTGTTAAACAGCCCAAGAAAGCATAATGTCTGTGGCTTACAAAATCTTCAGGACAGTTCAATCAGTTCAGATGTTTCTGGGGAAAAGCTTGTGAGGATTTATGTACTAGAATCACTAATATGCATGGAATGGAAAATTTGAGTTGGGAAGATGCCACATTATAAGTAGGGATATTTGATAAATAATGAGAGTTTGCCAAATTCACACCTCCTGAAACCAAGATTAGTTGTGAGAACAGTTTGCAGTAAGGAATCTGTGAATTGCTTGTAATACAGTGTACAAAAAAATACCCTCCAAAATTAGACAAAATGTTTTGGGAAAGTGTAGAGATTTGAAAACATACACTGCAAGACAATTGCACACAAACACACTTTAGACTATCTGAAAATGTGTATAACATTTATGTGCATTTGAAAAGGTAGGTTCCTTTGTGGCACAGTGGTTAAACTGCTGTATTGCAGCCCAAACTGCTGATGTTGTGAGTTCAGTTTTGATGCTGCTCGAGACTGACTGTTGTGATCCAGTCCTCATCAGACTCCAAAGATGACCTGGATCAGGAGACACTTCCTGTGCCCAGGCCAGTTCTGCCTGCACCTGAACCTGAGAATGTCTTGAACCAGGAATCTCAGCCTGCTTCTGGCTCAACTCTGTTTTCCCAGGCAGATGACCTGTCAGATCAGAAGTCTGACTCTGACAGTGATCAGCCCTCAGTCAGGTAAAGGTTCAGAAAGGAGCTACACCTGTGACACAAGCAAGCTAAAACTGGTTACCAGAGAAGGCTCCCAGTTGATAGTGATTAGCTGGGAGACTCTTAATCATGCTTGTTGCAGCATTCCAGCATCTGTCCAATTATTCAGGGCAAAGACTGACACCCTGCTTGATTTTGGATACCTCTTGAGATTGCCTGTCTAGACCCTGATCTGCCTTCCATGTCCCTGATTTTTCTGCCAACCCTGATGATGCCCCTGGACAGCCTTTGGCACTGCTTGAACTACCGGTAATCAGACCTCGGCTTGCACTTTTGACTTTGCTATTTGGACTCTCCTTGAATAGACTCTCTGTGTAGTGCCGCTGTGTAGCACACTGACTCAGCCTTCCAACCTTCTCAGGTCAGTGAAATGAATATTCAGCATGCTGGGAGCAAAAATGTTAAATACCTTGAGAACCATTCAGAGACTGCTCTAAGCTACCTCCATTGTTCTACGTGAGAGTTACCAAAATGCCTCCCTCTTTATACACTGTATTTCAGGGATTTTAAAAATAGAATTGTTTTAGATCCATTTAGAAGCCACAGATGCTGAACCCATTGATATGGGGAGGTGACCTTTACTTTATAATATTCTCCCTTCCAGTGAGAATGTTCCAGGTCTGGCAACTAACTTTGAACCTGAACCTGTCATCATTTCTAGTCCAACAAGAGAAGGTTACAGGAAGACGGGAAACTAAAAACAAGTGACCCTTTTCACTGCATCCTTTGCTCAGGAAATCTGTCCCTCTGTCTAAAAGATATGGAAAATCTCAGGCCCAAGACTTAACATATGGTTTCCTCTTGTTCTTTTACTTTACTGTTGCTTGTTCATTTTGTTTATTGCACAACACTATCCTAAGGGTGCATTACATTTTGGTATGTGAAAACCATCCCTACAATTTCAATGTTTGTTGTCTAGGAGAGAAGGGGAAAGTTGGAGTGAGAAAATAGGTAACAGGATAAGCTATAGGTTTCTAAGGTCTCCCTTAGTAAGCTTCTTTACTAAAGTTGGAATGGCAACAGGAAAGTTTACCTGTTAAAATTAATGAACCTGGTAGAGATGCAACATACTGACCCAATAAATAGAGCATGAAGACTGTGTACACCTAGATTGTCTCATCAAGCCTGGAGTAAACAATGGGAAACGGAAATGTTAAGATAGATGCTTCTATAAATAAGGCCAGGAGTGTGTGAGAGAATGAAAATGTCAAAGGCTCCAGCAATAAGATAAAAAGCACATGATTGATGGAATGTGAGAGAGTATATCAGCAGGTGGGGTTGGATAGGAGCTATTGTGTAGTATAGACAGATATAGTTTCCATCATTAAAGAATCATTGGTTGTATTGATGTGCTTTTAACTTAACCACCTTTGTGTGCTTTTAACACTGGTCAAAGTTTACCAAAGTAGCTACTGATTGTCAAAGGAGAGCTAGTAATGAATTGATTAAGATTTGTGCTGTGAACCAAGAAGCCACACACCTGTAAGTTTCCGTTGGTGCTCCTAAGCAATAATATCTCCTCCACTTGAGAATATAAACCCTATCTTTGTCCTGTGAGTGAAAACAAGAAACCAGAAAATTCTTTTCCTTGCCTCTAAGATACCATCCCTCAGTGTTGTTGTTAGGTCTCACATTTACAAGAAAGTTTATGCACGTTTCAAAAATTGAGCAGAACTTAAATAGCTGATGTCATGTTGCATGCCTGTGGTCAATTATTCAGCATTCATTTGTTACTGTGTTTGCACTTTATTTCACAGAGGGAAATTATGCTAGTCTTATGCAGTGGCTTACTGCAGTGGCTCAAGTGGTTAAGACACTGACTTGGAGGCAGAAGATCCGCAGTTCAAAACCCGAGTACTGCATGATGGAATGTGCACCTGTTTCTGTTCCTGCTCCTGCCAACCTAGCAGTCTGAAAGCAAGAAATTGCAAGTAGATAAATAGGTACCACTTCAGTGGGAAAGTAAACAGCATTCCATGCACTTCAGTGTGTAGGCATGCCTATCACATGTCCACGGAAACATCTGCAAACGTAGACAGCGCTGGCTCTAGTTGTGGTATATCAAATCTGATAATGTTCCAGAAACCCTTGATTAATAATCAAATCTTTGAGAAGACCTACCTTAAAGGGGAGTTTACTAGAATTATATGTTCAATGGTCCATCTGGGAAATTATGGATGCAGGAAATCAGGGCTGCAGTTTTTGGGTGTGAATTTGTTTCTGTTCTTCCCTAGCCTTCTCTCATACCTCTCAGAGTATTTCCAGTCCCATTAAGTTGTAAATGATTTTAGCAGCTATCATCTGGGGCCAATGCAGAGTTTCGTGGGCGGCAAAGCTACAGAGCTAGTGAAAACGGTGTTGTTTTTGCTTTACTTCAGGGTGCAGATGGGTCAGCTGAGACCCAGCAGGAAGAAAGAAAACAACAATACAGCTTGCCTCATTAGCCAGCACATACAAACAGTTCCCCATTTTGCCAGTTGCAAGAGCTAAAAACCTGTAGAAAGGTTGTGTCTCCATTAGCAATCGAAAGGATGCTTACTAATTGAGAATTTATCTGCATGTTCAGTAGACTTACAAGGTGCCATTTTTGCTGAACTGTATAATTTCAGATCAGAGGTGGACAACCAGAAGTTTTAATCAGTGAGTCCGTCTGTGCCTCTCTCACTCCCTCTGTCTGTGTGTATGACTGTCAATAGAAATAGAGAAAAGTAATACAGCATAAAAAAGAGATATGTTAATATTTTGATAATGCATGTGGCAGAGCTTCTCTCTCAGATGAACTGGACCCAGATAATGGGATCCGCTGAACCCTCTGGGCTATGGCCAACCATTCTAAGGGAGGCCAGAAAGACTTCAGTTAGGTGGTGGCATCATTAGGTCTTGGTGGTGGCATCATTGTTGTGGAACGCTCTTCCACCTCACATCTGTCAGGCTCCCTCTCCTATTTCAGAATCTGGCTATGGTGGGACATTTTATTTATTTATTTATTTATTTCTCATACTTGCTATCCCGCCCCAATCAGGCAAGCCCGACTCTGGTGTTTGCTAACTTCCTGTCTGTAAGTTAATCCCCCCCCCCCAGTAATGTTGCCAAGTTACTATCATATTTGTATCATATTTTTATACTGACATATTTGTATCTGTTCTCTTATAGTTCCTTATTTTCTCATCCTTGGTTGGCTGGTGGTATATATTCTTTTTTTAAAAAAATCTGTTGCATTTATCACCCAAAGTGACAGAGTGAGTGAGTGAGTGAGTGAGTGAGTGAGTGAGTGAGTGAGTGAGTAAGTAAGTAAGTAAGTAAGTAAGTAAGTAAGTAAGTAAGTAAGTAAGTAAGTAAGTAAGTAAGTAAGTAAGTAAGTAAGTAAGTAAGTAAGTAAGTAAAACAATATAGACACAATATACCTTATAATATGTATTTATCTGCAGCAAATAAATTACAATAACTTGGAAAGCTGGTGAAAGGTGGCAGCAAGTCCCCATTTCTTCTTCTTTCATGGTAAGATCAAAGTTTGAACTGCAAAAATGAAACCACTTTTTTGGATTTGTTGTTGACCGAACATAAGTCTTCATTGGTGCATATTTCTGGCAGCACCTTTGAGACCAGTAAATAATCCAGATTCTGTATCTCTCCACATTCACACAATGTGTTGTTGTCCACCAGCAGTCCCCACTTGAGCATGTTAGTCTTGCATTTAGGGACTCCAACCCTCAGCCAATTCATGGTCCTCCAAGTGACATAGGGTAGATTGAGTTCATCAGCCATATCCTCATTTAATGTTATTCCTTGTCCAGTGAGGTCTTTCCTCCATCTTTTAATTTGGCTTTTCCCTTGTGTACCCTTAAGAGCAGGGGTTTGCAACCTGCGGCCTGCAGACCAGACCCGGCTCATGTCACCTTTTTATGTGGCCTGCCACCCTTGCTCCTGCCACCGCTGGAAGTGGCAGAAATGGCAAAATCAGCCAAAAATGTGCCACTCTCACTCCCACCACCACTGGAAGCTGTCATAAACACATTTATGGCTGTCATGAATGCATTTAGGACAGCCATGGGTGCATTTACTGCAGCATTTTTGGCAGGAGGAACCACCAGTCTGGCCCACTCAGCTGGCTGATGGGATGTGGTCTGCCCGGGGGGGGGGGGGGAGGTTGAGAACCCATATTCAAGAATGTTTGTTCTTGCCATAAAGCTCTTCCTGGATCTGAGCCAACAGACTTGAGGCACATATCATTTCAGAGGAAGTCGAGGGTCATTCTCTTGCTTAGTTCTCTTGGCATCCTCTGCTACTTCTCTCCCTTTGCCTATGTTTGATATAAAGCATGGTGATTGCCATTATCAGTGGTTCAGCTGATTGTCTAATTTCATTCTTTTGCGCTTAAGTGTCCTGTCAAGATGGCACTCTTCTGTACTTTTCCCCACTATCTTCTCCCTTCTTCCTAACAACACTGATGGGAATTCAAATCATTAAGACACTGAAAGGGAGGCGGAAGTTCAGCAGTTCTATTCCTGAGTACTGCAGGACGGAATGAGCTCCCGTCTTTGTCCCAGCTCCTGCCAAGCTAGCAGTTCGAAAGCACGAAATTGCAAGTAAGGACCACTTCGGTGGGAAGGTAACAGCGTTCTGTGCCATCTAGTGTCACATGACCACAGAAATGTCTGCAGAAGCAGATAGCACTGGCTCTTCGGCTTTGAAACAGAGATGAGCACTGAACCCTAGAGTCGGATATGACTGCCTTTCGAGCAAGGGAAACCTTTACCTGTCATTCTTGTGATCACCCTATGGAAGCAGGATGCAAATCTCATCTACTTGCCTACTTTGAAGCTGAGAAAGAAGCACTTCCCTGAAGTTGATGGTCTTGCGGCCAGAAGTGGGACAGTTTTGCATAACCCTGGAAAGAACACACTGGTACTAAGATGGATCCTTGTAATGATTATTTTCTAGACAAGGGGTTCTCAACCTTTTCAAGCCAAGGGGCGGGTCACACTCTCTAAGCTTCAAGGGCTGCATGATGGGGGTAGTCATTTTGTTCCAACAGCTACAAATGGGTGGCCATTTCATTTCTTGAATGCCCTTGGAGCAGTGGGGGGTGGGCACATTAAATTGTGCCATGGGCCAAATCTGGCCCATGGGCCTTAGGTTGGGAATCCCTCTTCTAGACAAATGGAGATGAAATGAGATGTTTGTAGCCACAGCACAATATGCCCCCCCCCCACTTGCAAATGTGGGTGTTGTAAAACTTTAAAAGCAAAGAGGTTGTCTGGAAGACAGAAGAGAAACATATATTGTTCCCTGCATTGGCTGGTCTCCCACCTCTCTCTGTCCTGTTTTTACTTCTGCTGCTGCCAAAGCCAGCAGCCTGGAATCTGTGCTGGGGGCATCTGCCTTGATACTAGCTTTGTCCAAAGCTTATGCGAAATGCACCCGCTGTTAGTGCTGAGCTGAATACTAATGGCACAGGAGCGCCCAGGGACCTGCGAGAAATAGGGAGGAGAAGCGGTTGGAGCCAGACGGCAGCTCCTGGCTAGCCACAATTGATTTATCACTGGGTCTGCTGATGAATGTGTGAGAAAATGCGTCTGGTGATAAAATGGAAAGCCCATAATTAAAGTAACAGCTTTCAGTTTTTAAATGCCATTCATGTGTCATAGATGGATTTCTGCAACACACAAATGCACTGGCTCCTTTTCAAACTAGTTTTGGAAGCTGCGGATGCTCAGTTTGAGCAAGGAAAGGTGAAGCTAGGCTCTGTTCCAAGCTCAGGGTTATACCTGAAGACAGTAAGGTCATGCACAGTGCTACCCCATTTCCTGGTATGTCATTCTGTGGGATCATCACCTACTTCCTTCATTTCCTCCCTGTTGTTTTGTTTACAACAGTCACAGCCACATTTGCAGCTGTCATAAACATGTCCACTTCTGCTTCCGTTTCTGTGGAAGCAGCAATGTGGGCCACATGAAATGGTGCTGCGGGCCGGCTGTGGCCCACAGGCATAGATTGAGAACCCCTGTTTTACAGTGATGCCTATTATGTGCCATCAGGTTGCTTTTAATTTAGAGCTGACAACCTTTTGGAAATAGGTATGTGAGATATTCAAGGAATGTTTTAACATTGCCACCCCTCAGCGATGTACCTTTACCAAGTGAACATTTGAACGCAGGTCTCCTGAGAACTGGGGGACGTGGTGGATTAGCGGTTAAGATGCTGAGGTTGATGATGGAAGGTTGTCAGCACAGCAGTTTGAGACACGAGTTCTCCTCATTGGAGTGAGCTCCTGTTATCTTTCCCAACTCCTGCCAACCTAACAGTTCGGAAGCAAAAATTGCAAGTAGATAAATAGGTACCACTTTGGTGGGAACGGTAATACTCTTCCATACACTCCAGTGCCGAGTCATGCCTTCCACATTATCATGGAAATGTCAGCAGACAAGGACAATATTGACTCTTTGTTTGTAAATGGAGATGAGCACTGCCCGCTAGAGTCAAACACAACTGGCTTTCAAGCAAGGGAGACTTTTACCTTTACTTCCTGATATCTGGTCTGGCATTCTCTCTATTGTACCTTAAGGTGATCTTTACAACCCCCTGAAGTCCTTTCAAATATGTATACAAATGGAAATAATCCCCCTCTTTCCCCCTTACTGTATTGAAGAAGCTCTGATTGAAAATCCTATTTGAGTAGCATTCCCATACCCGTGGAGTGTCCTAACCGTATTCAGGTTTGGCTTCCACCTGACCGTCTATTTCCCCCTTTCCATTTGGATCAATTGATTTGGCATGGTGGGTTAATGAGAGATAACAGCATGCATGACACGCTAAACAAACATTTAATGAATTGATTGACATCCTAAAGAGCTGGCTTGATACAAACTCCTGGTTGCAAATAATGTTGATGAGAGAGAAATTAAAATCAATAGGTAATGAATACTGCATGTGTCATTTATTTATTTTTTTAAAAAGGCCCTGCCATGTTAAGAAATGAGTGGAGGGAACCCTCTCTATATTCTTTAGATTGCCCATGCTTTGCTTTGTCCCAAGGGAAAGTTAGACGCAAAGGATGGGGGAATTTATTGATCCACATAAAGAGAATTTATTTGCCTGACGTCCCTATGCAAAACAAATTGCTTTGGTTTTGCAATTTTCAGGTTGTTGCTTCTTTCAACTCAATAGCAGAAAAATAAAGCATGTCATGCCATTTGAATCATAATAGCTACAAATTCACTCCCGTGAATGAACAGATAGGCTTATTTAGCCAATAGATTCAAGATGTCTGGCTACTTATGAGCACACACGGCTATTTCAGTCAGAGAAGAAGGCAATTGAGAGATAGTGTATTGACGTGAATTTGATTTCCAGGACTGATTTTGTGATTCAGCCCCTGTGTCTCATTTGAAATATTTTTTTTTCAAATTATATTTTTCTAATTCCCAAATAAAAAATCAACAGGAACCCCTTGGGTGATACACAAACTATTAGGGTATCATATTATAAGAACAACAGTTCACAATATTAATTATCAACAAACAACAAAGGATAACAGATAGCAAGTGTCAAGTGGCCAAGACGCTGACTGAGAGGCGGAAGGTCAGCAGTTCGATTCCCAAGTACTTTGTCCCAGCTCCTGCCAACCTAGCAGTTTGAAAGCAAGAAATTGCAAGTAGAGAAATAGGGACCACTTTGGTAGGAAGGTAACAGTGTTCCGTGTGCTCCGGTGTTTAGTCATGCCTGCCACGTGACCACAGAAACGTCTGCAGACGCATATAGCGCTGGCTCTTCGGCTTTGAAACAGAGATGAGCACTGAACCCTAGAGTTGGATATGACTGGCTTTCGAGCAAGGGTTTCCTTTACTAAATAAAGACAGTCAAAAGTGACCCAAACTAACATTCTAATCACCTAAACCTAATTTGTTATGGTAAGTGCTTTGACAAAGTTCTCATGGTTTTTGAGTTGTAAGATCTTTAAAAGCTGTCCTAAAGAGTTCAGTTTTTAGCAAATTTCGACAAGTAAGTGTTTGGTGAACCACCAGTAGCAGTAGCTTGTTCCAGGGCAGAAAAAGCCCAATTTCTTCTTGTAACGTTTCTAAGTTCCCTTGGTATTGGCATTTTCAGTAACATTGTTAAAAGGACTGGAGGGAACAAGTAGATAGCTACAAGGAAAGACATTCCATTAGATATCAAGGTCCCAAGCCATTTAGGGCTTATTAGGTCAAAACCACAACTTGAATTGAGCTAGGAAGCAGACAGGGAGTCGTTACAAGTGACCCAGAATTGGGGTGACAGGATCAAACCTCCTAATGCCTGTAATAAGTCTTGCACCACATTCTGGACCTGTTGAAGTGTCTATACTGTTTTCAAAGGTAGCCCCAGAATTATTTCCCTGCAACCTGGTAGAAGGTCTGCAGAGACAGACAACAGCTAAATATTTGTGGGTTGGAGACAGCATCCTAATCACTTATTCACTTAAAAGGAGGCAATATGATGTTGGGGTGGTGACTTTTAAAATATGAATGGCATGAGGACGTTGGGATTGCCAAAGCTTGGTGCATGAATTTCATGACCTGGCACACCTAAAAAGCTGAAAAGGTTGTGACCAGAACAAGATCTTTCTCTACATTGGCTCTTTCATTATGGAATGAGTTGGTATTGAAAATCAGGTCTGCTTCCACTTTAATGGCTTTTCACAAAGAACTAAAAATGTTCCTATTTCATTATGCTTCTCCTCATTAGTAAATTGATGTTTTATCTGCAGTATTCCCTTTATTTGTTTTGCTTTAAACTGAGTTTCATTGAGCTGTGAATTATTGGCTTTTGTTGTTCAGTCACACAGTCAATTCCGATGCTTTGCGACCCCATGGAGCACAGTATGCCAGGCTCCTCTGTCAATTGCCATCCTCCATAGTCTGCTCAGACTTACACCACTGTGTCAACGATGCTGTCTAATCATCTCATCCTCTGCCTCCCCTTTCTCTTTTTGGCTTCAATCTTTCCCAGCATCAGGGCCTTCTCCAGTGAGTCCTCTTCTCATTTGGTGGCAAAAGTACTTGAGCTTCAGTATTTGTCCTTCCAGGGAACAGTCAGTGTTGATTTCCTTTAGGATTGTCTGATTTGACCTCCTTTCAGTCCAGGGGACTCTTAAAAGTCTTCTTCAGCACCACACTATCAAAAATTATTGGCAGTTTTGTCAATTTATTGGGATTCCATCTTGGTATGTATTATATTTGTTTCTCTTCTTCTATCTGAATCTGAATAGTGGTGATCCTCATAGCAATCAGCCATGAAGACTATCCTGAGAATAGAATGCCATGGCCTTTCATCTGCCCTCCACATTGCAGCATGACCCCATACCACTGATCCATTTCCCAGTGTCACTTTCTGGTCCTAAGCCCTTTTTGACATACAAAGTCCTCACCAGCCCCAGGCCAGTATTGATGAACCTGCTGTCCTCCATCAAGATGGATTAAAGTGGGATGTAATCTACTTGGGGACCATCACCCCTCCCTGTGGACTTTGGCACCAAAGAGTTGACAGGTTAGTTAACCACCACCTAACACTCGACATTGAGTTGCTGGCAGTATGGTTTATTCTATAACCATAGCAGGATAACCTGGCCAGACCTTTATATTTTGTTTATATGATTTTATTTATGGTAATGGTCTTTAGATGTTATCTGTCTTCCTTCTGCCTCATTTTATTCAATGTTTCTGGTGCTTGCACCAAGTTAAACAAACTTAGCAACTTGTCATTCTGGGCACATGTATTTGGCCATCACTGCAACTCTGTTATTTTCACTTTGGCTAATCCATGCTGAATGTAACTCTATCCCTTCCTGGTTTCAAAGCAACACCGTCTTTTACTCTGTGAGTTGCCAAACTCTTCATCTGCTCACTTACTCTCTTAATCCTGTGCCTGTGGCATCTGCAAAAATGGTTCTCCCTTTTCTCCAATACACCCCTATTTGGACCTGGATAGGATAAGCCAGTGATCGTGTACCTTGGCACTCCAAGTGTTTTGGACTTTAATTCTCAGAAGCCCTGATCAGCAGGAATGCTGACTTGGGCTTTTGGGAATTGAAACCAAGAACACCTCGAGTGCCAAGGTTCACCATCACAGGGATAACCTATTTCAGGAAGAGGGCTAAGCCTGTTCAGGAAGATGTCCGGAGGGTGTTACTCCTCATCACTAGTGAATGAATGGAATCAGGAGTGCACTTGATATCCAAATATGTGCTTGCTCAATCTCCTTACCTTTTCAATCTGTTGTAGACTGCATACATTACTCACCACAGACTGAGATTTATGAGGGGAGCGAGCATGCTTAGTTTTCCAACTGCTGTGAAAGTAACATGGAGCATTCTTCTAATCTCGGTTGTGTTACAGCTGGATAATATATTACCAGAGAAGAACATTCATGCAATTTGGGCTCACCAAAAAAAGAGAAGATTTTATGGCATGCTACTGAACAGACGAATCTGATAAATTTAAGGACAGGTTGAATCAGCATTGTTTACTTCTCATTTCAGGCAAGAGACATAATGTTTCAGAAGAGGCTGGAATGGTAGTGGGTGGCTTGTAATCAAGCTAAGGTTGGTTGTGATAAGGGTTAGACTTGGGACTTTTTAAATTCATGGACTGCAGCCCCCAGAAATCTGTAGGAATTCCCCCAACCAGAGGATGAGACTTCTGGGCAGCAAAGTATGTGCTCCATGCCTGTCATCTTTGCAGAAGTTGCTCTGTTACTCAAGAGGATATTTCCATCTTGTAATATATGTTTGAGATGGCAAGTGCAAATGCTTGAAGCCCCCAGAAGTCTGGTTAGATTAATTCATGAAGACTGTAGCCCATGAATTCTAAATGAATGCCTTGTAAGAATTCATAACAAGTGAACTCATGCTCTCCAACCTAAATTGGCTTATCCCATCCAGCATCTAAACTCAGGAGAGTGTCCTTGTGCTGATGGAAACTCATCTTGCAAAGATTGCCTTCAAGAATCGCACACCTTGTTTGCCAGAAGATGCATGCTCTAGTCTTTTGCACTTGTGTGTCTCAAACATGAAGTATGAAATGGAAATATCCTCATGAGTAATGGAGTAACTTCCACATTTCCCTATTACAGAAGTAACCCTCTTTGGATACAGCCCATCTTGGGAGAAGTTTGTGGTGCAGAGCTTGAGGAGGAGCAGAAGGTCGTTTTCCTCACCCCAGCACAGGGAAAGTTAAAGTCAATGTGTAACCATGTGTTGTTCAAGGTCCTTGATTGCTACTTTAGAAAACCACTGGAATTGCCCACTTAGTCTTAACAGCATTCAGCCGCAGTTCATTTTGAAACATGCATTGTGTTGCTGCCAAGCTATTTGATGTGGAGAGCATGGAAGCTGTCTTTCATTGACGAGTCTATTCCTTCCATAGTGGTTCATTCACCCTCTTATGCAACACAACAGGTACATCACGCCAGCTAATGTCACAGGAGGCCAGGCGAAGCAATCTTTTCAATGTGCAAGCATTTCAATTAACTGGCAAGATGGACAACTTTTCAGCATCTGTACGTCTCTCTTTCCTTTTCTCTTCTGCCATCAGGATGCATTGTATTATAAATAACAATAAGCCAGCCTGCAATTCAAAGACTTTAATTGAATCTCTCTTCATTTTGCTGACATTGGGGGAAAGGCCCCTTGAGTGAATTAAAGCACATGTTTGTAATTTGGGTGACATGGAGAGGTAGTCTACTTCATATAATTAAACTGTGTTTTTGCTTCCAGCTTGATCGTAATGCACAAGTTGCTTTTGTGGGACTTTAATGGGAAGGACCTCTAGAACAGGCTGGCAGAAATTGCTACTTCCTCTGTCTAGAGAAAGAAAACAGTAGACATCCAAATATATAAACTGATCCTCTGTGAATTAATAATGCGGAACATTCTTTAGTTCTTCTGTCCTTCTTTCCATCTTGGCTAAATGTTCCCCAAGTATTTCTTATTATGAAATGCCATTTGAATTCACCAAGGCTGGAAAACCTGGGAAGTTACTGATTGGTCACAAAGAGGCAAACAACCCATCCAATCCTGCAATTTTTATGCAACTTATAAAACATGGCAATAGTTAGCAGAGTTTTACATTTTGCAAATTCAAAGAAATGCTTAGAAAAATGTCTTGAAAATTTTGGAAAATCTCTTTGAGACTGAGGAAACAAAGTTCTCAGCATCTCCTAGGAAAGAAAGAAATCTTTGTGTTATCTTTTGTGACATGTGAGAACAAACTTGCCAAGATTTAAATCACTTTTTGCCACTTAGTTTATCCACAGAAGACAAGACCAACAAAGGGCTAGCTATAGTCCTTTCCCCTAATGTAAAGAGAAGTGGAAGTTTTGCCTCAGCCTTTTCCTGTGACTATTATTACATCTGTTACTGTGTGCCAGCATCTTATAACACATGTGGAAACATCAGTTGTTTATGTTCACATTAGAAAGCCAGTGCAAGAATGTTTCCTCTAGGTCATCAAAGATCTATTTCTGTGATTCTAAGCTTGGAAGAAATGGCTACCTCAGATATGCGCCACCATGATCAGCTTCTACAGACTTCCTTCTTTCTCTGTCTGCACATTTGGTTCATGCTTGCTTCCATCAGTATGAATATTGATTGTTGTTGCTACAGCACAAATAGCCAAATAAACCCCTTATTTGATAAGAAATATATGCCTTTTTGTGGAAAGTTTTTAAATTGTATGAATTGCATTTTCATAAGAAGACAAAGCATATTTTCTAGAGGTGACCAATCTTGGAACTCCAGCTGTTCTTGGACTTCAATTCCCAGAAGCCCTGATCAGCAGGTGTATTGACTTAAGTTTATGGGGTTTTTTATCATGTCAGAAGCACACAAAGGTGCTTTCTGGGTTGAAAGGATTTTTGCTGGAGAAACTCCACTCAGGGAACGTCCAAATCAGGCTCATTTCATGTCCCCAAGAACTTTTCCCACTGAAGTGGCACCTATTTATCTGATTGCAATTTCTTGCTTTGAAACTTCTAGGTTGGCAGGAGCTGGGACAGATACTGGCACTCATTCCGTCATGCAGTACTCGGGTCTTGAACTGCTAACTTGCCAACCATCCAGCTAACAAGGCACACTTCTTAACCACTGAGCTACAGCAGTCCCTATTGAAGTCCAATAATAACTGGAGTGCCAAGGTTGGCTCTAGACCAGGGATTCTCAAACTGTGGCCCCCACCACCTCCACCACACCAGGAAGTGCCATGGGGTGGAGGATTGGCAAAATGGCCATCCGGCCCCCAAAGCTGTCTGAAGGAGCATGACCTGGCCCCCGGCTTTAAAAGGTTGAGAACTCATGCTCATCTTCAGTTACATTTACCTTCCAAGAGTTTTGCCGTTTGATGGTCATCAGGGTAAAACACTCAGTTTGCCGCAACTCTATGTATAAAATGCTTAGTAATTTGTAGCTGAAAGTGTTTGATCATTATTTTCTCTCCCTCTTCCACAAAATAAAGCCTGGCCTCATATCTCAAACACTGGAATTTGTGATGTTAAGGAACCAAATAATTTCCAATGCAAATTTGTATGTCTGAGTTTGAAATATCACATGCAATTCCATGCTGTTATATTTAGTCAATTAATTGGGTAGATTAAAAGCTGATAATTCTACTCAAAGCTGTCCTCATTAATTGAGCAGCATAATTTTGTTTAATTTTTTTAAAATAAATTGTTTTAGGTTTTTTTTTAACTGAAGAGACAGGGGCCATTGTTCTTTATCTTCACACAGAATGGATTAAATTTTCCAAGATGCCACCTGTGCTGTCAAGTGCATGCATATTTTTTATAGGAAGGAAGTATGCTTCAAAATGATTGATTTACTCTTAGATGAGATCAGAATAAATGTGCTTATTAACTGATTAGTCAGTTGACTAGAACTGATAGAACTAATTGGCTGGGGTTTATAATGCCTGGATGGTGGCAATCAAATTCAAAGCCAAAGTTTGTAACTGGAGATGAGTACCACCCCGTAGAGCAGTGATGGCAAAACTTTTAGAGACTGAGTACCCAAACTGCAACCCAAAACCCACTTATTTATTGCAAAGTGCCAACATAGTAACAAGGGAGGATGGAAACACTCCCATTGGGCTGCTGGGCAGAGGGGTGGGTGACTTTGTGTTGGTTGGAGGGAGGATGTGCTCCCAATGGGCTGCTGGGCAGAGGGGTGGGTGAACTCTGTGTTGGGGGGAGGAAATGTTCCCATTAGGCTACTGGGTAGAGGGGTAGGGCAAACTCTGTGCTGAGGTGACTGCATGGGTGCCCATGGAGTGGGCTCCGAGTGCCACCTTTGGCATGCATGTCATAGGTTCGCCACCTCCCTTGAGTCAGATATGACTGGCTTTAGATCAAGGGAGACCATTACCTTTACCTATTGCCTGATAGGTAGCACTTCTTTGGGGACAGAACATTGATGTGTCATGACATCCTACGTCTAACTGGCTGGATGCTTGGGACAAGGAGCATGGACCAGTTCCTCTTTTCCACACTCTGTACATGAGGTCCCTGGAAGTTATGTCTCTTACCTGTGTAGTGGGGAGTGCTGTTCAGTCTTGGTGGTCACATTTAGCAAAGCAATCATTTACACATGTCACATCCATGTGTATATTGCATACACCAGCATGTGACAGAAGACATCTCGCTGTGCTGTGAAATGTCTCAATCTGTTATCTAGTATGGGATTCAAGGATGCCAAGCTTCTTCCTGCCAAATATATGTCCGCGTGTTGAGGATAAAGATGGAAACTGTTAGTTAAAATTTCCATGCTCATGAGTTTAGTCTAGGGGTTTTCAACCTTTTTTAGCCTTGGGCCAGACCATGCCCCCTCAGATAGCTGAGCAGGCCGGACTGGTGGTTCCTCCCACCATAAACACTGCTGTAAAACACAACCGCAGCTGTCATAAACAAATCTACAACAGTCATGGACTCATTTACGGCTGTAGTAAATGTGTTTATGACAGTTGTAAATGAGTCTGCGGCTGATTCTGGCAGAGGTGGCTGGAGCGAGGTCAGGGGCTGGATTATTTAGCACCATGGGCTGGATCTAGACCATGGGCTGTAGGTTGAGAACCCCTGGTTTAGTCTGTCATTGACACCTCAGTTGGAACTCTTCAAAGCCCGTGAAATTCTTCATCTGTAGATGGTAATAAAACTTTGAGCACTAATGTTTTACCTCTTCACCAGGGGTAGAACTTGAGCAAAACTGTCTCTCAACAAAACTTGTGTCCTTTCCTTTGAGAAGCAAATAATACATGCTGACATGAGAGGAGTGGCTAATTGGAATAAAGGGGTACTCTTCAGTACTTCTAAACACTGGGCATCTGTGTGGAAATGCCACAGCCATTGTGATTTTTCACCTTTTGCTTGACTGACACAGCATAAATTGAGCAAACAAACAAAAATCCCATTTCTTCTCTCTTTGATAGCAGCACAAAATACAGTGCCATCTGATGGAGTGAAGAGAATAACTCTGAGGGGTCTTCATGTTGTCTTCAAGGATGAGAAAAAAAACACAAGAGTTTACATCCCTCATTGTGAAGCTTGACTCTACACTAATTCCCTCATCATATTCCAAGCCCAGGTGTCTCCAAAATGCAATCTACCCCTTTGCTCTAGTTTTATATGGATGACATCTGTGTCAAAGCCAGCTAAAATGTCTATGAACCTTTGCGGAAACATAGAACAAAAGATGATTTCAAGGCAGCGAAGCTTCAAACTGAGCCTTCCTTTATCTTTTCTCATCTTTTTAGAATGGTTTTCACTGCCTTTTATTGATACCTTCTTGCCTGGTATGGATTGGATTTCCCTCCACCCATCCTGCCCTCTGTCTCCCTCTCACCAAGGTTTACATAGAGAATTACTGTCCCTTTGTCCCTATCCATTTTTGTGATGCTGCTTTTCTTTCTTTGTTTTTTTAAAAAAATAATCTTAAACATTCATTATTTAGAAACTGCTGGAGCCTGGAAACCAATTTTCATGCTTATTTCAGAAGTGTTTGCAGCAGTTTAGACAGTTTTGTACGGGATTCACGTAAACTAAACAGCAAGCAAATGGAGTTGCCCACACCTTGTTTTCTTGATGCAGGTGGTGGAATTCAGGATAGCTCTAAACTGGTTTGCATCAAGTGGCTTTTGCCTCTGAGAGGACAGCAACACTTTTAGAAAGAAGGGGGGATTGGTAAGAATGTGACATAAACATCTGAACTAGCTGGATGCCTTTCAGTTACAGAAGCTAACTGACAGTCGAACACTTACTTCCATGTTGGGGAGCATCTAAATTACTTTAGCAGCACTTAACTGGGTGGGTGGCTAATAGCATCTGATTAGCTACAGAATCTGTAATAGGAGAGACAGCGGATATGGTGTTCATACATCAAGAAAAGAACATTTGCATAAATTTTGTATGTGTTAATACAGACAGACAGACATATGACTGTGATGGCTTAGCGGCTAAGACATTTAATCTTCATGACTGGAAGGTCAGTCGGTGAGCAGTTCAAGACCTGAGTGATGCAAGACGGAGTGAGTTATCTCTGTCCCAGCACATGCCACCCTTGCAGGCCGAAAGCAGGAAGTTGCAATTAGATAAACTGGTATCCTTTTGGTGGGAAGATAAATGGCATTCTGTGTCTAGTCATGCCTGCCACATGTCCACTGACACAGCTGCAGAAGCAGATAGTGCTGGTTGTTTGGCTGTAAATGGAGATGAGCACCGAATCCTATAGATCAGGAATTCTCAGTTTATGGCCTGTGGGCCAGATGCAGCCTGCAGCATCATTTCATGTCCCCCCTGCCTCCACCACACCAGGAAGTGTCATGTGGTAGAAGAAGGGCATAATGGCCGTCCAGCCCCTGAAGCTGTCTGAGGGAAGCGTGTCCTGGCCCCCAGCTTAAAAAGGTTGATAACTCCTTCTATAGATTATGTTTGGTACAGGGACTGATCATATATACTGTGTATATATGATTTAAGGTAAAGGTCTCCCTTGCTCAAAAGCCAGTCATATATGATTTAAGTATGCATTTTTTGGGCAAAGGGGACTGTTTACTAAAGTGCATTTGATAGCATTTTATAAACCTATTGGTTTTGGTTTTCATGTTCTGTTTGTTCCCCTGAAATGTATGCAAGCAAGCTAAGTAGGGTTTTTTCCCCCCTAGTTCCTTTTCTGCACAAAGTACTGTATCTGAAGGCTGAAAATGTACAGAGGAGAGCTTGGTTCAGGGAAGGGAGATTTGGCACAAAGGAAAGAAAAACTTCCTTAGAATGGAGCAAAGGGTTCCCTGCTGAGGGATGGAAGCGGCTCTAATGCCATGACCACTGTGGATTTGGCCAATGAGGGGTAATTTAGTCTCAGCTCCTTTGGTATGATGCTCTTCATCTCTGAATAGGTTAGAAGAATGACAACCAGTTTTACAAGGTAATGAAATGATAATTGAAGGTGCTTTTAAAGGGAGGACAATGCGCAATTAAGAACCCAGCATAACTTTCTCTGCACTTAAATATGTTGAATGCTGGGTGCCATTGTTTGACATGGAGAGGGGGAAAGAAAAGGTGTCAGCCCTATATCATCTTCACGCTGAGGGGCATAAAGAGTGGAATGGGCAGGAAGGTGGCTTTATATACTCAGGGTATACATTTTTAGTCTCTCCTTCTAATGCTAATGCGTTAATCAGGGCAACTTGCAACAAATGAAATCAAAATGGCACAGCAATGCTACTGCAGTATTATATAAAGTGCAGTGGAATTCAGTGCAATGGAGGTAGGTGTGGTCACTGAATGCCTTGTGTTAGACATAAATGGCTGGCAAGGCAAAATACTACATGATTTTTTTAAATAGCTGCCTTCTGAAAGGAAAAAAGAGAGAGGGGTGTACCCATGTTTCCTGGCATAACCTATGTCTCATGTAAAGGTAAAGATCTCATATCTGACTCTAAGGGGCAGATCTCATCTCCGTTTACAACCAAAGAGCCAGCACTGTCTGCATCTGTTGCCGTGATCATGTGACAAGCATATCTAGATGCTGAGCTTGATGACCGGAAGGTCAGCGGGTCAACAGTTTGAGACCCGAGTGCGGTGCCGTGGACTGAGCTCCCAGACTCGCTAAAGGATCCGTTGAGAATTTTAACAAAGTTGGAACGTATACACACAGTGGCATTGGAGCAATGTTTCTGCAAGGATTTCCTCCCATTAATACTCAGAATGATTAGCTGAACATACATTCTTCTTTGTAAAGGTGATTGAGATAGGAAAGTTGATAGATGTTCTAGTTGTACAGATGGTGTTACCTTTCACTCCAAAGCAGTACCTATTTATCTACTTGCAATTGTTTGTTTTTGAACTGCTTGGCTGACTTACCTTACAACTAGTTCCTGGCCAAATGTTACCTTGCTCAGAGACATGCCTCTTTCTGAACTTGGGTCAGCTAGCATCCACATTCACAGCCAGCCTGGGAGACTCATGGGCTCCCACCACCCCTGGCTCTCTCCAAATACTCCATGTTCCAGGTTGTGGAAATGATAGCTCAGGATTTAAAATTGACTTAATGCATTTGCTGGGACAGACAACAGGAACTCAGTGTGTCATGCAGCACTTGGGTCTCAAATTGTTGCCCTGCTGACCTTCTGGTCATCAAGCTCAGCATCTTAACCACTAAGCCAATGTGGTCTCTGTTTCTCGTGTAGGTGTGGCTAAAAAAAAGGACCTTGCCTTTTGCCACAACCTTCTTGTTTCTCCTGTAGATGAGATATAAATAGGGCTCTCTCTTTTAGATCCTAAGACATATCTCAATACAGGAGAAGACATTCCTCAAGTAAACTGGACCCAAAGCCATTTACAACTTTCAAAGTAATATGTAGGAATGACCGCTCAAAGTCCTAACTAGCAGTTTGGAGACCCTGAGAAATTTACCTCTTGCTCCATCCATTCCTCTCTGATGTATAAGCCTTTGACCCCTAAGAAAACAAATGATTTTTTTTGTTGCTCAATATTTTATTGACATTTGTTGGTAGATTCATTTTGAGATTCTAAATTTTGGTAAACAGTGTTCCATGCGCTCCCGTGTCTAGACATGCCTGCCACATGACCATGGAAACATCTGCAGAAGCAGACAATGCTGGCTCTTCGGCTATGAAACAGAGATGAACACTGAACCCTAGAGTTGGATATGAATGGCTTTTGAGCAAGGGTGACCTTTACCTTTACCTAAATTTTGGCACCAGGGTGGGTGGGAGGGCAATACCTCTGTTGCTTTCCATTGATTGTAGCTCATGGTGTTGTATCTTTGGGCATATGTTGAAATAAGAACTGAGTCAGGGCATTTGTGCTTTACAGGGTTGAGCACCAGGTAGAACGAAGACACCAGAGACATTAGCATGGCAAAGCAGTACCCCTATGGATTCCTCATGTGTCAACATTGAAAGTGGAGAAAACAGGAAGGAAGACTAAGGGAGGTTCAGGGTGGGTGGCAACAAATGGCCTTTCCTTATCTTATTTAGTGCAATGTCATTGATCAGAGCATCAAAAAGATTGGGATTGCCACCAGTTTCAGGTCCAAAGAGAAAGGATGGGGCACAGAAAAGAACAGGCCCCTTGCATTGCCCTTTGAAGAATGGCTTTCCCATTGACATTCCTCCATTGACAGAGGAAGGGTCTTCTCAAAGAACTGGAAATATATAAATGCTGCCACAGACTCACTCAAGGATCAGTTGAGAATTTCAACAAAGTTGGAGAGTATATACACAGTAGCACTAGGCCAATGTCTCTGGGTGGATTTCCTTCCTTTAATATGCAGAATGATTAGCTGAACATACATCCTTCTTTGTAGAGGTGCTTGAGATAGGATAGTCGATAGATGTTCTAGTTTTACCCCACTAAGCCACTCACTAGGAAAGGCCCATAGAGTTTGCTTTTGTTGGGTACTACAGCTTTCTAGGTCATAATTTGCAACAGCAGCAGATATTTTCCCCTTTTCCATGCCAGACTGAATAACAGGAAGAGCCTATATTTGTGGTTTGCATCTTTCTCTCTAGGCTCCTGTCTGTGGCTGGATGTGCAGGCTTCAGACTGCATTTTATCTCTGAAGTGCCCTCCAAACCTCCACTCAGGCAGAGAGGCACGTTGGCTTGAGAAGCTATGCGTCAAAGGAGGTGTTACGCAGAAGTGTCGACAGATGTGTTCTCTTGGTTAAATCCTACCCAAGTGCAAATCTGTTGCAAGCAGTAGAGCTTTTGCTTTGTCCTTCACCACCCTTTTGAAACTCTATCCTTGCCTGAATGTTGAGGAAGTGGGGGATGTCAACAGGCAAGGGAGTGTGATTTGGAACTGCATTTTACCAAAATCTCTGAGGTGTGCAATGGAGCTCTGCATGGAAATACACACTGCACTCCCCATGGGTCCCCTTAGCAAGGAGGGAGGGGGAGATTCTCTGAAATCTAGCAGGAAAATTCAGTTGAAAGTAAGCCAGAATGTATCTTATGGAGAGCATATTGTTAGAAGAAGAAATTAGTTAAGTGTTTAAATCAGGACTTCTCAACCTGTGGCCTGTGGGCCAGCCCCGGACCACATCACCACCACCACCAGAAGTGAAAGCATTTACAACAGCCATAAATGTGTCCATGCATTTATAAATGCATTTATGACAGCCACAGACATGTCTTATGGCAGCATTTAGGGTGGGGGAAGCCACCAGTCTGGCCTGCTCAGCTGTCAGAGGGGGTGTGGCCTGACCCATGGCTTAAAAAGGTTGAGAACCCCTGGCTTAAAACATCATGTTGGATGTTGTCAGCCCCTCTGTACTTTGCAAATTAGCTAGCTTTGGTTTGTATGCAAGCATGATTCCTCAAACGTGACAATCTGTTGGAATCATGTCTCTGGAACACTAACTTGGATTGCAGGTAGATTGATATATATGTCAGGTCTGGGAGACTAGAATGGACTTTATCACTTCAGTCTGTAGATGTTACTTTGGAAATCAACTTCCCTGTTAAGATGGAAACAAACCACAGTGGTGTCAGCCTAGATTATTTCCTGCAGTGTTTGTCTTAGATTTGTGTTGAGAGTTTGCTTTTGGACATGGGAACATTGTCCAGTAGTATCTGCTGCCCCTCCCATTCCTGATATGACCTGGTCCATAACTCACCTTGGGATTCTGTCATAAATTGGTAGCCCTTGCTTGAAAGCCAGTCATATCCAACTCTAGGGTTCAGTGCTCATCTCTGTTTATAACTAAAGAGCATCTGCAGAAATTTCCATGGACATGTGGCAGGCATGCTTCAACACCTGAGAGTACAGAATACTGTTTACCTTCCCACCAAAGTGGTCCCTATTGATCTACTTCCAATTTCTTGCTTTCAAACTGCTAGGTTGGAAGGAGCTGGGACAGAGATGGGACCTCACTCCATCGTGCAGCACCCGGGAATCGAACTCTGACCTTCCAGTCTTCAAGTTCATCGTCTTAACCACTTGAGCTACCGCAGCCATAATTGCAGCAGCAGTCAATATATGGGGTTGTTTGCTCCTTGGCTGAAACAGATCTGTCAGAAAGCACTCAGGAAGGAGGCAATTGTTCCAGCTGGCAGGATCTCTGCTTTCATGAAGTTGACAGAGCAAATTCACAGATTCTGTTATAATTATATACATTTTCATGGCAACATTTCCCCGAAGGATCATTAGGCATTAGGCAGATGTTAACAGCTCCTTACCATGGTTGGTAGGGATATTGTAATGCTCAGTATACACAGAGACACTGAAACACAGTTAGTTCATTTGGTGTTTTCCACCCCGGTTTAAATGTCCTGGCTGGTTGGATGCTCTGTTCATGACATCTAGTGATGCGGAAGGCAAGATGCTTAACTCCAGGATTGTGGCTAAATAGCAGAAGTGGGTATTCTGATTCCTCCCACGTTCCTGGAAGTTAATTCATTCCAGTAAATCATCCAAAATAATTTGCAGCGAATATCAATTTCCTCTGTGAACTTCGCGGTAGCTGCACAGGAGTGTCTCCGCTGACACAGCTCCCTAACTCGGCTGATTTGCGACAAGCCAGCAGCTGGGGAATAAAGAGGAGAGACAAGTTCCCCTCTTCCCCAGGCTGCCTGTGCAAAATGGAGACACTGGGGTCTGAATCACACTTTGAAAATTTTAAATGCAAGCAGAACAATTTGGGGGGGGGGGAGTGGGTTGACCAAAACCTTAATTTGTTCCCTCTCCTAAATGTCATCTCTCCAAATGAAGAGCAGACAAGTTACAGGCAGAGCAGAGCTTGGAAGAAGAAATGTTTGGAGATAGAGATGCCCAAATCACCCCCAGGCAGCTTTGTCACTAACTAATCTGTTGGAGGTGGGGGATTCGGTTAAGTTTTATGCAGCAGCAGAAAAGCGGGGCAGTTTTAGGCAATCTTAGTTTGAAATGCAAGTTCTCCAAGGCTTTTACTCCCTGTTTAGTTCAGCGCTAATTACACTTCACTCTATGTTTAGAAAGAAGAAAAGTATTGCTTACTCACAAGTTAGGTATGGGCAATATAGATGTGCTCTGTATTCTTGATAAGAATAGTTTCAGAAATAAATATGGTTTAAGTTAGAGTCTTTCAGTTCTTTTAGGCCTGCCATGTGGCCCTCAAGATGGTGATCTCAACTATGCATTTTCCCCTCCAAAGGCAAAAAAGCAAGGGAGAGAGACCTGAACAACAAAGCCTTAATACATGCAAAAATAGGTCAGGTGACCCCCTAGAGCTAGGAAGACAGAAACTTTCCTATGTGTTAGTTAGGTACATGGCAATATTAACAATTTCCTTTAGTTTAGTTTTTTTTTAAAAAAAATCTCTATGGTCATTATACTAACACTCACTGCATGATGGGGTTGTGCTAAAATACTCAACAGATTCTGGATTAAGGCAGCCCAAAAAAGTAACTTTCCCAGCGTCTGAAAACAATTAAAAAATCATTTTCTTTGTCTATGTAAGATTTTGGTCAATTTTGAATACAAGACTTTATTAACATTTACAAATTTCTTCATAAATGGAATTGGGAGACTTTATGATTGAATAATAATAATAATAATAATAATAATAATAATAATAATAATAATAATAATAATAATAATAATAATAATAATAATAATAATAATAATAATAATAATAATAATAATAATAATTATTATTATTATTATTATTATTATTATTATTATTATTATTATTTCGATTTATATGCCGCCCTACTTGGTGAAAACCAAATGCAGAGGAAAGTAAGAGATGATGATGATGATGATGATGATGATGATGATGATGATGATGATGATGATGATGATGATGATGATGATGATGATGATTGTTCAACTTGTATGCCCCCCTTGCAAAGTGACTCTGGGCGGTTAACAAAGATACAAAATATCACAATTACAATTACAATGACAAGGTACCACATTATCATCATAAAAAGACATTTTAAAATATTTCAAAAAATCCCAAATACAATTAAAAAATAACAAATTATCATGATATAAAATATATACTTCCAGTGCTGAGTTAAGGTTGCCATTTTCCTTCCATCATCATGAAGCATACCAAACAGATGTAACATGGGAATAGGAGTATTGCTCTAATTCAGTCTGTGCAAACGTGTTGTGCTGAATTTTGTTGCCTTTTATTTTTTAAGTAGCCCTCTCCCATCATTTCCTCCTGGTGGCATGGTACCTTTGAACATGGAGGTTCATTATGCTTGCTGAGCTGCATGCTAGATGTCATTACTTCTTGTCTGTGCAGGACATTTTATGAGCAAACAATTCAGAGTGGTATAATTTGATGATTAATATGTTAGGGGGTGAAGGAGACAATAATAGATCATATATTTATTTCCCTATGTTTAAAAAAAATCTAAAAGGAACTGTCAAAGAGAGTAAATGAGTGCAGAATTATAGTCAGATGGCTAGTGGACAGAAAAGTTACTTTTTTGGCAATATGGATCCAAAGACCCCCATGGTCAGCATAGGTAGCAGCCGCAAAAAGTTGAAGGTTTTAGAAGTTGTACTCATAGGTAAAAAATAATATTTCCAAGCTCTGTTCTTGACATAAGGATGGGAGTGGATAGATAAAGTGCATTTTGGTGTTGATTTCACTTGTAAGAGGCAAAACAAAACTTTCCTGCTAGACATGCTAATACTTGTTCAGCTTTCACAATAAGTAATGTCTCATTACAGGGGACTGTGGTGGCTTAGTGGTTAAGATGCTTAACTTAATGACTGGAAGGTCGGCAGTTTGAGACCCAAGTGCTGCACGATGGAGTGAGGTCCCATCTCTGTCCTAGTTCCTGCCAACCTAGCAGTTCGAAAGCAAGAAACGACAGGTAGATAAATAGGTATCACTTTGGTGGAAAAGGTAACAGCGTTCCGTGCACCTCAGTGTCTAGTCACGCCTGCCACATAACCATGGAAATGTCTGCACATGCAAGCAGCACTGGCTCTTTGGCGATAAATAGAGATGAGTACTGTACCCTAGAGTCAGATATGGTGGCTTTTGAGCAAGGGTGACCTTAACTTTTACCTAATGCCTCATTATTCTGCAGTTTAAGCTCACATTTCTGAATGGATGTTCTGTTAAAACACTTTGTGTTTTATCTCACAGTCAATCCTAAGTGTTTTGTGATTTCTCAAGGTGGTAGCCATCTCTGTCTGTGTAAAGAGATCAAACAAGAAATTTTAAAAACAAAACGGAGAGGAAAGTGTTTCGTCACCTTCAAGGCTAACTGCTAATTTTTAATGTGAGCTGTCATGGATCAAGTCCATTCCCTTAAAATACAACTTAGTCTTTAAGTTGCCACAACATTTTTACCACCACCCCAATTTCTTGTCTGCTGATATTTCTCCAAGATCAAAAGATTTATTTTGACATATTTCTGTAGACTACAAGTCACTATTTCCAAACACACTTTTTTTTAGCAAGTACTTGAAATGTGACAAGCTGTTGTACTTGGATACGTACATTAACCTGCGATGTGTGTTGGCAGGTCAGGTTCATTTCAGGATCTCTCTTGCCATTGTCCAATGACAGGATCTTACCACAGAATAATTTAAATGAGCCTGTTTGACCAAACAAAAGTTTTGAAGAATCTCATATAGCTTGTGTTCAGCTTTCCTCACTACCAGTTCTTTGGGTAAGAAGCGTGCATGAGTAAATATCTCTTTGTTTGGAAAGAAAATTGCATTGGTAAAGATTTATTTTCTCAATTTGCCCTGTTGGAAAGCAGATAAAAGGGACGGAAACTGCAGGAAGGCTTATATATTACGCTGGTTGAACAGGTGAAGAAGCACTTCCAAATAGAATATCTCTCTGTATTGCAACATCCTCTCTGTCTTGCTTGCTGCAGCTGATTTTTTATCCAGACATGTTGGGGAGAGGGAAACATCTTTCAAAGAAGCCCTCATTGTTTTTAACAGTGCCTATTTTTTTTAAGGAACTGCAGTGGCTCAAGTGGCTAAGAAAATGACTGGAAGGCAGGAGGTCGGCAGTTTGATTCCCGAGTACTGCAGGACGGAATGAGCTGCCATCTTTGTCCCAGCTCCTGCCAACCTAGCAGTTGGAAAGCAAGAAATAGCAAGGAGATCAATAGGGACCACTTCGGTGGGAAGGTAAACAGCATTCCATGTGTTCTGGTGTCTAGTCATGCCTGCCACATGACCACATAAATGTCTGCAGAAGCACACAGCGCTGGCCCTTCGGCTTTGAAACAGAGATGATCACTGAACCCTAGAGTCAGATACGACTAGCTTTTGAGCAAGGGAGACCTTTACCTTTACTATTTTTTTTTTATCACAAGGACAACCTTTAGAACAATCCTATTTGGGGAAGTTAAGTTTTCTTGATTCATGTTGGCACTGTCTTGGGACATTTTGAATGGAACGGGAAGACTAATTGTTTTCACAAAAAAACTGGATGATCCAGAGTCCCCCCCCCCCCGTGGGAAAGGAGGAGCAGAAGGAATAAAATCTTATAAATCATTGCTGTCTTCCCCCAAATTGGCATCTTCCAATGGTGCTGGATCACAAACCATTGGTTCTACCTGCTGGGGGATGATCGATGCCATTCTCTCAATCTTCTTGAGCACACAAGTTTGGGAAAGGATGGCTTATGACCCTGATGGTGAACCTTGGCATGCCAGCTGTTCTTGAACTTCAGTTCCCAGACGCCCTGATCATTAGGAGTGCTGACTTGGGCTTCTGGAGAACACCTGGAGTGCCAGGATTAGCCATCACTGACCTATGATAAGATGAGATTTTTCTAGCATGATGGTCTTCCTTTGGTGGTGTTATGGGCCATCATGTCACCTCCAATTTATGGTGCCCCTGATCAGGTTGTCAAGAAATGTGAGATATTTGACCATGATGGAATAGCTCAGTGGTTTGGGTATCTAGCTGCAGAGCTGGAGGTTGGAAGAGTGATTCCCCCTAGAACAGTGGTTCCAACATGGAGTCCACGCCCCACGTGGGACTTCAATTCCCCAGAAGCCTAAGTCAATACATTGGCTGATCAGTGCTTTCGGGAAATGACTTAGGCTTCTGGCAATTGAAGTCCCAAAACCAAAGGTTGGAAAACACTGGTTTTAGAGAGAAGAACCAGCTAATGTGGCCTTGGCCAAGCTGCACAGTCCCAGGATACCTCCAGAACAGGGGAATGGTAAACTACTTCTGTGTATTCACAACCTACGAAACTCTGGAAAGGGTCACTTTGTAACTCAGAATTGAATTGACTATTATTATAATATTTAATAATATTAATATTGCAATATCTTCTCTCTGATTGGCTCTTCAAGTTTCACATTATGTTTGGGTAAAATGTAGATTCCTGTCATTGAACCTGGACATTCAAAACATGCTGTGTATCCCATGCTACAGGTCTCTCTTCACACTCATAAGCTTCCACTCCTGGCTCAGCAGTTCCTGTTGCTAGTCACTCCACATCGAGCATGAATTGACTCAGAGGTTGTATCCTGCTGATGACCACCTTGTATTTTAGGATGTTGTTCAGAAGATGTTGGCAGTAGAACTAGCAGGGTAGAAAAGGATGGCATCTGATGGGCCCAAACCATGATGTGCTTATTTCCTTTTAGGTAAAATCAGCAGTTATGACGATTTTGTAAAGCTTCTGGATTCTGTGTGAGATGTGACATTAAATGTGACATTAAATCATAAATGAAGCTTTTGGATGTAGGGGGTGGGGAAAAAGCAAAATGATGCCAGAGTTGTATGAGATGGGGCATTTTGAGTTCACTGTGTCTCCTGGGAGCCTTTTGTTGAGCTTCAACGCACATGGACATCAAAGCTTGACTGAGCAGTGACACTTTGAGTTCCTGTTGAAAGCATGCTGAGGGCTCAAAGCAAAATTGAAGGCAAAATGGTAGCTTTTCATCTCGTTTTTTGCGGTGACCTTCAGTGCAGGCTTTGGAAAAGACATTTCAGAAGGATAGTAGAGACACAATGAATGGCGTGGCAAAGGCCAGTCTCAGGCTCCATCTGCCTTGAGAAGCAATTGAAGAGGAAATATTCCTTTTTCCAGAGTGATGCATGTTTAACCTTATGGAACTCATTGCCACACAATTCTTCAGATTTCAGAACCTCAAAGAAACAAAGTGGCGTTACTTAGTAAATTCAGACAGTTGTTCAGACAGGTGATGAGAACATCAGCTTCCCCATAAACCTGTTGGAATGACTTGGTTCCTGCCATTTGTTTGAAACTGAGCAGTGAAGGAAGCAAGAGAGCCAATCTACATCACTGATAATTCCTTTGTTTAGTCTATCCTTATGGTTAGTCTGAATTTGAGTCTCATTTCCTACCTACTATTCTGAGAAGCTCCTTACTTTTAATACCCAATGACACATAAGTACTGGATGGTTCTTTCCCTGCTGTGTAGAGCTTTATCTATTGACATTAAAGACAGGGAATAATTTCACTGCACTTAAAAAACAAATCCCCAACACTCTTGGAAGTCTTCATCGTCAGGATGAAAAAAACCCTTCAAGTTTAGGAAACTAGAGCAGGGATTCACAACCTATGGACTGTGGGCCAGACCTGGCCCATGACACCATTTCATGTGGCCCCCACCTCAGCCACAGCACCAGGAAGTGGAAGTGGATGCATTTATGTCAGTCATGAAATGTGTCCGTGAATGCATAAACGTGCCCAACTGTTGTAAATGCTCTAAATGCCTCCACTTTCGGGGTGGGGGGATAGTCCGATCTGCTCAGTTGTCTGGTGTGTAAAAGGTTGGAAACCCCTGAATTAGAGTAAAGGACACAGTGAAAATGACATTTTATTTTCATTTTTTTTGCTCCACTGTCTTTCTGTTCTGTATCACTCACACATATTTTCAAACATGGGTGAAATCTACCCTGTTTTCTTCATGAAGCTGCACATTCTGAAAACATCCACAGAGAATCTGTATTTAGACAAAATATTTGAAGTGGTAGCCATGTTAGTCTGTGCATGCATATCAGAGAGTAAACAAAGCAAAACAGCAAAAAGAGACAAAAATGTTGTCTAATGAAGTGGGCTTGGTCCATGAAAGCTCGCATTTAAATACAACAGTTAGTCTTTAAGGTGCCACAACATTTTAATTTTTTTGCTCTTCTGTTTTGTTTACTCTCTGATATGTATTTAGGCACAATCTGTATTTATGATTTAAAGGTAATTTTTCTCACAGACATAGATTTTTCAAATTTATTTTGATAGCCCCCCCCCCAAAAAAAAAAAAAAAGAAAGAAAGAAAGAAAAGGAAAGAAAATGCCAGGAGATAACAACTGAAGATCATTTAGGAAGGGTGAAGGAAAAGAAGAGGTAACTATTTCCTTATCTGAATGTTAGTCCAGGAATTACATATTAGCCCAGTTTGTACCACAGTTTGCAAGATCAGTTTTTTTCAAGCATCCCTTGATTATTCATAGACTTGAACTTCATGTCACTGCTTTTCTGTCGATAATCTTGTTCCAGTTGTGATTACATATATAATTATAATTCGGAATGATGACCTAACTACATTTTTGTCTGCCTTCTCCTAACAATGTAAAACTGAATATTTCTCAGATTACATCTTTGAATATTGCCAAGGCATTGGTTTGCCCCATTTCCCCCTTTGAAATGGTACAGATCCCAATAATAAACTAACGATAAAGCTTCCATTAAATCAGAGGTGACAGATAAGTTGCCCTTTCAAGTGCTGTTATCTGTCATCTATAAATTTCAGCCAGCATGCCTAATGGTTTCATATAATGGGATGTGTAGTCCAATAGCATCTGGATGGCCACATGTTTTTATGCTTTTACTGCAATCATTAAAGCAGTTAGAATTACCAATTACCCTTCAATATTTTCAGCAATCAAAGAGGCTTGCCTGTCCATAATGATCTGACTTTATCTCAACCTTCAGCCAAACCGCTCAGATTTGTGTGCATGATTTTCTCATTTTAATGCTCACAACAACTCTTTGTAGTAGAGATTAAACAAAACAAAAAGGCAACCCCCCCCCTTTGTGGCACTTTAAATATTAACTCTGTACTTTAATGTCAGTTTTTGTGGATCAAGTCCAGTTCGTCAGACATAAGAGTGAGACTTCATGGCATCATTTTTTTACGCATCAGGTACAGAGATACAGAATAGTTAGCATAACAAATAACTATACAAATCAATATGTTGGGGTTTTTTTTACAACTGGACATACCTGTTATTCAGATTTGTTGTAGGTTATGTTAAAAGATGGCAGTTTGGCCAGGTTTGGGCTGTGCTTTTTAAAGCGATGAAGGATTTGATTCTGAATTGTGTTTATTTATTTATTTATTTATTTATTTTTCAAATTTATACCCCGCCTTGCTCAGGCGAACCTGACTCTAAGCCTTCCTAACCTGCTGCTTTAACTTTTGGAGAGCACTTGGCCCCTTTTAAAATGCATCCAAATAATTCAGTGCTCACTTTTAACTCCTCTTTTGTATACGGCAGAGGTTCCCAACCTTTTTATGCCACAGGCCTGACCACGCCCCCTGAGCAGGCTGGACCACACCCCGGAAGTGAAAATAAATACACACGCTTCCACATTTACGACACCTGCGGGTATATTTGCAGCGGACATAACCGCATTTAGACATGTACGGGCACATTTTATGGCTGTGTAAATGTGCCCACTTCCACTTCCGGGCGCAGTGGTGGTGGGCTGCATGAAATGGTGCTGTGGGCTGGGGCTGGCCCACGGGCCATAGTTTGGGACCCCCTGGTATACAGTATGCACAAAACATTTTTCTATGGTGTAATACACCAAGCATTGCACATCCCCCTGAGAACATCACATCCTAAAACACTCATTAAATCTTTTGTTTTTCCAAAAGCAATCTCCGATATTAAAAAATGCACAGAACAGACCATTCACAATTACCATCCACAGTTGATGGCATTTAAAATAGGAAGCCGCTTTGAGTGAAGCAGCAAGACAAGCGCGACTGATCTAAAAAGATGTTTCTGCTGAAGCACAATTTCCTCTGTGGACTCCTGAATGATTGCACCAAACTGGTTTCGAGGGTCTACTTTGAAACAAAAAGCACAAATTACAAGAAAATGTTTTTGTTCCTTCCCTCCACTCTGTACGACCCTCCCCCCCCCCCTTTTCAGTCTACAGTGTGTTCTGGGTAAATGGCTTTCCCCCCTTTTCTCATTATTATTGTAACACACCAGTCTTAATTGCATAATTCAACATTTTTAAAGGGTATTTGGATGTAATTTGGATGCTTCATTGGATGGTGTTTGAAAGAAGTGGAGAATTAAATTAGGGAGGGAAACACAAGAGAAAATTAGTACTTTAAGAAAGTGTGTGTCTGTGTGTGTGTGAGAGAGAGAGAGAGTAAGAGAGAGATTTGAGCAAGGTAAATTGAACTGAGCTGAGTGAGGTAACCAGTGCTGCTTGCAACTGCAGATATTTCTGCGGTCATGAGGCAGGCATGACTAGGCACTGGAGCACACGGAACACTTTTATCTGTGCTGCCAAAGTGTTACCTGTTAATCTACTTGCACTTTCTTGCTTTGAAACTGCTAGGTTGACTAGAGCAAGGATGGACAGTGGGCACTCTCTCCGTCACGAAGCACTCAGGTCTCAAACTGTGACCCTGCCAACCTTCCATTCGTCAATCTCTTAACCACTCAGCCACCACAGCCCCTTTGTCACCTCTCTAACATCAGACTTAGGCAGATGGGTCACCTGGCCACTTTTCCAAGTGAGGTGCATTTTGGTTCTCCTTAAATTATACAGTGATTGTTCTCAATTTTGAATTTGTACCTATATGGCAGGTATACAAGTTATTGCCCCTTTTTGTTCCTTTTGCTCCTTTTTGTGAAACACGCCCACGTCTACTATAGGTTCAACTATAGGTCAACTATAGGTTCCCCTCCTCATTTTCACAATGGAGGTTACGAGGGGGGGAAAGGGCTCTGAGGAAGATAGGAGAAGTTACTTTGTGATGGTCTTTTGCCACTAGAGGAGAGCGACGTCTTTCATTAACTTATCACAGTGGTGGGGTCAAGGGTTCACCTTCATCCCTATTTACAATCATCGCTCAGGATTTCTGCAGACCACTTCCTCTTCTTTAGGTGGATGACATTTTAGGGGAGAAGCTTATCTGTGTCCCCCAAAATATGGGCTTGATAGTCTTCAAATTGGGGGGCTCCAGTGGCTCAGTGGTTAAGAAGCTCGCCTTGTTAGCTGGAAGGCTGGCAAGTTGGCAGTTCAAGACCTAGATACTGTGTGACCATTTGAGCGCTCATCTCTGTCCCAGTTCCTGCAGTTTGAAAGCAAGAAATTGCAAGTAGATAAATAGGGGCAACGTCAGTAGGGAAAAGATCTTGAAAGGAGCCTCCTTCGGGTATCCCCTGAGTGGAGTTTCTCCAGCAAAAATCCTTTCAATCCAGAATAATTTCCGACATGAAATTATTATTATTATAATCTTCAAATTGAAAATGACACCTGTGGAAGTTGGGTTTTCTCTCCCCACCACCCCAGAGGGGAATTCTTAGTTTTTGTATTGCTCATGTTTGGGATGCTTGAGGGCTCTGAGAAGTCCAGAGGGCCACACAAGGCCTGCAGAATGCAAAATCATCATTCTGGCATATTAATTACAATTGTAGCCACCTTTTTCCCAATGGAGCCTAAAGAAACTGTACCTAGCTCACTTAATCTTTTTAACAATCCTATGTGATAGAACGGGCTAATAGTGGTGGGCTCAAAAAAATTTTACTACCACACTGTGGGTGTGGTATGGTGGGCATGGCCAGGGGAAAGCCCTGTGTTGCTCCCAGATTAGGACTACTTTATTTCAAAACTTGGATGGACAGGGACAGCCAGAATTTCTGCTACTGGTTCTGGCAAACTGGCACAGACTTGCTGATGGCTACCACTGCAGGCTAAGATCAGCTCTTCAGTGGGACTCAGTTAAGATTCATCTCAAATTGTGGACCACCTCTCCCTGAGAGAGAATGAAGCTGGTCCGAGGTCAAGTGACGACTTTCATGGCTCACTAAGAACTGTGAATTATGAACTCCTTTTCACTGTAAGCTTCACAATCCATAGTAAAACACGAAGGAGGCAAGTGGACTAGTTTGATTTCTTACTTTACCCTTCTGGTTGGGATTTGAGCCTCAGGACTGGCGAGACAAAGAGGTGTTGTTGTTAGAGTGGATAGTTATGGAGGTCATTGGGTGACCTTAGGCAAGCAATTTTCTCTCAATCTGATCTAACTCTGTGAGACACAGTGAGAATTAAGTGGATCACACATCCAACACCGAGCTCATAAGAAGAAGTATCTGGATATACAGTGGTACCTCGCTTAATGAGCATAATGCGTTCCACGGGATTGCTCTTTAAGCAAAACACCATTGTAAGTGACCAATTGTGACTTCTGGCAGGGGGATTGCAAACCCCAATTTATTTGTTAAGCGAGTTTTTGGTTGGTTTTATTTGTTAAGCGAAGCAAACATTCAGCGAAAATTCTTCTCTTTAAGTGAGTTACTCTTTAAACAAGGTGCTCTTTATGCGAGGTTTGACTGTATTGGCCAGGATCCAAATGGGGCCAGTTCTCCCCGAAACCCATTCTTAAAGTTTTCAGTGTGCAGTGGGAGATGGTGTTACCGTATTTCTGATTCTTCTTCTGCTGTATTCAAATCTGAATATTGGCAATCCTCATGGCAATAAGCCATGAAGACTGTTCTGAGAATATAATGTCTTCTGCATCACAGCATGACTCCCAAAGTACCACTGTTTCAGTTTTGCAGGTCACTTTCCGGTCCTGAGCCCTTTTGGCACGCAAAGTCCTCATCAGCCCCATGCCGGTATTGATGAAGCTGCTGCCTTCCATCTAGATGGATTCAAGTGTGATTTAATCCTTTTAACTTTTAATTTTTTAAAAAACCTTTAAATGAAACTAATGTGTTTAATTGTATTTTTAGTCTTGTAAGCCACCCTGAGTCTTTTGATGAGGGTGGGATATAAATGTGATTAATAAATAATAAATAAATAATGAATAATCCACTTGGGGACCATCACCTTTCCCTGTGGACTTTGACGCCCGCTAGTTGGCATTGAATCACAGCAGGATCACCCGGCCAGACTGGTTCTCACTTTTAAAAATGTGTTTAACCTGCAGCAAATTTAGAAGTCACAAGGGTTTGTCACCAAAAGCTGAAAGGAACTGGGTGGCGTTTTTATGGTTGTTTGTGAACTCTATCTTAAATTTTCCCAGACTGAGCATTCCTCTCCCCCCCCCTTCTGCAAAAGCCGCCTACCTCTATCTGATCTGCTTAATGCGAGCAACACCTTTTTTCTCTGATTGCAATCTATGGCTGATTGAGAGACAGAAATTTCCTCTGTGAGGGAGCTGGAGAAAAGAGATGTATTTAACTAACCCTTCTAATCTTTTACTCATCCTCTCTCCATTTCCCCTCCATTCAGAATGCAAGTTCACAAAAGAGACCTATCTATGAAAAGCAAAAAGGAGAGAGCGCGCGCAAAGAAAAAAGTCTCTTGAAAGAAATCACCAAACTCTCCCTAGGAGCCATATTCCCCTGACATGTCTGCCAATTCTCTTTGTCCTTGGAAAGAAGAGATGGGAAATCTGACAAACTCCTTTTGGAAGTTTTTTTTTAAAATTGCAGACTAACAGGAAGAGAGAATCCACAGTCTGCATTAACTGTGGTTGAGGAACATAGAAGGTGGCATAGGCAAGCTACTAGTCCATGCATGCCCAAACTATGGCCGGTGGGCCGGGTGAGGCCCATGAAGTCATTCCATCAGGCCCGCGACACCCTTGCCAAACCAGGAGGTAAATACAGATGCTTCCATGCGTGTGTGAAAAGTAGCCATTTTGTTTCCTGGTTTGGTGCAGGAAACAAAATGGCCACTTTCACGCATGTGAAGAAGCATCCACGCCTAATCAGGAAATAAAATGGCCACTTTTGTGCATGCGCAGAAGTGTCCATGCTTAACCAGGAAACAAAATGGCCACTTTCACTCATGCATGGAAGCGACTATTTTATTTCCTGGTTTGGCACGGACCAGACCATGCCCCCGGTTTGACCATGCGCCAAAACAGGAAGCAAAATGGCCACTTTCGTACATGCACAGAAGCATCCACACTGTGCATGCGCAAACATGCCGTGTTCCAGGGGGCATGGTCTGGCCCGCTCAGCTTTTCCAGCGGTGTGGTCAGGCCCCCAGCTAGAAAAGGTTGGGGACCCATGTACTAGTCCAAACTCTGTCCATCTGTTCTATAATTGTCTTTTCTGTCCGGCATTGCTTCTCTAAGATCAGAGTAAGAATTCCCTCTCATTATTTGAAAACTAATCCTTTGTTCAGGACATGTGACAAATTGAGTAGGGTTCCTTCTGCATAAAATCTATGGGCTACATCACTGAGTAATGCCTCTGCTTCCATTTTCAAGGGCAGCCCTGAGTGGTAGAAATCTGGAATTGATGGTGGCAACTTCTGTACTTCTACATCTCTGCACTGTTTGCAACCCTTATCTGAAAAGGCAGATTGCCAGCTCCGTTTGTTTGTGTGAGCGTTTAGCTCAGGAGTGCTCAAACTGTGGCCGGTGGGCTGGATCTGGCCTATGCCAACTAATAATCCAGTCTTCACTGCTCCTGGAAGCGGGATTTAAATGTGCCTGTGCATGGTGTAAACACTTTTATGACAGCTCCGAGTGCATTTACGTTTGCATTTTGCACATGCATGGGCACTTTTCACTTCTGCTTCTGGTGGAAAGCACAATGTGACCAGCCCGCTCAACTACACGACCAACCCATGGCGCAGAAAGTTTGGGTACCCCTGTTTTAGTTTCTCCGTCAAACCAAACTGTCTCAGTGGTGCTAGGTCTGTTGAAAAAGTAGATGTGCAACTGCAGTGTAGCAGAGTGGTGGCTGAATGTTTGGAAGCTAAAACAAAAGTAAAATCACCGGCAGAGAGGTAAAGAAGCCAGTACTGGAAATAAAATTAAAAGCATCCCTCGACAAAAGGAGAAAGGGGTCTATGAAGATGCAGAAGCACTGGAATGGTTCTTAAAATGCCTTGGGGAATAAGAAACTCTTCACATGATCTTAAAAAAAGACCATGTAGAGACCTGCAGGCAAGCCTCTTTTAGGGAGGTGTCCCATTGAGGTGGCAATCCAGCATTTGGCTCCAAGTGTTATCAGTGCATCTGAAGCAACAACAGCCTGCTGGGTTGTTGTCACTCAATTTCTACAAGGTGGTTGTCAATAATTCAAGGATTCATTTTTTTTTAATGCCACCCCTCCAAAAAAAAAAAAAAAGAGAGAGAGAGAGAGAGAGAGAGAGAACACTTTAGATGAACTGGCGGCCCTTTTTTCTATACAGTGCCAGCTCCCCTGAAGAAGGCTCTAGTAGTGAATTGTTTGAATGCTGAATCTGCCACCTTTCCCTTCATATCAGCCATCCTTGACATGGTTTTAACAATGAAGAGGGCATGCCAGTTCATCTGGCTAAGGACACGTTTAGTTTCCTTTGGATTATGGAGCCCTGGGGGCGCAGTGGTTAAAGTGCTGTACTGCAACCAAAAGGTTGTGAGTTCAATCCTGACCAGGACACAAGGTTGACTTATCCTTCAGAGATGGGTAAAATGAGTAACCAGCATGTTGGGGGCAAAATGCTAATGAACTTGTGAACCACTAAGCGCTATGGGGTGGATATATAATTAAAGCTTACATATCCAGGTCAGACTTGAAACTGCCTTTAAACAGTGAAGCTGCTGAAATGAAGCCACCTTCTTGACTTTGTCATTGACCAAAGTTAAATCCTCATCAGTACATGTTTCTCGTAGTAGCTGGCAGAGCAATTCTGTATCTCTCCACATTCACACAGCATGTTGTTGTCCGGGAGAAGCTCCCACATGAGCATGTTGGTTTTACATTTAGGCATACCGACCCTCAGCCTGTTCAGGGTCCTCCAAGTGATATCGGAGAGGTCAAGTCCCTCAGCCACACCCTCCTTTAATGTTATTCTTTGTTCATTGAACTCCTCCCTCCATATTTTCATCTGATCAGTATAAACAGCAGCCATTGGAGCATGAAAAAGAGTATTCCACACCTCAAAATCCAAGTGGAATATTCTTTTGCATATGCAAACTCAAGTTGAGATGAATTTGCTTCACTCAGAGCAGGGGTTCTTAACATTTCCAAGCCTCAGCCTGGACCACGCTCCCTCAGACAGCTGAGCGGGCCAGACTGGTGGTTCCCCAGTCGTGAAATACATCCGCAACTGTCATAAACATATTTACGAGAACTGCAGGCAGATTTACGGCTGTTGTAAACGCATCTGCTTCTGGTGGTGGTGACAGCGATGGAGGCCACATGAAATGGTGCCTTCGGCTGGGGCCGGCCCACAGGCCTTAGGTTGTGAACTCCTGACTTAGAGATTTTAAGCACTGGGAGAAGGAACAGAAAGTGGAAGTGAAGGAAGCCTATCCTCCATCATCTCAGAAAGGTCAATTTAGTATTGTTGCTTACCTGGGCTTGTACCAAAGAAGTAAGACTGTATCTTTTAAGATGACAGCTGCATCACACAGGCACATCTCATCTCGATCTATTTAGATAACCTTGCAGTTTACATTCATTGATCATTTCACAAAAACCTGTGCGGAGGTTTTAATGCCTTGCAAATTGCTTTTTTTCCCCCCTTCTCGGCAATTTACATCTGCAATTGCATTGAACATATTTTGGTGCTTTCCAAGATGCCACAAACAATGACAAATCTCTCCTGAAAACATTATCTTGCTGCAGTAAATTTGATGAGAAAGAGGGAGACTGAAACTGAAGTCAGAAGGGTGATATTTTTTTTACACCTTTGCTGAATTTTGAGGCACCTGCTTTCCCAGATTAAAGATCTTTGAAGAATATGATTTAAATCTGGACTTTAACAAAACAGTTGTGGGCAATCGTTTGTGGGGGAAAATCTGTGCTTTGTACTCTTCATGCTGGTCATTGATTGTATGGACACATCTGGTAAAAAGTAATTTGTTAGAGAAATTTGCATTAAAAATGTGTGTGTGTCAGATATACACTGGACAGTGGTAGGATTTTTGTTATTTCTTTGTTACATTTATATATTTCCTGTAATGAATTCAGGGAGGTATTTATAAACTACAGTAAAACACCAGATAATGATTGGATCGGATAACGCTAAAATCGCATAACGTTAAGTAATCTGGGGAGGAGAATTGGATCGAATAACGTTAAGGTCCTATGGGATGTATTGGATAACAACCACTAAAGCCTGTGCGTTTACAATGTATCTCTATGGAGCTTTAACATTATCTGATCCATCCCATAGGATTTTAACATGGATCGGATAACACTAAAAATCGGATAACACCAAGCCTTGTGGAACCAAGTTTTAGCGTTATCCGGTGTTTTACTGTATATACATATGTCAGCAGGTTGAGACTTGAGTGCTCTGCAACAGAGTGAGCTCCCATCATCTGTCCCACCTCCTGCCAACCTAGCCGTTTGAAAGCAAGACATTGCAAGTAGATAAACAGGTAGCACTTCAGCAGGAAAGGTAACAGCATTTTGTGTGCTCTGGCATCGAGTCGTGCTTGCCAGATAATCATGGAAACATCTGCAGACACAGACACAGTCAAGGGGTGCTGAAACTATGGCCTGTGGGCCGGATCTGACCCATGACGCCCATTCATGGCCCATGGGGACAGATTGCCGCTGTCACCGGTAGTGACTCACCACCACCAGAAGTACCCTGCTACCACTGGAAGTGCAAAAATCACACACAAAATTTTCAAAAACATGGCAAAAATGTGCTGCCCTTGCTCCCGCCCCCATGGGAAGTGGCAGAGGCGGCAAAAACACAAAAATGCATAGTTAGACACAACTTGCCTTCAAGCAAGGGGGACCTTTACCTTTTTTATACATGGCTCTCTTCCTCTGTACTTTATCTTTCAGCAGTCCTTTAAGATAGGTCATACTGAGAAGGACTGTGGTCATCTTGAGATAGGTGTACAATACTTTCAAGGAATAAGTGGGATTAAAAACATGCACACACATTATGCACACATTTGAACAAGCCAAGAAAGAAGGACATGGATAAATTCTGGAAGTGGTTGCAGGTAAGATGGCTTTTGATGGACACGCAGATTATAGACACTATAAGTGTGTGTCTCTAGTCTTGAACACTGCTAATAAACACTGTGAGTTGTCTGTGTGTTGAAATGGACAAATTGTGGATGTGTTTTTTTTTCCAACAGGGACTTTTAAAGGAGATTATTCCTTAAGAAAGGAAACTCTGCCAGTTTTCTATATGGAAAATGATTTCCTGGGCCTTTGGGCATAGGTAGTGTTCACTCCCCCATGACTGGTGACTGCTAACTAAGCACTAATGTACAATTGTAATCTCTCTGACTCAGCATTAACATTAAAGAAGAACTAGATTTATTGATGACTTTGTTCATGTTCAGAGTCAGGGGAGGGAGAGCCAGAAGTAAAAACCCTGGAAGGAGATTTAGAATCCATAGAAGAAAAATGGAGCATGTGACCCATGGGATGGGGAGTACATTTGGAGAGAGAGAGAGAGAGAGAGAGAGAGAGAGACTGTGGAGGATGGAGAAGTCCCTAGAACAAGGGTTCTCAACCTTTTAAAACTGGGGTCCAGATCACGCCCATCAGACTGTTTGTGGGCTGGGCTGGTGCCTCCCCCCACCGCTCCCTTTCTTACTGGCCTGGAGGAGCTGTGTGGTATGGGTGAAGGAAACCTCGCAGCAGCTGGGAATGCTTCTGCAGGTGCTGGGGACACATCTGTGGGCACTGGGAATGCCTCCGCAGGCACCAGGATCACATCAGTGGCCACCAGAAAACCCCCCACAGCCACTGGGAACACACCCACAGCTGGTGGGAATGTGCCTGTGGCTGCTTCCAGCAGCAGCAGAAGTGGTGGTTGGAGTGAGGGCATGGGCCAGATGATTTGATGCCATGGGCCAGATCTGAAGATCTGGTGATGGAGTGAGGGCATGGGCCAGATCTGATTTGATGCCATGGCCAATAGGTTGAGAATCCCTGGTTTAGAAGATACACAATACTGTACAAAAGTCTTGGGCCACCCCCAGCTGTTTTGAAAATATTCACTGACTGATGGAGGGGGGCTTTAACTCAGCTTCTGAGCTACCTAGACACACCATAATTGCAGAGAGTCTTCTGCTTATGCTCCTCTAAACCTTCTCCAAGTTTGGTGCGGATTGGGTTTAGGGTATCTGAGTTATGGCCCCATAAAACTCTCATTGCATTTTCCCCAAGCCAGCTGGGGGTGGCCTAAGACTTTTACACAGTACCCTATTTCTCCCTTCCGTACATATTTTCAGGCTATCCCAAGGATACCAAAGAACAGCCAAGTTGGTGAATAGGGAGTGCATTTGGAGACAGAGAGGCTGCAGGAGGGAGAAGTCCTTAGAAGATATATTTCTCTCCTTAGTGCATATTTCCAGGATTTTCCACAGATACCCACTGAATAGCCGGGAACAGAACGTCTTGCCCATGTGATTATTTCATTAGCAATGTTAATTCCACCAGGCTAGAAGCTGGCTGGGCGTTTTGCATATTCATAGCTCTCCTCTTCTCATTCATATTCCAGAGGTGTAGCATCCTTACATGCTTTGGAGCAAAGCTGCCTGGGTGTCAGAAAGGAAGCTCTGTGAAACAGCACAGAGAACACAGCCTTGGATGGGAGGATGTAGTTGAGAGAGTCATAGAGGAACACTGAACCATTTGTTTACCTTTGTTTGCCAGTACCACGCCTTATGGAACAGTCATTGCCCAGAGTAGGGGTGCTCAAACTATGCCCCAGGGGCCAGGTCTGTCCCCCAATGCCAATTCATCCAGTCCACGCCATCCTTGATGCTCCCAGAAGTAGAAGCAAAACATACCCATATGGATCTGGCCTCCGACCCCAATTCATCTGGCCCGTGCCACCTCATTGCTCCTATATGGGCACATTTTACTTCTGCTTCCAGGAGCAGCAAGGGTGGCACGGGCCGGATGAATTGGCATTGGGGGCCGGATCCAGCCCATGGGCTGTAGTTTGGGCACCCCTTTTTTAAGCAGAGAAAATGGCAGCCTAAAAAGTCTATCTCCTCCTGTTGCAAAACATATCGGTTGCAATACAGATTGCAAAGCGTGTTTTACTTCCGCTTTCGGTGGGAGGAAGCATGTGACTGGCCCACTAAACCATATGATCGGCCCTCTGAACCACATGACTGGCCTGTGGCCTGAAAAGTTGAGGCACCCCTGGTCCAGAGGAATGGGATCAGTGCAGAATATACATCCCATTTTTGTTCAGTACACCAGGGTGATCCATCCTCTCTTCTAAACAGAAAGGCTCAGCAAAGCAAGACAGGACTGCAGTGGCTCAGTGGTTAAGAAGCTCACCTTATGAGCTAGAAGGCTGGCAAGTCAGCAGTTCAAGACCCAGTTAGTGCATGACAAATTGAGTCCCCGTCACTGGAAGATTGGAGTTTGATTCCTGAGTTCTGTACAATGGAGTGAGCTCCCATCTCTGTCCCAGCTCCTGCCAACCTAGCAGTTTGAAAGCAAGAAATTACAAGTAGATAAATAGGGATCACTTCAGTGGGGAAAAATACTTGGGGACATGAAAAGAGTCTCATTCAGGTGTCTCCTGAGCGGAGTTTCTCCAGTAAAAAAAAACCTTTCAACCCAGAATAATTTCTGACACAAAATTATTGTTATGACTTACGGAACCATCATGGCTTCTTCTTCTTCCGTTTCTAGGCCAGATGTGAAGCTGCCAAAATGAAGGCACTTTTTGTTGAGTTCATTCTGCAGTTCTTTTTGCCTGACCCAGTGTGAGAAAGATTAGCTCGCAGCATAAGGTTGCTGTTATTACCAGGATATGTCCGGTTGTGGTTCAAAAATACCACAGTCTTTGAGGAGGCTCTATCTTTGTACCCCACCATCACAACTGGCAAGAGCAGAGAAAATTTCCTTCATGGGAGACCATTGCTGCCAGTGTAAGAGGTACGAATACCATGTTGCTCCACTGGCAGAACTTTGCATCCAGCAGAAGATCAATAGGACACTGGCCGCTGTTTTTAATTGGCTTTTTAAACTGACAACCACAAAAGCTCTCCAGAAGGCCAAGAGAACTATGGGCTGTGTGAGCTGCAAGACATCCAAGTCAAATATGTGAGAGAAGATGCTCCCTACCGGGTCTCTTTGGCAACCCACCAGTGTGTCATCGGTTTGATCAAGGCTGAGATTTTGGCTGGGAAATGTCAAAACCGCCTTGAAGGGATTAAGACTGCTGGCACTTCTTCTCTCTGAAGGTTTATCTCCTCTTCATCCTCCAGACAGTTAACATGCTGAGCATGCAGAAAGAAGACAAGTATAGAGTGATGCACAGTTCTGAACTCTGGGCTCTGAACAGAGCCCTAGTACTGAGGTGGCATGCAAAGACAGGGGAGGGTTCCACACACTCTCTCAGTGGTCTTGATGCTTAAACAATGGTGATGTAAGACCTGTAGTCCTCTGTTCTTCAAAACAAAACAGGGAGACAGAACATAACTTTTTTTTTTGAACTAATCTCTCACCTAAGTCTATTTTAGGCCAAGAAAAGGCTTTTTGAAATAAGAAATGTCTGGTTGAAACTGTTGATGAGGGAGATGTTCCTCTCTTCCCTAAAAAGAGATCTTGTAGTATTTGGAATTATATAAAAATGGTGGCTTGTAGAAACTGAGGTTTCCCAAGACACAAGACATAATGGTGGTGGTGTGGTAAGGTCACCCTTGGTCGAAAGCCAGTCATATCTGACTCTAGGGTTCAGTGCTCATCTCTGTTTATAACCCAAGAGCCAGCACTGTCTGCGTTTGCAGATGTTTTTGTGGGCATGTGGAAGGCATGCCTCAACACCTGAGTGCACGGAATGCCTTTTACTTTCCCATTGAAGTGGTCCCTATTTATCTCCTTGCAATTTCTTGCTTTTGAATTGCTATTTTGGAAGGAGCTGGGACAGAGACGGGAGCTCACTCTGTCATGGAGTATTCAGTAATTGAACTCCGGCCTTCTAGTCATTGCATTCAGCATCTTAACCACTTGAGGCACCGCAGTCCTGGTGGTGTGGAGGAGAACATATTTTACCCTAGAAGCTCATGGGATCAGAGATAGCATTATGTGCGATGGCATAACTGCACCCAGAAGCTCAGAAATTTCTGACCCTAAGTATCAGTTCTATTGTTTTGCCTTTGATTGCCATACAAATAAGGGCATACCATTTTTAGAATGAATGCAGGTTTAGCTTCATTTGAACCAGTACCTTTTGTTAGGCAGACTTCTTGTTAGGCTAAGAGTTCACAAAGGGAGAGATTCAAAACTGGGTTTCTTGAGTCTGGCTGTCCCAGAGCCATTCAGAAGACAACCTTCACCTGCCCAGAATCCTGGTTGACTGTTAAGACAGCGTTGAGACTGTGTTTTATATATAATTACAGGTGGACTTGCACTTAGTAGGATGAAGTTGCTTTAGAAGCATTAAAAGCTTGTAACCTACAATCATAAGAAAAGATACAAAATTTGTAGCCTTCAGCACATAGAAGAACTTCCATGCTTGCTGCTTGGAGGATCGACAGAGAAAGAAGGAGGACTATCAACAAAACAATGGAAGCAAGAAACCAAGGGGAGGGAGACAGAGACTTGTTTCACATGCCAGAGGCAAGAAAAGAACTCTTACCAATTGAGTTAGTAGCAAAGGCTAATCCTATTAGGCTGCAAAGCCCCAGATACTGATACCCAGTATTAGTGCATGCAAGAGTGCTGTTATCCCAACACAACATGCCCTGGTTTCCTTCCAATGTCTATTCACATTGGATGATGATCATGTGATCTTTACCACATGACTTCACTTAGCTTCTCATTCCCAAACTCCTTGGCTCACTTGTTTTGGCTGGCCTTGTGCCACATCTTGATGCATTGGTGTATATTAGCAGTAATATTCAGGGATGCCATGGACCATAATAAATATATGTTTTGCAGCATCCAACATATGGCAGTGTCAATGAACAACACTTATGAACCTCATTTTTCAAGAGTCATACAGCATCAATAGGTTTTTTTATTCAAAGTGATCTGTTACTGTTTTTGTTTGCTTTTCATGCTAGTACGTGTGGCTTGCTATGGATTGCTTTTTAAGCTCCTGTGTCTCAGGCAGCTCCTGCGTAAGCTAGTATGCTTCCAGGCAGCAGTGGAGGAAGTAGGGAGGAAGCTTAATTGGTTATTGCCAATCATTATTCTTCCTTCTCTCAGTCTTGCTTTCTTTCCCTCACCCCTTCTGTTGAAGCTGTGCCAGTATGCATAAAAGAATCAAGGAAGTTATAAATCAATCTTGAGAGCTTCTGTGCTCTTTAGAGGAGGGGAAAATAATAACCCTAACCAAAGTGAACTCACTATCAGGAGAAAGGAATTCCTAATGACAAACTTGGCTTTACAAAGAAGGACACCAAGGGCTGCAGGAAAACAAGATTAGGCTCGGAGTTCTGAGACTCTATTACTCCATATATTACTGTGAGCTGCCAGAGTGACAGTTCTTACAGATGGAGATATAACCCCATGGAAATGTGACAGCAGATAGTAAAGCTCTGTGGCTCTAGGGATTATGAGTACTGTATAGAATGTTTGCACTTTGCACAGCTGGGTCAAAGTTTAGCAAAGATGGCAATGGGACAGGACATTTGTTCTGCTTTTGCTTTCTGAAGTGACCATTCAGGGATGGGCTGAATAATTTTGCTTTGAAGAAAGCTTAGAGCAGGGGTTCTCAACCTACAGCCCATGAGCCAGAATTGGCCCATGACACCATTCCATCTGGCCCATGCACTAGCTCCTGTTGACTTGGCTTGACTTGATTTGGTGTGTCCCTAACACCGTTCCACAGCAGGGCAGATGTTGTAAGCCGCCCAGAGTCGGGTCCGCCCGATTGGGGCGGGATATTAAATGCAAATAAATAAATAAATAAATAAATTAGGGACATGCCAAGGCAATCGGAGGGGACAAGGATGGTGGTGGTGGTGGCAACAGCAGTAGAAGCAGCAGACGCCCACATCTGCCCATGTCTTTCCTAGGGGCCGCTCTGGCTGAGCACAGACAAGGATAGTCAGGACCCCTCCACCTACGGCAGGCTGGTAAGCAGGGAAGCGGTGGCAACATGGAGTGGAGTTTTGGTAGCCCAGACTGGTGGTGTGTGGGGAGTGTTGGCCGTGGCAGCAGCAGCAGCATGGGGATAGTGTTGGCAGCACTGGTGGCAGCATGGGGGAATGTTGGCAGACTAGACTGGTGGCATGGTAGGAGTGTTGGTGGCAGCGGTGGCAGCATGGGGGAGTGTTGGTGGCATATGTGGGGGGGAATGTTGGCTGTAAGGACTGGTGTCATGGGAGGGAGTGTTGGCAGCAGCAGTGGTGTGGGGATGTCTGTTGTCAGTGGTGATGACAACATGGGGTGAGTGTTGGTGGAGGGGAATGATTGGGGGAGACACCAGTCTGGCCCACAAACAGTCTGAGGGGACAAAAACCAGCCCCTGTCTTAAAATGGTTGAGAACCCCTGGCCTAGACGATAGAATACAATATGCTTCATGTGCACAGCCTTTCTAATATTTTAAGTTATGGACCTGTCATTATCCTTATTACCACCAAAATTTTATAACTGCCTTGAGTCCATGAATTAGGAGGAAACTAGGACATAAGGGAAATGAAATGAAAGTCTCCATAAACTCTGATCCTTGAGAGACATTTAGCTCATTTGTGAGACTCTTCTGATTGGAAAGTAGATTAGGATGATAAAATGAAGACAGATTTCACCATCATGACCAAGATCACCATATTCCACTATGGAATATGTTAACTTTTCCCATAGAAATGAAGAGTGTTCTGCCTTTTGTATGGGAGCTATATAGCCAGGGACATTTGGAGGGTTAAAGGAAAACCCTTCCCCTCCTGGGCAAAAATGCTTTGGATCAGCAAGTTGGCCAATCTTTCAGGGTCTTGTTGATAATTATCCTTTACTGTGATTCCACCAGTGATGGGATGTAACAGGTTCTCACCAGTTCTCCAGAACCGGTAGTAACTTTTCCCAGCGTCCCAGAGAACCGGTTGCACCTTTTGGGGGGAACCACCTTTGGGGCTTACCTTTTCACTGGTTCCCCCACTGCACATGCGCGCCAAGCACTTGGTGTGCATTCACACCTCCTTGCTGTCCTCCCAAGCGGGGAGGAGGAAGAGAAGCTGCTAGCCTGAAGCTCCCTATAGCCTGCTCCCCTAGATATCCTAGAGAACTTGTTAGGCAAAGACTTAGTACCTAACTTCTTCAACTGTTGAAAAGTGCCAAAATGAAGCCATCTTGTGGTGAGTTCATTCTGTAGTTCCTTCCATCTGACCTAGTGTGAGAAAGATTAGCCAGAATAAGCTTCAAGATCTGGTTTAAAAGCTCTGGTTGATTTGTGTTGTGGGTGTTTGGGTGTATTTTAATGCATTTTTATTTATTTTATTTATTTACAGGTTTGTGTTGTGGGTGGGTAGGTGGGTGGGTTCAGAGGTGTGTGTGTGCGTGCGCATGCTTATTTTTATTTTATTTTATTTTTTCGTTGGCCACGCCCACAATGTTATGACATCATGATGTTGGCTCCACCCATGATGTCATGATGTTATCTCCGCCCACACTGTGATGATGTCGTGGTGGGGTAGTAAAATTTTTGACATCCCACCACTGGATTCCACGCAGTGTTTCTCAAATGCTGGTTTTTGGACTTCAGTTCCCAGAAGCCTAAGTCATTTCCCCAAAGCACTGATCAGCGCCAATGTACTGACTGAGGCTTCTGGGAATTGAAGTCCACTAGTGGGCTGTGTACCCCTTGTTAGGAACCACAAATTGAGACATGTGGTATCTATATTGCCTGCTGTCATAGCTTCCCTTTCTTGAGAACACCCATATTGTGACAAAGAGAGGAAATGTCCTGAATTTGTTTGCTAGTAATAGCTTCTGCAAGTCACTAAACATCATAAAAATAAACAAACTAAATATCAACCAGATATATTCAGAAATTTGTTTCGCCCTATCTAGATTGCATGCTGAAATATCAAATCAGTGAATCCAGTTCTGGTTCTTCTCTCTCCCAGTCCCTAGAAATATGACCCAAACTAGCCCTCCTTCTTACTAAGTTACCCAGAAAAGGCTTGACAATTTAAAGCTATTTCTACATATCTATCCAGCATTTAATTCCCCCAATGGAAAACGTAAAGACGTTGGCACAGGAGGCAATAAAATCTTGGAGAGTTCATGAACTATTTACAGCATTGCTGAGTAAGACATCTACCACTATATATTTATTCATTTTTCATCTTCCTGGATTTCCTTTTTTGAGTAGAGGACAGAAATATATGACAAATACCTGGTGCTTAAACCCTTTCTCTTTGTGAAGATGTCATAGGTAACCACTTACTTATCAGGATAGTATTCTCACAACAGAAGTTCGGAAGCCTAAAGACAATTGTTGGTCCCAACTGCAGTAGACCAACTGAATAACTAGAATTTACATTAAGCATTGACTTACCAAGCTTTCCTTGATTCAATGTCCTGAATCTAGTTGATAGTTCCCTTGAATGGATGTTTATGAAACAAGTGGAGTTTGCATAAATATTAATTCACAATCCAGCTGTTGTTCCAGTAGGATTGGTCTGGTTAGAATTGGTTTTAAGCCTATGAATCTATTCTTGTTGAGAATGTAAATTGGATTATAGCCAGGGACTCAATAATTTGAACCAGAAATTCACTGATTTCCATTCAAGACTGTTCAGGAAGGGTAAGCCTCTTAAAGCTCAGCAAGTAATACTGAGGTGAGTAGGTAGTCCAAAACATTCAGATTCCTCATGTGAGTAATAAACATTAAGAAACAAGAGTTTCTGCTAGTTTTGAATTCCCCTCTTGCCTTGGTTTCTTCGGCAAAACTAAGACAGGAGGTTCCCAAAAAGAAACCTTTACTTGTTTATCATCTAAAAAATTAAGTCAGGCTTAAATTAACAAATATAGTTAACAAAGCAATTCAGTGTTTTTCCCCGGTCCTTCTTAGAATTAAGTCTCAATCCCATAATTTACCTGATCCAGGCAGCTTGTGATTTAAAGCTATAAGATTTCCGACATTTAAGATGTCTTAGGCAGATTCACGTTCCTTTATGTATACAATTTGGTAATCTGATAAATTTACAGATAACTGCCTTTGCTGTGGAGTCATACTTTTACCAGATTGTCCAAATTCTTCCATCTGCTTCTGTCTCTGGTTTGTCATTCACAATCCAGTCATCGAGTTGTCAGGCCCTTAAATGAATCTCTAGTCTAGTCTTGCATTGGGAAAAATTAGCAGAAATGAGCTTTTGAAATTTCCAGAAAAAACTTTTATTATCATCAAAATCCATCATTGCCTACTATCCTTGGCTTGCTCTCTCCATTTAAGTTAGCTCTTTATATAATAAAATCATTCTAGAAGTATTAAAAGTAGAGAAAAGTATCTTTGCTTACAGTTACCATTTATAGCTGCAGTTAGAGGAAAAAATAGGGGAAATGAAATATGCAGCATATGAAAAAAACCTCCACACTTGTTGCCTGGCCAGAGGTCAGAGAAAGAAGAGAAAAGTATCAACAAAACATTGGAAGCAAGGAAAGCAAGAGGAAGATGTGGTGTATCTGCAGTGGTGGGATTCAGATTTTTTTTACTACCTACTCTGTGGGCATGTTAAGGCGGGTGTGCCCAGGGGGAAAGCCCTGCATTGCACACAAATTAGGACTACTTTATTTCAAAACTTATTTATTTATTTATTTAGATTTGTATAGCCACCCAATCATCCTAAACTTGGATGGGTGGGGCCAGCCAAAATTTCTGCTACCAGTTCTGGTAAACTGGTGCGAACCACCTGAATCCCACCGCTGTGTATCTTGCCTCAAATGCAGTGATGGGATGTCCCCGGTTCCAGACGGTTCCCTGGAACCGGTAGGACCAATCCCGGAGGGTTCTCCAGGAGGGGAGTCCACTTTTGAGGCGTCCGGTTCCAGACACCTCACCGAAAGAATTTTTTTTAAAAAAAATTGGAGCAAAAATGGCTCCAATTGACTGCGTATGCGCAGAAACTCAATCTGACGCATTGTGCATGCGTCAAATTGAGTTTCTGGTCATGCGCACTAAATTGGAGCCAAATGACTCCAATTAAAAAAAAAAAAACTTCCGAAGCTGGAGCCGCCCCTTTTTAGAGTGGCTCCAGCAGCAGCAGCGGCAGCCCTAAGAGAAGGGCACCTCCCCTAGCCAGCCACTGAGCTCCCACGGGCCATCCGCCCGTACCGCGCCCTCCTAGGGACTTGGGCCCGACAAACCCCCATGCCCTGGGTAAGCCCGGCGGGGCTCGCCACCGCCGCATCCTCCTCCGCCGGGCGCCTGCAGCTTCCTCGGGGCGGTGCCTTTTCGGCCCGGCTCTGGCGGCAGCCACGGGCGGCCAGTGCCTGCGGGGAGCAGTGGCTCCAGACCCTGGCCACGGCTGGAGCCGCCACCATACCCACTGCTCCCCGCAGTGCACCAACGTGTCCGTGGGAGCTCGGTGGCCGGCCAGGGGCTGCAGGCGGCTGTGGCGGCCGTGGCCGGCGGCTGCAGGGCCGGCCGCGGCCTTTGTAGGAGGAAACGGCCGCAGTTGGGGGCAGCGTGTCTTGCCGGGTGGCCCCGGGCCACATGGAGGTTCGTCGGCGCCAAGGAAGGTAAGTGAGGCTTTTATATTTAGGGTGGGTGGGTGATTTATTTGTGTTTTGGGTGGGTGATTGTACTTTTATTTTATTTTTATTTTATTTATTTCTTTATTTTATTTCTTTAAGTTATTTACGGGTCTGTGTGCGTGTTTATTTTTTTTATTTTTATTTTATTTTTGGCCTTGCCCACAACGTCATGATGTCATGACGTTGGCTCCGCCCATGACGTCATGATGTCATGACATTGGCCACGCCCATGACATCCATGACGTCATGGCGTGGTAGTAGAATTTTTGACATCCCATCACTGCTCAAATGCCAGAGGTGGGAAAATAATGTTACCAATCAAGTTAGTGGCAAAAGGCAATCCCATTGAACTCTTAACACCCCCTCCTTCTGAAACCCAGCATTAGTGCATGCAAGATTGCTATTATACGAACAAAAATGTACACACTTTTTGTGCAAATTAAGGAAAACACATTAATGAAACTTTTGCACTTCATGATATGTTTAATGAACGTTCATACTACAGTTTGGCATGGGTAATAAAGTGTGCTTAATGTGGCAGTATCAACAAATTCAAATAATAGTTGGTGGTGAAACAATAGCGAGGACACAATTCTGCCAACTGCAAAACTTTTATTGCTTGATTAAAAGCAAACACCGAGGAGGAGGAGAACACCCACACAAACCAAGTTGTATTTCCTGTCGACTCAAAAAACCTGCCCGAGACAAACATGCCAGCTGCCTGCTTAATTCCCTCAACACAGCTGTGGTAAAGTAAGGCTTGCCGCCCTTGCTGTCAGTCCAGTCTGTTCTTTTCAAAAGTATTTCGTCATGGGGCTTATGGACCAAGGACACTCATTGCTGGAGGCTTTATATCCAGCAGTTTGATCTCTGAATCGATGAGGGGGAGGACCATAAAGCAGTAGCATCGGTACCTATGAGCCTCTCTAATTCCACTGAGGAGGTCTGGGTTATTTCTCTGCTGGGAGTACTAATAGGGTTCTAATAGGCCGGCAAATGGGATTTTTTTTACAACTGCCATTTTGCGGTTATTGAGACGTGTGTCATTGGGACAGCCCTATAAATTCGTGCACCCCTCTCTGCCTGGGGACTGAGTTAAAGGGGGAAGGGTGCAATTAAGACATGAGAGGAAGGTGTGAAGAGACAGCAAGTGTCTGGTGCTTTGACTAAAAGAAGCAGTGGTGGGGTGTCAAAAATTTTACTACCCCCACTGTGATGTCATCACAGTGTGGGCGGAGCTAACATGATGTCATGGGTGGGGCCAAAGAAAAAAACAAAATAATAATAAAAAATAAGCACACACACTGTCAGGAAATAGACCCTATTTCCTAATGTCTCCCAAGGCTTGAAATTGCCAATTTTCAAATAGGCCTCAGAAAAATCCATTTTTCTCTCTCTGAGCCTCAAGGCTGTGTAAGAGCATGTTTTTCAACCATGTTTTTCAGTATTTCTTATCTTTTGTAAGCTAGCTGAGAGCCTAGCCGTGTTGTGTCTTTGCATAAAGGTAAACAACTATTGTTTTGAGAAAGTTATTCTCTGTTGCTTGCTGATACTTGATTGGTTAAGCAGTCCCATCTGACTGCAAATTCTCCATTTTGGAGAGAAGAAAGAGTTCGTCTCTGATTCTTCATGGATTAAGACCTGTTTTTGATTAGAGAGCTTTTGTTTCTGCATCTCAATGGGCTAGAAATCTTTAGCCTAGGAGCTATGCATTTTTGCTCCTTAAAAATGGTTACCTAGATTTGCCTGTGGACTTTATTGGACTGACCTGTGCTACTGACTTTTATGCTTTATGAACCTGATCAATAAATCTTCATCATTTTTCTGAACAACGTGTCTTCATTGGACTAAAAAAGGGTAAGAGCTGCCTTTCACACACACAAATCTTTGAACACGCTACCAAATAAAAACCCCTTAAGAGCTGATAAGCAGCTGAGAGTTGGATCTCTGTTCTAATTAGCCGTCCAGCTCGCCCTGTGTAGGTTTGTTTTGGTTTCCAGGGGTTTTCCAGAAGAGTGGGGGCCGGCTGGATCGTGACATGGTGGCAGCGGTGGGATAAACGAACCCTGAAGACGTTTTTTTGTGTGTGTGTGCATGCTCATCTCTGCCCAGCAGCAAGAAGCAAGCTTCGTTTATTTTGGCTGAAAGCCTGTGTGTGTCTCCAGCGCCGGCTGAGACTGAAAGTGCCTGTGTTTTGGAATGTATTTTCCTGAGATAAAGTGCTGAAAGGAAAGCAACTGATTGCTGTTTTGAGTTTTGAGTCGGATTCTCAAACTCCCAGACCCGAGGGCCGTGGGCCGAGGGCCGATCCATTGCTGGCAGTTCCAGAGGGACTGAGACGTCTTCCAAGCCTACAAGATGGAAGGTAAGCCAGTGGCTGATGAATGTACCCCCCTCACCACAGTTAGCACCCCAAGACAGACTCCATTCCAGATGGGTTCTTGGAGAAGGTGCCCAGATGATGTTTAGCCAAAAGGAAGGGCCCAGGGTGGGTGAAGCTTGTCCAGATGACTTCTGAGACTTCCCCAGACGCCCAGCAAGCCCCAAGCCCTAAATAAGACTCTTTTGTGTTGAATTGGAGTCAAAACTCCACAGAGTGCCTATTTCACTCAGAAGCAGTTCCCTGAAGTAATTTTCCCCCAAAGCCAAGAAGGAGTGGAACCCTTCAGATAAGATTTATTTTCCTGCATTGAAGTTCCTAGTTGCTGATTACATGTGCTGTTTGGTCTTTGAAGACCTGGAGAAGTTGCTGATTGCCTCATTGTGTTTGAGATACCAGCGTAAAGGTGGAAGAGCTCCAACGGACTCCTCCACGTGTCCAAGGAAGAAAGTTTGCTAGAGTGTGTGTGCCAGAGCCACCACTCTGAAACGTGTTATCTACAGGCTGTTACACTACGCTGTTTTGGTCAGCTAGTGGGAAGTGGGAAATAATTGCCGGATGCAGTGTTTCCCTGAGTTTTACTACCCTTCGAGAAAGCCAAGAGCTGAAGAGGGGAGTAGTCCGTAAAGATGGCTGTGGGAAGCCCAACTAGCGGTTTCAGCAATAGCAGAGGCCAGATCCAGATCCAGATTCCCGACGTACTGAGGAGAGTGAATGGAATTCTGCGCGCTCTTGAGTTGAGAAGCTAGTCAAGCCATCAATTCTGTTGCCTGTTTAGTTCCCAAACCTCACAGGGATGAGAGTGCGGGGTTGTTTGATTGATTCCTTTGGACTGTGTTCTGATTAATGCCTTAAAGGTTGTTTCTTGAGTTTGTTTACTAGGAGATGCACATGTTCCTGACGTCTGAAAGAAGAGCTGATAACGGAACTCTGAGTGGACTTTGTTCAACTGGTTGTTTAATTGTTTGCAGGTGCAACATCGAAGAAGACGAAGAAGGGGGGAAATGTTATTGTTTCTTGCTAATCATCTGTTTATTTTTCCAGAGGCTCGTACAAGCGGCTTCTGTGACATGTGTGGTGTTACTGACCTGTTTTCTGATTTAAAGGTTGTTCTGTTTGGGCAAAATGTGTTTTGGAAAGGGAAAACCTTTGGTACCTGAAAATGCCCAAGTCTTTTGTTCCAGCAAGGTTTTATACCTGAGTTTGCTTGCAATGCAGAATGTAACTTATGTAACGTGTACCTCCAGTAACTAAAACTGGAAGAAGCTTTAATGCTTGATATCCTACATATATAAGGGATAGCTTGTTTGCTCAATCACTTGCTCAACATTAGTAAATAGTGCCTTTTGGTAAAGCCAAACTATGGTTTGCCTTTCCAAAAGGGGGGGCGTGTCAGGAAATAGACCCTATTTCCTAATGTCTCCCAAGGCTTGAAATTGCCAATTTTCAAATAGGCCTCAGAAAAATCCATTTTTCTCTCTCTGAGCCTCAAGGCTGTGTAAGAGCATGTTTTTCAACCATGTTTTTCAGTATTTCTTATCTTTTGTAAGCTAGCTGAGAGCCTAGCCGTGTTGTGTCTTTGCATAAAGGTAAACAACTATTGTTTTGAGAAAGTTATTCTCTGTTGCTTGCTGATACTTGATTGGTTAAGCAGTCCCATCTGACTGCAAATTCTCCATTTTGGAGAGAAGAAAGAGTTCGTCTCTGATTCTTCATGGATTAAGACCTGTTTTTGATTAGAGAGCTTTTGTTTCTGCATCTCAATGGGCTAGAAATCTTTAGCCTAGGAGCTATGCATTTTTGCTCCTTAAAAATGGTTACCTAGATTTGCCTGTGGACTTTATTGGACTGACCTGTGCTACTGACTTTTATGCTTTATGAACCTGATCAATAAATCTTCATCATTTTTCTGAACAACGTGTCTTCATTGGACTAAAAAAGGGTAAGAGCTGCCTTTCACACACACAAATCTTTGAACACGCTACCAAATAAAAACCCCTTAAGAGCTGATAAGCAGCTGAGAGTTGGATCTCTGTTCTAATTAGCCGTCCAGCTCGCCCTGTGTAGGTTTGTTTTGGTTTCCAGGGGTTTTCCAGAAGAGTGGGGGCCGGCTGGATCGTGACACACACACACCACTCAACACACACACACACACACAACACAAACCAGCAGCTAGCAGCTTCTCTTCCTCCTCCCTGCTTGGGAGGGCAATAAGGAGGCGGTGCATATGCACCAAGCACTGTAGGCGTGCATGCACACCAAGTGCTTGGCGCGCATGTGCAGTGGGGAACCAGTGAAAAGGTAAGCCCCAAAGGTGGTTCCCCCCAAAAGCTGCTACTGTTTCTCCAGGACACTGGGATAAGTTACTACCGGTTATGGTGAACTGGTGAAAACCTGTTACATCCCATCACTGAAAGGAAGCCATGGCATGGCTTTTCAGCAAATGCTCGGGTCCCTTGACTGTGATGGTTATTCACCATGGTTTGTGTTTGTGGTTGCTTGATCATGGCATGGAGGAGAAGCCCAGGAACTACTAAACGTTGATCAGATCTCACTTGCAATGTCTGTTAACACCAGAGACTTATGTCTGAGAAAACCTTTTAAATAAGTTTGGCAAAACACAACTTTCGTGCTTTTTCAGCCTTCATTCACTGCAGTCAGCTGTACAAACAAACTGTGGATATATTCTTGAAAAGGATTTCCAGTCTTTGCAAGACTTGCCGTGGCTCATGATTGGGGAAAACGGCTTGTATCTACTATAAGATATAAAATACTGATCAGTGGGTGTGCTTGACTTGGGTTTCTGAGAATGGAAGTCCAAGAAAAGCTGAAGCAACAAGGTTGGCCATCCCTGCTATCATATATAGGAAGCTTCATAAAGAGGGCTTGCATATCCTGTGTAGGGTACAGGGTGCTTGAAAAAGAGGGCTGGTATATCCTATAGATATACAATATAGAGTGAGGTCCCATCTCTGTCCCAGCTCCTGCCAGCCTAGCAGTTTGAAAGCAAGAAATTGCAAGTAGATAAATAGGGACCACTTTGGTGGTAAGGTAAACAGCGTTCCATTCACTAAGGTGTTGAGGCATGCCTGCCACATATCCATGGAAACATCTGCAAATGCAGACAACACTGGCTCTTTAGCTATAAACAGAGATGAGCATTGAACCCTAGAGTCAGATACGACTGGCTTTTGAGCAAGGGTGACCTATACCCTATAGTTCAGTATAGGATGCTTGGGAAACAGGACTTATATCCTATAGGACAGTGATGGCTAACCTTGGCTCTCCAGATGTTCTTGAACTTCAATTCTCAGAAGTCCTGATCAGCAGGAGTGATGACTTGGGCTTCTGGGAATTGAAGTCCATGAACAACTGGAGTGCTCAGGTTTACCATCACTGGTATAGGATGCAGGATTCTTGGAGAAAAGGGCTTGTATATTCTGTGAGCCTATTTCTGCTGTTTGTTTTACTCTACCCTGTCAAGGGTTGCTATTGTTGGCATGACCTGGGATTGCAGAACTGAAGGGGGAGATCCTCCCTGCATCTGCTATCAGCCACACACACACAAAAAACAAGGGCCAAGGGTATGTTGCATCCCCATCCACCAGACAAGAAGCAGATCAGAACAAGAGAAGAGTAACCAACTCTTGACCAGAGAAGGATGATTTATTTGTTGCTTTATTTGTTGCTGTTAAAAAGTAAACTTGGCTCCAGCTGCCATTTGGACAAGGACTGCAAGCAATTAATGATAGCAATTACACTTATATACCACCCCATAGAGCCGCTGTCCCATCCATCACCCAGGAGACTGCTGGAGACACACGTTTGCATGTTTGAGGGTACAAAAGGAGGAGTGTTGAGTGTTGCATGTTTATGTTACGTTATTACAGCTTATTTCCCATCAACTAGAGATTGAATGGCTGGAACGATGGGTATAAAAATCTCTACAATAAAATAAAGTATAGCGTTTTTATATATATATATAGTCACATCCACTCCAGATTATTTGTTTTCAGGCTTTCCACACATGGTAATATTTATGAATTTTCTGTGCCATAGAAAATGGTTATTGACTTAATAACATGCTTTCAATCCAGCTTTTCCATTTATTTATTGTTTCAAAGGCAGGCGAGGATTGATTAAAAATAACAGAGCACCATCACCAACAAGGAAATGATCAGTGGATGGGTAGGAATATATTGTAGAATAATATGAGTGAAGAGTAAGAGGATGGAAAGGCAAGGTGATTAATTACACTGCACAGCAACGATTTTGTTACTGGGAATAACACATGTGATTTACATGATATCAAGTGTGCTGATTCCAAATCTGAGCACAGAATTTGCCTATCATGTACATATTTTAAGTTATAGGCATGCTATAGCTGTTCAAATGGTCGGTAATTGGGTAATGTATGTTTACATGGGAACATTATAACAGTTGCAGCTACCGCAATGCCTGCTGCCGCCTCAGCTGAATCATGTCCCCTGGTGGAATGCATGTTCCAGCAGTGGCCAGTTACATATTCTCTATTTGTGTGTGTGTGTGTGTGTGTGTGTGTGTGAGAGAGAGAGAGAGAGAGAGACAGAGACAGAGACAGAGACAGAGACAGAGACAGAGACAGAGAGACAGAGACGCAGTGTTATAAGTTGAGAAAAATAGAATGGTCTTATGATATTGGAACTGCTGGGCAAGCCAATCAAGAAAACTAGTCCTTAAGATAAGAGTTTCCATGTAAAAGAGTTTCTGTCCTACTAGTAGCCATCACCCAATGATAGGTGAGCCTAGAGAAAGGTCTCTATTAGACAGAGAGGTTCAAATCACTTCATTGATATGAGGGGAGAGCAAGCTGGTTGCTAGGCAATACACTAGAGGTGAAAATAGGATAAGAAAGGGCTGTGTTTCCTCCAGACTTTGTTTCATAAATCCTTTGTTCTTTGTCTATTCTGGACATTTATAAAATATTATTGTCATGCTGAAGGGTATGGGGCACCTAAGTTCAGAGTTGAGATACTGGGTTTTGAGGTAGTGGAAGCAGAAGAGATGCTGATGTGGCTAAACTGTGTTTCAAATGCTAAAGTAGGGATGTACATTCTCTGCCACTTGATAGAGGGGAATATTTGGCCTTGCTTTTTATTCAGTAAGTGAGAGGCGGAAGCAAGCAGATGCAGGGGAGAGCCTCTTGAAGAAACAGACACATACTTTGAAGAGCAGAGCATCGTGCATTTCTTGCTCATATCCTCTGCTGTACCTAAGGGGGTCAAGAACAGTAAATGGGTCATGGAGAGGGAAGTGCAAAAATGTTCCGGTTAGAGCCAGATTGAAATGTTTTAAAGCATGAGATCTGAACTGCCACTCTATTCTTTTGCATGACTGGCTTCTTGGTTACTTCCGGCCATCCCCTCCCCATATTCAACCTTAAATCAACTTGGGGGGGAGGGGAGAAGAACCGATTTAGAATATGGCACCCAGAATTTCACAGCCAGTTTTGCCATGGTGACTATAGCAGGAAGGATTATGGGAGTTATAGCTCTAAACTAGGAGTGTTCACCCTTTTTAAGCCAGGGGCTGGGTCACGCTCCCTCAGACTGCTTCAGGGGCCAGATAGCCACTTTCCCTTTCTTCCACCACATGGCACTTCCTGGTGCAGTGGAGGTGAGGGTGGGCCACATGAAATGGTGCCACAGGCTGCATCTGACCCATTGACCACAGGTTGAGAATCCCTGCTCTAAACAATGAACTTCTTTGAGTTGTGGCCTGACGTAGCCAGGCATCAAAATGGGCGAGTGTGTGAGCCTGCATAAGGATATGTCTGTCTGGGACGTCCTGCTTGGTGTTTCTTGGATCATGATGGATAAGGTGCTGCAGCCCTCAGTCAACATTTGAACTCTGTAAGATGAAGATGAAGCCAACATTTTTCCACAAAAGCAACATCTGATCCAGATTTTAGATTTTCAGAGTTGGACATTTTCCCTGGGCGAAGAGGGAGTCTGAGCTGTGATTAGAGTTTCCATAATCCTCTCCCACAAAACTGGGACAGAAATATACTTGACAAAAATAGGTGGTTTATCTACAAAATACCCTTTTTATAAACAAACATAATGACAGCTATAAAGCACTTTCACATTAAATATATCAATACATAAATGAATTTATTTACAACAGTTAATTCTTATTGTAAGATGATCTGCTGTACTTCTGAGAAGTCACATTGCAGTCAACTCTTAACATCCTCAGTTCCAGGAAACACACTGGTCACACTTATCGGGCGGCGGTGTAAGGTGAGGATGTTAAGATTTGTCTCCAGGTATACTCCAACTCCAATGTGGCAGGAAATTGCTCATTTGATGGTGAGAGTTCAAGTTTATTTTAATGGATAATATACAATCAGTAAGTTTTTTAAAAAATGATACTTTAACATGATTTTTAATGCACTGGTCAGGACAATTTTTCTGACCTTGATTCGGGGACAATCGCAGTTTCCTGGGACGTATGACAACCATAGCTATGATGCAACTGAAGTGAAAGCAGCATTCATCTGAAACTTCTTGAAACTTGTAGTTGCCAAGATCTTAGGGCATCATTCAAGTCCTAGATGGAGAGGAAGTGCAACGAGTGGGAGCAACATCAACAAATTAAATTTGTTATGTCTTCAGGGCAGAAACAGTAAAACAGTAAAACCTTCCACAAGTGGAAGAATATCAGCAGCCTTCCGTTCCCTGGATAGCACCTGACTCAAGAATTCAAGCCATAAATATTGTATTGCTGTATCCAATCTCAGTTTTGGATTGATTTTTTTCTCTCCAAGCTCGATCACCGTGAGCCTGAATGATAGGATTATTGTTCAGAGCAATCACTGCCCAGAAATTCCTTCCAGCTGCTGCTGCATGCTGGCAAATAGACAGTTCCCAGATCCATTTTTCTGGCCGCGCTTCTATCCTTGGGATATCTCTGGGCATTTTTTATGTGCTCACTTGTAAATTGATATGGTACAGCAAACACTTTCAGATGATGAATTGAAGGCTCCTAAACTCAACAATGTCTACAGGTTGTATGGGGAAAATGACCCCTCAGCGAAGGCTTTTGTTATTTATTCCAGCTCTGGGCTTATTAGGTTTGAGTGGCAGAGGATTAGGATGGGGTTTTTCAAAACCCAATGGCTGGATAATTAACCAGGTCAGAGTAGAGCTACTCTAAAGCCATGCCTCCAACTCCCACTTCAAAGGGCTGATCCAGTAAGATAGGATGATGAATGGTATCAAAAGATAATGAGAGATAAAGAAGAACCAGCATTGTCACATAACCCTGTCTTTCATCTGACCTGTAAAATCAAACATGGATAAGTGTTGATAATCTGAAATGGACCATCCAGCAGTCTCTTGAACACTTTGCCCCAAGAGAGGATATTAGGAACTGAGGTTACATGTTCTCTATTTGTTGTCTCTTTCATTCAAACCCACCTGCTATTTTTATCCACCATTCAGTACCCACATGACCCTTTATCTCAAGAAGAGGAGAGCGAGCAGTGCACTTATGGGGGAAGCAGATATAAGGTAGGTTGCCAGGTGTCTCCACTAGCCTAACGCTATTGCCAATTACAGTCCTTTTTACTTTGCTCATAGTGGCTGCGGTGGCTCATTGGTTAAGAAGCTCACCTTGTTAGCTGGAAGGTCGGCAAGTCAGCAGTTCGAGACCATGAGTGCTGCATGATGGTTTGAATGCCCGTCTCTGTCCCAGCTCCTGCTGACTTAGCAGTTCGAAAGCAAGTCATTGCAAGTAGATAAATAGGGACCACTTCGGTGGGAAAAGATCTTGGGGACATGAAAGGAGCCTCGTTTGGACCTTCCCTGAGCGGAGTTTCTCCAGCAAAAATTCTTTCAACCCAGAATAATTTCTGAGATGAAATTATTATTATGCTGCCAATTGCAGTCTTTTTTAACTTTGCTCATAGAAATGAAAGGCAAGCATTCACAGAGGAAGTCAGAAGGGAGAACTCTGCTTCTAATTCCAGATGTGTGGATTGAAGAAGGGATATCTATATCCTACTCTAATCATCACTCTTTATAAAAATCTAGTTTTGTCTCATCTACGTTCTCCTCCATTGCCAAAAGGGAGGAGCAGTGATGATAAATACAGTGTTTTATTATATTTTCATCCAACCCACCTGGGATCTTCTCCCATAATACAACAACCAAACATGTTAAGCGATAAAACTATAGCACATAAGCAATAAACAACAACAATAACCACCAGAGAACAAACCCTGGTGTTGATGTAAAGCGGGAATTCTCGCCCTGTACCCCATGGGCCGGATGCAGCCTATGGCACCATTTCGCGTGGCCCCACACCCCCTCCACCACACTACGAAGTGTCATGTGGTGGAGGAGAGGCAAAATGGCCATCCGGCCCCCAAAGTTGTCTGAGGGCATGTGACCCGGCCTTCAGCTTTAAAAAGTTGAGCACTCCTGATGTAAAGTTATTTAAACCTATTGGCCAGCAATTGGCATCTAATCTAGAAGGGCAGGAATAGCATTCTTGAGTATATAAATCCTTAGTTCTGGCCTGAAAATTTCTGACAAAACAGCCTGCATAGACTTGCTCTGGACAGCTCCTTTTCAACTCAACACCAGCCCTTCTGGCTGTTGACATTGCTGGATAGCTCCATTGTCTGGATCAGAAGGCTGGAACTGGCAGCATGTTAGGCTATCAGCTGGATTCTGCTACGTAAATCTAACTACACTCATGCTGCTTAGTTCTGGCTTCAGTGTTTATCATGTTTTGGACATTGGCATAGGCACCAGGCTTGAAATGAAGAAGGGAGACATCGTCTTTTGTTTAGCAAAGCGTTTCAACGTGGTTGTACATTTAGGAAACTAGTACTCGTTCCTGCCTTTCTGCTCCAGTGAAGGCCTTGGATTCTACATCTGGTGTGAGCTCGGCCGCTACCACCTGTCAAAAGCTGTTTAGGCTTCTAAAATGCAACCTTCCCGGGAAGACGTCCCATTCTGGAGGTCTCAGTTGCCTGATTTCGAACATGTAAACAACGTCTTTGCCGAGGCACACAATGAAAGCAAAATATAAACACCTGAGCTAATGGGCAACTTGGCTTCAAGCAGGTGGCACCTGGAGCTCGCTGGTGCCATTTTTGTAATGGACTGGAACTGGCAATGAAGAAATTTCAGAAAAATTCCTTCATGCCTCAAATTACTGTTTTGTTGCTCTGCTCACATCCCGGCTCTTGGAAAACAATCTGTTTGTTCAAGCCCTGCTTATAGTCCGAGTTCTATTTTCTTACTTGTCTTTGTCTTTTTGAGCCAGTACCAGTTTGTCAAAAGTTGTTTTAAAACTAAAGCAGTGAGGCAGGTTAAAGTGGAATATCACAGAACTTTACTTATTGAGGGCAACCTATCAGAGTGGATTTGCCTGGATTTTGCTGTTACACAATTGGTGCTTGAGTGATGCTCAAGATCTAGGTTTGGTCCCATGGGACCTTTATGTAAGTGTGCTTTTTCACACTGTGAGGTTACTAAATTGTACTCAGGGCAGACAAAAATCATGATTGTGTGTGTGTAGAAATATATACTTTGGAATCAAATCCTTGCGAAAAAACCTATTTTCAGTTTTAAAAGTAAGTGGTTAAGACCCTGAACTCCCTGACTGGAAGGTAAGAGTTTGATTTCCAGTTACTGCATGATGGAGTGAACTCCTGTCTCTGTCCCAACTCCTGCCGACCTAGCAGTTCAAAAACAAGAAATTGGAAGTAGACAAATAAGGACCACTTCGGTGGGAAGGTAAACAGCATTCCATTTATTTATTTATTTATTATTCAAATTTAAATATTGCCGCCCAAATTAAATGAGCAACTCTGGGCAGCATAACAACAGTAATAACATTACAATCATAAAACATTAAAAACCCTTAAAGATTGCCCTCCCCCTCCAGCGTCTAGGCATGCCTGCCACATGTCCATGGAAATGTCTGCAGACACAGACAGTGCTGGCTCTTTGCCTATAAACAGAGATGAGCACTGAACCCTAGAGTTGGATACGACTGGCTTTCAAGCAAGGGTGACCTTTACTAAAAGTAAGACAGAATTGTGCATTAAAAAGCATCTGCAGAATGATGTTGAAATGGGAGAGAATGGACTTATGAATGAAAGGCTGTCCTCTTTGCTATAGAATTCTTCTCTGCTTGTGTCTGGCAGTGTGGTGGGTCAAGGACACATGGTGACAAGAGTTTCATCAATCTGAGATTTCCAGAAGGGCCTCTGGTTGCCTTCCTGCTTAGTGGAAAAGAGGAGAAAATATCTCAGTAACAGGGACCGTAAAGGGTTTACACTGTGGGACACACAAACTGATATATATTTCATCACCTGTCCTCCAAGGGAGTCTGAAAGTTGGGTGGTTATTCTGGATGGCTCAGCCATTTGTAAAGCTAGGTTCCTCTTTTGCAGAGATGTAAAAGCTGGTTCTAGTAATGACAGTGGCGTGAAGAAGGGCTGTGTGACAGAGAATATGTTATCTGGTTCTGATAAAGTCTCTGGATTTACAGGTCTGATATTTATCACAGGACATATATACCATTTCATTTGATTTTCCATAAGTTACATGGAAAGGGACTGCAGTGGCTTAGTGGTTAAGACACTGATCTTGATTACTGGAAGGTCAGGAAGACAGCAGTTCGAGACCTGAGTGCTGCATGATGGAGTGAGTACCCCCAGCTCCTTCCAACCTAGCAGTTTGAAAGCAAGAAATTTCAAGTAGATAAATTGGGACTACTTCAGTGGGAAGGTAAGCAGCGTTCCTTGCACTTTGGTGTTTAGTCATGCCTGGTTCATGTCCATGGAAACGTCTTCTGACGCAGACACCACTGGCTCTTCAGCTATAAACAGAGCCTAGAATCAGATACAACTGGCTTTCGAGCAAGGGCAACCTTTACTTTTACCTACGTTATATGGACGTGAATCCTGACTTGTTTGTCGTTTCTCAGCCAGTGAAATGGCATTTGCTTCGTTTCTATACCACTTCACTTGGTGGAAACCCACTAGTTTGGGTTCTGAATATTAATCTTTAATGATTTCAAAGCTCATGGAGCATGGTGCCAGAAGGCATCCACCCCTGGTCAGCTGGTTTAACGTTTATGTGTTTTAGCTTCAAAAGGGGGGGGGGGACAACATGTATTTGGTACAAATGCAAACATTTTGTGCAAAGTATATTTTGTGCAAATTGCAGGAACCCTTCCCCTCTCTTTGCTCTCTTGATTGCACTCTTCACTGGAGAACCCTTGACATATTGTACCACCAATCTCTTCTAGAATTACTGCAACAGCAATATTTTTTCCTGCCTAAACTAATTTTTTTTCTCACCTAAACTAAAATCACCCTAGGTTCTCATTGCAGTCAGGAAAACAAGCAAAAAAGTTTTTGCTTGTTTTTTTTTTGTACTTAATGTAAGTAGGACAGCAGGAAGATCAATACTAAAGAGTTAACAAATCTGTGTTACACAATTTTGAGCATTGGAGGAGTAAATCACACTGGGGGTTGGGGAGAGGAATCCTGATGTGATTGTGCAATCACATCAAAATTCGTCCAGGGACTGATTTAATCAGCATCCATATGAACTACTGTAGATCACTAATCTGTAAGAAATCATTCTCGCGTATGCGTGTGTGTGGACCAAAAATTGCAGCAAGACGCAGACGTGACATCTGAAAGATAATTTTAGAATATCTCAAAGTTAACCCAGAAGGTAGGTAGGTAGAGTTTTCATACAAAGCTGTGTGAATTCATAAGACCAAACAAAATGGAATGAAGACATTCTGCTGAATTGGTGTAGCAAAGGGATTATTTTCGTTATTTCAAACTATGTCAAGAACCTGGAATAAATACAAGGACATACTTTTCCATTCTCACTTTGTCTTGTGCTTCTGCCAAAGGTTTCAGGGGAGGAGTGAGAGAAAGTTGTCACAGGCCACAAATAATATATTTCTTTTCCCAATCAGTCAGTGTGTAAGTATGTGGACTGGTCTATTAGCACAGTCATTTGTCCTTAACATTATTTCATGTAATATGTTCATCATGATGTTCATCAAGCTACCAACATGTCATCCAGTGGTGGGATGTCAAAAATTTTACTACCCCACCATGATGTCATCACAGTATGGGTGGAGCTATGATGTTGTGGGCGGAGCCAAAGAAAAATATTTTTTTAAAAATAATAATTAAAAATAAAATAAAAATCACACACACCTCAACCCACCCACCCACCCACCTACTCACAACACAAACCCGTAAATGAATAAAATAAATAAATAAAATAAAAATACATTAAAATATACCCACCCATCCAAGCACCCACCAACCCACCCCAAACACAAATCAACCAGAGCTTTGAAACCAGAGTTTAAAGCTTATTCTGGTTAATCTTTCTCACACTAGGTCAGATTAAAATACTGTACACACAAACATACCACATCCAAAGGTGAGTCACTTACCCTGGGGAGCAGACTATAGGGAGCTTCAGGCTAGCAGCTTCTCTTCCTCCTCCCCGCTTGGGAGGACAGCAAGGAGGCCGTGCATACGCGCCAAGCACTGTAGGCATGCATGCACACTAAGTGCTTGGCGTGCATGCACAGTGAAAAGGTAAGCCCCGAAGGTGGTTTCCCCCAAAAGCTGATACCGGTTCTCCGGGACACTGGGAAAAGTTACTACCGGTTCTGGCGAACTGGTGAGAACCTGTTACATCCCATCACTGATGTCATCTGATCTAATATGGGACTCTAGGCACTTTTTGATAGGAGCCCCAAAATACTTCTCACCCATGATATCACCTGTCTCAATAACTATTTTGTCATATAAATCAGCTAATAGTGTTTTCTCCATATTGCAAATGTAGGATTTACAGCCACAGTCATAAACATTTAGGCCACCGTTAAGTTCTGAAGTAGTGTCTTCTCATGCACAACTTAGGAACATGCCAGATAGGACTTATTTTATATAGGGGATAAGTTTATTAGGATCACTATACTAAATCTTCTTTATCACATCAATTCATGCAGTGGCATTCTCTGAGTTTTCTGTCCCTTTTTACCTCCTTCTGAAAGCACAGACCTTCCATCTTTAAACACTGAAGTCCCACAACAGCTAGTGACCACACATAGAGTTACACCTGTCAGGTCTTATCGCTGTGAAATTATTTGTTTCAGAAGGAAGTGGGCTGTATATTTTGGGTTGAGAAAGAGGTTTAGTTTACCACTCCTAAAATACTAAATCTAGTACTGCACATATCAACCAAGTTCTGGAAGCTTCAACATTTCACTCAGTTTTCCTAGTTTCATTGTTGTTTACAACTATTTTCCACAGGCAGTTTGAGAGGAAGTGAAGATTGTTGTGTTGTTTATTGTAAAAGATCTTTCACAATGCCCCAATATATGTTCTAAAGGGACACATTTTGTTTCCATCAGGGAACTGAAAAGCCAGGAAATATAACACATGTAAGAATAAAAACCATGCAAATGTCTGCTTCTTTTCCTCCAAGTCATCACAAGTATCTTCTCAGTTGCAAGAGGTGTGATCCAGCTATCAGGCTACACAGATGACTAACCTGTCTTGACTAACTGGTCTCTACCTGTCAGGTCCAATATTGTTTTAAAATTTTTTATTCTCAATTCTGTATCTCAGAGTTGGGTAATAGTAGCTCTCCAGACACCCACCCACTGCAATCCTCATCTTTTCTTACTATTGACTGTGCTGATATCTTCTTCGTTTGTGTCCCAATCAAACCCTGGACTGCCAAAATGAAGCTGCTTTCTTGGCTTTGTCGTTGGCCAAACTTAAGTCTTCATTGGTGCATGTTTCTGGCAGTAATCAGCAGACCACTAAATGAGCTGGATTCTTTATCTCTCCACATTCACACAGTGTATTGTTGTCCATCATCAGCCCCCACTTGAGCATGTTGATCTTGTGTTTAGGGACACCAAACCTCAGCCTATTCAGGGTCTTCCAAGTAACATAGGAAAGGTTGAATTCCTCAGCTATAGCCTCCTTTAATAATATCCCTTGTCTAGTGAGCTTCTTACTCCATCTTCTAATTTGGTTTTGCTCTTGTGTACCCTCAAAAATGTATGTTCTTGCCATAAACCTCTTCATGGATCTGAGCTGGCAGAGTTGAGGCTCATATCTGTTCAGAGGATGTCGAGGGTCATTCTCTTGCTTAATTCTCTTGGTATCCACAAGTACTTCTCTCCTTATCTTAGGTTTAGTGATACCAACAAGAGGGTGTATTTTCTCAACTTGTGTAAGCTTGAGACATCCTGTAACTATGCACATGACTTCATTAAGAGTGATATCAACTTATTTTGCATGTGTGGATGAGCTCTATACAGTAGCAGCATACTCTGCTGCGGAGACACTGTGCTGATTAGGGGTGATGACAATTTCAGGCGGAACACCTCTGGAGGGTCACAGTTGTTCATTTTGATTGAAAAAGAACAATTGTGTACAAAGTCATGTTTATTTGTCTTCCCCTTATCCAAAGCCATAGTGCCAGGCTTTAGAAACATTAATTTTTCTGGATTATAGTTTCTGGGGCTCTTTAATCAGTCTAGCCAATTTACACAAAATCTAAAGTAGGAAACGTAAAAAAGCAGTCCCCCTCCCCAAGCTGTGATTGTTGTTGTTGTTCAGTCACACAGTCGATTCCAACCCTTTGCGACCCTGTGGACCACTGTCCACCAGGCACTTCTGTCCTCCACCATCCTCCTCAACTCGCTCAGTTCTGTGCCCATTGTGTCTACAATACCATCTAGCCATCTCATTTTTTGCCACCCCCTTTTTCTTTTGCCCTCCACCTTTCCCAGCATCAAGGCTTTCTCAAGTGAATCATCTCTTCTCATTTGATGTCCAAAGTACTTTAGCTTCATCTTTACTATTTGACCTTCTAAGGAGCAGTCAGGGGTGATTTCATCTAAGATTGACCTATTTGTTCTCCTCGCTGTCCATAGGACTCTCAAAACTCTCCTCCAACACCACATCTCAAAGGCATCTATTCTTCTGCGCTCAGCTTTCCTTATGGTCCAGCTCTCACAACCATACATTGCCACCAGGAATACCATTGCTTTGACTAGACGAATTTTTGTTTGCAATGTGATGCACAATGAAAAATCAAATACATTTTCCTATGTTTTAGAAATTGTATTTGTTAAGGTTGATATGAAATAGGTATATTGCTTTTTCACAATTGTGTTGACACCCCTTTGGTATTTCCCCCCAGGAAGTTCTAACCAATGGAGCTGGAAATGTTTTCCCATTTAAAGTGAGGTTGTTTAAATACCCCTGTCTACCTCGCCTTCACTAGGTCTCTAAGGGGTCAGTACACACTCAAGCCATATACAGCAGTGACACTGTCATATTCACTGTGCCTCTGATCGGCAGCAACATTGCAGAACATAGAAGCCTTTTAAAATGTGACAGCAAAGGATATGTTTTCTCTAAGCGATGAGTGAAAATGGTATACTGAAGGGCTTTTCACTCAGCCTCCTTGAAACCACTGTCCTAATCTTGAAAATCAAAGTGGATGAGCATGTAGCACAGTTCCTATAAATATAAGTATTATACAATAGGTTAAAGAAGTTAACAGTATTAAAAGAGGGTTACTCTTATAAAAGTGTTGAGAGTAACAGGTCACATTTATCTATGCACTTCTAAGTACAAATGCATTACCATGAGATTTCCCATTCCTCCTGCTTCCATAAACTGGCTCAGAGAATGCCATGCAAAACAGCTTGGAAAAGTTACTATTTTGGATCACATCTCCCAATTTTTCCCAAAGTCAGTGACAGAAACAATAAATTATTAGCGGTTCAGAGTGAAATAACTGTACTTTTCTTTTCCATTAATAGTGTTCAGTGGCCAAATGTGCTTCACTGTGTTAGGCTGTAGCCTCAATAGTCTTGCAAAGGAACCAATATCTAGATTTTGGAATTATAGAATTCATTTTAACAGCTATGAGCTGAATGCAAAGCAATGGTACCTAGTCTATTTTTTTAAATAACAGGAATATTAGAGCCTCATTTCACACTGCCAACCTTGTAATGAGATCAGATGCCCTTTATTGACCCCTTCCTAATTAAGACTACTGTAAATTTATGCATCTATCCTTTCTGCAGCCCATGATTATCCACTGAAATAGGCAAGAATTTAGGAGTCTGTTAGGAGTCTGTGTGGACTATGCCAGCCATTCTATAGATAAATTGCTGAGCGACAATGTTGTGTTATTACATCTTTACGGTTTTTCTTCTGTTTTCTTCTCTATATTGAGATAAACAACAAGCATGGTGCCCTTTTTAGTTGGTTGTAATATTCCCTAAACCCTGTGCTCTAAATGATCATCTAACACCATTAGCTCATTGTTAGGAGTAAAATTCTCATATGATAGAGTTTTCATTTCTGTGTGACTTTGAAGAAAATCTAGGACCGGGGCTCTCAACCTAAGACCCATGGGCTGGATTCAGCCCATGGCACCATTTCATGTGCCCCCCCTGCCCCTCCAAGGGCATTGAAGAAGCAAAACGGCCACCCCTTTGAAGCTGTTGAGACAAAATGGCAACCCCCCATTGTGCAGGTGGGGAAAAATGGCCACCTGGCCCTCAAAGCTGACTGAGAGACTGTGACCTGGCCCCCAGCTGGTCACGCTCCCTCAGCTTCGGAAGCCAGTTGGCCATTTTGCCCTTCCTCCACCACATGGCACTTCCTGGTCTGGTGGTGGTGGGCCATATGAAATGGTGCTGTGGGCTACCTCTGACCCATGGACTGAAGGTTGAGAATCCCTGGTGTAGAAGGTACAAGGGGTTTGACTTTGTGAGACAAAGTTCCAGTACACCACTGTTCCAAACAAGAAGTAAGGCTGTTGATAGTATTCACTAGTATGTGGAGAAGAAATTGCGTTTATTGCACAAGGGTTTTGAAGGTACAAAGTGCATCCGGGATATGAGACCTGGACCCTGTATTGCAGGGGTCCCCAACTTAAGGCCCATGGGCTGGAACCTGCCTCCAGTGTCATTACGTGCTCCCCTCCAAGAGCGCATTCAAGAAACAAAATGGCCATCTCCTTTGTAGCTGTAGGGACAAAATGGCCACCCTCATTGTGCAGGCAGGCAAAATGGCCATCCGGCCCTCAAAACTTATAAGAGAGTATGACCTGGACCCCGGCTTGAAAAGGTTGGGAACCCCCGCTGTATTAGCTCAGTGATTCTCCATGTGGAATGATGTACTCTTGGCCAATTATATATGATAGAAAATACCCGCCATACATGGACATATGCATTCTCACACATTTATTCATTTATTTGTATTTTTAAATGTTAAGTCTTGCCTAACTGGCAAAGTCCTCAAGTCAACTTACAAGTGTTAAAACAGAACAGCAAACAAAATCACAAAAAGCAAAATTTCCGCTCGGAAACACTACAAGAAAAACAAACAAAACAGACCGAATGTGTTCAAAACATGATATTAGAAAAGTAAAAACAGGGACATCATGTTGCATGACTGCAAAGGAGCAGCAGCAGCAATAAAATCAAGGGATGAAAACTTGTTGGAAGAGGAAGTATCAACTTGGCACCCAAAATGCATGTATGAAATGTTTGTGTGTTTGTGAGTCACATTAGGAAATGATGAAAATCCTATTATTAGAGAATCACACATCAGCTTTGCATAGCGAACCTATAAGGCATTGCTTGGCAAGGCTTGCCTGAAAGCATTGCCATCTGCGATGACCATGAGCAGCAACAGGAGTCAAGGTGTGTAGGTCTCCAGGAAAGCTGAGCTCCAATTCAGATCCTGTTCCAAATTAAATGCATGCTCCAGGAGGTCTACTCCCAAATATACTTGCTTTGGCAGAAATACAGAATAGTGCAGAAATGCCCGTCACAACTTGATGATTCTAAACTTCGTACACATGATTGTTGCTGCATACTGGTTTGGCTACCTTCAGTGGTCTGCTTTCATTTGGCTGCCATTTCCCCAGTTTGTGTTTAATTATAAACTACTTTGCAAAGGCTACTCTTCAACCAACCAATGGCTAAGAAAGTTAGGGAGGGTACGCAGGTAAGAGGCCCGTCAATTCCCATGTTTGAGCCTCATTGCATATTCTGCTGGCTTGTCATGTAACAGGATTAAAGTTTGTGTCATTGGAATTATAAGTGAACAAATGGCCTTTCCGTTTATCAAGTGCTTGCACTCCGTTTGGGCATTTAATCACCCGCCAAAGTCGTTTATGGCCTCGTATACTCCTCTTCTATGACCATTAGCTCTTAAATACCCAACATAATTAAAAGTGAAACTGCAGTCCTGCATTTGGGGCTTCCTATCTGGAGACAGATAACAGATGAGGAAGGAGTTCTGATAGAGTTCAAGGTGAGAGCTGTAAAGCCACTTTCCTGCCTGTGTCAGGGACATTATTTTAAGAATGTGTAATTCTGCTCTTGAAAAATGGAAGCTGGTTCAAGTAATAATTCAGAGTTAATGGACTCAGAGAGTTATAGCCCTGGATCAGAGATTTCCCCTTGTGGCTCCTTCGGTGGGTGATTTGGCTTGACAGATGTTCAGAGATGGTGTTGGTGTAACCAAGAAAGGTTGCAGAGAATTACTGAAGGTTGACCCCTTTCCTTTTCCCATCGCAAAGATGAATCAAATCATCCGTTGAGTTGGAACTGATCCCTCCTGCTCTCCCCATCAAGACTTTTCACTTTATCACAGAACTGAGGAACAGTTTGCTGCTGGTTCTAAATTAGTGTAATCTGATGGTGCTTGTTTCCCCTCTAATTAGCATCAGTGCCTAGCAATTGTTTAGTTGTAAGTAAGTCATAGCAAGGGAAAGAAAGATGATACCTGGAAAGGTGTTAAGGGATAATGGCTTGCTCTGAAGCACTAGAGCAGACGTTCTCAACCTTTTTAAGCTGGGGGCCGGGTCACGCTCCCTCAGACAGTTTTGGGGGCTGGACAGCCATTTTGCCCTTCCTCCACCACATGACACTTCTGGGTGTGGTGGTGGGCCACATGAAATGGTGCCATGGGCCACATCTGGCCTGTGGGCCACAGGTTGACAATCCTTGCTCTAGAGTTTGCCATCTGTTGTTCTACACCTTCCAGTGTTTAACAGGTGAAAACAAGCATGCTCTTGGATGTACGTGTATTGTCTCTGTTCTCACATCAAGAACAGAAACACTACATACTTGCCCTCCCACTTAGAATGAAAATGATGCTTGCTTAAATTTCCTCGTTGATTTCCCTCATCTTGACACCGCAAGAAGCCCTGTGAGAATCCTCACTATCAGTAGAGAGTGAGAATAAGATATTTTCTTTTACCTGTCAAATTATCTGAGATTTCTGTAAAACATCTCTAGCATCCTTTTCCCTTGACAAGTAAAGCCTGAGCAGCAAATACAGAAGTACCATCTTATTGTTTTAGGAAAGATGCCTACAACCTATTAAGTGCTTCAAAACCTTATGCAAAGCAACAGACATCCTCGTCTGGGGCAAATTAGGCAATCTGTGCATTTATGTGATTTTGTGCGGTGGTAGTTTAAGAAAGAGCGGTTTTACAAACAGATGAGAGTGATGACAATGTAAACATAAGTAGTGGGCACAGCCACAACTCCGGCCTCCATAGCTGAGTGCAGCAGTGGGAACTGACCCCTGGTGAGGAAACCCCTGTCCTAGGTAAATCAATGCTTTTTCTTGGTATAAGTCAACTTCCAGTGTTCTCTTTGAATCATTCTTAGATTCAGAAGTGGAATGCCTTCTAACAGTGCAAGGTTTGTTTGGTAGGCTGTATGTGGATGGGTTGTAATGAATTGCAGGATGAACTCATGGAAAGGTCCCTTCATTTTGGCAGTTTCACATCTGGCCTAGACACAGAAGAAGAATCTAGTCCTCCTAAGGTCCCTTATGTGCTTCTTCAAACATCCATGGTGATTTTCAGTGGTGGGCAGTAACAGGTTCGCACCCCCCAGGCAGAGGGGTAGCAAAATTGGGGTACCTTTGGGCAGGGAGGTGGTGAAATTGGGTGGCCATGCCCACTTCACTGCCCTGCCCCACCCACCTCCCTACCCTGCAAGTGGTTCAAGGTCTCCTTTGCTCAAAAGCCAGTCATACCCAACGCTAGGGTGCAGTGCTCATCTCCATTTACAGCCAAAGAGCCAGTGCTGCCTGTGTTTGCAGATGTATACATGGCCATATGGCAGGCATGACTAGATCACCCAAGACATAGGCTCCACCCACAATGTAGGCTCCACCCACAGGGTGGTAGTGAAATTTTTTTGCTGCCCACTACTGGTGATGGTGATGATTTATTACATTTCTGCACTGCCCTATCTTCCACTGAAAGGACCCAAGTATTTTTTTAATTATGAGTGTGGGAACCCAACTAAAAATCATAACTTGTTGCATTAAAAAATAATTTATAGTATAATAGTATTAATGCTTCCTCTGTGCATTGTGTTTCAAATGTTTAGCAGGTCTAAACTAAATAATGCATTTCATCAGTGTACCCAGAAAAGGTGTATTGGCACTCTGTCTCTGATTTTTTTAAAAGTATTGTTAGCATTATAGTCACATGTTTGACTGCTCATTTTCAAAATCATGACCTGTTTCTAGATATTCTGGTAGTGGAGAGAGAGTTAAATAATTCAGTTAAACAATTTATGGTTAATTATTTGTTTGGCTTCACTAGATTCTGGGCCCTGGTTGGTCCCACCTGGAGTCAGGCAGAAATTGGTTTCTCCATTAGCATTTCTCACTGCTCTGTTCCTTTATTGAGTGTTTTTATAAAGGTAGGTAAGTTCACTTTAGATTGAATTTCAGGCTTGGCTGATCTTGCAGGAAAAGCTAACTCTGTATGTGTGTGCACGTGCATGTGCGCATGTGCAACAAATCCTTTGGAAAGGTAGCAAGGACAGATTGAAATACAGTAATACCTCGGATAACGCTAAGACTTGGTTCCAGAAGTCTTGGTGTTATCTGATTTTTAATGTTATCCGATGCATGTTAAAATCCTATGGGATGGATCAGATAACGTTAAAGCTCCATAGAGATACATTGTAACTGCACAGGCTTTAGTGGTTGTTATCCGATCCATCCCATAGGATCTTAACGTTATTCGAGCCAATTCGCCTCCCCAGATTACTTAACGTTATGTGATTTTAGCGTTATCCGAGGTAAACGTTATCCGAGGTATTACTGTACTTACTTTTGCATCCTTGCCACAGGATTTCTCAGTGCGAAACTCCTTGCCCCTTCCTTCTCAAAATCTCCTGGGATTTCTTGGAACATTTGTGTCTATTTTTCTGAAAGAAATTTCAAGCTGTGCAGGGTTGTTAGATTAACACTCAGAGTGGTGCGGGATTGACTTAGAAATGGTAGAAGAAACACCAGACTGTGTAGGATTGTAATTGTTCCTGCAAAGAATGTATCTTTCCTGTGTAGGATTCACAAGGAAGACATTATACTGTGCAGAACTGGAGTGTTAATCTGCACAAGACAACAAACGCAAAACAAAGAGGTGTAAGACCAGGAACCCTTTTTCATGGAAGGCCAGAGAATTACACTGATACTGGCAGAAGCATCCACTGAATGGATATGAGCCACAATTCTGCCAACTCATATTAAGGAAGAGCTTTATGGCAAGAACAAACATTTTTAAGGGTATGAAAGAATAAAATTAAATTAGAAGATGGAGGAAAGAGCTCACTGGATAAGGAACAACATTAAACAAGGATATGGCTGAGGAATCCTACTTCCCTTATGTCACTTGGGGGGCTCTGAATAGACTGAGGGTCGGAGTGCCTAAATGTAAGACCATCATGCTCAAGTGGGGGCTGCTGGTGGACAACAGCACATTGTGTGAATGTGAAGAGATACAGAATCTGACTCATTTACTGGTCTGACAATTACTGCCAGAAATATGCACTGATGAGGACTTAAGTTTGGCCAATGACAATGCCAAGAAAGTGGCTTCATTTCGACAGTTCAGGTTTTGAGTGGGACATGAAAGAAGAAGAAGACTGGTAGGAGTCTTGGTGGAGAATATTGTCCATGGACAGATCTGTAAAACGAAACTGAGTATGTCTCATCCGTAATGTTGATAATCCTAGTAAGAGTTTTGTCCCCTTGAGGAAATGCTTTCACTTTCCCGGTAAACTGAAGTACTACCTTGTAAAATAGGTATCTCCTAGACTTCCTCCAAGTTCATCACTTCTTTTACAGAACTCAGGTAATCCAAAGCTAGGAAAACTGAGAAGCCTAACTTTATAGACCTAAGTTTGAACAGGTAATGTGTGAACAAGGAAAGCAACAATTTTGCGTATTGTGAGATTTAATGCACAGGGGGAAACCCAGAAGAAATTTCTGCTTTATTCATTCCATACTTCTTAGTCGTCTCCCCCCAACAACCCCCCAACCCCCAAAAAAAACAATGCAGTGATCTTACAAGTATATCAGTCACTCCTTGAGCTTTTCCTTTGGCCTGCTGGAGACTTTCTCATCCATATTTGAGGTCTCTCCTTTATCTATTATTCATAGATGCTTGTCATCAAAGTAGCTTGTTTTTCTTAAAAGGTCTTCCTTGCAAAAGGTCTAGTGAGAACATACATACACATTCAACTCTGCCTCCTCATTGATTTTTTTAATGTGCAGATATATCAGAAAGGCAAAATTCAACAAAGCAGAACATTTCAGAATAGCACGCATTAACTTAAACTGCATCTATCACAATCTACAGTCATAGTTCCATACTCTCCTAGCAAAAGTTGGGAAATAAATAGGTAATGAAGAAGTTGTATGGTTAGCATCCTGCTGCCTCACAGTGCTGGTATAGCTGATGCTGTTCTTCTTCCACAATGTTACTACTATATGACTACAGCTGTTACTTAGTCTGCTCCCAAATAGTTTTCTGCTCCCAAATAGTTTTCACTATTGAAACTACTGCTCCCAAATAGTTTTCACAAAGAAGAAAATTATGAACTAATTGTATAATTAAAAAGCTTCTTCCTTCACAGGACCCACTACCATTCCCATTATATTGCTCCTATGAGTAGGTAAAGGTAAAGGTAAAGGTTTCCCTTGCTCGAAAGCCAGTCGTATCCGACTCTAGGGATCAGTGCTCATCTCTGTTTCTAAGCCGAAGAGCCAGCGCTGTCTGCTTCTGCAGACATTTCCATGGTCATGTGGCAGGCATGACTAGACACCGGAGTGCATGGAACACTGTTACCTTCCCACCGAAGTGGTCCCTATTTATCTACTTGCAATTTCTTGCTTTTGAACTGCTAGGTTGGCAGGAGCTGGGACAAAGACGGGAGCTCATTCCGTCCTGCAGTACTCGGGAATCGAACTGCTGACCTTCCGCCTCCCAGTCAGCATCTTAGTGACTTGAGCCACTGCAGTACTAGTACAATAATACTTTGTAAACTATTGATTGCCCAGGCATACAGGAATTGTTATCTGGACTAGCGGATTAGTGTATATCATGACTGAAACAGGAAGTACTGGAAGTTAAATTCTAGGGCTGTGATGGCAAACCTTGGCACTCCAGGTGTTCTTGGATTTCAATTACCAGAAGCCCATGTCACCATGATCAGGCCTTCTGAGAATTGAAGTTCAAGAACAACCTGGGTGCCAAAGTTCACTGGTCTAGGAGATTTCAAAATTTTGTTGGACAGCTTTCACTGTATTCCCCTAGAAACTTACTGGAAATCCTACAACAATCATGAATGCATTGCTGAGAGAACATTGCCTGCAACTGTCTTTCATCTCATGAGGAAAGAGGGAAAGCAAGAAAGATCAGTGGGTCAACCAGGCGTACTTTCCTGTTCTTTCTCTGATTACCCAAGGATGGCTTACCCATGGTTACTTGTCATCCTACATCAGATTATCTCATAGGTTCTGAACAAATGAATTGGATCAAGGTGTGGAGTGGATGCTCAACAGATTTTCAAATCACATACAATTGGGTACATGAGATAACTCTCCAGAAGACAGACTCAGGCTTCTATCTGTTGTAATCAGGTTAGAGAACTCAATCAAAACAAAATGAATTTCAACAGGCACAAACAGAAAGTTCTACATGTAAGCAGGAAAAGTTGAATGCACAAATATAAGATGGGTGACAGCTGGATTGGAAGTACTAATACAGATAGGTAGGACCTATAGGTCTTAGAAAACTAGAAGCTAAGCATGAGTTATTATTTCAGGCTAAAAAAAAACCAAATGTAATGTTTGGTTGCATCAGGAGAAGTGTAGTGTCTAGATTAAGGGCTATAATTGTACAATTCTGTTTGATCAGACCACACTTGCAATGGTGTCTAGTTCTGCGCATTACTATTTAAGAAGAAGAGCAGACGCAGACAGCACTGGCTCTTTGGCTATAAACAGAAGATGAGCACTGAACTCTAGAGTCGAATATGAATGGCTTTTGAGCAAGGACAACCTTTACCTTTACTTGCTAATAAGACCTGTTTGACAGTGGGATGTCCTGTCTTAGACTCTAATGAACTCTTTTTCTTAGGAAGTAATGCAAGAGAGATTACATAGCTATCTATTAGGGGTGTTTCAACTGTGAGTTCATTTTCTGGCAGAGTTCGGACTCAAGGACCCATGGGGTCTCTTCTAAGTCTACAATACTTTGATTCTGTAGAAGATTAGATTGGTTTCTCATCTCCAAAACAGAGCTCAAAATGGACAGTATGCATTACAAAGGAGGCTTGGAAGGCATCAAGTAATATATAACTTGACAGTTCCATTAACTCTGAGATGCCCCAGAGGCTGAATTAACATTATAACTACATCAGGGCTGCTTGGGAACACCCGAAGTTTGTGCTAGAGACAGTTATAGGTAAGCATAGAGGGGCTTTGCTCCAGTATGAGACAACGAGATTGTTACATTTTTTGTGTGCCTGAATGCTCCCTGGAATAACACTGAACCTAATCCAGCTTTGTTCCTCTTAAGCATGGCACAAATGTTGATAATTCATCTTACTGTAATTTGCTTTGTCTTAACTGGAAATTATGTTTCTGCTTCTGCCTTAAGCAGTTTGTTTCAGAATCAACCAGAAATGAAATGAAAAGGAGGAAGATTTTTCCCCTTATGTCATGGAGCTGGGGATATAAATATTTGTCAGCCTAGTGCCTTAATGTGCTTGCAGTGTCTAGTGTTGCTGTTCAGACTTTCAGCCAGCACGAGTTCTATAGCACGAGTTCTCAGCCTTTTTAAACCAGAGGCCGGGTCATGCTCCCTCAGACAGTTTTGGGGGCCAGACGGCCATTGTGCCCTTCCTCCACCACATGGCACTTCCTGGTGTGGTGGAAGAGGTGTGGGGTTACGTGAATTCAGCCTGCGGGCCACAGGTTGAGAGTCCCTGAGCTATAGCCTTGTTCAGAATACAGTAAAACCTCGGATAACGCTAAAACTTGGTTCCACAAGTCTTAGTGTTATCCGATTTTTAATGTTACCTGCATCAGGTAATGTTAAAATCCTATGGGATGCATTGGATAATGTTAAAACTCCATAGAGATACATTGTAACTGGCACAGGCTTTAGCAAATGTTATCCGATGCATCACATAAGATTTTAATATTATGCGATGCAATTTTTCCACCAGATTGCTTAATGTTATGTGGTTTTAGCGTTATCTGATGCAAACGTTATCTGAGGTATTGTCCTGTACATATTTGTCACTTTACACACACATAATGTTTATTCTTTTTAAAAAAATTGAGGCCTCTGTGCAAGTCAAAAGAAAACAAAGTGGGAAGAGAGGGGGAAAACCAATATAGTGGCCCTGGGGAATACTGATTTTTTAAATAAATTGGTGAAATGTCCTATTATATGTTGGTGAGTTGTCCTATTAAACCAGTTGCATTCTTCTGCCCCCAAGGAACCTTGTTATTGAAAGGTATTTAGTTAACTCATTATTTATTTAGATCATGTTAACAATTAGTAAGAATTCTAGCGCCATGGAGAAAATTCAACTGTTTTTCTGTTTTTCCTCTTTCCTGTGTATCTGTTCCACAGAGTTCTGCTGTGCCCCCTCGATCTATAGCGGAGAGTTTAAACACCTCACCAAACTGCAGATCACAGGATTCTTTAGCATGCAAACATTAGCAGTTAAAGTGGCACAGTGGTCAAACGGCAGACAAAACTGCTGTCTTTGTGAGTTTGATCTTGACAGGATCTGGGTTGACTCAGCCTTCTGCCCTTCCAAGGTCAGTAAAATGAATACCCAGCATGTTGGGTACAAAATGATATTTTACCTTGTGAACTTCCCAGGGAGTGTACTAGGCGTTATGGGGTGGTATACACTGTATATACTCAAGTATAAGCTGCGTTTTTAGTCCCAAAAATGAGCCCCCAAAAGGGGACACGGCTTATACTCGGGTCAATGACCATAAAGATCCAAAGACCACTCCAGATTGAGATACACCAATAATTTAATGAATTTTACCATATTTTCATGTATTTTAATTATTGAAACTCACTAGCAGCTCTGCATTTCCCATCCTCGGCTTATACTCGAGTCAATCTATTTTCCTGGGGTTTCAGGTCAAAATTAGGTACCTCGGCTTATATTCAGGTTGGCTTATACTCGAGTATATACTGTAAGTGCAATTGTTAATTGCTAAATTGCAGTTAGGCTGATTTAACTGTGTCATGCAGGTACCCCTCCAGAACCAGCACATTTAGGAAGCACAGTCTATATGGGAACTATTTGAGATAGTTCTTCAATGATGTGCTTTTGCAAACCTCCCTCTCTGTCTATCTGTGTTGCTCTTTTGCCCATCTAATGAGCTATACTCTAAGAAGTGATTATTACACAGGACAACATGTTCAAGAACCCAGTCTAAAAATTCTACTTTTTTCCCCATTACCTCATAATTGTATTGGGTTGGAGAAGCAAACAATGCCCCTAAAGATTAGTCTAATAACCCCATTAGCTTTTGCCTCTCATGTCTCAAAATTTAGAAATACCTTCACAGGTTCCTAGAGATTATCCTTCCAACAAAAGATTTGTCTTCCTCCCTTCAGTCCATTACTTATTGGCCAAGGCAGTGAAGCATGGGAGTTTATAGCTCTTCCGACATTTTTCCCTTTTATCCTATGTAATGTAATTATCAGTGTTCTCATTAGCTTTATAAATGTCTAATCCTTTCTTTGAATTCAGCTAAGCTCTTGGTCTCAATGATATCTAGTAGTGGCAAGGTTAATTATGTGTTGTGTATGAAAAAGAAATTCATTGTATCTCCTTATAAAGTGCTGTCTTTGGATTTCATTGAAATAGCTTTGTTCTTGCATTAAATAGGATTTGGGGAAGGGGTGGGGGTTGTCCTTGCCATTTCATATCTTTTGGTGTTGATGTGATTATCACAATATACCCATGCCATTTATGGGAACTCTCTTGCTTACAGGTCTAGGATTCTGGCTTGTCAGAAGACATATCTGAGATATTCTTTCCTATTCTCTTTGTTGGGAAAGCCCAGCATCTTGTCTTCTTTTAATTTCTTTTGATATAATATCGTTCTGCCTTGTAACATGATCACTCTTCTTTTTTTCAATTTGTTCCAGTTCTAATAGAACAGAGATGGGTTTGGGACTATATTTTGCATAATATAGTCCATACTTAAGAGATTGCATCGCCCTAAGGACATCTGTCCGTCCCACCAGAGTGGACAGGAGCGGCTTTCTGATTGTACCATCGGCTAGAGAGGTGCACCTCTTAGCAATAGAAGGAGGGCCTTCTCTGTGTCTGCTCTGGCCCTATGGAACCTCCTGCCAAGTGAGTTGCATCTCCAGATGGAGCTGATGCCCTTTAGGAAGGGGGTTAAGACCTGGCTGGTGGGGCATGTGTGTGGTATGGGCCAGACAGTTGCCTCAGTTTGTTGGCTCATCTAACCCCTCCCTCTTTGTGTGTGACTTGTTTAATCTCTTTTAATTTTTGTAACTATTTAATCCTGTTTAATACTGTTTTTATACCATGTTTTTACTGTGTTTTAAGTGTTTTTAAAGTTTGTTAGCCATCCTGGATCTTTGTGAGGAGGGTGGCATAAAAGTTTGATTAAATAAATGAACGAACGAACGAACGAACGAATGAATGAATGATCACTTATCATTTGTCTTAGTTGGTTGGTGGGGTAAGTGAAAGTTGTAGATTGAACCATTTAAGGAGATCTTATTTGTCTGGTCAGGTTGTCCTGCTATGGTAATAGACTAGACCATAATGCCGGCCACTCAATGTTGAGTGTTAGGCGGGGGTTAACTAACCTGGCAACCCTGAAGACTAACAGCCTTGGGTGGCAAAGTCCACAGGGAAGGGTGATGGTCCCCAAGTGGATTAAATCCCACTTGAATTCATCTTGATGGAGGGCAGCAGCTTCATCCATACTGGCCTGGGGCTGAGGAGGACTTCGTGTGCCAAAAGGGCTCAGGACCAGAAAGTGGCTCGCGAGTGTCACGCTGCGATGAGGAAGGCAGATGAAAAGCCACTGCATTATATTTGCAGGACAGTCTTCATGGCTGATTGCCGTGATGATAACCAATATTTGGAATTCAACACAGCATGAGGAGGAGGAGGAGGAGGAGGGGATTTTGATAATTTAATCAATGACTTTGTAGTTTGGTGCATGAGAAAAGACTCCATACACTGCTTAATGGCAGAGGACTCTTTGTTGTAGCAGTAGGGAGAAATAACAAGGAAGCCAGAAAATCAGGCTGAAAGTGGGTAGAATAAGAGATCCTCAGCTGAATTTTATCTATTACATGAATAAGGTCTAAACTCTGCATAAATCAAGAACCTTTTCTATATGAACTTCAGCTGTCTTTGCCAGAACTCCCTCCCACCCTCAGTAGCATATCAAAGAAACTAATACATTTCCTCCTTTTATGACAGCTGCTCTAGAAATTAAGTGATCGACTCCATTTAAAAACTAAATATCCCTTTTCATAGTTGCTTAATAGGAGCTGAATTTCCTCAGATGATGGCTTTTGTCAGCATGGAATAGTTTAGTAGGGAATAGAAATCTACCCATGGGATATAATCTCATTTTATTAAAAAATGGGTGAAAGAAAGCAAAAATACTTCCCTCAATAGCTTTGAGTTGACGCTTGTTGTAATAAGATAATATTTCTGTAGGAGTTTTCCTTGGTACTTCACAAACTGAATGAGATTGAGATCTGTAAGAGGATAAATGTCAGGTTCATTGAATAGGTAAGCTGTAACCCAACTGAGTAGCCTTGGGAAATTCTCTGGCATTATGTTTTTCTGCAAAGATTTAATGAAAACTACGTTATGCCCTAAAGATTTGTTAGGTGGATAAATCTTAAACATCACTCTGTTTACTGCATTTCACTCACATATTGGTTGTGTAGACCCATAAATCTCTTAATTAAATGGCAGAAATTGTCAAAGGAGGGAACAAGATCTTCTGCGCTGTGAAAATATCTGTACTAAATGATGTGCCGGGGAAAAGAATGAAATTTCATCAATGCTCATTTTCTCAGAATTCTGTCAGTAGTAACTGGTTAGAGAACTAAACATGGAGAATATGTTTCTGGAGAAGACCAGAAGCATCTGTGCCAAACCAGGAAGTAAATATGGATGCTTCCGCAACAGGCTATATCTTTGTTTGCATTTAGAAAGCAGCTTAAATTGCTTCTGTTTAGGGAGGCTTTTGAGAAGGGGACAGCATCTGTCTAGTGTTAGGCTTCTTGTTGCACAGCGTTGGTGCCACCACCAAGAAGGCTCTATTTCTAGTTATAGACTTTCTAGCCATCCTTGGGGTCAGTACCTGGAGCTGCACAGACTGTGACAAGCTGGTGATGAGGGTAGTATTTCTGAGGTAAACAGCATTCTGTGTACTCCAACATCAAGGCATGCTTCCCACGTGTCCATGGAAATGTTTGCTGACACAGACAGCACTGGCTCTTTGGCTGTAAACAGAGATGAACACTGAACCCTAGAGTTGGATATGACTGGCTTCCGAGCAAGGGCGACCTTTACCTTTAAGGCAGACCTTCATAAGACATCTCTCTTTGTGCTAGCTGACAGTGACTTTATCAAGTGATATTGGCCTGCCCAGTGTAGATTGTTTTGAAGCCCATTTTGGTTTCAGTGTATATTAGCCAGATTTCGTATGTGTTTTTGTAAAAATTCAAATGCCAAAGAGAGAGAGAGAGAAAGTGTGACAGATTTTTCCATTCCCTACATGAGAAACTGAGCGGAACACAAAACTGCCTTCTCAATGACTTTTAGAGCACGTTGGTAGTTTTATAACTTGGCCCTTCAGTGTCTTGTGTCCATCAGCGAACCTTCACTAGACCTTGGAAATGTGAAGTCTGGCACCCAGAATTCCCTGGTCAAGGTGATTTTGGGAATTTCAGTCCCAAAAAGTCATTCTTGCATACTCTCTTCCTCACATGAATGCACACCCATCTACCACTCTGATTCTTCGGTCCAGAATACAGGGAAAGAAGCATTTTAGTAGAGGAGCATCTGTAAGAAGCAGATGGGGAAACACCGCTCAATGGGCATTCCATCGGTTTGAATTAAGATAGCATGCTTCAAAAGCCACTTTTTACTGGACCGCATGAGATAAAATGAGTTAAAACAACTATAGGCAGAAAGCACTCTGTCTGAATATGCAGTGTTTCCTGGCCTGCAGTTCTATCTGATGTTTCATACTGTTCTACGTTCCAGTAAGGCCAGGGAAGGGAAGACTCCCCAGTTTTTGCTATATGGTCTAGGGAACTGAGAAGCACTGTGGTAGATTAGTGGTTAAGACACTGAACTTGATGACTGGAAGGTCAGCAGGTCAGCCGTTTGAGACCCGAGTGTTGCATGGCAGAGTGAGTGCCCGTCTCTGTCCCAGCTCCTGCCAACTTAGCAGTTCTAAATCAAGAAATTGCAAGTCGATGAATAGGTGCCACCTCGGTGGGAAAGATAACAGCCTCCAGTGCACTCTTGCATCTAGTCATGCCTGCCAAATGACTATGGAAATGTGTGCAGGTACAGACTGTGCTGTCTCTTTAGCTGCAAACGGAGATGAGCACTGAACCCTAGAGTCAGATATGAATGGCTTTTGACCAAGAGCGACCTTTACCTTTATAAGACCTGAAGCTGAATTCTATTGGATTATTCCTGGAGATGACTGGCTTACCTGCTTTCTTTTCCTTCGTTCCAGTTTTTCTTTTGAAACACATTCTGTTTTATGAGATAGCCAGTAAGGCAATCATTCCATGCAGACTTCTTATTTCTCTGCAATGAGTAGGATATTTTTCTTTGCTCAGAGCAATGTGAGAAATAATACCCTTCTTCAATGAAGGATTTTCTGATGGGCAGAAGCTGCCCTAGAGCTCATAGAACATGTAGTTTATTGAAAGGCTTAGAAGTAACAAGTTATAAACAATTAACTGACATTTGTTTGTTTGCTTGTTTGTTTGTTTGCACTAATAATTACATTTATATACTGTCCCATAATGCTTGGAGCACTCTCTGGGCAATTCACAAGGTAATTAGCATTTTGCCCTCTAAATGCTGCGTACTCATTTTACCAATCTCAAAAGGTGGAAGTCTTATATTTGGTTGCAGTACAGAAGTTTAACCAATGCTCTGCCAGGACTCTATAATTTGTAGCTAACAATAATGGGGTAGAAATAGGAGACTACTGTATATACTCGACTATAAGTCATCCTGAATATAAGTCGAGGTACCTAATTTAGACCTCTAAGACTAAGAAAATAGATTGACCCGAGTACAAGTCAGGGGTGGAAAATACAGCAGCTGCTAGTGAGTTTTAATAATTAAAACACATGAAAATATGGTAAAATTAATTAATCTAGACATTTGTGTGGGTATGTTTTTGAGTTCTTATGGTAGTGCTAGTGGTATTTTTAATTGTATATTTGAATTTGAACCACCACAGTTTTGGGACCATCGGGGTCGAGTCCACTTTTTGCGGGCTAAAAAACTAGACTTATACTTGAGTATATGCAGTAGTTGGGACTATAACAGACTGTGTTGTTTTGTGATACAGTATTACAATTAAGGATCTATTTCCTTGTGTTTGTTTGCACTTACATGTAAGGATGAGATCAAGATTAAGTGCTCTAGTGGTGCAGTACTCAAGCTGCTGTGCTGCAGCCAAAAGGTTATGAGTTCATCTTGACCAAGGCTCAAGGTTGACTAAGCCTTCCAGCCTTCTGAGTTCTGTAAAATGAGTGGCCAGCATGTTGGAAGCAAAATGGTAATTAAATTGTGACCCATCCAGAGAGTGCACTAAGTACTATGGGTTTGGTATATATGTGTCATTGCTTTGCTTTATATCTTCTGTCCCACGAGAGATTGTATGGCCCTCTCGATAAAAGAAAAGAGAATGTGAAAAAGAATAAATTTTGCATATATTAAGCTAAGTAGCTCAGACAAATTCAGTGTAAGTATTAATGCAAAAATTGTAATACCACAAAATGTTAATGACCTTTTCTAGCATGTACTTTTAAGATTTCAGAAACATTGGATGGGGTGTTTGTGTCTTTTGAACATTCTATTGGAATTCTATGTTTTCTGCATGCCTGTGTGGTTTGTCTCTCAAAGGGAAAGATACTACTTTGTGCAGTAATAGGTTGTACAGATTATAGAGACCTGGGAAAATAAAAATACTGTTCCTCATCTCTCTCACCCACCTGACAGTAAGTGAAGGCTCCCATTGGGCTTGACATTTCCTGAGTCATGTCAGCCTAATTTGATGTTGGAGAAAAAAATTTGTAAGATTTCTTCCAATGCCTAGTTTTGTTCTTGTGGTTCTTTTGATCGGTACTGCAATTATGAATGTTCAAGTGGCTAAGACGGTGACTGGAAGGCGGGAGGTCAGCAGTTTGATTCCTGAGTAGTGCAGGATGGAATGAGCGCCCGTCATTGTCCCAGCTCCTGCCAACATAGCAGTTCAAAAGCAAGAAATTGCAAGTAGATAAACAGGGACCACTTGGGTGGGAAGGTAAACAGCGTTCCGTGTGCTCCGGTGTCTAGTCATGCCTGCCACATGACCACAAAAATGTCTGCAGAAGCAGACAGCACTGGCTCTTCGGCTTTGAAACAGAGATGAGCACTGAACCATAGAGTCGGATATGACTGGCTTTCAAGCAAGGGAAACCTATACGTTTATGTCTGAAGTACTGAAGGTGTTCAATATCAATATTAGGAAATTGTCTTCTTTTGGGTAGTTTGGGTAATTTTCTTGTTTGATAGGGTTGACGCTTGGGAGAGAATCGAAAAGAAGTCTGTTCTGTTTTCTGCTGTTTCCATCCCCATCTCCACCTCCTTAGAATAAGAATATAGTTAGTAACAAGGATGGAGATATATCCTTTATATATAGAAAGATACAGAGCAGGGATTCTCAACTTGTGGCCCATGGCCTCGATGTGGCCTGTGGTAACATTTCATGTGGTTCCCCACCTCCTCTACCACACCAGGAAATGCCATGTGGTGGAGAAAGGGCAAAATGGTCATCCTGCCCCCGAAGCTGTCTGAGGGAGTGTGACCTGGCCCCTGGCTTTAAAAGGTTGAGAACTCCTGATATAGATATATTCTTAGAATAGGAGGAGGATGTGAAAGAAAGAACTAATCTCTCTCTGGTGTTTTTTTTTTTAACATTTCAATCTGCGTCATTTTCAAGCAGGCTGATAAGGGGAGGCTGACATTTCTATAACCCACCTTATCTCTAATTGACTTAAAGTAGAAGCAGCTCTAATCCTTGTGTGCACAGGAGCCTCAGACTCTGGAAGATGAGGACAATTGATTTCCAGCTTTTAATTAACAGCCTGCCAGCTCTTAAAACAATGCAGACTAGGATAGATGGAGTGATGGCTTGTGCATGAAACCAAGTTTGAGAACAACCTCTTTTATTACCTTTTCTCTGAGTTGCTTGCTGCCTGATTGACCCGTGTCCATTATCCTGCTGAGAGCTTCTTCTTCTTTCATGTCTCGATATACCCTGGACTGCCAAAGTGAAGCCACTTTCTTGGCTTTGTTGTTGCCCAAAACCAAGTCCTCATTGGTTCATGTTTCTGGCAGCAATTGGCAGACCCGTAAATGAGCTGGATTCTGTATTTGTCTACATTCACACAATGTGTTGTTGTCCACCAGCAGCCCCCACTTGAACATGATGGTCTTGGATTTAGGGACTCCAACCCTCAGCCTATTCTGGGTCCTCCAAGTGAAGTAGGGGAGGTTTAGATCCTCAGCTATGTCCTCCACTAATGTTGTTCCTTGTCCAGTGATCTCCTTCCTCTGTTTGAGTGGTGGCAAACTTATGGCACATGTGTGAGAGATGGCACTCGGATCAATCTCTGTGGGCACCCGTGTAGTCACCCCAGCACAGAGCTTATGCCGCCGTTCTGCCCAGTAGCCCAATGGGAGTGCTTCCTCCCTTCCCTAGCACAAAGTCCACTCAGCCATATGCCCAGCAGACCAACTGGAGCATTTCCTTCCTCCCTGTTGCTGTGTTGGCACTTTGCGATAAATAAGTAGGTTTGGGGTTGCAGTTTGGGCACTCAGTCTCCAACAGGTTTGCCATCACTGCTCTATGTTCTAATTTGATTTTGCTCTTTCATACCCTTAAGAAAGTTTGTTCTTACCATAAAGCTCTTCCTGGATCTAAGTCAGTGGACTTGAGTCTCATATCCATTCAGAGGGTGTCAAGGGTCGTTCTCCTGCTAAATGGGAGAAAACCAGATCATCTCCATCTTTTCAACCACTAACACTAGGCACATTTCATAGTGCCTGGGAAAAGGGTTGTCACCCTTCTGTATGCCAGCTTAAAGTCTCACAGAACTTGTGTGCTTTTCACAGGTTGGGCAGTGAAATTCAGAGCAACCAGCATTGAAAGAGAAGAGTGTGTGATTTGTGTGTCAGAGGTGGATTTAAAGCCTAGGTGTTCTTCTCTATACATTCTCAGCTAGTTCATCACAGAAATGATCATAGGTGTGATTGTTTCCTACCCAGACCTTGCCTGCCCTGTATCTGTGTCATCACAAAGACACACATACTGAAGTCTGATTTTGGAACTGAAATTTCAGGAAGTGGAATGCTGATGACTTTGCAACTCTACCAGTATCTCAAACAGTTTTGCCTTTAAGCCTTGTGTTGTGTCAGAGAGTACTCTAGGTTGAAAGGATTTCTGCAGGGGATGTCCGAGTGAGGCTCCTTTCATGTCCCCCATTGTGCAGCTCTCGGGGAATTGAACCACGTCCTTCTGGTCTCTAAGCTTAGCAGTTTACTCATTGAGTCAACTGAGGGAGTTAAGCCTTGTGTTAATAGTTGATCCAATTTCCAACTTGTTCGTAATTTTCTCTTATTTTGTGGTGAAGAGACAAAGGCAGAGCCTTGAAATTATGTTCTTGCTGGAAGCAACACATACAAACACTGGCCAATAAAATTAATACCAACTTGTCTTGGGAAGACATAACTTGTTCTTGTATAGTATTTATTGAGGAATTCTCAGAGGGAAAACAAATTTCAAAATCTGCAGGTGAGCAAATACTGTACCTTAATTAAGACCTACTAAAATATTACAAGTTTGTGTAAGCCTTCATTTTCACATTACTTCATCAAATGAACTGGTACAGGAAATGGGAGTAGGATCTGAGAAGATCAACACTCTAGCCAGGTATTTTAGCTACAAAGTCTGTTATTAAACTATGTGTAAATGTGGATATTTAAGCAGCTGTGGTAGTTGTGTAGTTGTTAGATTATACCCCAAAGTACAGACTGCCACATGACCACAGAAACGTCTGCAGAAGCAGACAGTTCTGTCTCTTCAGGTTTGAAACAGAGATGAGCACTGAACCCTAGAGTCGGATATGACTGGCTTTTGAACAAGGGGAATCTTTCCCTTTCCCTAAGACAACTGACCATTCTACAGTATTGGGGGATCACTGCAGAGAGGAAAGACCTAGACCATTGACGGCGAACCTTTCAGAGACCGAGTGCCCAAACTGTAACCAAAACCCAACACAGCAATTTAACCTAGCTCCTCTCAAACCCCATCATGGGAATCACCTTCACCACAGACTCAGTAGGCTGCCATCCGTGCTGCATGTGAGCTGCCCACCCAGACAGGTGAGGGAGGAAACACTACCATTAGGCTGGTGAGCAGAGGGGCAGGTGATGTGAGAAATGTCCTCATGTGCGCATGGAAAGGAGGATGGGAGCAGCTTGGCCATGTGTCCCTCTGGGTTCCTAGTAATGAACTCTGTGCCTGGGTGACAGCACACATGGCCACAGAGAGGGCTCTGAGTGCCCCCTCTGGCACACTTGCCATAGGTTCACCACCTAGATGCTCAATGGCAAAAGTGTTACAGAAAAAGGGTTACGGGGGAGAGGTGATATCTGGCCCACTGTCACCCTGTTAGCTAGCTCTTATATATATATATAATTTTTATTTTGAAAAGGAAATCAAGGCAAAACAATGATTCCTTTTGCTTTCTTAATACACAGTTTTTAAACTGAGAAACAATCACTATGACATACTAATCCATCTGGTTGAAAAAAAAACACTGAATAAATAATACAGACAAAGTAGGCTACATTAAATATTAAATCTTTTGAAAAAAATACTTTTTTAAAAAAATGTGCAGAATAAGAGACATAAAACACATAAATTAGGAACATTTTGTTTCAATTGCTGGAGAGTCCAGCTACGTATGAATTGGAAGCACACTTCAAATGGTTCAGGCTATTCCTGGTTGATATGAGCATCTTATGGTAGTTAAATCATGCATAAATTCATATTAGATGTACTGAATTCTGCAAAGCCTCTGGCTGGCTATAATCAGAAGCAGGAATTATCCTGCAGAGCTCTTCTGATATTCTTATACATAACAAATATCTATGTAGACCACTCCAGGGAACTCCCATACTTCTAATAGACTGTTAATAGCAAGAATGCATTACGAAGACCCCCCGATCCTTCAAATTGTCTCGAATTCTTATCATCCTAGGCCCAGTGAGAAATAAGCTAGACTGCTTTCTCAGTCTGATGTGACAGAATGGCACAACCAAAGCATTAGTTCTTAGTTCCTTCTGAGCAAAGAGAATATAGAATTAAGCTCGAGGGATTTTGTGTTGTTGAAAGCAGTTGTGCTACCCCAGTAGTTCAGCGTTGTGTTCTGAGGTGCTGACTGTTACACAGCAAGTGCAGCTCTTGAAGATCACACAAGAGACAAACCATTATTTTGCATCAAGAGATAACAGTGGTGTACACTCACATCCCATCTCTTATAATAATAATTGTGTTGAACTTGTAGAGAGTACTCAGAAGTGGTTTGCCATTTCCTTCTTCTGGGGTTGTCCTAAGACTTGTCCAAAGCACACAGGCTGGAATTAACTCCCAAACTTTGATTCTGCAGGCACACAACTAACTCCCTGAACTATCTGCCAGCTCTTGGTCTTGTATACAGTCCCAAATATACATACAGTACAGAATTATTCTCACATGTCTTTGTCTTGCTCTCCCATACAAACACCTATTAATGAGTGTCACAGTCTTCACATACATTCAAATTTGAATCTGCACTATATAGGTCTAACAGGTTCATGTCACTCCACATCAGTCATAGTTTCATGATTCTAACCTGCAGAATCCTGGGATCTGTGATTTGGTGAAGATCTTACAATTCAGTACTAGGAAACTCTCTACAAAGCTAGTGTAGAGAATTCCATGTTCCTGAAAAAACTTCAAATGTAGAATGGAGTGAAGACAATTAAAGTGGAATCAAACTGCTATCCTTGCATTGTGTGTGCCAACAATATTATTAATTTTACCATATTTTCATGTATTTTGATTATTGAAACTCACTAGCAGCTGCTGCATTTCACACCCTTGGCTTATACCCGGGTCAATCTATTTTCCTGGGTTTTCAGGTCAAAATTAGGTACCTCGGCTTATATTCGGGTTGGCTTATGCTCATGTATATATGGTAAGGAATGCTGATCTGTATTGTTGTAGAAGTTGTATCTCCAAAGCATACTGAGAGTCAAGCTAAAGATTTCTTGCCAAATTTGTGGTTCCATTTGCTGCCCTTGTTTTAACAAACTTAACGGATGTGCTTTTAAGTGTCAGCTGTTCACTGGTGAGCGTTGTTTATGCAGCTTTTAGGGACATTTTTGTAACTTAATGGATCATGAAGAAGGCCTTGGGATAATTGGAAAAGTGCGTGCAAATGGATTAACTATACTTCTAAATGCATCCATCCAATCCAGTTTTGTTTAAGGAAAACAAAATTATACATCTTATCTTAAATTTCCAACTATTTCCTGAAATTTTGAACAATTAAAAAAAGTACAACATGGAAGGTCCAAGGATAACTCCATATATATTTCAAGTAAGAAATTGAATTAAATTGTCACATAAGCTGATTCTGGAGTGGGGAATTCCTCCATCTATGTTTACAGAGCATTATTAGCAGATTGGAATTCTCTGAAGATTGGAGGAATTTGTCCTTTTAAAAAAACTAAAGAAATGGGAGAAGAAGGAGATGGACAGATGGATGGACAGACAGACAGGAGGGAGGGAGGGAGGGAGAGAGAGAGGAAGGAAGGCCGGCCGACCAGTCAGCCGGCCTTCCAGCAGTTAGCTGAATGGATGGGATTATTTCTTTCTCTATATTTCATGTGAGTTTCTGAGGACCTGGAAGTGAATTATTCCTACTGGGCTGCATATCTTTTATCACTTGCTGCTGCAAAAGGGGCAGAGAGAGAATATCTTCACTGCTGATCCTAACTACAGGGTACATCTGGCAGAAGAGACCAAATAGCGTGTCAGTAACATCTATGGTACCATCATCACCACCTTTCTTAAGTGCATTCTTTTACACGGGCACTTGCTTTCACAAACCATGAAATTACACACTGCAATTTCTAATAGTAATCAGCAGTTTAGGCATTTTAGAAGCAGGTGTCTCTGAACAACTCTTAAACATTGCATGGAAGGTAAAGCTTTTCACTTCGACAAATTTATTGCCTTTAAATATATTTGCACAGGTTGCCTTCCCTTCTGCTAGGCGAGGAAGCAAACAATTCACTCATTTCTTTTATTTCGGCTACATTGCTGCTGCTCCCGTTTTGTTTTGTAATGTCTCTTTCTTATTGAGGGACAGGAATTCACCACAATTCATTGCAGGTGCTTTGATGGATCTGGAGAGTACATACCCTCACCTAGGTGCATAAATGTTATTTCCCAGTTAACAGGAGATGAAAGTTTTGGACAAGTTATTTCTCTTTTGTCCAAATCTATGTGCCATAAATATCTGTTATTGGTGTGGCTTGACATTGATTCCCACACTGCCAAAGTTCATGGATCAGTTCCAGCCCAGTTAAAGAAACACAGAGACACAGCAATAGAAATTAAACTGTGTTCTTGTTCTGTTTAAGTTTACTTTCAAGAAACTTTGGTGATAACCTTCCTACTATACTGTTGGTATCCTCTAAAATGGTCACAGTGCTCTTGGCCTGCAAAACATATGCTATACATCTTGATACTTACAAATCAATGTGCTTTCTTGCCATTTCTATCTAGAGAGAGAAAAGGGTACAACGATTGGGTAAGATAAAGCTTAATCGCAGAAATTGGTGGGTTTTTTTTTTTTTTAGCATTTGTTGTAGGGTGTGGAGGTGCAGCTGCATTGGCTAGCAGGTTAAGATGCTGAGCTTGGTTGATGCAGGAGTATACATAATGCTGTTACCTTTCCTGCCAAAGCACTATCTATCTATCTATCTACTTCTTTGCTTCCTCTTTTTCCCCATCAGATGTTGAGGGCCATCTGGTGTCAAGGGACCTACTTGTGTTGTGATCTAGTCCTCCTCTGACTCTGAAGATGGCCTGGATCAGGGGGCATACCCTATGCACAGTCCAGTCCTGCCTGCACCTGAGCACAAGCAGGTCCTGAGCCAGGCATCTCAGCCTGTGCCTGGCCCAAGTGTGTTGCCCCCGGGCAGCTGACCTATTACATCAGGGGTCTGTCTCTGACAGTGATCAGCCCTCATTCAGGGAGAGGTCCAGAAAGGAGCTACACCTGAGACACAGGCAGGCTAGAGCGAAGTACCAAAGAAGGCTCCCAGCTGATATCGATTAGCTTGGAGGCTTATAAGCAAGCCTGTTGCAGCCTGTCAACATCAGTACAACTCTCATGTGAAAAGTGACACCCTGCTTGACTCCAGACTGCCTGCCTAGACCCTGTCCTGCCTGCTGTGACGCTGACTTCTCTGCCAACCCTGATAATGCCTCTGGACACCTTTTGGATTAGATGCTTGCTTTGACTACTGGTAAACAGACCTCCGCTTGCCTTTTGGACTTTGACATCTGAACTCTCCTTGAACAGAATCTCTGTGTAGCACTGCTGGGCGGTGACTATGTCCACTTAGGTGGATCACCACAACTTGTAATTTCTTGCTTTCCAACTGCTAGGATGGCAAGAACTGGGCATAATGGTGAGAATGTTTAGTTTTGAGAAAAGGAGACTGGGAGTATTTCATACTTTTACCTAAATACTTGAAAGATAGTCATAAAGAAGAGGAGCAGAATTTATTTTCAATCATTCCAGAGTGCAGAATATGGGATTATAGATTTAAGTTGTAGCCAGCTAGATTTCAATTGAATATCAGGACAATCTTCTTGTTTGAACAGTTTGAGTGCTCCATCACTGGAAATATTTCAGAGACATTTGGACAACCATCTGTCAGAAATGCATTAATTTGGGTCCTTGCATTGAACAGGTGGTTGGACTCCCAACCTTTCAAGCCAGAGGCTGGGTCACACTCTCTTAGTCAGCTTTGAGGGCCGGATGGCCATTTTGCCTTGCCTGCACAATGGGGGTGGCCATTTTGTCTGAACAGCTTCAAAGGTGTTTCTTGAATGCCCTTGGAAGGGTGGGGGCACATGAAATGGCTCTGGGGGCCATATATGGCCCACAGGTCTTAGGTTGGGAACCCCTGCTCTATGGCCTAATGGGCCCCTTCCAACTTCAGGCCTCTGTCATTCTGCAAATCCTTAGAGTGGTACCCCCAAACCCCCTAAAGTTCAAAAGAATGTTTATACTTCCATATGTTAATATCCAGCTTAGTTTCTGGAAGAGATAAAGTTTTATTTTCTTTTGGATAGCATTTCTAAGGCATCCAGCTGTAGCAACATCATGGTCTTGATTGCTCCCTTCCCCTAAAGGTTCAGTTTCTCTCTTGTTCGATCAATTGTATTGTATTCCATGTAGATTCACCTCTTTTAAAAACTGGATATGAATTTACATTGGAATTTTAGCAGCTATGATAAAGAGAATGGTGAGGTTTCAATTGTGTTGCTAGCAGGGGAGCAGACTGCCTGATAGCCCGTTTCTTGGCAAGAGGCAGTGGCAACTCCCTCCCTCTGTCTCTCCCTGTCTGCCTGGATTTCAATATTTATTACTTGCTTCCCACTGCCGAGAGGTGGGGAAATATTTTGCAGTTAGGTATCCTAAGCTGCATGAATGTGAGTATTTAAGAGATACACCGTGAGCAATTTATGCCTTTTTGGAAGGCTGCTGTTGTTTTTTGGCTAAGAATCACTGTGTGTTTGGTGCAGCTTTTTTTATTATCTTCTGGGCAGATGTTCTGCTGAGTTTCCAAATCCTCTGCTCAGTGAATCCCAGGATAGGATCAGTGAAAGATAGTAAAGTCTCATGCACAGTTAAATCTGCAGGATTGTCTGTCTCTAGATTTGAAATGGGGATGGTCAAAGAGGCACAATCATTTTTCCTCACATAGTCACTCCATCTGCCAGATGGCAATCTCTTTATGCCCTGCTCATGGAGAAACTTTGAAAACTTCTTACATCCTTACCAAAACCCAGACTGATTAAAATTCTCAGTGAATCAAAAATGAGTACAGTTTTTCCAAGTATAAGAATGATAATGTACATTTCCAGAAGTATTACTGTTAGTCTATTGCAGAAACACAACACAGCCATGTGGCATCTTTAAGACCAGGGGTTCCCAACCTATGGCCCATGGGCTGGACCTGGCCTACGACACCATTCCATGTGGCCTATGTTGCCACCACTGCACGTGGAAGTGGACACATTTACGTCAGCTGTAAAATGCATCCACACATGCATGAACATGTCTGCAACTTTCGTAAATGAGGAAGTAGACACATTTACGGCAGCTGTAAATGTGCCCATTTCCGGGGGGGATGGTCTGGCCTTCTTAGCTGTCCAGGGGGCATGGTCTGGCTCACGGCATGATCAGGCTCACAGCATAAAAAGGTTGGGAACCCATGTTTAAGACTAACAAGTTTTATTTGCAACTAGCAAACATGCCTCACTTCAGATGAATTAGAAACAATCTTATCCCCTCTTCAACCCTAAGACTTGTCTGTTCTCTTCTGCCTCCTAATCCATTTTTTCACACTAGTCTCTCCCACTTTCTGCAATACTTTGAGTCTCTAGTTCAGACTGTTCTTGTAAGAAGACAGTTAAATTTCAAAATCTCTAACTTCCCTAGATTACAAGTCCTAGAATCCCCCGGTCTGCATGACCAGTAGAGATTTAAATATATTCATTTAAATTGGGACAGTGGTTCCCCATGTGGATTAAATTCCACGAATCTATCATGATGGAGCGCAGGAGCTTCATCTATACTGGCCTGGGACTAAGGAGGACTTTGTGTGCCAAAGGGGGTCAGGACCAGAAAATGACTCACAGAACTGGATCAGAGGTAATATGGGTGTCACACTGCATTGCAGAAGGCAAATGAAAGGCCACTGCATTATATTGTTCCCAGGACAATCTTCTTGGTTGATTACCATGATGACAGCCAATATTCAGAATTGGATACGGCACTTGAAGAAGAAATATTCATGCAAGATTTTGTGCTTTGACTTCTTCATCATTTCTGAGATATTTCGTGACAAGTGGAATACAATTTCTAGAATCCTTGTAGATAGAGAATTTGCCATGCAACTTCTAGAATTCAGTTAACAAAATCTGTTCGGTTTGCATCAGTGACATTCACTGTACATTTCATCTTTCTGGTTTCTTGGTTAACTTATGTATTTAGACATTTATAGACCACTCTATATCATAGGATCTTAGGGCAGGTTACAAAACTGTATAAAACAATTTTAAAACATAACATGTTTTAAATCAAACAACATGAAATTTAAAAATGCAAACATTAAAATGCCCCCCCCCCAAAAAAAAGCACTGAAACCTGTCCAACAGTCTTGTCCCAAAAGTTTCTCATCAATAAGGTAAGTGGAAGGCACTTGCTAGACTAAGCTCTTTTGTAGAAAAATTCACAATGATAGCAGGCTCCTCGATGTTCCAATTGCATAAATCACAACCAGCCAGCCTCAAAGTCAATTCATATTTCTGCAGTTTCTTAGCAGCTAAGGAAGAAATTGCATTTATTATAATTGCCTCTAATTGCACCAGATTAGTGATTACAATTATTGATGGCAGCTGATTATTCATTAAGCTTCAAATCAATTCTCCTTCTTCCTCATTGTCCAAAACAGTAACTCTGATGAGATGTGTAGTCTGGAAATTGCCAGGAATTCTTCCAGAAAGTCCAAAGGGTAACCATGTAAATATTTTCGTAAAGTTGGGATTGAGGTCAAGTAAGTAAGTAAGTAAGTAAGTAAGTAAGTAAGTACAAGTAATACCTCATATAACATTAGTATCGAATAACACTAAAATCACATAACATTAAGGAATCTGGGGGGAAGAATTGCATCAGATAACATTAAGATCCTATGGGATGCTTCAGATAACAACCGCTAAAGCCTGTGTGGTTACAATGTATCTCTATGGATCCCATAGGATTTTAACATGCATCAGATAACACTAAAAATCATATAACACCAAGACTTGTGGAACCAGGTTTTAGTGTTATATGAGGTTTTACTGTAAGTAAGTAAGTAAGTAAGTCCACTTTCCACAGAAGAACAAGTATACAATCTCCTTAGTGAACTTTCAGTTTCTCCAACGTATCATCTAAAAATAAATAACCTCCCATTACTTTCCCAAGAGGGGCTGTGGTTAAGAAGCTCGCCTTGTTAGCTGGAAGGTCGAGTACTGCATGACGGTTTGAGTGCCTGTCTTTGTCCCAGCTCCTGTCAACCTAGCAGTTCAAAAGCAAGAAATTGCAAGTAGATAAATCGGGACCACTTTGTTTGGAAAGATCTCGGGGACATGATGGAGCTTCATTCGGGCACCCCCTGAGCGGAGTTCCTCCAGCAAAAGTCCTTTCAACCCAGAAAGCACCTTTGTGTGCTTCTGACATGATAAAAAAAAACTTTCCAAAGAATTGATATATCTGAGAGACTTTCTCAGAGTTGAGAAATTTACTTTTTCAGGCTGTGACTTTAAACAAATAGTGTCCATGAGTTCCATTGCTAGCAGTAGGATGGTGGCATCCCGAGAATGAGATTCTAAAGAACAATAATCAGAATACATTTTAAGTTAATTTATTTTTAATGCAAATTTCCCATCTCTGGAGTTTGGTAATTTTTTATGCTTATTAAAGCTGAATTTTAAAATAATAGGATAACAGTGCCACTCACAGGATTGAAATTGATTCATTCTCCATTGCATGTCCATAAAATCCAAATAAATTCTTGGTGGATTTGCTCATTATATCTGACACATGGCTGCTGCCAAAAGAGGCAAACATATGTTTAATTCTTTACGTCCTTTTCTGTAATGTCTGATTTACCAGTTTCACAAATACTGTTTTCCCCCAGTACATTCGTCATCCTTCCTGGAACGTTTGTGATACTGTTTTGAAAAGCAGGAGGTGGCAGAATGCACACAAGATGGCAGAACTTAATATATAGCTGCTATGATTAGTGGCAGCAATATATTTAATCTACTCCACTGGTTCCCAACATGGGGCCCACGCCCCACAGGGGAGCTTCAATTCCCAGAAACCTAAGTCAGTACATTGACTGATCAGTGCTTTGGGAAATTGATTTTGGCTTCTGGGAATTGATGTCCAAATACCAAAAGTTGGGAAACACAGGTCTAATCTGCAATTCTGTCCTTTTAACCATCTAATTTGAAGAGTTGTCATTTCAAAAAGAGAGCCAGACAAAGTGTTCATGAGATCCTTTCTATGTCTTAACATCCTGAACTGGGAATCCTTGCCCTAGGAACAGAGCTTAGCAGCTGGTTGGTTGTATTGTTCTTAACTACATCTGCCCAAGAATGCATGCACATTGGTTCACATCAGCACCAAGAGGGGACCATAATGATATGTGCATCTATTGAAAGAAGAACAGGACAAGGCTAATAAAAGAAGCTCCTACAGGTAGATTAAAGAATTGTTGCCCAATTTATGTGTCCATTTTGTAGTTTCAAGCTGCAGGGCATAGATATCACCCTGGGAAACAAAGCTATCTATTCTGATTGTTAATCAAACCCATTCTCATTTGAGGAGATTGGCTGTGTTTTTTGTGGAATGGGATGAAAGTTCAATTAGTCCTACAGGCTGCAGCATGGTAGCCTAACTTCTCTCCTGCTCCTGTCCAACATTCAGTTTCTCTCTCCTTCTGCCTCTTTCACTCCCTCTGCAGTTGTTTATCCCTTTGCTATCTAGGCTCTGCCATCTCTCCATCATTACCCTGTGAGAGAGGAAAATGAGATTCTCGCTTACCGCAACCGACAAAAGAAGTTGAGGTTGATTGGCTAATTGGTAGGAACATGCCCTGCATCTAGATGGGTGTGCAAGTAACTAGAAGGCAGTTGATGGCCAAGAGAAAAGAAGGAAAATACAGATAGTGCTTTCTTTATTTCATAGTAGAATGTTCTGTTTGTTTCATCCCTAGTAATGGAGTAGACCATACAGCCAGCAACTCAACGCTGAGTGTTGGGAGGTGGTAAATAACCTGATTCCCTAAAGGGGCCAACGGCTATGGGCAGATGAACCCCTTTAGGTGTGGTGATGGTGGAGGAAATGCCACTGGAAACCATCATATTGGGCCCAAAAGCAAAATGAGTGGAGGAAGAACTCTGATTCCCAAAGTCCATGGAGGTGGAAGAGGCTATGCTAGATGGACAGGCTGTGAAGGTGCACCTTGATAATATCCTCAAGGTTGCAGCAGCCCAATGCAGCTCAATCCTGCATGCCTCATTTCATATGTGCCGCTGGAGATGGCTATGTGACCATAGTGTGTGAGTCACCTCATGGCAAGGTGGGATCCACCTGAAACAAATTCACACCAATGGTATTTTCCATGATTCATGGAACAAAAATGCATTCTTGGATAGGAGTTGCCACTGACAAGTTATTTAATATTATTTGTTTTCTAGTCTTCCCTACAATCTCATCTCCAGCAGAAAGGGTTTCATTGTCAAACGTGAGATGAAATCTCAGAAGCAAAGCATACCAAAATCATAATGAAGTTTCATTCTCTGTGCTCTGCCTCTTCAACCTTTCTCCAGTAGAAGAGAGAAAACAAACAAATCAGTGTGGTATAAAGTGTATGGTGATATACAGTGGCATCTGTCAAGGAATCAGTTGTCACCAAAACAAGCAAGGCAAGTGAATTAAGGGTTGAAGAAAAATTGTTTGGAGATTAAATGGAAACCCCTTCCCTAAAAAGGGCATAGAGTATATCAGAACTGTTCTAGATCAGGAGTCAGCAAACATGCCTCTCCAGGTATTGTTGGACTTCAATTCCCAGAAGCCCAAGTCAGCACACCTGCTGATCAAAGTCCAAGAACATCTGGGGAGCCAAGTTGGCTGACCCCTGTTCTAGATGAATAAACTACTTAGACTGTGTTCTCTTTATTCATAATCCCTAAGAGAGCAACTCGATTACTGCATCTTCTAGAATCCTTCCCTTTCACACATACACAGCCTTACAGCTTGCCTTTATATTTCCACATGTACCAAGGGAAATTTCAAGTGATTTATAACTTATTTAGGAAATCAATCTCTCTTGGCAGACAGGCTGAAGCTCATTCTCTGGGTTTTGAAGCAAACATGGTTAAATCTTATCTTCCAGGCTGAGCCACTTATCTAGGGAATGAAAAGAAAGCTTATGGTTGGAGAGTTTATGTGCAGAAGGGGCTTTCTGGCCAATGGGATTAGGGCTTAAGGCCACCCCTTTGCTAAGCATTTGGTGAATGCAACTTTGGAAATCTTCTGTTCTTTGTGGTGGATAATTCATAAAAGCTACTGGATATATGCATTTGTGTTGTTGTTTTTGCTGCTCTGGAGGATGTTCTTTAGGAAGAGCAGCAAACTGGGCTAGAAATGAAAGACTGGGGAGGGGGGACTGTCTACACTGAGGCCAGGGTAGAGGAGCAAAATACCAATTGGCAGAATCCTTGCATCCCAACAGAATTTGTTCCTCAGAAGGAGCAAGATGGGGCTATAGCAGCCTGATCAGCAGCAGTAATGCTTCTCAGCTGACTAGAGGAGTGCTCCAGCCATGCTCCTTGCCAGCATGCACACTCACTGTGGTTGGGATAAAACACAGCATGACATTTTAGTAGAACTCCCTGATGGGGTCAAAAATGGGTCCCGTTGGACACAATGTACAGTACTGGTACAGTGCAAAGGACCAAACTTTATCCAACTTAGAGAGGGTTGAGAAGAGTATCAATAGAAGACTTTCTCCAACTTTGGTGTGTCTAGTTGGCTCAGGGGCTGAGTTATGGCCCCCTAAACCACTCATTGAATTTTCCCCACAACCATTTGGTGATGATCTAAGACAGGAGTTCTCAACCTACAGCCTGTGGCACCAATTCATTTGGCCCATGTTGCTGCTGCCGCCACCCCCAGAAGCGGACATGTTTACGACAGCCATAAATTATCCTTGGCTGTTGTAAATGTGTTTATGGCAGCCACTGATGTGTTTTACGGCAGCATTTATGGCAGGGAAACCACCAGACCAGCCATTGTTTTAAAAGGTTGAGAACCCCTAATCTAAGAATTTTTCACAGTACTGTAAAGTGGTATCTCAGTTAAAGAGCATAATGTGTTCCACAGGATTGCTCTTTAAGTGAGTTTGCTCTTTAAGTGAAACACTATTGTAAGTGACCAATTGTGACTTCTGGTGGTGGTGGTGGGGATTGCGAACCCTGATTTATTTGTTAAGCAAGTTTTTGGTTGGTTTTATTTGTTAAGCAAAGCGAACATTCAGAAAAAAATCTGCTGTTTAAGCAAGTTACTCTTTAAGCAAGGCACTATTTATGCAAGGTTTGACTGTACTCTATGTGCATGGAATCAGACCAACCCACTCCAAAACCGCTCCAAAGAATAGGCTATATGTCCATCTAGACTGCCTCTTGATTGAGGTTAGTCACTGTGTGCAGCAATATTCCTCACTGTGTCCAAAACACAAGTTGTAATAAAGTGTTTAAGTTAGTTGTGGCCATGGGGGAAAGCATTAGAGGTTACTAGAGGTTAGATGGGGAAAAGCTCAAGTGCTGGAAGTTGGTAGAAATTGGTCTTCTCTATCCAAGTGGCCAATCTGTTTGTTCCAGATGTTCCAGAGTAGCAGGGAAAGGTATAAGGCATATAACACTTGTAGATGTTAGGCTTTGATGTTCTACTTTGCTGTCCTCTGATGTCTACTTTTGTTACCAATTTGCTCATTAGTGACATGCCTCCTTCTCATTTTGCCAATTAGTGAGCTGCAAACATCTGAGAAGCTGATCATACAAAGAAGTGTAAATGAACAAGTGAGCTGCCCAGAAAAGTATATAAAGGCTATGGATTTTCACCATTGCTGAACTTTAGTACGGATCAAACTATAATTGTTGCATAAAAAAATGAGTTCAGGAAGACTGATCACCCAACACCATTCTGCAGGGACATCTGCTCACTGTTACCAAATTCCAAAAGAACTCAATCAGCCATGTCAAGACCCAAGCAAGGGGGAGGGAGTGTATCCAAAGATGTGAAATAATATATTATGCACTTATATGTAACATTTCTTTAAAAAGAATGTAACAAGACTGTAATAGAAAGAAGCTGTTTTGGTTCTGGACCAGTGGCTGGTAATTTTCTGAGTCACTCTTGGAGGCATTTTGACGGGAAAATTGGAAGTTTCATGCCATTCTTAAATAATGGACAGTGTCTGAATACTGAGTGAGAAACATGAATGTTGTGCATTGTAGTTGATGTTAGAAAGAAACGAGGCTGTAGACCAGTGGCAAAATATAGCTGTGGTGCCATGGTTAAGCTTCAGTATTGTAGCCAAAACTCTACACACAATCTGAGTTTGATCCTGATAGGCCCAACGTTTGACTCAGCCTTCCATCCTTCTCAGGTCTAACAACATCTGAACATTGACCACAGTATGAATAACCAATCATACAGCAACCCAAAGCACAGATGGGATGTTGTTTTTTGGTGGAATGCAGCAGGAAACAAGGTGGAAAGGTGGAATGCAGCAGGTTGACTCCATAAAGGAAGTCATAGGCTTAGGTTGTTGAAGACAAGACATTTTGGATATATCTCATTCATAGTGTCACCATAGGTCACCATAACAGCATATAACAACAATTCTGGAAATGGGCATCAGCTACAATATGACCTGTGCTCACACAATGACATCATAGTATATATTGTTCTTACATACTATCTAGTTGCCTGCAACTTATGATGGCCCCATGATCTCCAAAAGGTCCCTGGCTTAGCCTTTGCAAACACAAGCCCATGGCATTCTTTAGGTTAGAGGTTCACAACCTATGGCCTGCAACTGACCCAGGCCCATGGCACCATTTCATGTGGCCTGCCACTCTCACTCCCACCACCACCGGCACTGGAAGCAGCAGAAACAGCCAGAAATGTGATGTGAATGCACTTGTGGCTGTCTTAAATGTGTTTATAACAGCTACAAACACATTTTATGGCAGCAGTTATGGTGGGGAGAACCACATGTCCAGCCCACTCAGCTGTCTGAGGGGGTGTGGTCAGGCCCATGGCTGGAAAAGGTTGATAACCTCTGATTTAGATTGTTAATCTGTTTTTTATTTAGTCTTCCTCTTTTCCTGTTGCCTTCAAACTTCCCCAGCATTATTCAGAAATGACTGGCTTTCAAGCAAGGGCAACCTTTACTTGCTTGGTCATGATGTGCTTCATCTTCATAATTTCTGTCTCCAGACAGAAACCAACTGGGACAGAACCATTTGAAGAAAAGTGTAATGTTATTTGAGTAGGAGTAAAAGCTTTGCTGATTCTCATATATGGGGAAGAGCCATAAACTGCACCTCAATAGGTGTTATTCATCAGGCAACTGGAGATACTATGTTGATGACTCAACCACCTTCTCCACCAGTGATATCACATGCTAAATCCATTTGCTATCACTTTAGAAGTCAATGTTGAAAACTGTTGTTCTAATTATCATTTGAGCAAAGAGAGGAGGCTGTCTCATAAGTCAGTATTCTGTGATTGTTCTCGTCACAATATCATTGTTTTCCATTTCCTCAAACGGCTGTAGTCTTCTGGATATAATGCTTTGTGTAAATAGATTTTGCCTCTGTTTTGATCTGCATGGTTTTGTGTCCAGTCTAGTGTGGCCCTGAATCTGTTACAAATCCTTTCCACGACAATAAATCAATTGAGCCCCCTGGGAAGGATTTTCATAGCTTTTAGTGAAGCTGAACTGAGTGGAAGATGTTACTCTCATTAGGAACAGGAAACATATACAGTACCACAAAGCAGATGAACAGAAAGACAGATCCCTGGCTGCAATTGAAAAAATACCATTTTGCATCCTTTTTGGTGATTTTTAATGTGTGGGGTAAGAGAATTCAACAACCCCAATATAACATGCCATCTGTGATTTGGCTTGCTGTATGATTGGTCATTCATACAGTAGTCAATGTTCAGAAGTGATTTCATATCCTGATTTTCATGGAAGAGGATGTTGGAATTATTACCCCTCTCTTTCACACTTTCAGATATTTCAGATCTTTGGATTATATCAGACTTTGTATTATACTATGTATCATACTGTGTATTATACTTTGTATTATACTGTGAAATTTCATTGCCGCAGTTGGTTGAGGAGACAGAAGGCCTTCTACTTTCCCTGGGCTGAGATATTCTTATTCAGCGGTGGTGTAAGGAGGTCTTCCACACAAGGAAGAGAAGTAAAATCTGAGAAGGTAGGACAATTAGAGATGAGGACTCAAGATAGGGGAAATTATGGAAATGTAAAATAGAATACCAACACATGTAGATAATGTTCCAGATGGGGGAGGTACAGGCAGATGTACAACAAATATATATATATATATATATATATATATATATATATATATATATATATATATATATATATATATATATATATATATATATATATATATATATATATATATATATATATATATATATATATTTTTCCCATAACAGCCCTATTTAGGCATTACTTAAATAGATTTTATCTGTCATGCAAGCAGCCTGGTGTGAAAGAGAGTTTGGAAGGACAAGGTACATATGGCTTTCTTGCAGTGTGCCTAAAAACATTGACACAACCTAGACCAGTGGTGACCAACCTTGTCACACCAGATGTTCTTGAACTTCAATTCCAAGAGGCCCTTATCAACAGGAGTTCTGACTTGGGCTTCTGGTAAGTCCAAGAACACCTGGAGTGTAAAGGTTGGCCATCATTAAGTCCTAGTCCCTTTGGAAAGGTAGATTGGTGGTGGGATTCAGCAGGTTCGCCCCAGTTTCTGGAAAGCAGGATAGCTCAATGAAAAAGGTTAAAGCAGGAAGGAGTGATACAGCCTGAGTTGCACTTAGGAATGACAGCCCCCTCATGGTGACTTATGATGAATGGAAAAGCCTAGTTCTCATTCATGTAGAGAGAGATGAAGCATAAAGAAAGATGCTCTGGGCGTCTCACAACAATTCATCTTGTGTTGGGTTGGTTTCAAGAGATGGCAGCGTTTAGAGAGAAGCAGGAGGGAGAGCAGCAGCAGGGAGGAAATTTATAATATGAGGTAGAATCTCAGGGGGGAATATCAAAATGTCAATTGTGTTAGAGATTGGAGGGAAAGGGATACACCCTGTGAGGAAAGGAGTTGGTAGGGGGAAGAAGTTAACTGATGATATTTGTCAGTTGCTAAACCAGGCATAGAGTTAGAACAGAATAGAAAATGGCTGGATTTCCTTATATCTTGAAATGGCATTTCTCTGGTGGCATCCTTAAGGGGGATGGTGTGCAGAAAGGTCTTTGAATACCATATGTGTGATATTGCCTCCAATATATTGACAGGAAGCATGATCTTTAGATCCTGCCCATGGAGAGGCTTGCTGGACTAAGGATGAAGTGCTCCTGGCATCATTTTCAAGGGGACAGAGAAGGTTGGAAGCGTTTTTAATTTTGTGCTCCGGTTGTATGGCTTTTTCACATAATCCTGTTCCCTCTTATCCAAAGGTCTCTTAGCTACCTCCTTCACTGAAATGGCGGACACTGCTTTATTAAACAGGATGAGGGGGAGTGAGAGAGACAGTTTGGATTTCTGAAATGCTTTCAGATACCAGTAAAAAATACAGATGATGTGAAACTACTGGAGAACTTCAGGCTGTGTTTCAAGTGAGGTTGCTACAAATATATGTCTGCTTGTTTGCTTGTTTGGTTTCATTCCTAAGGTGCAAATCTTAAACTTGTTCTCAGATATAAGAACACAGCAAGATGTGAATGATCCATATTAGAATATCTTACTTTTAAACATTACTAATACAGCCAAACCTCGCATAAAGAGCAACTCGCTTAAAGAGCAACTTGCTTAAAGAGCAGAATTTTCTCTGAATGTTGGTTTTGCTTAACAAATAAAACCAACCAAAAACTCACTTAAGAAATAAATCCGGGTTCGCAATCCCCCCCCCACACACACACAATTGGTCATATACAATGGTGTTTCGCTTAAAGAGCAAACTTGCTTAAAGAGCAATCCTGTGGAACACATTATGCTCTTTAAGCGAGGTACCACTGTAATAGCACTCCAATTGCAGTTCTAATGGCAGACGCTGTGGCACAAGGCCAGTTTAAATTTGACTCATGGTGCTAGCACAGCGGGGTAGAGTTTTAACTAGTCCCTTTTCTGATTTAAAGATTTAAATGTATTCCAGAAGTAGTTTGCCCCCAACAGGGAAAACTATATATGTATTTGTGTAATTTTCTTTTTCTTCCTCTACTGTCAGAGGCTGGTCAACATTGTGGCTGTTTTTGCTTTGTGTACAGAAGCTCTAAAGGGATTGCAATGGCTCAGTGGTTAAGATGCTGGACTTGATGACTGGAAGGTCGGCAGGTCAGCAGTCTGAGGCCTGAGTGCTGCATGATGGAGTAAGCTTCCATCTCTGTCCCAGCTCCTACCAACCTAGCAATCTGAAAGTAAGAAATTACAAGTAGATAAATAGGGACCACTTTGTTGGGAAGATAAACAGCATTTCATGCACTCTAGTGTCTAGTAATGGCTGCCACATGTCCATGGAAATGTCTGCAGATGCAGACAGCACTGGCTCTTTGGCTATAAACGGTGATGAGCACTGAAACCTAGAGTCAGATACATCTGGCTTTTGAGCAAGGGAGACCTTTACCTTTAAGAAGCTCTAAGTCATGGTGTATTTCATTCAAATAACTCCTGCTGACCAGGGAATTGAACTTCAAAACACCTGGAGTGTCAAGGTTGGCCATCACTCTTGTAGACTCTTCCAGCCCATACATTCTTTTTGCTTTTGTGAAGAGGACAAAACCATAGATACTCCTGTTAGTGACACACCAATGGTCCAACCCAAGACCTGGGTCTATTGCACCACCAACACCAATGTCCACTGAGGTTGCTACCAAGGGACAGACAGGGAAAGGGAACCACAGAGATCCAATGCTCCTGTGAGAGTGTGACCCAAACTGTCTACAGGTCTTACCAAGGAGAGGTAAGGGAAATCATCTCCCCATGGCGAGTGGCAGCTGTAAAAGACATCTTACCACCAAGAGAGGGAAGTGCCCAGCAGAAGCCAACTTGCAAAGATGTTGGTTGGCAAACCGAGGGACCTGAAGAGTAGGAACAAGAGACTTGAAAGGAGCAGATCAGAGCATAGCTAAGAAACACTGAGAAAGGGAATCAGAAGGCCCAGGAGGAAGGTAATAAGATGTTGGCAAAGGCACTTGAAGGCGGAGGGGGATGGGTCCCACTGGGTAACAAATTTCCCAGAAAAAGAGCCAGACCCCCCATGAGTCAAAGAATCACAGCAAAATCGAAGCACAAAGATGTTTAAACCTCATTAGAACAGAATCAACACTGACTACTCTAGGCAGTCTTCTGAGTATTGTGTGGGTGGTTTCCTCAAAGGGGTTAAGGACATTCATGAGCAAACACAACCACCAACATGTGTATTGGGGCCATATGGCCATCATTTAAATTATAAATTTAAATTATAAATAAAATAAATACATACATCATTTTGTTAATGGCAAGCTGTAGATCTCATGGAAAGTTGAGCCAGTGGGAGAGTAAGCTTCAACCCTGCAGAAAGGGCATTGGCAGCAGTTTTTAGTGTAAGTATCGTATGTGTATTTTTAAGCACAGGGCTATCTCTTCCCTCAAAATTAATTTTATTTAAAGGTGCTTCACCTTCCAGATCAAGCCTAAAGCCACAGGAATGCTAAGATTTTGGAAGCAAGGATAGGAAAGGCCTCAATCTCCCTCTTCAAATGCAATACTTACTGCTTCATTTCAGAGCAGATTCCACATGCAGTGAACCAGTGAAGACAGATCACCTTTCCATACCAGCATGTTTCTGTACTGACCTAACATGACGAGCGAATATTATTCCCCCTGCTCAGCTTCTGAGAATCAGTTAATTCAACCACAATTTTCCCCCTTTCTTTCTTGTAATAAACTGAAGCTATCTTGTGATATCTTGATGGGAAGCTATGATCAAGGGCCCAATATCTTGGGTTGTTCTTATCAGATCAGCTCATTGCTGCAAAAGAGGAGGAAAGGGCAAGGGTTATATGAGATATGGGAGAACAATACATGGAAATGGATTCTTGCTGGCTCTCCTAAGACAACTGTTGCAAATACATTTGCAGTTTATCACAAAGAGATGGGTCTGTTTTATTGCGCAAGCGGCTCATATTAATTTGCCGAAAGGCAATAAACATAGATCCAACCGGGGCCAAAAAAACAGGAGATGAATTAAGGGTATATTTTTGAAATGCAGGCAGTGTCCAGTGCCTTTTTGCATGCATGCCCATTGTACACGTACATTTGTCAAGAACCCATTATTAGCTTCTGTGATTCTCAGCAATGAATTGTTGCTTCATAAAACTTGCAATTCAAAGCATTTTTCCTGCTTTTGCAAAGTTTTCCCTTCAGTGATATGAATTTGTGTTTTGTTTTTAGGTAACTCAGTAATGAGATCTAGGTGTTAATGTTCTACTGATCAATCACACTTCTGTTTTTAATATGCTTTCTAAAATCAGATGACTTTTACCACTTGAAGGAGCATTTCTTCTATATATGAGGTCAGCATCTTATCAGGTTCTGCTGCAAATTTCCTAGCTCAGGGTTCCTCAAACTTGGCTCTCCAGGTGTTCTTGGACTACATAAAGGGAAGGAAAGAAAGACACAAGCAGTTCTCTCTCTCCCTGTAGTTTAAATACAGGGAGGAAAAAAGACGCGATCACATTCACAATCACATCTTTTTTTCCTCCCTGTATTTAAACTACAGGAGAGAGAGAACTGCTTGTGTCTTTCCTTCCTTTTATGTAAACTACAGGGAGGGGGAAAGAGAGATGTGATTGGTTCTCTAGAGAACCAATCACGTCTCTCTATTTTCCCCCTCCCTGTAGTTTAAATACAGGGAGGGAAAGAAATAAAAAAGCAGTCTCTGCGACTGCAATAGGGTCGGGGGAAAAGGCGGGTGCTTTTCCCCAACCCTACTGCAGTCGCAGAGACTGCTGCAGGGGTGTGTGTGTGGATTGGGTAGTTCTACCCAAACCACCCCACACCTGAAGACCATTGCATCAGATAACGCTAAGAATCATTATCCACAATCGTTATCCGATACAAGTTTTTTCCAAAAAAACTTGCATCGTTATCCGATTCTATCATTATCTGATGCAATTGTTATCTGGGGTATTACTGTACTTCAGAACAGAATAGGCTCCCGTGTTTGTCCTAGCTCCTGCCAACCTAGCTGTTTAAAGGGAAGAAATTGCAAGTAGATGAATAGGGACCACTTTGGTGGGAAGGTATGCTCTGGTGTCTAGTCATGCCTGCCACATGACCATGGAAAAGTCTGCAGAAGCAGACAGCTTTTGCTCTTTGGCTTTGAAACAGAGATGAGCACTGAACCCTACTGGGTTTTGAGCAAAGGAACTTTCACATTTACAAGTGGTGTTGAAGAAGAAAAGACCTATGAAATCTAGGAGGAGATGCCAAGATAGTTCCTATCTCCAAAACGAGCTGCCTTTGCCTTTGCCTTTGCCTGATATGTTGAAGCTTGGCATAGTGTGGATGCAAATGTAAAAATGTCATTTTCTCCTCCTAAGTGTTCTGGTAATTGAACCCTTTGATGTCAAATTCAGATACAAAGGGGTCATGGAGGACCCACATTCTTACACCCCATTAAAATTGCCTGATCACTATAACATTGGTTAGTGTCTCCCATTAAAGCTTTTAAAAAAGGAGACTGGGGGAAGAGCTGCTTCTCCCTTCCTCCTTCCTTCCCCTCACTCGAGTTTTGTTTTTGTTTAAGCCATGATCTAAAATAAAGATGAAGGAGAGACTTTTATAGCCTGCAGCTCCTTATTTGCAGATTATTTTCTAAAGATGCTCCACGGAATATCAATTGCCTGCGATTAGAAGTCCCGCCAGGTACTGCCTAAGAACAGAAGAGGCTTTAGAAGTCAGCACCATCCCTTTGTCTAGCCATGTATTTTGGCTTTTGGTGAGGCAGGCCTCTGCTAATGGGCAGAGAGGAGAGGGAATGGCAGCAGGAGACACATAGGAGCCAGAGGTCATGTGCAATAATCTCAGGTTCATTAAGTATGTTGTTGACACAGTAGGTAGGTTAGACCAGAATTCAGTGATGGCAAATCTTTTAGAGACCGAGTGCCCAAACAAAGGGGTGTGGTGAACTCTGTGCTAGGGGAGGGAGGAAACACTCCCATTGGGCTGCTGGGTAGAGGGGCAGGTTAGCTCTGTGCTGGGGGAGGGAGGAAGCACTCCCATTGGGTTGCTGGGTAGAGGGGCAGGTTAGCTCTGTGCTGGGGAAGGGAGGAAGCACTCCCATTGGGTTGCTGGGTAGAGGGGCAGGTTAGCTCTGTGCTGGGAGAGGGAGGAAGCACTCCCATGTGGGGGGGGGGCACATGAAATGGTGTCGTGGGCTGCATCTGCCCCATGGGGTGCAGGTTGAGAATCCCTGCTCTACATGAAGGAAAATTAAGTCACTTATGTGTATTCTCCACCTAGAAAACACTGAAATCGGTCACTATAGGTCAGAACTAACATGATGGCATGAGATTATTGTTATCTGAAGAACTATACTATGATGCCTTTGTGTCCCACCTGATGTCTGGATGTTATTAATTTGGACTAGACTGAACTTACTCCACTTTTTTTTCTATGTCTGATTTTTAAATCATTAATACTGCCAGCTAGATTTACATGTGTTGATGGAGATCAACATTTGTAGTGATGAACACAATTTTGCACATAAAGAAGCAAACCTTGCTAAATACATGCTTATTTATTCTGGTTTCAGCATTTAGACTGCTTGAATTTGTGTGACTTTTCTGGCTTGCCTGTTGTAAGGCTGAGAAAGTTGGCAGAAATATGGATGAGGGAGAATACCATTTGGTGTTCATTTTCAAGTGGATCAGTGTAATCTGCATTTCCAGATTTGGCTTGGTTAATTTTTGGATGACTATTCAAAAAGCTATTGCTGGCCAACATCCCAGTCTGAGCTTTGATAAGTAGCTTGTAATTCCAAAAGCCACACTTTTTGAAGGAATCTCTTCATGCTTTGTCAGTTATGAAGTCCTGAGAAGAAAAGGAAATGAAAGCAAAGCCATCAAACTTCTATACCCGCCCCATAGCACTCAGTGAATTATCTGGGCAGTTCACAAGTTAATTAGCATTTTGGCCTCCCCCCCCCCAATGTGCTGGGTACTCACCTTACTGACCTCGGAAGGAGGGAAGCCTGAGTCAACCTTGAGCCCTGAAGTGGTAGCCATGCATGGGTAAACCAGCCCTCTAATCCTTCCAAGACCCTGAAATGTTTGTTCAGAAAGGATGAGAAATTTCTTTTCAACAGGCACAACTCATTTCAGTTTGTAAAGTCAGTTCTTCAGAAGTTGAGGCAGCCAGACATACAAGTTCATCCTAATTTGGCAGAAGGTAACCAGACAGGGGTTCCTGTGAACAAGAAGAACCTCTCATAGATGATGGCAGAGTCCAATCAGTGAGAAAGAAGAGTTTCAGCCTCTCTCTCTTTCTGGCAGTGAGAAATAGATCAGTCGGAACTCTTCAGCTGATGAAGAAGGGCATGTGTGAACATGCTCAGAATGAAATAAGTCATTGAGAGCAACTAGAATCCAGTAACCTAGCTAGGCAAAGCCACCCATCAGAAGTCACCCCCACCTGAAAAGACATTGGTATGTACTACGTAAAGTCCCTTCCAAAGTCACTTTAATCCTGACCTGTGTCAATGTTATCAGGACGTCTGTGATAATCAAACCCTCCAGCAGAAGGAGGGTTCTAAATTTCTATATACTGGTGACTTTTTCATTAAAATGTGACATTTGTTATGCCGTGGAGCTCTAACTCTGGCTATGAAGATCTGAATAGTGAGATGTTATGTATTCCCAGGGTTGCTATACGGAGTCGAAGCTTGGACACAGACTAAAGCATCCTAAAAGAAAATCAAAGCTTTTGAACTGTGGATCTACAGACGGCTGCTAATCATGATCATGTGACTAATGTAGAAGTGTTGCATCAGATGGATATAGAACAAGAACTGTTTAAGACCATTAAGCAAAGAAAGCTCCAATACCTTGGGCATATCATGAGGAACAACATAAAATATAGAATACTCCAACACGTTGTGCAGGGGAAGATACTTAGGAAGAGAGCCCTGTACGTAGATGGACCTTGTGGTTGAAGAACCCAAGAGACTCTGTGTGGGACCCAAGAGACTCCTTGGAAGGACTATTCTAAGGAGTTAAGAAAAGGAAGACCTTCACCATGATGATAGCCAATATTCAGAATGGATATGGCACTTCCTTTTTGGAACATGAAGAGGAAAAGACTAGATATGATGTGACCTATCCCAAAAGGGTTTACAGTCCAGTAGGATTGTGAAATTGCTCCACTGCAATTTTGCTCCATATCTCCACAAGCTAATTGGATTTTCTTGCCAACATTTTTGATGTCAGGTTGTATGACAGTTCTTTTTCCCTTTTGTTTCCTATATTGAAATGTGTGCATTTTGGGGCATTTTTAAAATTAATATGCACATTTACTAACATATGTTTGTAGAGTTCTTTTCATTTTTACCACAGGAAACCTGGAAATCTTCCACTGAAATGTTCCCCACTCTCAGCTTGAATAAGTGGGCCATGAAAATGAAATAATTGCTAATTAATCTTGCTGTTTGTGTCATCTGTGATTTCTTAAAGCCGCTTGATTTCATTGAGACTTTCCCTGGGGAAAGGGGTTGTATTTAATGGCATTGGTTCCTGGATTTCTTGAACTCACATAGTCATTGTACTTCAGTGGTTCAAACGTGAAGTTTTCTATTTCAATTCAGAACTTTTTTCTTCCATGTTATGTACAAAACTTTTGGAAAGTCTTGTTCATTATTCCTTTGATTTCCCTGCTATTTGAGCAAACAAATAAACCTGAAAACAAGGACTGTTGCCTTGGTCGTCATTGTCTCAGTACTTTTTTTAAAAAAGATGCTCCGCAGAAAATTCAGAATCAAAGAATATTCCCTGAAATGGAGGAGCTATTAAAGTGGTAGAATGATACAATCTTACCTTGTCTATTGAGGTTATTGAGCGGCCATAGCACTAAAGTGCTGACATGTTGTCTATATAGATCCATGGCATCCCTGTGGAATAAAATTCCATTTGACAACTTTGCAAAGTGAAAGAGATGTTCAGGCTTGAAAGGTTTCCACTCACTCTGTATTGCTTTCTGTCCTTTCCCTACACCATCTAGATCCTGCAGCTTCTTTTATATTTATTCCGACCCCTCCCTATAAATCAAAGTGGGCAGTCTGCAGCCTTCAACTGAATTCCAGGTACAGTAATACCTCGGATAACACTAAGACTTGGTTCCACAAGTCTTGGTGTTATCTGATTTTTAGTGTTATCCGATGCATGTTAAAATCCTATGGGATGTATCGGATAACGTTAAAGCTCCATAGAGATACATTGTAACCGCACAGGCTTTAGCGGTTGTTATCCGATACATCCCATAGGACCTTAACGTTATTCGATCCAATTCTCCTCCCCAGATTACTTAACGTTATGCGATTTTAGCGTTATTCTGAGGTAAACGTTATCCGAGGTATTACTGTATTCCTGGACTTCAATTACCAGAAGCCTAAGTCAGCACTTAGGGATGCTGGAAATTGAAGTCCAAGAACACCTGGAGTACCAAGGTTGGCCATCGCTGATCTATATAGCGAAGAGAGTCTCAGAGTAAATTTGGTTCTCCCTAAATGTGCAATCATTCTCCTAAACAAGTATTCTAAATTAGTTTATCAAGAGTCAGTCAGAAGCAGCACACAGAAGTGTTTTTGTTGATGTTAACCACTGAATTAGTAGACACATAAAGTTACTCTTAGAGCATTTATTCTAACTGAGCATTTTCCTGATGTGTTGGCCTAGAACCCACAACATTCACAAAACAGAGGCAGTTGCCACTACAATGGGCATGGAGGGCATTGAATTGTGAAAGTGGCAGTATCTGCCCAAGGCATTTTGCTGCCTGAAACAGAACATAAGTATTACTGCATCCTTGCTCCTTGTCATGAGACACATGCAAAATATTGAAGGCTAGCCAAGTTATTTCAGTACCCAAAGAAGAAGGTCCCACAAGAGTCTCTTTCTCTCTCTGAATTAAAAAAAATGAATTAAATATCTAACCATTTTTACATCTCCATGACATCCAACATTTATTTGGTTTAAGGCCTCATGACATCTTAAACCAAATCTTAAACATTGTTTTAAAGTGCTTGCTTCACTCTGTAGCAACCCACCTGGTTTCCTGTAGCAGCCAAAGGGCCCATGGACATCTTTGAGGGTATTTACCCTGCAATTTATGTTACATTGGGCACAGGAAAATTCAAATGAAAACCCAGTGACTAGACAGATTAAAGTAGGGATGTAAATTCCTCTATGAGTGCTAGTCTCCAGAATTACTATCTCTCTCTCTCTCTCTTTTTAGAAAGATGTCAATTTAGCAGTGCAACACACTATCACTAGAGCACTTAGAAAAACTAAAAGGAAAAAAAGAAAAGGTGGAAATTGCAAATTCTTGTTCATTCATTCATTTATTTGACTTCTGTATCAATTCTTCCATCTCTAGCCAGATACGAAACTGCAAAAATTATCATTTATTTTTTAAAATAGTATCCATGTTAGTCTGTGTTTCCCTTTGATGAGTTCATTAAGCAGTTCTCTCTGCCTGACCTAGTGTGAGAAAGGTTGCCATTACCATGATACACCCGATTGTGGTTCAAAAATACTGCAATCTCTTACCTCATAATATACATTATTCCACCCCAACAAATTAGCAAGAAATCCCAGGAAAAATCAACAAACAACAAGGATCAAAACATACATCAAAACACAAATTGAGATTAAACAAGAGTCGACAGAACAAAATCCCTAAAGGGGCAAGATGTTGAAAGCCTGTCTGTATAGTTCAGAATTTTACCAATCTCTTGAAAACCATTTTAGCATCTTTAAGATTCTACTGGTGTTGGAGTTCCCTTCAAGCTATGTTCTCTACCTGCCTCCAGATTATTCTTCCAAATTGTTCTCTGGATGGTTATAGTGATTCACCTGGCTACCTGATTTAATGAACTTTAAAAACACTGTGTAGCTACAACTTTAATATGCAATAGTCCAATGGCAACATTTAGATTTTTCTTCTTGTCTGCTATTGTAAAGCTCACACATTCCCTAGATGCCAATGTTTTAGCTTCTACTCCCATAAGTGTAATAAAATATATTTTATTATGCCTTTGATACTGCTAAGACCCGTCCATTTGTAGAATATGACCTATGGTGGAATAAAGTGACAGCTAAGATTCTGGTCAGAGGTAGGGGAATTATTTCAGACTTATAATAAAAAAGAATTAATGGACATTTTAGTGCTCTACTTTGCCTTGGCATATAAATATGTTGCACACTAAAATGTTGGGCTTTCTCTCTGTTTACAGTCAGACTATGCTTTTTACACTCCTTTCTTTCTTTTGTAATTGCAAAACAAATCAAGGAATTGTGTGGCAAGGGCAAACATTTCCATCTCCAAGTGGATCGCAGGCTTAGTCGCTAAGGATTTAAGTCCTTCTTTCATGCACATCTGTTTCAGTGATGTGTTATTTGGGTGTTTGGTTATTGATTATTTTTTCTCAGTTGCTGCTGTATACACTGTTTCTTTTATATACAGTATATACATGAGAATTGTTGTGGATATATGTTTTCTGCCCCCTCATCTTTGTTTGAGGGAGTGTATGTCGAGCAGCTTTTCATATTTTCAAAAGAAATATCTGTATTTGACCTATAGGGCCAAACATTTAGAAGTCCCTGATAATTCTTCTGTCATCATGGCAATAGACTTCCAGTTCTTAACTCCTCAGAACAGTTCTTGGAAGGACATGCCAAACCAGTCTCTCAGGTTCTTTAGCCATGAGAACCATTTACATCCAGTTACTCTTTCCAGGGATTTTCCCCCTTGCATAGCAAGTTCCTCATGATATGCCTAACGTATTGGAGTTTTCTTTGCTTAATGGTCTTAAACAGTTCTTGTTCTTTATCCACCTGGCACAAGGCTTCTACATTAGTCACATGGCCAACCCATGATATCATTACCACAGTTCCAAAGCTTTGATTTTCATTTCAGATGCTTTGGTCAATGTGATTTGGCACCAGATATGTGAATATCAGTGATGCTTAAATTTCATGGGCTGAAATCTGCTCCACAGAGATGCTACTAAAAGCACCAAATCATTGTGGATCAATGCAAATAGTGCCACATGACAGACTGAGCTAGTGTCGTCTGTCCCAGCTCCTGCCAGCCTATCAGTTTGGAAGCAAGAAATTGCAAGTAGATAAATAGGTACTGCTTTGGTGGGAAAGGTAACAGCATTTACTCTTATTACCATAGCAGGATAACCTGGCCAGTCTGGCAAAAATCTTCATTATGTGACTTTTCCCCTCCAATTATGCACTTTTTAGCCATTTGCTGTTTGGTTTTCTTGGAAGCATTTCCTCTTTAACATGCACATGTTGAGCAAATCCAACACAATCATCTACATACTAGCAACAGCTATATCTATTTATCTTGGTCAGTGCAAATGGATTGAGAATTTTATGACATTCATTTTTTTCTAACGTGTGTGTGTGTGTGTGTGTGTGTGTGTGTGTGTGTGTGTGTGTGTGTGTGTGTGTGTGTGTGTGTGTGTGTGTGTGTGTGTGTGTGTGACTGGCCTGCAGTTCAACATTAAGAAAACAAAAATCACGACTACAGAAGAACTTCACAACTTCAAGGTTGACAATAATGAAGAAATAAAATTAGTGTACAAATTTATATACCTAGGAAAAATCATAAATCCAAATGAGGACTGCAGCCAAAAAGTCAAAAGACTGAGAATTGGAAGAGCAGCAATGAAAGAACTAGAAAAGACCATCAAATGTAAGTAGGTTTCACTGGAGACCAGAATCAAGATCTGCACAAGGGGTTCCCATCCTATTGCCTGTGGGCCCAATCTGGCTGGTGGCACCATTTCATGTGTCCCCCCACCCCTCCAAGTGCATTTGAGAAACAACATGACCACCCCTTTGAAGCTGTTGGGACAAAATGGCCACCCCATCTTGCAGGCAGGGCAAAATGGGTGTCCGGCCCTCAAAGCTGACTGAGTGTGACCAGGACCCTGGCTTGAAAAGGTTGGGAACGTCTGATCTACACTATTGTACTCCCAATTTGCTATGTACAGATGTAAAAACTGGACAGTAAATAAAGCTGAGAGGAAAAAATGATTAATTTAAAATGGAAATCACAATTATCGATTCAGTTCACCCTTGGTTTTGAACTTCTGTTGTAATGTAGTCTACCTTTGCATCCAGATGGCTTCCATGGTATACTCTGAAGTCGGATTATCACTATTCAACCAAAAAACAAAAGCAAGCTAAAAAAAAATCTAAACAATAACAAAAACCTTTATGTTATCAAGTTTCCAGATGTTTGTTCTTTGAAAATCTGTAGCAGTTGTGAATTAATGGCCTAGTCATAGTCTTAACATCCATCTTGATTATTCTTTTTTTTCTTTCTGGGGGAAAACATTAAAGCTGTTGTAATTATATGTTGTAAGTGCAGGATTTGATCATGGCTTCTGTAATCCAACAAGCAAATTTAATTAGTTTATCGAGGTGGATATTGTGATGTTTTATCTCCTTTCTAATGCTGAAAAACACCATACTGGGTGCGATTAAGTTGTCTGTTCCTTTGCTAGTTCTACTGAAGGGATGGATTGATTGTCCTAGTATTTCAGTGGCAGCTGCTAATTCAGGTTTTTGTCCATATTTACCTAGATTTATCTTTTACAGCAATAGGTCTTTTCCCATGCAAATTCCTTAATGATGTGGCAAAATGATCACCAAGACGTAATGAAATATGGGTTGTCTGTGAAGTGTACAGTTCAGCTAGCAATTGAGATGGCTTTGAGTACTGTACTTGGCACTAGACAACCCTCGATTATTGTCTCCATGTCAGGGGATGGCTTTTGATAGTTAGTGAAGCAAAATATCTTTCTTATTATCATCAACCTCAAGGCTTAAATTAGTCTACTCCTGATCAGTATCATGTTTACATTGTTTTAAATCCATAATTCTGTTTCATTCCTTTTCCACTTTGGCATTCATTCTCTCATTTTGAAAAAAGATCTCCAAGGACCCATTTATATCCATGGGTTAATATCATATTGAGCTTCTGCTGAGCAGAACATTTTGACAATTAATGATAAGGCATTGCACATCTTCCACATGCATTCTTGTTCTCTTGCACAACTGCATTTCTGACACAAACACAATTATTTGGAATAGTAGCCATGTTAGTCTGTGGTTCAGGCATATCAGAAAACAAAAACCAAAAATAAATAAAAACAAAAACACTGCAGCACTTTAAAGACTAACTGCTAGATTTTTACTGTGAGCTTTCGTGGCATACAATTCACACACACATACACATATCCCCATATGGGTTTTGAAACCAGAAATACTGCAGAGAACTAGACTAGATGGAAGGTGCTGAAGGATTTGAATCACCAAGCGGCCTGGAGAGCACTCTCTGGTCCTCCTATAGGTAACTTCTTTCAGTGCATTGATGAAACCCCTTGAATAATTCAGATGTAGCCACTGAGATTTCAAAAGCAGGTGCACATCATGAAAAGACAGGCTGTTTAGCTATGGCTGAAGCTACCACCTCTTCCATTGATGCAAAGGACTGGCTTTTTGCCTCCTCCTCTGTTTATCAAAGACTTCAGTGACTGACTCTGTCCTTCTTCCCTGCTGTTTCCCATCATGTTTCTCGGATGGAAGCGGAAGATGAGTGAGACGCAGCCTTCCCCATCTTTCTATGCCCTGTGCTGTCTCCGTCAATCACTGGCTGAGGCTGGCAGCAAGAATTGCGGGTCCTCTTGTTTACAGTGCATTGTAATTGCAGACACAGACTGAGCTGTCACTTGTGATTTTATCTCGTCCTGTTTCGCCAGCACACGGGAGGTGGGGGCTTTCTTTCGCTCTCCTAAGTGTCAGGCTTCTGCTCTTGTGAGCATCACTTTTGGTAGGACGTTTGTGCCCCTCCATTGATCCAAAGAGAGAGAGAGAGAGAGACAAGCAGAAGCAACCCAGCCCTCTTTCACCCATTTTCCATTGTCTTTCTTGAGTGGAAGGAGGTGCTCAAAAGCAAGAAATTGCAAGTAGATAAATAGGTACCACTTCAGTGGGAAGGTAAATAGCATTCCATGCACTTTGGTGTCAAGGCATGTCCATGGAAATGTCTGTAAATACAGACAGTGCTGGCTCTTCGGTTATAAACAGAGATGAGCACTGAACCCTAGACTTGGCTATGACTGGCTTTTGAGCAAGGGTGACCTTAACTCAGCTGTCTTCCATCCCTTCACCTCCTACTTCTAGAACTACAAAGCCCCTGTGCACTCATCCTTTTCCTTTACAGGCAATCAACGTCATTCCTCCTTGACTTCCTTGCCTGTTTTGGTGACGTTGCTTTTAAACATTTAAAAAAAATAGTGAGTGGAATACGAATCCTCTCTAACGATGTCTCCATGGTTTTGATGATTTTTGGCTCACAGTAAATGTTTCATACAGGCTTGGCACATAAATAGTAATGAACTACGTGTCCTGCGTTAAATTATTTTTAAGCTTCATAGTCCAGATAAAAAATACTATTTCAATGAACCTGCCATTACCCCCACCCCCATGGAATAAATCACATGGATAGGACTGGTTGACATCCTAAGCATTCCAACACATTGACTCGCTCTGAATCATATAATTTCATCGTTGGTGAAGTAACGCCATATAGCGGAGGTGAGACAAGCATCAAAATTGAAATAATATTCCTTAACATAAGGGAAAACCACAATAAGGTTTTTGCCCCTAGATAAGATAGAAGTGAAGATCTTGTGCACACTCATTGTGAAAAATATCCTTAGTATGATTTCCGTTTGAGAAGTCAAGGGCCTCTACATATATTAAATATAGATGATCATTAATAAACTCTCCCAGTGCTTCAATAAAATGGCAGTGATTCTTATTTTGTCCAAGTCACAAAATTTTGGTGCCAACAAAAGGAAGCCTTGCACACAAATGTAACAATTACAGGTTGGTTCATTTCCCTGGCAGGCTCTCTTTCCAATTTTACCCAAAAGGAAGAGAAATGGGATACAGTAGAACCCCATATAACGAAAATAATTTGTTCTATGAGGCACATTATTATACAATTTTTCCCCATCATGCAATGCATGCATCGTACAATGAAAATCCCTATGGGAAAATTGTACAAAGAAAACATCTATGGAGAAAATCGTACAATGAAAAAAATTCATTATACAATTTTTTCAATATAGATTTTTGTTGTATGATTTTTTTCCCATAGAGATGGACTGCATTGTATAATGAAAATTTTCATTATACAGGGCACAATAGTTTTTTCAAATCCTCTTCATTGTGCAATTTTTTTCACTGTATGATGCATTCATTAATACAGGATTCTACTGTATAGTCATACACATTCTGCAGAATACAAGACACAGTGACTAGGTCACCAAAAAGTGTCTTATTCAAATAGGGAAGTGTCTTATCAGACCTGTAAAATAATAATAATGAAAGAACATAAGGTAGTCCCCTGGACTGCAAGGGGGTCAAATCAGTCAATCCTAAAGAAAATAAATCCTGACTGCTCCTTGGAAGAACAAATACTGAAGCTGAAGCTCAAGTATTTTGGCTACCAAATGAGAAGAGATGACTCACTGGAGAAGGCCCTGATGGTAGGAAAGATTGAAGGCAAAAGGAGAAGGGGAAAACAGAGGATGAGATGGCTCGATGACATCCTTGACGTAATGGGCATAGATCTGGGTGGGCTACAGAGGATGGCAGATGACAGAGGAGCGTGGCGAGCTGTGGTCCATGGGGATGCAGCTAGGAGAACAATTGTTGCTGTTCTTGTGTAAAAGAACACCAAAAGTGAGGAATTGCCTCTCTAGACAGGGAGTGCTGATTCTACATTTATTGTGTGAGACATGTTGGATTATTCTTCCCAAAGTTAAGGGTGTCTCACCAGTAAATTGGTTTCAAGGAAATTCAGTGTGATTATGTATATTATACAGTATAAGTTACCACTTCATAAGCAACTGATTTTCTGTGTTCACAGTAGACCTTTCCAAAGTTGTGGTCATGTTATTCAGTAGCCTGTGCAGCCAAACAATTGACACATATTGTGTTCAACTTAAAGACTAACAAGATTAATGACTAACTTTTTTGGATTGCCACCACATCTTGAGATGCATGTGGGCAGTAATCCGTGACAGCTTATGCCAAACAACATTTGTAGATCTTCAAGGTGACACGAGGCTGTTACTTACTGTGTCTCTGTGTGCATGCATGCATAGTTTGAGAGCTAGGGCGTGAACATCCTCTCCTGCATGACTAAGAATCCTGAGGACACCACTGAAATCACATGTAGCAGCTAAGCAAGGTTAATAGATTTCCTTCCTTTTGAAGATGGGGGTCAAACATCTATGTTTTGTTGATGGTAACCCAAACTATTTCAATATAACTAGAATAACTTGTTAGTTGGTAATAGAGCCTGAAGGAGTGGCTAAAAGATTCTGAAGGGTTGTGGTGTTTAGTGGTTAAGACACTAAACTTGACAACTGGAAGGGTGGCAGATCAGCAATTTGACACACATGTACCGCATGATTGAGTGAGCTCCTGTTATCTGCCCCAAAGCTTGACAACCTAGCAGTTTAATAGCAAAAAATTGCAAGTAGATAAATAGGTACCACTTTGGTGGGAAACATAGCAGCATTCTGTGTACTTTAGCATCTAATGCCTGCCACATAGCCATAGAAATGTCTGCAAATGCAGAAAACACTGGCTCTTTGGCTGGAAATGAAGATGAGCACCACCACCTAGAGTCAGACAGAACTGGCTCTTGAGCAAGGAAGGGCTTTACCTTTAATAGATCCAGAGCCTGTCCATCTCTAAGTAAAATCATTATGTTGCAGAATTAAAAAATCAATAAGCTTCCATCTTGTCCAAGCCACTGACATAATCTCAGAGCTGTCCAATTTCCATGTAAACAAACGTCTGTACAGAATCATTTCTCATCAAAAAACATGCTATGGTTGGCTTGATTTAAGTGTTTTTCTGGCATACTCTCTCATGGCCAAATCCATTTGAATATCAGTTTGACCAAATTTCTGGCTGTCTACTTAACTTGCCACAATTATTGATGTTGAGAAGTCTGCTAGTGTGATGGTTTGCATTTCCCTGAATATTGAGTTTGACAAGACTGTATGTGATCATTGGCTGATTGATAACAATTAAGCTCTCTCTCTTCAATTATCTCAGACATATCCTACAAGTTCCTTCCTTTTCAGTTAATCATATAGATTTCTTTCACAGTTTGAGAAGGGTCCAATTTCATTATTTTGCTGTGTTCCCAACACCAAAGTCTATGAAATGATGTCACCGATGTATGCCTCCGACCTTGTGCTCGGAATTTGTCACATTACACTTTTTCAATTAACTCCATCAATCAAGATGGGTTAGTGTCATCATACAGTCTTGTAAAGTGCATTCCCTTTACTCCATGACTGTCAAATAATGAATGTTAAATGGAATAAGGGAGTTGTCACCAAGCTTGTTTAACTCATTCATCATAAAAGGGTCACCAATCAATGACACAGGACTTTTTAAAATTTTACTTGGAAATTCCCAAGTGTAATTCCTAGAATTGATCTTAATTTTAAACATCAGGCTATATTAAATAAGAAATACCTTCATATAAGACCAGAAGAACCACTGCGTAGAGACAATGGAGGTGAGCAAGGAGAGAGTAACCTTGGAGATAGTCTCAACTCTTGTAGGAACTCGGTCTGGGCTTTTCTAGGCAGCTATGTTCCCTTCCCCATTGCTTGATAGTTTCCCAACTTTTTGGATGAGATTTCCCCCATTCTAAATGAAATAAATTTTAAATAAAATAAACAAGAAAACTATGAACAAACAGCCTGATGTAAGAAATCTATTAAATGGTGTTCAACTTGACATCCTTGTTCTGGTGGCAGCACTAAGAAACTTCTCCACTTTATGACTGTCAGTGTTCAGGCCCACACTGACAGCTTACAAAAAGTTACTCTTTTTGAAACCATTCAGAAACTTTCTGGGAGATAGCGGGAGATAGGTAAAGTTCACCCTTGCTTGAAAGCCAGTTGTATCCGACTCTAGGGTTCAGTGCTCATCCCTGTTTATATCTAAAGAGGCAGCACTCTCTGCATCTGCAGACGTTTCTGTGGACATGTGGTAGACATGCCTCAATGCCAGAGTGCACGGAACACTGTTTACCAAAGTGGACCCTATTTATTTACTTGCAATGTCTTCCTTTCAAATTGCTAGACTGGCAGGAGCTGGAACAGAGATGGGAGCTCACTTTGTCATGCAGTACCCAGGAATAGAACTCCAACCTTCCAGCCAGCGAGTCCAGCATCTTAACCACTTGAGCCACTACCATTAAATGCAATTAGATGCTGACATTTCCAGGCTCTTCCTGCAGGGGATCAGTAAGATCCACCTGAGACACTCCAGTTAGAATTTTCTTTTCTGTTTTTAAGGTATTTCTTTAAAATAGGCAAAAGCAAAACTGGCATTGAAGCAGAGAGCTTTAAGTCAGTTGTTCTTCAAAGCCTGGTTTTGCATCACTGTATCTTCAGCCATCTTTGTGATCCTAAATTAAATTTCCATTTGTTGTTTTCTGACACAGCCATTGTGTCAGGGCAACGGGACCCAGGGCAACCAAGCTAAAGCTAAAGGTCAAAGGCAAATCTTATCCAAGGTCAAAGCCAAGAGCAGAAAGGGGAACAAGGCAAGACCAGCAATTGAGACATAATCCAATCAGTCCACGAGTCAAACAATCAGAGAGGCAATCAAAGCTGGGTACCTGTACAGCTGGAGCAAGAGCAGGTGGTTCAAGTAGGCCAGAAGTCAGATGTGGGGCTTCTCCTGTCCCTGCTTTGGAGACTTAAATAAGTCCCCTTCAGGTGCTGATCTCAAGACTGGCTAGAAAGGCTGGGACAAGGAGAAGGGCCTTCCCTGTGGTGGCCCCAATGCTGTGGAATGCTATTCCAATTGAGCTACACCAAGCTTCTTCACTCCAGTTGTTTAAAAAGCAACTGAAAACATTGTTTTTGAGGAGGCCTTTGCAAATGTCCTGCCTATCCCTGGTTCTTAGAATGTTGCCCTGGTCGTCCCAATTAGGTTGTGTGGTCAGAGTTCTGGATTGTGGTACTTTTGTCCATTACAGTATAATGTTTGGCAATGTTTTTATTGTACATTTTATGGGGTGTAATTTTAAATAATTTTTTTATTGAGGTATGAGGGATTTTTTGGTGTTAGCTGCCTTGAGTAGGAATGAATTTTCCCCTAGAGGGCAGGGATATAAGTATAATTAATAAATACATATAAATAAATAAATAGACAATCAAGGAGGCAACTGAAGCAGGGTACTTTAAGGCTAAAACAAGAGAGGAGGTGCTCAAGAAATGCTACCGCAAACCTAGAAACCTTTGTTGGTGAAAAATTTGCGAAATATACTCAAAAAGGCATGTTTCTGAGTTCTATTTTCCAACTGCATTGCATTCTGTGCTACTGTTGCCTAAGGAGATCTGCAGGTGAATCAGACTTTGAACCCTGAGTGTAAACTTGCAGAATTTAACATTTCCCAAATTCCAATGGATTGCCAATTGTTTAGAATTGTAACTGAGAAGAAACAGATACAATTATGATCTTCTTTTCTTTAAGCTCCAAGTTTCTTACGGCCGTTGTGTTTCATTTTGTTTTGAGTTGCCATTTATTCCTCTGGAGGTGTTACTACAAACACTTACCGTATATGCCGGCATACAGGGCGACTTTTTCACCCCCCAAAAAATGCCTCCAAGTGGGGGGTCGTCTTGTCTACCGGGTGCATGTCATTTGGGTTCCCAAATATTTACCGGGGCTTGGGCAGCAGCTCCGGGGAGACCGTTGAATCCTTCCCCGCCACCTTCTTGGAAGATCCCGCCCTAAGCTCCCCTTCGCCCAATCAGGGGAAAGGACAGGTCTTCCTGCGCGGTTCCTGTCCTTTCCCCTATCGCAGTTCTTGTGCAGCGGCGGAGCAACCGCCCACACGGCTGGGGCTGCTTCTCGTGCCCGCGGCAACCATCCGCACGACCACATTGAAACTCGCCTGCATTCAAACTCGCCCACGTTCAAACTCACTCACATTCAAACTTACTCGCATTCAAACTCGCCCGCATTAAACTCGCGCCCGCGGCAACCTGATTGGCTCCTCCGTCTCTTCGGGAAGATCCCGCCCCAAGCTCCCCTTCACCCAATCAGGGGAAAGGACAGGTCTTCCTGCACGAAAATATATCGTAATATTTTCTGAGCAAAGCATATCAGAGACTAAACAAAACAACATCAAAAAACTTGTGGCACCTTAAAGACTACGGTAACTCTTGTATTTGCTCTTTTGCATGTGTGGAAGGTGTGCGGAAGAGGGGGTGGTCTTATATAGCGAGTATATAACAAACTCTATATTTTGAGTGGAAATGTTGGGGGGTCGTCTTATCTACCCAGTCGCCTTGTGCACCGGCATATACGGTAATAATGACAAGCCTTTAAAAATATTTAATTCTGGAATAAGAAAAAGTAGTCAGAGTGTTGCTTGGAGAAGAAAATAGAAACCAATTTATTGGTATTTTGCATGCAAAATGGTGCCTTCTCTATGAGGTTGACCTTACTGTATGCCAGTGTACATCTTATATAGTCATGAACAAACAACTCACGTTGTTACAAACAACATATGCATTATTATATTCCCAAAAATATGATAATGTTGCACACACTAAATATATGAACTTCTTAAGAAGAAATAGTAGAATATTAAACTTATGCAAACTAATAACTAAAAGTGCATGTCCAACTTTCAAACAGATAAATATGTGGACCAATCATACAAAGCAGAGTGTTTAAGCCTGTTTACGTAGTTTCAGCTTATCTATTTCATGTCAGGCCAGGCCTTAGCTCTTCCAAAGGGGTTTACTTGTAAACAAGTGGCCAAGCCTCTGTCTCCTTATGCTGTTAGAACATCTGTTAGAATCCAGATAAGAAAGGGTGTGGATCTTCAGTTAGCTTGCTTTGAAAAAAATGACTTTTGTTACTTAGAAATTAATTTCTTCATTTCAAAATGGTTCTGGTTCTGCTAGAAGTCACAGGGGAAATTTTGCAAATAGCCAGTAATTAGTTATTTTGTTTTCTAAAACCCAAACTCAATGACTTCGAAGAGGCAGTGGGTCAGGAGTATAAGTATCTTCTCTCAGATTTTTTTTTTTTTGCAAGAAGTGAAATTGCTTTTTGGAGGTAGGAGGAAAAAGCAGCTTGAGTAAAACTAATTCCCTCTGCTCATGACTGTGGTTGACTTACAAGACTTTCAATATGCAAAACAAAAACCCAAGAACCTATGATTCACAGGGGATGTAAGATGGCTTGTATATATCTCCCCTTCCACCACTACAAACTGATCTCCTCCAAAGCATGTGAGGTTTAGAAGGGCAACTGTTTGGAGCATTGGGACTGCCACTGGGCCAAAGTATGCACAATCCGAGAGCATCTCTTGTGTGCATTTAAGAACAGTTGGTGTTAGGCTGATGTGTGCAAACAATGGAAGTTGCGACCTATCAAGGGAATCTATTACCTGCAATATCGCTCAGCCTTTCTTCCGACATTTCTAACTTGTGGGGTAATAATCAGTCAGTGATAATGATTCATTTATTTGAAAAAGAGAGGAGCTGCAAGCAGGCACCAAGCTTCAGATTGCCTCTATTGTGTTTCCACTTCCCTATTATTTATTATTTATTGCTTGCTTGCTTGCTAATTAGTTCCATTTATACCTGATTTTCCTCCGGTGAGCTTATAGTGCCGTACGTGACTCTCCTTCGCTTCACTTTATACTCACAACAAAAAGCCTGTCAAATAGGGGAGGCTGAGAGAGTGGCCCCATGCTCTCAGGTGTCCGTGGAGAGTGTTGATAATGCTCTGGATTCCAAAGGATTATCCTACCACAGCTTAATTATAGATGGCTTTAGTTTGTTACTAGATTCGTTTTTCTCAAAAGTAAAATTTCAAGCTCCATCCTAAACTATTCAGACATAACCTCATCACACCTGATTTATACTAGGGTGAAGCCATGGTTGATCAGCCATCTCTATTTATTAATACATTCTGGTGACTTAAAAAGTAGTTCTGATTAATCAAACATTGGATTTTTTTTTAAAGGAATGAATCAGACAATTTGAGAGCTGAAAGTGACATGGGAGGTCAATCAATCAATATATTGTTATGGTCAAAGACCAGCATAAAAAACAAAAGCATTCAGAACTGGTTGACCATACTATAGCACATGGGAGGTCATAATTTCCAAACTCCTGTTCAGTGCAAAATTTGCAGTGCATAATGTAATGCATTAAGTTTTAAAACATATGAACACCTATTAAAAACTGCAAATGGCAAGGTAGGAAGGAACAAGGAGGGCTTCTAGGTAGAAAATGCTTCTTCTCCATCAGAGCATATTGTGGTGGCTCAGTGGTTAAGAAGCTTGCCTTGTTAAATGGAAGGCTTGCCAAGTCAGCAGTTTGAGACCCGGGTACTGCATGATGGATTGAGTGCCCGTCTCTGTCCCAGCTCTTGGGGATATTAAAGGAGTCTCATTTGGGTGTTCCCTTGAGCGGAGTTTCTTCCACAAAAATCCTTTCAATCCAGAAAAAAATTCCAGCATGAATTTATTATTTGTAGTACATATTGCTATGCTAGCCACAAACAGGACACAATAAAACACTCTTTTATATTTGTCATTTTACTCTTCTGCAGACTTACAGCAATCTAATAGATGGCACACAGAGTTAAATAATGGACAGAACCATTGTGCTAGACCTCCAGAAACCTGGGTTCAAATCTTTCCTTGGCCATGGGAGCATACTGGGGGGTGGGGAGAAACTGGTAAATAATAATAGCATGTTGTCCAATCAAATTAGTTCTGACTTGAGAGCATGTACACACATAAAATGGATAGACTGAAACTCAAGAGATTAATTGACTGAAATTGCTTTAATCGGGTGGGAGCTCTAATTTAGATATTTTTATCTCTCTCCTCCCTGTTGTAAGAATAGACTTTGTCTCCTTTACAGAAGTATTCTCAAGCTCTTTGATGTTATCTGCAGGGTAAGTTACTTACTTGTGGTACAGTGTGATTGTTAGGGTGCCAAACTGCTAATATTTTATGATCTTGCCTGGAAAACCATATAACTGGTGGGGTAGCAAAGGACATGTTTGGTTTACTGAAGATCACAAGTACAATCTTTTGTCATCTCCAAGTGCATGATATTAGAAACAGGTAAGCAGCTGCCATAGGTGGCAGATGATCCCCCTGACAGCCCCTTTTGGAGGATATAGCTGTGTATTTGTCACAGCTACTTCTGTGTTTCTGAAATTACTGAGATGCCATCAGATGCAGTAGAGTAAGCTTTCCCATTGTAATTGGTGCAATATGGTTGAACTATCCATCTAGCTCAGTTCTGCTCAAGGAATGAAGAGCGTATCAAATTTTCCTTTGCATCAGACAACACCATATATTGGGTAACTCATTGACTTGACCCTCCAGTTGTTCTTGGGCTACAATTCCCAGAAGCCCTGATCACCAGGAGTGCTGACTTGGGCTTCTGGTAATTGAAGTCCAAGAAGAGTTGGAGTGCCGAGGTTAGCCATCATTATCCTAGAGGGACCAAATGTCTTAGTAGGAGATACATCTCTCTGTTTCTGTATCTAGAGCAGGAGTTCTCAAACTTTTTATGCTGGGGGCCGGGTCATGGTCCCTCAGACAGCTTCTGAGGCCGGACAGCCATTTTACCCTTCATCCACCACATTGCACTTCCTGGTGTGGTAAGGCAATGGGTCTGCATCCGGCCCATAGACCACAGGTTAAGAATCCCTGATCTAGAGCCTAGAACAGTGATGATGATTCCAGGTGTTCTTGGACTTCAATTACCAGAAACCCAAGTCAGCACTCCTGTTGATCAGGAATTCTGGGAATTGAAGTTCAAGAACACCTAGAGTGCCAAGGTTCATCACCACTGGCCTAGAACATGTACCTGTGTCAATCCATTAAAGGTTAGTAGCTGAATGTTCGTTTTTCATAGTGGATGAAGTGTTGACCTTCCCAGGTCTGAGCCGTCTCTAATCCATAAGGTAATATGATAAGACAATGGTTCAGACAATTTCTCAGGAATAAACTGTAATACCTGACAAAATGATGAATTGAGAGGACAAGAATATCAAATGGTTTCACAAGAGGTGAACTGGTTGAGCAGCTCTTGAAATCATGAAACTGTAGCAATCTGATTTATGGGCAAGTTTGCTCCCAAATATCTCTTCATTCCCTCTCCTCCATTTCAGCGGGCACAATGTTTTTAAAACAAATAGGCAACATGTGAAAACATCAAGCTCGAGATTTCTTGTTGCTATTAAATCAGAGATGAGAAAGGTGCAGCCTTACAGATATCATTAGGCTACAAATCTCAGTTTTTCTAAACACTTGAAATGATAAATAGAGCTGGTGGGTCACACTGTTCCTTTCTTTGCATTTAAAGATTGTCTGGTTGTTGTCCACTTCTTATTGTCAAGGATAGATGAATTATGAGTTTTCTTTCTCCCACATCTTCCAATTCCCATTCTTTCCCCTGAATTGATGAAGAAATTAGCAACTCCTGGTAAATTCATGTTGGGGGGGGGGGGAAGCACAGCAAAACTCATAGGTGTCCTTATAGTAATGCAGATGTTTCAAATCAGGTGGGATAAGTCCCTTATGCTAGGTTTCATCAGTTACTACTTTTGTCATTATTCCTTCAGTTAATAAGCTAAACGTTTGTCAATAGACTGCTGTATATAAAGCAGTAAATCCCCACTTAGCTATGAAACCCACTCTCTGGTGCTGGCTTACACATGTATTTCCTTGTGTAAACATTTGTAGATTGTTAAGAGGATGAAATAGAGCTCGGTTATATATGTCTGTTACAGTTCCTTGAGGGAAAGCATGCATATCTCTCTATATCAGTGGTTCCCAGTGTGGGGTCCACACCCCACAGGGAGATCTCAATTCCCAGAAGCCTTAGTCAGTACATTGGCTAATCCGTGCTTTGGGGAATTGACTTAGGCTTCTGGGAATTGAAGTCCAAAAAAACAAAGATTAGGAAATGCATTGCTTTCTCTTTCCATTCCTTTCCCCTCTTCCAGCTGGATTGTGGTTCCCAAACCACCCAGCAACAGTCCCAATCTTGTAGAAATGTTGATTGAAAATTTAATAGGAAACATCAACTTAAGATTCAGTACAAAATACTTCTAGAGCAGGAGATGTTACATTTGGCCTGGATCCAGACACAATGAGGACATTGCCTGGCTGCCATCTCCATATTGTTTTGTGGGTGTCAATGATAACAATTGGCAATTGGAAGGTGACACCTTCTTATCTGGATCTGGACTTTGGCTCAATGGGATCCAGAAGCAAATATGTAGCATTAAGCAGGGATGGGGAATAAGTGGCACCCTGCATCTGCTTGAAATGCTCCTCCTCCACTAGCCTTGTAGGCAGATGTTTATTGACTTGCCATCCAGAAACATATGAGAGGGAATGATCCACTTTCCTGTTGTACTGTTTGGGAAACTTACTGTAGAAAGCAGAAAGATGTAATAGTCCATCAAAGCCATGTCACCAGCGTAATGGGAGCTATGAGCATTAAAGTTAAACTACATGTTGCCTTCTGAATGTGCACACTTATTCTTCTTACAGTAATGCATCTTCTCAAGGAAATAACATGAAGGAAAACAGCCCATTAAATATGGGTGGAGAGGTATACCATATGTGTAACTGGACTCAGGGGAGCTGCCCAGCATGGGACAGTAGCTGAAAAGTAAAGATCTCTCTTGTTCAAAAGCCAGTCACGTCTCATCTCTGTTTACAGCCAAAGAGCCAGTGCTGTCTTCATTTGCAGTCATTTATGTAGTCATGTGACAGCTGAAGCAGCACCAAGTTATTTACTTGCAATTTCTTGCTTTGAGCTGCTATGTTGGCAGGACCTGGGATGGACAATGGGCGTTCACTCCATCACTTAGCAGTTTGATCTTGCACTGCTCACCTGCCAACCTTCTGGTTGTCAAGCCCAGTGTTTTAAACACTAACCCACCATAGTCCCAGCTGGACATTTCTTTTTGTTACATTGTCAGCCATCTGTACAATAAACTGTTTATTGCATCAGCAGGTGCCTGTCTTTCTTGGGATTCTCTAGAATGTGTTCATGAGGTTCTGGCTGGACCAAAAATTCCTGTAAGCAAACCCATGATCGTCTCTCAAAGGCATCCTTTTGAATGAGAACAGTTCCCAGTGTTGTTAAGGTGATAGAAAAGGAAGGCAATGTTCAACAAAAGATTTTTAACTGCCATGAAATAACATTTCTCCCTCTCTCCAAACTCATATGACATGGCTGCTTTCTCTCTAGAGCAGTGGTGGCAAACCTATGGCATGCGTGCCAGAGGGGGCACTCAGAGCCATATCTTTTGGCATGTGCACCATCACCCTAGCACAGAGTTCACCTCACCCTCTGCCCAGAAGCCCATGGGAGTGCTTCCTCTCTCCCCCAACAGAAAGTCTGCCCCATCCCTCTGTCCAACAGCCCAATGGGAGAGCTTCCTCCTTTCCCAACACAGCGTTTGCTCCACCCTTCTGTCCAGCAGCCCAATGGGAACACTCCCCCCCCAGCACAGAGTTCACCATGCCCCACCCCTCTGTTTGGGCACTCACTCTCTAAAAGGTTCACCATCACTGGTCTAGAGTAAAATAATAAAACCAGTGTGTGAACTTGTTAAGTGACAGGAATGACTCAGCATCTCCTTCATGGACTAGAAATTATTAATACGTCCCAGTGTAATTGTAGACACCTTCACTTGTTCTTCAGAAGATATCTTCAATATGTGTTCCTGGGGATGGGAGATGGTAGAAGTACAGCTGGGGGCAGGGTGTTGTACAGGGAGACACCTTGCTGTTCAATAAATTATAGAAAAGCCTCATAAAATGTCTGACAACTGCATTCTAATGCAGAAAATGTTAACGGAATAACACAAGATGAATAATAGAAAAGGGTTGTTGAAAAATTCATAATTTCCAGGAACCAGTGAAGGGCAGCTCCCATGTAGCCTGTATTTGCCTGTAGAAAAGCGATTAAAATATATATTATTTGTCCTGTCTGTAGGCGATGTATTATTTAAGTGGATACCAGTGTGGCATTTGGGAAGGGGTGGGGCTGGGATCAGAGATAATCCATTTCATTCTATTTGAAAAGGGTGAAAAATGGTCGGGGATCTCCATTGTGGGCATTTTATCACCGCTTTAATCAGCCATTTGGATAACAAAAAGGCAAGGCTTTAATTATGGCCTCCTGCCTCCCAGCCACACTGTTTGTTCATTCCGTTGCTCCGTGTTTCCGTGATATTTACTGATAAAAATGCAATAAAACATACCTCATTCCCTTATCCTTCTGATGCCCCCAAAGCAACTTGACATACTTAGAACCTGTAATAGAGAAGACAGGGTTGTTAGGAGGATGTCATGGGGCATTGGGCAACCAGAAAATTGTATATTATAAAGGGTACAACAACATCAGGATGATGAAGAATAATGATTTTTGAATGTTATGGGGAGACTTTATTGACTGTCTTTAAAAAATATATAAAGGTTTTCAATCTGCTCAAGAAAGTAGTTTTTGGAAATAGGGATAGGTATATTAAATTCAAAATTGAAAACTGAGATTGATGGGCTAGAAGACAAGGTCCTGAGGGTGGTGGGTGCATGTGTTAATGCTCAATGTAGTTATTGTTTAATTGGTTTTATGACAAACAAAAATAATTAATATAGACTCTGTATTAAGAAAATATAGATGTATTTTATATGCTTTTTACTTCTTTCATTGTCTTTTTGTATATGTGTATTGTTTTTTGATTTCTTTTGTGTGTGTGTGTGTGTGTCTGAAAGGTAAATATTAAAAAAAACCCATTGACATTAATATAGAGTTTACACAAAAAATGATAGCCTTGTAATTCTTTGAATTGCCAAGACATTATCATTCCATTGGGACTGTGGAGGCTAAGTGGTTAAGAAGCTCACCTTGTAAGCTGGAAGGCTGGCATATCAGCAGTTCAAGACCCAGGTACTGCATGACAGATTGTGCACCTGTCTCTGTCTCGGCTGTTGAGTATATGAAAGGAGCCTCATTCGGGCGTTCGCTGAGCAGAGTTTCTCCAGCAAAAATCCTTTCAAGCCAGAATAATTTATGTCATGAAATTATTATCATTCCATTTCTTGAGATCTCAGGACCTAAACTAAGACAGGAAGTGAGCCTTCATGATATCTTAGACATAGGCTTCTGGGACATCACAAATGTAGTGTGTTTGGAGGGAAACCAAACTTCTTCTGCTCAGCAGACTATTCAAAAGGGTGAAACTTTAATCAAGTGAAATGGACCCACATTCTGGGGTTTCCTTGTTTTAAATGTCATTTAATTATATGTTGCCTTTCTTCTGAAATCAAGACTCATGATGGCTTAAAAGAAAACCTGCCTGTCCAAAAATCCATAACAGGGAAGGGATGGCTGACAGTCACCTGCCCAGGTCCACCTCATTGCCATTCCCCTAAAGGAATCCTGCCAATGATCATACAGAATGACATGTCCATCACACATTAGGTTCCATTTCTTCCCACCCCTTGGGTCAGCATGTTTACATATTCCAATCCCTCTGGTATATTCTAAAGTGTCTCCAACACATTGAAATCTCCATCTTGGATGAGGCTAAAACCTCCCAGCTAACAAGGTAAGCTTACATAGGCATATTTGTTCCTACATTTCTTCATCTACATAGCATTTATCATGCATGCTCAGTCCTGTCAGCAGTTTGCCTGGATTTGATTTGCAGGATGCATGTAGACTTTGCAGACCATGTTTGGCTTCTCTATGATGAAGTGTTTAGAATGCAGGCATTTCTTTACCTCTCTTAGAAGTGGTGACAGTCAGCAGGTAAATGGTGGTCACCATTGACATGGCTGTTAAGGCCCTCACCCCAAGTAATTAAAAAAAATATAACAGATTAGCATTTTGCACTCAACATGCAGGGTCCTCATTTTACTGACCTCAGAAGGATGGAATGCTGAATCAGCCTTGACCTCCATCAGGACTGAACTCCCAGTATCACAATTTTTGGTTGCATTTCAGCAATACTTGTGATCCCCTTGTTCTTGAGTTGTTGGGTTGTTTTTTTTTTTTTTTGCACTAATGTTGTATAACTGCAACACATATACAAAGATCTCCACACTGTGACAATGAGAATCAGTGGAGATGGGTGCCTCAGGCTTTGTAACCACTTCACAGAAAAACACAAACTGATTTTTTTTCAATCTCTAGTAGCACTTGCTCTGGGAAAACAGGCTGGCATTATATATTTGTTAATATTCACCAGTAGATCCACCTCTAGTTTTTGTTGTTCAGTCACAGAGTCAAGTCTGATCCTTTGCAACCTCATGGGCCACATTCCATCAGGCTCCTCTATCATCTGCCATCCTCTGGAGTCTGCCCAGATCCACGCCAACCACATCAATGATGCTGTCTAACCATCTCAACCTCAGCTGCCACCCTTCTTTTTCTTTTGTTTTCAATCTTTCCTAACATAAGGGCCCTCCCCAGCAAGTCCTCTCTTCTCATTTTGTGGCCAAAGTATTTGAGCTTCAGCTTCAGTATCTTTCACCACAAGGTTTCAGTGTCCTATAAACCTGGTGTCTTGCAGCAAAGGGCTAGTTGTTCTGTGTCCCATACAGATTTGCTAGCAAATCATTAAAAATTCAGCCTGTACCTTAAACCTGACAGCTGAACCTTCACAACTTCCATTTCTGTAATTTCTAGTAAAAATTCTCCATTGCCTGATACCACAAGGTTCCCAGTTCTCTATTCCTGTCCCTTACCAATGGCAACCAATAACAGGTGGCACAGAAATTAAGAAGATTGTTATTCCAGTGGAGGAAACCTTCATGAAGTGAGTGCTGATTTGTACAGGAGTGATGGACAGGAAAATGTGGACTTTTTCACAAAGAAATAAGCATGCCATCAGTGATCATCAGCCTTTGAATGAGGAAGAGCTCTGATTAAAATCCAATTAAAAATCTGCATTTTCAACTCATGGGCTTAATGAATTAATCAATGAGCTATGCCAATTAATTAATAGATGCTTTCAGGGCTAATCAAGATGTGGTTTCACTGATGATGGTGGGCACAGGGCCACTCTGTGTTGTTGCTTAGATGTCTCCAGAGCAAGCAAACTGATGGGGATGAAGAGGGGGAGAGAGTAGCCAACATGGAAAAGTCAACATTTTTGTTGATGACCATGTGAAGAATGATATATGCAGGAAATTTGAACAGCTGCTGCCTTTCTTTTTCTCTTTCTTAATGATGTATCTACTCTTGATTACCATTGTAGAATATCTTGACTTGGCTTTATACTCCTTCCCATTACCAAAACAAAGAAATCACAAGCAGAACTTTGGCAGGAGATAGAATTTTTCAGAGTTAATTTAAAGGCAGGGGCAGATCCAAGTGGTAAATCCTCTCCTGTAATGTGCCATGTAAAGTTGTAGATGGGTTTGCTTCTGCAGGCAGGAATGCTCATAATTTTTTTTTACTATTTCCTTTTAGAGCAGGGGTTCAAAACCTTTTCAAACTGGTTGGGATTGCCCAGGTTGGGAACCCCTGCTTTGGAAAGTAAAAGACTTTCTCTTAATTATTTTCTTCTTGCCTGCAAGATAGATGCATTTTCTAATGTATCAATGAGAATACTCACATTGGTGAGAAAAAATTATCATGCTTGAACAATTGTACACATCTATGATAGCTGTTCCATTGAACCCATTGCTTCTTCTGTGTTTGTTGCATGCAATTTTGCTTCTCATGGAGGAGGTACTACTTTGCACAGAAACATTTTGCACAAATTATAGATAACTTATTGGGAACATGCTTCTTGTCTTGGTATTTTGCTTGAAGCAAGAAGCCCAGTGGTGCCTGAAATTTTGTCTTCTCTATTAATCAGCCTGAATCTATGAGGATGAGGGATTTAGAGAGTATTTTTCACCTTCTTGCTGAAAACAGTAGTGCTACCAAAATGCTAGAGTAGTGCCTTTCATCTTCATGAACTGGTTTGTATTTCATGGAGGGAAGGAGAACATTGTTTTTTCATGAAGGAGAACACAAACAAGAGATCAATTTACGTGTATGTTCCATATGGACTATTTGTTTCAGCCAAAATGATAGAGAAATTTTACAAATGGGCTCTGATTCAGATTTACGTTGAGAAAGAAAGGTGAAGAGGCAGGAGTTGCTGTTTCCATGGAGGATGATAAAACCCTTATCACCTTTGTTTATGGCTTTGAACGCAGCATATTTGGAAATGGTTCTTTTATATTGTGGATGTCCTACCTCAGTAGATAACTATACCTGGGACTTTTTTTAATTTGAGTTCAAAGAGACATTTGCATTATTCCTTGTTGCTTTAAGTAACTCCTGCTCTTGTAATGGTGCAAAGTACAAACTGTAGCATCCATCTGTGAACTATGTTTATATCACTGTTGTTAATTCGTTTTGATAGAATTTGTGTTGATAATAGCCACTTAAACTATAAATAGAGCCCCATAGAACTGGAGAGTATTACACATAAACATACCTTCACCCTCATCAAGGAATGGAAGAAGATGCAAGAAATATGTTCCAGAAATAACCTTTCCCATTCTGTTTTCCTTTTTAATGTACACTGGCACATGTGGGACAGAATGAGCTCATTCTACCTTCTGCTGATGCTTGTTGTTAAGAAACCAAACTGCTTCTCTTTTCAGACTCCCATTTTGGATTCTGTTTCTGGATCTTGCTAGAGCGTGATTAGAAGGTTAGATGATTAAGATGGTGTGTTGGTGAACAGTGTTTCTTAAAAACAGACAAATATAGTATGCAGAATCCCAGGCTCAACAACAACTCAATAAAGAGCTGACTCGTGCTGAGAAGAAAATACAAGGCAGGCTAAACATTCCTGCTTGGAATAATAAAAAGCTAAGGACAGCTTTTAAGAGCTTTCTCCCCACCCTCAGTTCTTTTCAGTGTAAAGCTAAACTACCTTTCTCCTTCCCATTCAACACCCAAACCTCCTGGTACCCATTCTGGAGGATCTAAATTAAAATCTCTTATCAATTCCCCAATAATCCCCTTTGATGCCCTGAATGCCTCAGATTCTGTCCTGCTTCAGTCTGGCATGAAGTTTCCCATATGTTTTAAGCAACCAAAATGAGTGAGAAGTATAGATACTTCTCAGAAAATGTCAGTCCTGCTGAGATTGCTACTAGAGCTGCAGCACAAAGGGAAGGAAGTATTGGAAGCTTCTGGAGGTTAGAAGTAGAATTATACTCAGGAATAGCTAAGGGGGTCCATATCTGCCAACTCCTGCACTCCCTTGACATCTTCGATCCAAGAGAAAGAGCATCGCCACAAGGCTAAATTGTTCCTGTGCCTTTCTGTTAAATTTGGTGCCGCCTTTATTCATAACAGAGCGCTGAAAAAAATAAAAGTATGGATATATGTGAAACATAGGAAAGATTCCAAAAAAATTAAAATATTAAAACAATTAATTGTTGCCTTTAACCCAAAATAGACTATTACAGTGATGGTATCTCAACCATTTACTAGATCTTCTCTCACACATGTGGTGGGGGATAAATTGCATGAACACAGATGTTGCAGTCATTGAATTTCTCCACATTCACAGAAAATCTATCCTTTGTCCAAGTAGCCCCATTTCATTTAACAATTCTTTAATCATACTACTTTATTTATTTATTTATTTAGACTTATTTAACCGCCCCCTCACCAAGCCGACTCTGGGAGGTTTACAATGCAGGAAACAACACATAAAACACTCTGACACATGATATGCATAAATAAAACATCATAAAACTTTAAAATCTAAAAATCACTATGCTGGCCGCCACATTTTGCACCAGTTGCAGCCTCCGAATGGTCATCAAGGACAGCCCCATGTAGAGCTCATTATAGTAATCTAACTGAGAGGTGACCAGTGCGTGAGTGGCCATGAGCAAAGAGTCCCGGTCAAGGAATTGGCTTAACTGGTGTATAACTCAAACTTGAGCAAAACCTTTGGAGTCTGTTAAGTGACTTCTTGATGGCCAAGCCAGAATCTTTCTGGTGGGAGATACTCTTCATGATCCATCTTTTTGGCAACATTTGTTTGTTTTTGCTCTCCATAGATTAAGCTTAGCCTCCTTAGAAAAATAATAACAGCAATTAGGGATATATAATTTAAGGCAGCTTTGTATAGTTCTGTTTTCATTAATCAGAAAGAAAGGAGCCTGGAAAATGTCGGTTGAAAGCTTATTCTACAGAATGGGGCTACCACCAAGAAGTTCCTTTTTCTTGCTTGCTGCTTTTTGGTCTTTTAATAGTAAACAATGACTGGGAAGAGTAAGTAGAATGTACCAGCTGATTTCTGGTACAGATGTTGTAACAGGTATTGGGGTCCTAAACCAGGGGTTCCCAACCTTTTCAAACTGGAGGCTTGGTCATGCTCTCTCAGTCAGCTTTGAGGACCGGACGACCATGTTGCCCTGGCTGCATGATGGGTGGTGGTGGTGGTGACCATTTTGTCCCAGCTTAAAAGGGGCAGCCATTTTGTTTCTCAAATGTCCCATTTCCCAGAAGCCCTGATCAGCATGCGTGCTTACTTGGGCTTCAGGTAATTGAAGTCCAAGAACACCTAGGGCACCAAGGTGGGACACCCCTGCCCTAAACCATTAATGGCTTTATAGGTCATAATCAGCACCTCAAATTGAGCGCAGAAACAGATAGGAAGCAAATACAGGTGAGCCAAGGTCAGGGATATGTGCTCAAATTTGCTAGCTCCAGAAACCAGTCAGGTCACCACATTTGGGGTCTGCTGTAGTTTCTGTTTTGTGTTCAAGGGAATCTCTTCCACAGACTGACATGGCTACCGCTTCAGAAGCTGACTCTGCTAAGCAACAGGATTCTAGCCAATATCTGATAAAAATGTTAAGAGATAAAAGCAAGCATCCAGTCACTTTAAAGGTTTTCTAAAGCAACCCTGAGGCTAAATCCTGTTGTTAATCTTAACCAGAGAGAAACACACTGAATAAATAAAGACTTTTTAAAATGTACATATCTCATAAGAGTTATTGGGTGAACTCTGGTTGGGATTATTAGAACTGGCTGTTGTGCCTGCATCCAGTTCTTAGTCTAAAATACAGTCAACTCATTGAATATGATTTACTGTTTATTTACCATACATTCAAATTAGGACTAGCAAATCTTCATCTCAAAAGTCTCTGACAACCCCAGAAGGAGAATTTCTTCCATTTTATAGCTCCCAGGATAGTCTTGGAAGAAGTATGGGATATTACAAGTAATTGCTATACTGGCTATGCAGCTATGAGCTGGTAAGAGGTGGTAGGGGAAAATATTCACCAAGGACTAGACTTACTGCTGGTGTTTTATATTTGTTCAGTTTTATTTTGTCGTTTGCATGATTTGCCGTTACAAACTTACATACATTTAACAAAATCAAATTAAGGCAGGCAGTGTAAATCTTTAGCAAATTAACAAGCATGCAGAATCCTCTAACCTTGTTATATTTGGAAGCAGCAGCACTTATTATTAATCTCTATTTATATCACATTCTTCTTTGTAGTTCCTTATTGCGGTTTTTGTTTTTCAATTAATACCTTTATTGCTATAGTATTAAGACTTGTTGATTGTTGGCAACTTTTGGAATTGTGCCGCATGAATATCATAGTGTCTAAAATGTTTTTAAAAGCAATATAGAATTAGAAATCAATAACACAGAAAACTAAATTGTAGATATTTTGCATCCATAAATAGAAGTGTCTGTGGATTTAATCCTATGCATTCCTTTAGTAAATAAAGCAACATTAAATGGAGAGGGAATTTACATTTAAGTAGATGTGTATAAGGAATTTATATGCTACACATACGATGGGTTGACCGAATATCAAATGAAGAAATGCATATAACATCATGTGCAAAACAAGTGTCAACATTGATTGAGCTTGCAAGACATCGGCGGGCTGGGAATGTATGCCACTTCAAAGATGGCAAGTGGATGAAAACTATCACAGAACAGATACCACTTGACATAAAGTGACCACTAAGAAGGCCATCAACCAGATGAGAAGACCAGTTCAGAGCAAAGTTCCCGAGGCCATAGATGAGACTGGCATGGGATCGGAAACGGTGGAAGAGGATGCTTTAATCTACCACATCAACCTGACGTGTGAAACATGGACCAATCAAGTAACCAAGTAAGTATACAGTAATACCTCGGATAACGTTTACTTTGGATAAGGCTAAAATTGCATAACGTTAAGTAATCTGGGGAGGAGAATTGCATCGAATAACGTTAAGGTCCTATGGGATGGATCGGATAACAACTGCTAAAGCCTGTGCGGTTACAATGTATCTCTATGGAGCTTTAACGTTATCCAATCCATCCCATAGGATTTTAACATGCGTCAGATAACACTAAAAATCGGATAACACCAAGACTTGTGGAACCAAGTCTTAGCGTTATGCGAGGTTTTACTGTATAAGGGTTTAAATGAATCTTGCTAGACATCAGGACAGCCTGTTGGGAGTTTACTAACCCCACAAGGACTTTTTTTTTTTTGCCCCTAGCATGAGAACAAAAGATTGAGAAACTTTTTTTCAGTCAAGTTTGAGCAAATTGCACAAAACAGCTTCTTTTTCTGTGTTGCACAAAACAGCCAAACCTCACATAAAGAATACTTTGCTTAAAGAGTAACTCGCTTAAAGAGCAGAATTTTCTCTGAATATTCGTTTCACTTAACAAATAAAACCAACCAAAAACTCACTTAACAAATAAATCCGGGTTCACAATCCCCCGCTTGGTCACTTACAATGATGTTTCTCTTAAAGAGCAAACTCGCTTAAAGAGCAATCCTGTGGAACACATTATGCTCTTTAAGCGAGGTACCACTATATAATAATAATAAATAATAAAGTTGTGTCAGAAATTATTCTGGGTTGAAAGGATTTTTGCAGAGGAAACTCCACTCAGGGAACACCCAAATGAGGCTCCTTTCATGTCCCCAAGAACTGGGACAGAGATGGGTGTGCAATCCATCATGCAGTATCCTGTTCTCGAACTGCTGACTTGCCAGCCTTCCAGCTAACAAGGCAAGCTTCTTAACCACTGAGCCACTGCACCCCCTATACATTCCTTCTTTCCCCCTAAATATACATACATAGGATTGCATTGTGTGGTTACTTTTCCATTGCACCCTTCACTTTATGTCAAGAGTGCTTTCTGCCTCATGTCTTGTAATTTGTGACAGGCGTCTAATCTGTCTTTTGGGCATTGCATAGAAACAGTAGGGCCCCTACCTAAACTTCACACCTGTGTTTTCTTCAGAGGCACCCATGCATACCTTCCCCTTGGGTTTTGCCCCCACAACTGCGCTTGTCGGCTTTTGTTATCAAGCTAGCCACCCCCACCTAGAACAGGGAAGGCAATATAAATGCTAATTGTGCTCTCAAAAGCTGATTTCTAATCAAATGATATCTGCTCTATCTGAAACGAACTGTTTTGAAGAGGAGGAGGTGGCAATTACACTTCTCCATAGCATCTTGGATTCCCCTCCTTCCTTTGGGAGCTCAGGGAAACTGATTGTTTTCTGTGTGAGTAGCTTTTCTTAAAGGAGATGCTTAAGGAATTGGCAAGAGTTTAGTAATAGAATGACGGCTTTGAATGGAAGCAACAGGTTTCTTTTTTCTTCTATGTCCAGGTCAGACTTTAAACTGCCATAATGAAGCCAACTTCTTGGATTTGTTGTTGGCTAAAATTAAATCCTCATTGGTAGATGTTTCTTGTAGCAATCGGCTTGTGTCTGGTAGCAATCGGCAGACTAGCAAATGAGCAGGATTCTTTATCTTCCCACATTTACACAGCACAGTGTTGTATGCCAGCAGCCCCCACTTGAGCATGTTGGTCTTACATTTCGGGACCACAGAATCGACTGTGCAACTGAACAACAACAACAAATTTAAAGTAATTAGAAATTTAATAAAACTGAATTTTTGGAAATTGAACAAAAGAGGATTACTGGGAAATTCAATGTAAACAATTTACTAGAGGTAAATTCTCAGTCTAATTGTCAGGGCTTTCCTTTATATATTTGAAGTGTGAGATTTTTGCTTCTAGAATTCTGTTTTTCCCAGTAACTTTTTGATGGTGCTTTACTTGGTAAGAACCTGCCAGTTTTGTGTATTTCATTTGGAGCTATTAGTCTGCCATAGTGCATTAGCTGGGTTCAGGAACCTTTTAGCAGTCCAGATTCATTGCCAGTTTTGATTTTTTTCCATTCATTTTGTTTTATTTCTCCAGTCCTGGTGCAGTTGATGTAGCAATTTGAGCACCATTTCAGGCTTGAATGCTTCCTCTGCTGGTTTTGCAGAGGTCATTTAGCTCACAGATTGGGGATATAGAGGAATAAGCTTTCTTTTTGATTTGCTTTATCTCTTTGAGCTTTCCTCCTTTGGTGCTTTTGGATGGCATTTGTGGGTTTTTACTTAAGTGGTACTAGAAACCCAAAGTGTATTTTTAAGTGTTTTCATTACACTTTATGGAGGCTAAAACATTGGATATATTTTGTTGTTGCTGCTCTTTTTCTGTGGGCCCTGCTTTGGAGAGCAATGTGCTTTGTCAGAGGTGGCCAATGTTTTCCCACCACGGGCTGTGTGGGCCAGAGGAATGGTTCCTCCTGCTGCTTCTGAGGTCTGTGGTGGTGGCGGCAGGCACCAATTGCACTGTTTTTTTCAGCCGTGTTTGCAGCCTCCGCCACTTCCCATGGTGGCAGGGGGTGCAGGGAACATTTTCGCTGTGTTTCGGAATTTTTTTGCTGCATTTTGGAGCAAAAATGTGGCAAAAATTACCAAAACACAGTCAAAATCCCCCCCCCACACACACACACATACAGCCACCATGAGAAGCAGCAGAGGCTGCAAAAGTTGTCAAAAAAGGCACAATTACACCCACCACTACTGCCACAGAACCCAGAAATGTCCAAAATGTGATGAAAATGTGGCAAAAAAATTTGCCAAAATGCGGTGAAAATGTCGCCCCTTCCACCCGCCCCTGCTGCCAGGGGAAGCGGTGGAAATTGCAAATGCAGTAAAAAGAAAAAGAAAAGGTGTGATTGTGCCCACCACTGCCATGTTTTGGGCACTTCTGGTGGTGGTGGGAGCTTCCAGCGGTGCCTAGTTTCCCACCATGGGCTGGATTAATTTGGCGCAGCAAGCTGGGTTAGGCCCGCTGGGTATAGGTTGGGAACCCTTGTGCTAGATGGATGATCAAATACAATGGAGAATGATGATCCGGGGGGGGGGGGGGACAGAATTGCACTAGCACCTTCTATATTTGTTTTCTGTTAGCCCCTCTTGTGCTGCTAAAATTTAAACTGTAAGATCCTTGGGAGTGCTTGCTTGACCTAAGCCAGCACAAGTGCAATAGTATAAATTGCTCAGAGTTGCAAGGCCAAATTGCTGTTAGTGAAGAAAGTCTTGCTTACATTCCTTGTAGAGTGCCAGACACATTACTGAGTGAACGAGAGATGCAAGTGGTGATTTCCTTAACTAGTGAAAGTTTGCCACTGTAAATGTTGCTCTTGTGCTCTTGCCAATGTATATAAGCAGCAGGATTCTGGTGATCTTAATTTATCTTATTTTTAATATTTAACTTGTTTTGTGCAAAACTTCCAAAAATGATCTCCAAAGCTGCTTAGAGAAAATAGCACAATGTAATCTTGAGATCCTTTAAAAAAAGAAGGTGGCAAAAATTTTCAGATATTTTTGGACTACAGTGCTCAACAATCCACATCACAGCCTTTTCCTGCAGTGCAGCTAAGTTAGCTCGCCAGAAGTTTCAGCTGAAAAGCAACAGGAAATAGGAAAACTGTAGGAATTGTAGTGAGTAGCTAGATCTAGCCTAGGCAGTGGTTGACCAACCCACTTGCAAGTCCTTAGCTTCAAGGTGATCAGCAAAGTCTTGTTCCCCTACCTGTTGGGTGTTTACATTTTGCTGGAAATGCATTTGGAATAATATTCTTGTTTCCTGGCAAAACTAGTGGTTTTTTTCCTTGAGGTTTAGAACACAGATTACAAGCACAAAAGAAGAGGCTAACTAGAAAGAGTTGACTATAGTGGGCTAGAAGTACCAATCCTCTGGTTTAATATAAGGTAGCTTCTTACACTACTTTCTTACAAGAAGGATGCCCCTTTGAACCTGCCACTTTGACTCCAAAATGGAGGGGAGGGATGTGGTGTTTCCTTTTGTAAAATCAAGACTCAGTGATGCCTTGGATGGTACCCTTTTAAGATTTCAGGAAGGAAGGACAAAGTTCTTGCTCTTCTCCTGGTCTTATCTGGGCAGTAGACCTGATCTCTCCTGGTGGTCATCCTTTTATGAGGACTGGTTACTCTTGCCTAAATCTTCTTTTTCTTTTCTCTGCTGTGTTAGAGTTTCAGCAGCTCCTCAAGACAAGTCCAGAATGTAGAAAAACCAGTTGAACTACAATTCCCAGATTCGTTTTGTATTTGTTTTGTTTTGTATTTATAATAATGGTTGGAATTGATTTGGATCGTAATGATTACTCACACAGGGCCAATGGGATTGATCAGCATTTCACTGTTCATACTAGAGGGGTGATGTGATAGGATTGTGCATAAAGTTCATTCCCCCTCTCCTAAGAAAATATTTGATGCATTTATGAGAGCTTGCTGGTGCCTTTATCATTAGGCCCAGGTGTGTATAATAGAGGGCAAGTTAAATCTCCATCTCTTTGTTAATGTAATTTTCCTTTCTTTGATTTTCCCCCCAATCTGGTGTTGAGGGTGGGGAGAGAAATATTGTCTTAATGAACTCTGCATTAATCGCCTATGTCAAATCCTTGTGCTAACAAGCAAAGGAAATCAAACCGGATCCCCTGGGGAGTAGCAGCCCGTCAACACGCCATCCATTAAAATGGTAATTTTGCATTTTCTACCAAGACGACTGTCGCTTTGTGCCCTTGTGGCTCTAGTTAATGCTTTGATCTTTAAATTATGGCATTAGGAATATAAACAAACATTCTCGCATGCCTCCCATCTTTTGTATTTCTCTTGGAGAGAGGTCACACATGCTGAATATAAGCACAGTGGAGGGGGCCTTGTGGACTGCAGATGAAATGAAAGGCCCTGCTGCTTGCAGAGCCAGCTGTATTTCACCTTTGGGAAATAAATATGGAAAATGTAGGCTCACAAATATTTTATGAATAAGAGATGGAGCCATTCAATGACTTTGGGCTGCCTGAAGCAAAAGACTGATGATGCACTAACCAAAGCAGTTTAGTCATATTTTGATGCTGAGAACAAGGCAACAACCTCATACAGGAATGGCCAACATTGGTGCTCCAGATGTTCTTGAACTTCAGTTCCCAGAAGGCCTGATCAGCACGTATGCTGACTTGGGTTTCTGGTAATTGAAGCCCAAAAACACCAAGGAACACTCCTTGGTGCCCAGGAGCATCAAGGTTGACCATCCCTGCTCTAGTACAGTTAGGACCAGTCTTCACAGTTCTGTCAATCGTCAGCATTGTCTCCTGCATCAACATTCTTTGCCTCCCAGTGTATCTTCTTTCTAGTGGACACAGATGGAAATAAAATTTACTAGCCCTCTCATTTTGTTGTGAACAGAGATGGTCTGTGGAAGATACCTCCCTCTGCAGTTCTACTTAATCATGCCCCTCAATTTTTAAAGAGCGCTGTTGGCAATATAAAGAATAATTGGTAATGGTAAAGGTAAAAGTCATTGTCAGTTCTAGATGACTCTAGGGTTCAGTGTTCATCTCTGTTTATAGCCAAAGAGCCAGTGCTATCTGCATCTGCAGACCTTTCCATGTACATGTAGGAGGTATGACTAGACACTGGAGTGCACAGAACACTGTTTACCTTTCTACCAAAGCATTATCTATTTATCTACTTGCAGTGTCTTGCTTTCAAACTTATAGCTTGGCAGGAACTGGAACAGAGATGGGAACTCTCTCTGTCATGCAGCACTCTGGTCTCAAACTGCTGACCTTCTGTTTGTCTGCTGACCTACCTGAGCGGGCACGGTTAACGCATGGCAGCGCTACACAGAGATTCTATTTGAAGAGAGTCCAGATATCAAAGTCCAAAAAGCAAGCTGAGGTCTGGTTATCAGTAGTCCGAGCAAGTGTCTAATCCAGTGTTTCCCAAATGCTGGTGTTTGGACTTCAGTTCCCAGAAGCCTAAGCCAGTATATTGACTGATCAGTGCTTTGGGGAATTGACTTAAGCTTCTGGGAATTGAAGTCCAAACACCAGCATTTGGGAAACACTGGACTCTAATCAAAAGGGTGTCAAGGGGTGTTGTCAGGGTTGACAGAGAAGTCAGGGTCACAGCAGGCAGGTCAGGGTCTAGGCAGGCAGTCTGGAATTGAGCAGGGTGTCGGTCTTTGCATGAGAGTTGTACCAATGCTGACATGCTGCACAAGCTTGCTTATAAGCCTCCAAGCTAATAAGTATCAGCTGGTAGCCTTCTTTGGTACTTTGCTCTAGCCTGCCTGCATCTCAGGTGTAGCTGTTTCCTGGATCTCTCCCTGACTGAGGGCTGATCAATGTCAGAGCCAGACCCCTGATCTGACAGGTCAGCTGCCGGGGGAAACAGACGTGGGCCAGGTGCAGGCTGGGACCCCTGGCTCAGGACATCCTTGGGTTTGGGTGCAGGCAGAACTGGGCTGCGCATCAGGAGTGCCCCCTGATCCCAGTCATCTCTGGAGTCAGAGGAAGGCTGGATCACAACAGTTTGTCACGTTCAGCATCTTAACCACTAAACCACCACAGTCCATTAAAAAGAATAATTATTCACCTGTTTTTTTAAAAAAAATAGCCAAAACTTTCTCAATGTGAAGAGACACCTTGGCAAATAATTATCAAGCATTCAAGATTCCTTTTCTCCAGCTTAACAGTGAGACAAGAGGATCTTCACCCTCCATTTACCATCTTCACAATTTGTGCAATGCACTTCTGAACATTCCAAAATAACACAAACAGAACACTGGTGGATCATGTGAATGTAAATATCAGGTTCCCTAGCATGTTTGATTGCCGAGATACATAGAACAAAGAAGATTGTGTAGCTAGAAAGAAAATGTTTTCAGAGCAGAAAAATTTATTTTCCTCTGAGCTAACTAAAATATATCTCAAAATACTTCCTCATGACATAGTTATAGATAGGTGTTTGAGGACAACTGCATGCATATGAATATAAATATATGCACATACCCTTAAAAATTCAGTTTTGCAATCATAGACACAGAGCCAACAACAGGGTCACCAGTTGTGCATCATTGATATAAAGCAATGTCCATTACCTTCTCTCTCTGCAGGGATCTGCTTCTTCAAAATAGGGGTGAAGGGAAAGGGGGAGATGCAAAAGCTATCATCCCTCTTCCCTGTCCAAGCTCAATACAAATCCGGCTTGATGTTCCTGCAGGGAGAATTGCCAAAGGAGACGGTGCTAGAGGCAGGTCTGTAGAATCAGGATTGATGGCAGAGCATCCTTCAAGTAAATGGTATTTCCAAACACTTTCCAGAGTTAAATGATACAAGACGGTGGATAATATATGGTGCAAGTTATAGGGGAAAAAGTGGCACAAAGATACTGCACTGAGAATAAATTAAAGCCTTCTGCTAAAAAGGGGAAAAAATCCATAACAGGTAGCAAGTGAGAAGGAGGCCAAATCAAAGCACAGAAGATGTCAGGTGGAGGAGATCAGAGGAGATGGAGAATCAATTGACAGCCATATTTTCTGCCTAGGAATAGCTAGAAGATGAAAATCAGGAGATAGAGTTTGTAACTTGTAGGCTTCAATCTCAAACCCATTTACCCAGGAGAGTTGAACTTGCTGGGACTTACTTCTTTAAATGAAAATAGGATTGCCTTTTTAACAATTATTAACAAATAATTCAGTCTTCTTCCCCCCCCCCCTTTACATGTTGAAACATGTCTTCTAGTTCAGATATACACATACCTGAGCCTCACTCTTACACAGACCAGAATGTAATTATCTAATCAATTATTTGTCCATTCTGAATAGTTTGGCATAGATTTTTTTTATTCAAAAGCATTTGCATCAATACATGTTCCCATATATGTTTTAAGATATCATTTTAATTAAAAATGAAATTGAAAATGATTATTTCAGTCTTTAACCTAGAGCTACACCAAAGCTTGTCATAAGTACATCTGAATATATATATATGTAAGGGTTAATATTTCTCCCCAACTCACTTTTGAGAAAAAGATATCCAATTGTTAGAGGGTGCCCCCCCCCCAATATTGTCTACACTTATTCATATATGTTGAATGTGATTCTTTTCCTCTTCTACAGTGGGTAGGGTTGTTACTAACACTGCTTGAAATAATAGCAAAATTCAGTCAAAGAGAAGGAACAGAATCTGTGTTACATGCATGATTGTTGGTTAGCTCCATCCCTATGGGATTGTCAGGCAATATATTTTGTTTATGACCAAATTTAGGCTGCTTAGGAAACAGATTGAACAGAGAGATACTGTATATTACCTTTATTTTTTGTATTATTTGCTTTTAAATTGTTTACAATCAGTAATAATTTTAATATGAACATGTGCTTAAATTGAATATTAAACTTGCATTTTAATTGGCAGAATCCTATTGACCAACTGTGCCTGATTAGTGAGTTATTTGCTCACCTTCATGATTTGACAGGGTGTGAGACTGATATGCAACTATAAATACAAGCAACAACTCGTTAATTAGTGGCAATTCACAGTTACACTTATGTTGGTGGAAGTCTCTAACATGATTCTACAGTTTTGATTTTAGTAATATCTGGGTTTTCTTTAACATGCTGTGTGTTATTTGGCTTTCTTGCTAAACTTGGAGAAGGACAGAGTATGGATAAAATATATACATGTTAAATACTAAATACAATTAAATACAATATCCTATATTCTCTGTCCACAAATCAGTTGATTGCCATGCCTCACCTTCTTGAGCCATCGTCATAAGGGAAAGATGGCATCTTGCAGCCACATGAAACAAGTGATCAAAAGGACTTCAGTAGATCAGTTAGCAGAAATGCAGAAGAGGAAGGCAGGGCTAATCCTATCAGTGATGACTCAATGGACTAACTGGCAGATGTTCAGACTATTTGCCCAAATAGAACCAGAAGCCGCAGCTATTGGAGAAAACCAAAGACAGAGTCTGAGGACCCAAATGATTCATGTCAGCAAAGTGGGAATAGTCAGATGTCTGTGAAAGGAACACTGAAAACTCTTAATTCTGCTTTCTCAATTAAAAGTGGAAGATGTCAAAAATGGTCCTCAAGTAATGCTATTTATGTCTGTCTAAATTTCTTGGAACTCCCTGCACCAAAGATTAATTGATGGCTATACTTTTGACTTATTCTTATTTGATAAGGTCTGAACTTTTGGCTGACCTGCACATATTTTAAATGTCAGTCCTATACTCAGGAATGGACAGGCCTGCAACCTAAGTTACAATCTAAGCATTTCGAGATATTGTTTGCAGATAGCACTAATTTATGTGCCATCTTGATTGTGAATGTTTTTAGTATTGAAAAGTTATACACTGGTGGGGCAGATAAGACTTATTCTGGAGACATGACATAGAACAGAAGTCAACTGAATTGTCCATCCTCAATCACAGCCTCTCTTATGTATTAGTTCTTAACAAAAGCACCAGGAGACAGATATGTATTTTTCAGTTCAACTCTGGGAACAAGTTGGAAGGACATCACTTGAGATTCACATTGCTCTCAGTCCAGAGAACTGATGGCAGATTTCAAAATATCTTTGTAGGCTAATTGCTTGGAGGATATGTCATACCAAAAGGGACCATCTTATTCCTCACTTCAGCAATCTCATGTCTTGATGTTCTAGCTAATAAATCAACTCTGTGAATATGCAGCCAGAACTTTCCATCAATGCTTCTTCGAAAACATGAATCGTCTGTTTGCGCTTTCTTAATTCCTGCTTCCCCTTCTGATAAGATAATGAGATGTGAATGTTCAGTGTGTTGACAAGCTGCTGTCCTACAGCTGAGGAAGAACCATGGATTTCTCAGAATGTGGGGAGCGGAGATTAATTAATGCTAAAAGACGGAGCTTGATGTGGCAGTGAAATCTCGATTATAATAATCTTTAATTATCTTGTAGCACAAGTACCTTGCCATTTCCAGGTGCCTTTCATCTGCTCATCACTTTACAACCTCCTCCTCCCTACCCCAGCCACATACCTTAAAATCAGCTTGGTTTGAATTATTTGCTAACATTAGATACATATGTCCTCTTGGGTGTAAAAACACAATTGTGTAGGCAGCATGGCATGAGAGACATTACTGAGAATTGATCTGTACCTCGCTTAAAGAGCATAATGTGTTCCACAGGATCGCTCTTTAAGTGAGTTTGCTCTTTAAGCGAAACACCATTGTAAGTGAGCAATTGTGACTTCGGGTGGGGCAGTTATGAACCCCGATTTATTTGTTAAGCAAGTTTTTGGTTGGTTTTATTTGTTAAGCAAAGCGAACATTCAGAGAAAATTCTGCTCTTTAAGTGAGGCACTCTTTAAGTGAGGCACTCTTTATGCGAGGTTTGACTGTACCTAGTTAAGCATGGCATCATATCAGCATGTATATAGGTAAAAATGTGATGTTGGCAAAGATTGTCTGCATATTGAATGGTAGCAATGCATATTAAAGCTGTTTTGGCTAACCTTCTACAATATTTTTGGTTGCAACTCCCATCATCCTTTACTATGGGATCTACTAACTAGGATGAATGGAACTTGCCATTTGTCAGTGTCTGAAGGACTACATATTACTCAGTTTTGTTTTAGCCCTATCCCTGAACAGCTAGCTTTTCACAAAAAGAGAGGGTTGTCTTCCTTTTTTCAGTATGTGGGTAAGCATTCAGATTGTGAAGTTCCTGAACCAAATGAGACCTCTTAGGCTGTTTAATCAAACTCAGTGATTCCCAAACTTTGGTTCTTGGCCTAAGTCAGTATTTGGGCTGATCAGTGCTTTGGTGGATTGGCTTAGGCTTCTGGGAATTGAAGTCCAAGAATTAACGGTTGGGAAACACTGATCTAATTTAACTGCTTGCTGAATGAAACAAAACTATATGATCCTCACCAACAGATGGCTATATAGCCTCATCTTGAAAACTAAGTCCACCTTTTATTTTGAGGTTGCAGAGTTGTGTGTCAGGGGAGGATGGCAATTTGTGCATTAGATGTGAATGAAACTGAACACACACACACGTACCATTAATGTCTGTGGTGTTTTCTCTTATTACTAGGTACCATTTCAGTTATTTCCATCTTTACAATCAAGACACTGTAGTGAGATAATAGAAGGATAGTTGCTGCTTCTGTCATCATTACCATTTGTCTTCAGGATGATACTATGAGAGTGGAAAAAGGAACCAGTGCTTCATGCTTTCATGTGAGAGCATGAATAAACTTTGGAGAGAGAATGAGATATAAAATGTATCTGTATCTGTGCTCAACTAGTGATTTTGGCTCCCAGATTCATGCAATCACAGGATGGCAAAAGACATAAATGAAAGCAAAATGATTGAAGGAAACTTTTCATTCACTCTCACCTCTCAAACCAAGAACATTTAAATCGAGCTCGATATAATTAATGTCAAGATGAGAAGTCACCTTTGATGTATTGATTTTGTTTGTGTTCTATCTCCTCTAGTAAATCTTTTTTCTAAAATGTGTGCTATGTTAGAGATATGAAGCTCTCACAATGTATATCCCCCCCCTCTACTGTTGTAAACTGTTACTGGTATAAGAAACATAGAACTGTAACTCACAAAGCAAAGGGACAAATTAGCTTTTTGGACAAATACTTCTTATAACAAGCATTCTCTGCACCCCCTCATTAATCTCTGGTCTCATCTCAGAAATGGGCATATCAAAGCAAGTTAAAGGCTTATCAACCTATCTTGAGATATCAAATCAATTTTTCATGAGGTTCCTAAGCTTTGGGACTTGCCTACTTGGCTTATTAGAAATAACGTTGGATCATTTTGTTGACTTTCAATGCACAACACATGGGGATCAGTTTGAAAGGTCAGAAATTGGTCTGTCTTGGACCCCAGTCGGGCTGCATCGCATGGATAGTAGGATTAGTGATAAATGTTGGTGTTGCAAACATGAGGTGGGAACATATATACACATGTGGTGGACTTGTAAATATTTGGAAAAATTCTGGGGAAAAGTGAAAAATGAAGTAAATAACATATTAGAGATGCAGCTCTCCTGGGGCCCTGATACAGTTTTGTTAACAGAGGTTGATAAGTTCAATATGAGTAATGACAATAAAGAATTGATGTCTGTGATGTTGTCAGCGGCTAGACTTTGTATTGCGAAAAATTGGAAAAATGATGTTTTGATAAAAATACAAGATTGGTACAAAGAAATGTGGGAGCTGGCACTTAATGATAAACTTACTTGTTTTTTTTTTGTTTTTTTTTTTTTAAATTTTAAATAATTTTTTATTAGGTATATAAAAGAAAAATACAAAAGGAAGACAAAAATGCAAATAAAGACATTATAAAAATATAAAAGCTTGTAACAATCGTGTAACATATTTTATACACATTACTATTACATTCTCTTCTTTTCTTAGTACATAATCTTCCCATTCATTTCTATTACATCATTATAAAAAAAAGGAGAAAAGAAAAAAGAAGAAAAAAAGAAAAAGAAAACACCCTTGTGCTATATACAAAAGTCCGGGGGGTTCTATACCTTTCACATTTTCCAAAAGTCGTTATGATCTTTTGCAGGGGGTATACCCTTTTTTTCTTTTAAAGTATAATTAACAAAAGGTTCCCAGATCCTCCAGAATTTATTGTTATTAACTTTCCCTTTCCTGCTATTAATTTCCCAAGTAAGTTTTTCATTTAAGGCTAAATTCCACATTTGTGTATACCAATCATTTAATCCTATTTGTTCATTGCTTTTCCACTTTTTGGCAATACCTAGTCTTGCAATAGTCAACATTATGGCCAATAACTCTTTATTGTCTTTGCTTATGTCCTGATCTTCTATGTCTGTTAATAAAATTGTTTCTGACTCCAATCCGATCTGTATATCTAATACGTTCTCTATTTCCTTTTTTATTCCTTCCCAGAAATTTTTAAGTACCTCACATCTACACCACATATGTTCATATGTTCCTTTTGTTTTTCTGCACCTCCAGCATATTTCACTCATATTACTATACATTTTGTGCAAGCCGACTGGGGTCCTATACCATCTCCATACCAATTTATAATTGTGCTCTTTAACTCTCACAGACATAGTTCTCATTATCTTCCTTTTCCACATCTTTCGCCATTTTGTTGCCGTTATCTTTATATCTAATTCTTGTTCCCAGCTTTCTCTCAATACCTCTTGTATATTTTGACTTTTATTCAAAATTTTATAAACTTTACTAACTATCCCTTTGATTCCCATTTCTCCATTTCTAATTTTGGCCAAAAGCGTCTTGAAAATCCCCCACTTCTAAAATTGGCGAGGTTCCCGAAGCAAGCTCTTTCCTCACTCTATTCCATACCTCCATTGTTGATTTTAACATCATACCCTGAGCCATCTTATTTCCTTTTTCTTTCCCCTCACATAAAAACTGTGCCTTACCCATCTTCGATAAATTTTTCCTTTCAAATTTTTCCCAGACTGTTTCTTCCCTATTTAAAATTTTTATAACATTTCTTATTTGAAAGGCTCTATAATATTTTATAACGTTTGGAATTCCCAGTCCTCCCTCTTTTTGCGAGACATACCATAATGACTTAGTTATTCTGGCTCCTTTATTTCCATTACAGAACCGATTAATCATATTTTGATACTCATTCAACTCTTTATCAGTATGTTTTAGCGGTAAAGCATCAAATAAAAAATTCAATTTGGGTAATAACATCATCTTACATATAGCTATTCTTCCGAACCATGACAGATTTAATTTGTTATATTTTACTATTTTCTCCTTTATTTCCTTCTTTTGTCTGTCATAATTCATACTTTTAAGTTCCCCAGTTTTGCATGATAACATTACTCCCAAGTATCTCATTTTGCGTGTAATTTGTATATTATAATTCCTCTTTATTAACTCTTCATCTTCTTTCTTCCCATTAATTAGCATCATTTCTGTTTTGTCCCAGTTAACTTTCAATCCCGTAACTTCCTCAAAATCTTTCAAATGTTTATTAATCTTAGCTAAACTTTCCGCTGAATGCTTCACCGTCAACAGTGTGTCATCTGCATAAAGGCTTACTTTGGTTCCTCCTATTCCTACTATTCCCTCATCTTGCCGAATCGCATTTGCCAAAAGTTCCATAGCCAATATAAACAACGATGGCGACAAAGGGCAGCCCTGCCTCGTACCCGCCTCTAGCCTTATATCTCTTGTATAACTATTATTAAATTTGACTCTTGCTGTGCCTTTTTTATACAATTCTCCAATAACCCCTTGAAATTTTTCCCCAAATCCATATAATTTAATCATCTCATAAATCGTTGTCCATTGTAGGGAGTCAAATGCCTTAAATATATCTAGCGCTAAAAACTCCACTTTTTCCTTTCTTTTTTCCATCATATCTAGAATGTCCACTGCTCTTCTGATAAGGTCTGCCATATGTCTATTTTTAACAAACCCCGCTTGGTCCTCGTTGATATAATTGGCCATGAAACCATTTAGTCTATTTGCTAAAATCGTGGTAAAATTTTTGGCATCCTGATTGATCAGAGATATAGGTCTATAAGATTCAATTTTTTCTAAATTTTTGCCCGGCTTGGGAATCAAAGCAATTGTCGATCTATTCCAGGAAACTGGAGTCGTATCTCCCCCTAAAATCCCATTATATAGCTTATGCAGTCTCGGGAGAATCCATGGCATAAAATCTTTATAAAACTCAGCTGGTAACCCATCCTCCCCAGGTGCTTTCTCTTTTTTCAATTTTTTTATTACCTCTTCAATTTCCCCAATCGATATTGTTTCCTCCATTTTATTCCTATGTTCCTCTGTAACTTTTTTTATCTGTTGTTGATTAAAATATCCTCGCAACTTACTTATATTTATTTCCTTTTTTGAATACAACTCTTTATAAAAATTTTCAATCAACTCTGCCTTATCTATTTTTTTATTACATCTTTTCCCATTTTTATCTACCAGTATACCTACTTGCCCTTTATTTTTTTTATCCCTCGCTGCTTTTGCTAATAGCCTGGAATTCTTATTACCATATTCAAAATATTCCCTTTTAAGAAAAATCAAGTCTTTCTTTACTTTTTCAATATCCTTGCCATCCAACTCTTTCTTAATTCTTTTAATCTCTTGAAATATTCCCTGGTCTTTCTTTTTAGCGTATTCAGGATGAAGATGTTTTAACTGCCCTTCCAATTCCTGGTTTCTGTTCTTAATTTGCCTATTCCTGATACTTTTTAACTTTATCGATTCCCCTCTAAAAATTGCCTTCATTGTATCCCAAACTCCTCCCCCGCTGATCTCATTATTTTCATTAAATTTCCAGCTTTCCTCCCATTTTTCCATAACTTGTTTCCTTGTTGAATCCTTCTCATATAGCTTTGCATCATATCTCCAAATGTATCCATTTTTTTCATCCTCTTTAAAATTTATAACTGCAGTTACTTTTGCATGGTCGGATTCTCTAAATGTTCCAATTTTAATGTCATCAGTTTTATTTACCATCTCTTCTGTCGCAAAGATATAATCTATTCTTGAGTACATATCATGCACATGTGAATAATATGTATATTCTCTTTCTTGGGCTTTTAACTCTCTCCACACATCCTTTAACCCCAATGATTTTCTCCAATCCTCTAATATGTACTTATTGCCTCTCTTTTTTATCCCTGTACTATCAATGTCTGAACACATCAAATTAAAATCTCCACCTACGACCATGTTCTTAGTCCCTTCCTCTTTCAATATTTTCCCTACTTTATCTAGAAATTCCTGCTGTTTGTCGTTTGGAGCGTAGATGTTAGCTAATGTTATCTCCTCTTCTTCAATTTTCCCTTTAATTATTAAATATCTTCCCTCTGAATCCGCTATAGTTTTATTCACCGTAAACCCCAATTTTTCCGAAATCAGAGTTGCGACTCCCCTGGCTTTAGATGTCCCATATGCCTTTTCATAAATATCAATTTCCCTCACCATTAAATTGTTAACTTCTGCAGATTTTTGATGGGTCTCTTGCAAGAAAATTACCTCAGCCCTATCTTTATTAAGCGATATTTGCAACTTGTTTCTTTTCTGGGTGTGCCCTGACCCCTTCACATTCCACGACACCACCTTCAATGACTTAACCATTTATGTTTGATCCACTCCCATCGTCTTTTTTCCTCCCCGGACGTGTTCCCTAACAAGCCCCCTACCACCCCACTACTAAAGAAATTAAGCAAAACAGAGTACACTGAAACAAAAATGTTATTTAAACTAACAAAGAAATAAAAATAACAACAAAAAAAACTTACCTATTTTATTCTCTTCTTCAACCCTCCCCACATCTTTTCTTCTAATGCTACCTTTGGTCTCCAAAGAGGGGAGAGGGGGACCGGAGAAAATAGGCATATCAATCTTCTACTGACCTCCTCTCTCTGACATTAATTTAATTTATGATTATATTCACCCCACCTGTATCCCGCTTGTACCTGGAACGTCCGCCCCACCCACTGCTCCCTCCTCCTCCCGACCCACTAACGATCCCATCACACCCACCTTAGCCAATTCTGTTCTCATTACTATCCAATCTGTATCAGCCTCTTTGATCAAACCAATTTGTGTTAAATACAACAATGCATCCATATTTGCGTTCAACACATGCCATTTTTTGTCATAAAAAAATCTCAACTGTTGTGGAAATCGCCATACATACTTAATACCTTTTGCAATCAATATCTTCGTGACAGGCTTCATGATGTATTTCCACTTCCTCTCTTGAGGTGATATGTCATTATAGACCTCCACATCCACCCCATCTATTTTTAAGACACCAGACCCAGCTTGTCTAATAAAAGACATCACCTGCAACTTATCTCCCCAATTTACAAATTTAACTAAAACATTTCTAGGTGTCTTCTTATCCCTCCTTCCACCCACCCTATACACAGCACCAATATCATCTAATCCAAATTCTCTACCCATTTTGAGTGAGTTCAGCCATTCCACTATTCTCTCTTTCAGCTTGTCTGGCATCTTCTCAACCACATGACGGATCACTAGGTTAAATTTTCTCCACCCCTCTTCCACCATCATCAATCTTTGGTCCTGCTCTGTCATTCTATCTTCCAGAACATGATCTTGAATGTAAAGTTCGTTTACAGATATAATGGCATGTTTGACTTCTTTATTCATTGTCTTTGAAATCTCATCAATCCTTTGTGTGTTCACTGTCACATCCTTCTTCACATCTGTGAGGGATTTTGCCAGGCTTTCATATTGTAGCCTGGCTAATTCCCTGTCTTTCTTCATTTCCTCACTATTAGCCTCGACAGTTTTATTCAGTTTAGTTTGGTTCTCATCCAGCTTTTGCACTGTTGCCTGCAATTGTTGTAAAATTATAGTTATATTGTCCATTCTATGGGCCAGATCAAGGGAGCCCTCCTGTTCCATTGCTGTGGAACTCGTTGCTGTCTCTTGAGCCTCTGTAATAGGTGAAGGAGTATGTCTCTCTTCTTCTTCCTGATCTTTGCCTTTCCTGCCTTTACGACCTTTCGGTCTAACAACTTCTTCCATTTCCTGCCCCTCTTTCCCCAGCAAACACCCCAGTATAACAGGCAAAATATATAATGAGGGGAGGGAGTAGGGAATAGGGAAGTACTTGGTTCACCAGAATTGAATCTCAGCTCTTTCTGAGGCTGTTTTTAATGAAAGTGCTGAGAAAATTGTGAACAGCACAGCTTCTTTGAAAACAAAAATCACCAACAACGTCTATCGTGCGCCAAAAATGTACTCCTCAAGAAGTTTGGACCTTTACTTTTTGTGTAACAATTATTTATAATTCTCCAGCAAGAGCCATGGCAGAGACGAACACAGGGCTAGGAGGTCAATCTGCTGATCTCTTTCAAGAGGCGCCTTTACTCAATATTTTTTACTGCGCAATTCCTGAGACAAAGAGACGACCTCGTCCCCGCCCCTTTAAAGCCTTAAACTTTGTCTTAATCCGCCATTACAACCCCAGCAGTTGGAAGAGAAAAAGTTTTTTAAGTCAGCTCCACATCGCAGTATAAACAAGCCGCCAATCACCGACCTACTTCAACTGCAACTTTGCATTCCACAGTTAGTTCCACAGTTAATTCTCCCGATCTCCTCCAGCCAGATCAGACTTGAATGCCCAAATGCAGCTTCCCCTCCTGCGCTCGTCCCCGCTCACCAAACTCCACTCGCCGATCTCCGTCTGTCTTCCACGTCGCCCTCCAAATAGCTCCAAACGGCTCCAAACAACTCCGCTGCGTCCAAAAACCTCCACCACTTATCTCTTTGCCTCCACTCCTCAGCAAAGGCGAACTCCGGCACCCAAATAGCTCCAAACGGCTCCAAACAGCTCCGCTGAGTCCAAAAAACTCCACCACTTATCTCTTTGCCTCCACTCCTCAGCAAAGGCCAACTCCGGCACCCAAACACTTTGTTTTTAAAAGAGCTCCACGGACTGTGGTGGGGGCTGAATCCTCCGATTTCCCCCCCCCTGTCCGGAGCTCTTCTTCGTGCCCCGCTCAGCCTCCGCACTCCTTCAATTCCTTCCTTTATCTCCACAGCAATCTTCTTATATCAACACAGCCTCCAGGTAATCCAACATCAATTTTTTTCCCTCACAATCCCATTATTACCGCATTTATCAGGCAGAGAGAACGAGAAGCGTTGTTCTCTTTACGCCATCTTAACTCCGCCCCCAATGATAAACTTACTTGTGAGTTAAAAATAAAAAAGGTAGAGTCAAAGTTAATAATTTTTGGAGAATCTGGAAACCCTTTGTGGAATATGTGTCTGTTAAGAAAAAAGGAATCACTCCTGTACCGGAACAAAAAGATTTTTGGCAATTATGAGTTTTTACAATCCCTTGGACATTGTAAATATCACAGAGGTGTTAATTTTCTTATCTCTTGTAATCTTTTTTTTTATTATTGTATTTTCTTATTACTGTATGTTTATATTGTTTAAATACCTAAAAAATTTAATAAATAAAAAAAAAGAAATTGGCCTGTTTTAGTCAAGTTGGCTAAGGAAGGAGTCTTCCTTTATCTTATTTGTCCACAAACAAAGAAATATTGACTCCTTCTAGCTTTGATTTCAAACAATATGTCAGTATGTTTATATATTTTTTATATAAATCTTGATCACATAAGAAAACCTACTTTCAATCTGGAAAATTAAAGGATTAAGAATTAAATTGTAGGGAAAGCTATTTGTTTTCTAAAAGCAGTTGGTAGGAGAACATGTAATAATAATAATAATAATAATAATAATAATAATAATAATAATAATAATAATAATAATAATAATAATAATAATAATAATAATAATAATAATAATTATTATTATTATTATTATTATTATTATTATTATTATTATTATTATTATTATTTCATGTCAGAAATTATTCTCGGTTGAAAAGATTTTTGCTGGAGAAACTCTGCTCAGGGGATGCCCGAATGAGGCTCCTTTCATGTCCCCAAGATCTTTTCCCACCAAAGTGATCCCTGTTTATCTAATTGCAATTTCTTGCTTTCAAACTGCTAGGTTGGCAGGGGCTGACATGGAGGACCTTTCTGCCGAAGAAGACAAAGTATTGTTCTCTGGTTCCCTAGAAAGCAGGAGCAAAAAAAGTCACCTGCTGTTTCCAATTTCTTCCACTCAATGGTCTCCTTTCCTTCCACTATCCCACTGTACATTAATAGCAGAGGAAGGCTGGTGATTGATTGAACAGAGGTGATAAACGTGCCTCACATTTTAGTCAGAATGCTAAAGGAGAGATCCACAGCCCTATTGTGAGGGTAGGGTTCAGTATCATGAGTAGCTCCTATAAAGTTCAAATTGAACTGGAATTGGAATTACCAGCCTCTACTTCTAGTCATGCCTGCCACATATCCATGGACATGTCTGCAAACTCAGACAGAGATAGCTCTTTGTATATAAATTAAGATAAGAAGTGAACCCTAGAGTTGGATATAACTGGCTTTTGAGAAAGGGCAACCTTACTTATTAGAAGCCTTTATGTTACAGGAGGGCAGACTTTGACTTTAAGAAATTAGGATATGCTTTTGGATGTAAGAACTCTTTGACAAGATAATTGTTTACTTTGAAGTTTGACAAGTTTTTTTTTTAATGTATGTCTTTGTTAGAAGATGTGATTTTCCCCACCAAACTTTTCAGCCTTGAAAAGGGTGGTGGAATTGGTCTGTGGTGTTTCAAGTCAGTTTTTGAGCTTTGGATGCAGAGGTGCCCTTTGCTGCTCAGTGTCAAGCATCAATATGTCTACGGTCAGTCATGAATCAGCCAGGCGGGCTGTACTCAGCCACTAAAAGTTGGAGTTTTATTATCTTTAAATAAAGGCAATGTGAGTTGAATCCTTATTGAAAAACCAATGCACCGTTATATATTATAGAGGTCAAGTGTTCAGATATGGTTTATGACCTTGAGCAATCCTCTTTCATTATCTTGTGACCAAACTTTTTATCTTTCCTTAAAGATCAGAGACCTCAAATACAGAAGCTATATTTTCCTTTGTGTTATCTTTTAGTTCAGAGGCAAACTGACAAAGCACCAGGTATCTCCTCTGTCAAACATTTGTAGTTCTAAAACAAATCTTTTGGCTTTGCAACAAACCTGCTTCTCCCTCCTAACTTTTAAATGCAGAGCCACTTAACTTTTTGTCAAATACTCGAAATAATATTTTTGTGTCAGAAATTATTCTGGGATGAAAGGATTTTTGCTGGAGAAACTCCACTTAGGGGATGCACGGATGAGGCTCCTTCATGTCCTCAAGATAATTTCCCACCAAAGTGGTCCCTCAAAGTGGTCCCTCAAGTGGGCTCAAGAATGTTTGTTCTTGCCATAAAGCTCTTCCTGGATCTGAGCTGGTAGACTTGAGACATATCTTTTTAGTGGATATCAAGGGTCAAGCAACAGGTTATACAGCCACATCCAGCTGCTGTTTTAGGAGTTCCTTATTCAGTGAGCTATAAAATCAAAGGGAAATACTTGGAATGTATGAACTATGCTCTGATATATATGGTTCTCTTTGACTTGGCTAAGCAACATCATTATGTCTTCAAGAGACTTATCTTTGAAAGACATGTCAAGAAATGTGTGATTTGCAGTATTTCCCAGACCCTGTCTTACTTCAAGGACAACAGGCAGTTGGCTATGTTGGTTCTTGATGACATATCATTTTGACATATCTGAGAGACTCCAACTTGGAGGAAAGGCTGTTCTTAAAGGAAGACAGGTTGAGAGTGGTATGCCTCAAATTATACCATTTGGAACACTCCTCTCCCAGTTTCTCTTTAAAAGATAGCATTGGGAGGGTGGGAGAGCTTCAAGTGCAGAATACAGTTTGGATCTCAACACCAAGAAGACTAAATATGGTTATAAGCCACACACCAACTCACGGCAAGCTTATGGCAGGAACACAAGAAAGCAAAAGAATGAACAACATTGTCTATTTGGGGAGTATGTTAAATGAAAATTGGGATCCTGAGGTAGAGATTAAAATACAAATAGAAAAAGCAAAATCCACTTTCATAAAAATGTGACATTTGTTATGGAGTAGAGATCTAACTCTTGCTACAAAGATCCGAATAGTGAGATGTTACATATTCCCAGTGTTGCTATATGGAGTTGAAGCTTGGACATTGACTAAAAGATCTGAAAAGAGAGTTGAAGCTTTTGAAATGTGGATTTGCTGACTGCAGCTAAGGATATCATGAGTTGACCATGTGACTAATGCAGAGGTGTTGCTTTGGGTGGATGAAGAACAAGGACTGTTTAAGACCATTTCCAACAGATAGCCCTAACAAAATTCTCTATATGTATCTAGTTTATCATGCTGGGGCAGATGTACATTGAATAGAAGACACTCGCCCAGCATCCAGAAGGAGCATGAATAATTGCCTTCTGCTCTCGATGGGGAACAGTGACGAGAGTCTCTGACACCTTAAATCATATTTATCTGTTTCAAATTGCTCTTGCCAACAGAAGCCCATGAGAGGAAGTGGCTTGCATTTTGAGACACTGCCCCTGTGGAGTGGCCATAGCGTGCCTGCAATACAGAGGCGTGATTTGCATTCTGTTTGCTCCGTCTAGCAATGCATAAAGGAAGCTTCATTACTTTGCTGGCATCTCACTGTGTTTGAAAGGGAGGGTTTGACTGCCGTGAGAGGTCTTTCTAGGGGAACGGGGTAGCACCAGGGAGGTTTTAACCATGCAAATGTTCTGTTGGCAAGCTGTGCTTTTTTTCTGTACCCAACTCGCAGGGCAGCTTATGAAAATGTGCACCCCCTCCCGGAATTAATCATAATTTTAAAAGGCCCATAAATGAAGGGAAGTCTTATCTGCCACAGACATCACTCGTGTTGTAACTGGAGCATTGCGTGCATGTTGTAGATAATGTGGAAATGTTTTAATAGTAATGACACAGGCTACACTTGGTTCCTTTTATTGGGCTGAGCAAACACACACACACACACACTCTCTCTCTCTCTCTCATGGTACTTTATAATCATTATCTGCTATAGGGGCTGTGGTGGCTTAGTGGTTGAGAAGCTCACCTTGTTAGCTGGAAGGCTGGCAAGTCAGCAGTTCGAGACTTGGGTACTGCATGATGGAATGAGCTCCCATCTTTGTCCCAGCTCCTGCCAACCTAGCAGTTCGAAAGCAAAAAAATTGCAAGTAGATAAATAGGGACCACTTCAGTGAGAAGGTAAGCAGCATTCCATGTGCTCCGGTGTCTAGTCATGCCTGCCACATGACTACAGAAACATCTGCAGAAACAGACAGCACTGGGTCTTTGGCTTTGAAACAGAGATGAGCACTGAACCCTAGAGTTGGATATGATGAAGAACTGGAATGTAGTGAAAAAATACTTAAAATTGCATTTTAAAAACAAAATTTCCAACATCTTTTTGTAGGACTGAAGAAGCCTTTTGCTTAGGTAAAGATCTTGGTCTCCCTTGCTCAAAAGCCAGTCATGTCCAACTCTAAGGTTCAGTGCTCCTCTCCATTTACAGCCAAAGAGCCAGTGCTGTCTGTGTCTACAGACACTTCCATGATGGTCATTTGGCAGGCATGACTGGACACCAGAGTGCACAAAAATGCTGTTACCTTTCCTGCTGAAGCTGCACCTGTTTATCTACTTGCAATTTCTTGCTTTCTGGCCACTAGGTTGGCAGGAGCTGGGATCAATGGCAGGAGTGCAATATGTCTCAAACTGCTGGCCTGTCAACCTTCTAGTTGACAAGCTCAGCATCTTATCCACTAGGCCACTGTGGATCGGTAGGCAAAAAGGGAAGACTCACAAGAAGGGAAGACTCTCAAGTTCTGTTCAGACATTTTTTTACCAAAAAAAAAAAAAAGAAAAAGAAAAAGAAAAAAAGTGGAGAGATTTATCTGAAAATTAAATGAAAAAAAATCTAAATCTATCCCTGCCTGTACCTTCCTTTGCATAAAGAAGGATGGTTGGAATAGACTTCCAGTTACCATATTTGCCCACATATAAGACACATCGAAGTATAAGACGCACCTGTTATTACCAAAATAGCCCATTATATGCCATTATATACAGTACAAGACACACTCCATTTTTCCGGTGTATTTTAAGGGGGGGGGAGTGGGTCTTATACACCACCAAATATGGTACTTTCCTTGTTGGGAACAGCAGCAAACAGAGGTGAAGAGAGAAATATCTCCCTGCCCAGGCTTTGTAGACCTACCATAGGATTATGCTGACACTGTCCACCTACTTGGATGAAATATTCCCTTGCCAAGGACATTTCCCCTGTCTTTTTGCAGAGAAGGAGAGATGTTTAATAAAACCTGCCATTCAGCTGGTGGAGGTATGAACAGGCAATCCTTACCTTATTAACTCTTCCAACTTGCATTTCATTCCGAAATAAATTAAAATAGTGCAGGATTCCGCAAGTACAGTAATACCTCGGATAACTTTTACCTCGGATAATGCTAAAATTACATAACGTTAAGTAATCTGGGGAGGAGAATTGGATCGAATAATGTTAAGATCCTATGGGATGTATCAGATAACAACCACTAAAGCCTGTGCAGTTACAATGTATCTCTATGGAGCTTTAACGTTATCCAATCCATCCCATAGGATTTTAACATGCATCGGATAACACTAAAAATCGGATAACACCAAGACTTGTGGACCCAAGTCTTAGCATTATCCGAGGTATTACTGTAATATTATTTTCAACTTAACTTTAATTGTGATTTTTTGGTGTTTGGGTTTTTTGCTGATTGAGTTATATTTTGGCTGCGAATATGAAAAAAATAGGTTATTAATTAGTATAAGATTCTACATTTATTAATGCCATCTAGGTAGGTATCTTATTAATGTTTATTTTTTTTCTGTTTGGATTATTCTCTTTTATATTCCTGTTTTGCGGGCTGTTCTTTCATTGTTGTAAGTCACCTATTGCACCTATTTGGGTGGGGAAACAAACAAACAAACCTCTACAAGAGGGGCAGGTCATATTTTCTACCCACTTTGTTAAAATGTGACAGTGCTCTTGGTGGTATGAGGTGGCTCTTACACAGTGTGTTGTGTGTCTAGGGGGACTTTCCAGAATGGGCTGCAAGAGAGTAGATCTTTGTGAGATCTTTGTGAGACAAATGTTGTGCCAACATTTGAAGGATATCTTAGAAACAAGAGATGGCAAGAGAAGGGAAAACTGTTAAACTAATTCCTATGCTTGCTGAGGTAAACAGAGGGGCCTGCTTCAATGTGTTGTTAAGTTACCTGCCTTCACAAGCAAATATGTGAAAATCCCTCCATCACAGTTTTGCCACCACCACCACCCCCGCAATCTTTACTTGTTCCACTGATGTCTCCATCATCTACATATGTATACATATTTCCGGATAAAGGGGGCAGAGGAGATAACTCTTTAGCACTGCTTTATCCACTGAATATCCATTCTTAAACAGATCCACAGATGGTAGGGCTAAGGTGAGTGAATTCTTCACTCCATGTTGTAATTCCTAAAATCAGTCAGGAGGTTGAATTTTGGCATGTGTTTTCAGCTCACCAAACCTGAAATATCCCATGCATCTTAAATGAGCTGCTGTCCCATTCTCGTGAGCTATTGATTTAAATCAAACTCCATCTTTGCTACAAGAGGGAAGGGGGAGGAGGAGCTGATGAGGATAAGATAGAAAAGTCAGGTGTAATAAAATTCATATCCAGAAGTTTAGCTTTCCAGGTTTGCAAAGAAACCATGAGAGCAGAAGCAAATTCCTCTTGTGTTTTGAGTTTGCAGATCTGTTTGCAAATGAGTTTGGGAGCTCTCTGGGTGTACAAGAGGATACTTGGCAAATCTTATTCACTTCACCAGTGAGCTGCAAAAGTATGGGATAATGGCTTGTGTGTTGTAGATCTGTTTGATTGTATTGTTGCAAAGAGGGAATTGTTTTGCAACGTAGAGTCTTAATCACTGAGGCGTCTATGATTGCATTGAAAATTGGTTGAAATTGAAAGTTAACTATACTGTAGACAGCTTATTCTAGTGTATAATTGAAAATAAATTCTAATAAGTCCTCTTGAAAAGAAGTGCCAGGAGGACATTACTAATACATTTACATTTCCCAATACACCCATTACCCCTTCTTTTCCCATCTCTTCATGACTTTAACTTTTGTATATTTAGCAATTGGGTGATCCACCTCCACTCCCACCCCCACCCCTGTGGTGGAAATGCCACTGGAAACCATCATATTGGGCCCAACAGCAAAATGAGCAGAGGAAGAACTCAGATGCCTAATGGCCATGGAGGTGGGAGAGGCCATGCCAGATGGACTGGCTGTGAAGGCGCACCTTGATCATATCCTCAAGGTTGCAGTAGTCCATTGCAATCCCAGTGTTAAATCCTGCATGTCTCATTTCTTATGTGCCACAGGAGATAGCTCCGTGATCACAGTGTGTGGGTCACTTTATAGAAAGCTGGAATCCCCCTTAAACAAATTCACCCCAATGGCATTTTTTCTGCTTCAGGAGATAATGCATTCTCCGATATGAGTTGCAGATGATGACAATTTTAGCAATTGGAGAATAGATACATCTAATAAAGGAAGTCACAACGTGACATCTTTTGAATGAAGGTAAAATGTAGCAGGTGTAATATTTTGATTGTCTTGTTCAGAAACCTGAAGAAAGTGTAGTGACAGGGATGGGAAGAAACTTAAGTTCATATTTAAATACAAATGTATCTGATCTGGTATTTTTTGAATGAACACACTAAGAAAAGCTCATGAACAAAAATTGTACATCTCTCCATTTCAGGACCGAGTTTACCAAAGGGGGAAAAAAGCATATAAAATTATGGGTGAATGTGGGCAAAAAAATGAATATAGGAGTGAATATAATGTTAATATTAAATAATTCCATTTTAATACTATTTTGATGTTTTTGCAAGTTTTTATTTGTTGTGAGTTCCTTCAGTGAGGGGCAGCAGTAGAAATGCTAGTAATAAATAAATAAATAAAATAATTCTAGTAATATTATTCTTTTGGATAGGTGGCCTGCTGTTGTATGTCAATTCTCAGTAGGTTTTTAGTAGCACAGTGTGCTTTCTTATTACCCTTGTCCAGCCTAGCTTAGGATGTGATGTTTTCTGTGTTCTTGTGAAGCTGGTCATGGACCATAAATAAAAGTATGTATGTACTCATACATATAGTAGAAAAAATTGTCAAAGAATTTTCACTTTCACCTTTCTCTTAAATGGAAAAGCTTAAAGTTACAGATGAATCAGATTTAGGAAAGCTAAGTATTGATTTTGGTCTTTCTTCCCCACACTGTTCTATAGAGTGTCCTCATATGGCTTCTTGTTTCATCTTTAGACTGGCCTAGAAAAACCTGATATCCTTCGGTTGTTTTGACTGAAGTGTTCTATAATCCCCAGCCAGCGAAATACCTTACCATCATGGACAAAAGTCAAGAATTATCAGAGTTGTGGTCCCAAACATCTGGTGGGCAACTATTTGCAAATGAGCAACCTTAGATCCTGGGTTGGATTCAAAAGTGTTCACACTAGGAGTTTTTTGTTGTTCAGTCGCACAGTCGATTCCGACCCTTTGCGACCCCATGGACCACTGTCCGCCAGGCACTTCTGTCCTCCGCCATCCTCCTCAACTCGCTCAGTTCTGTGCCCATTGTCTCTACAATACCATCTAGCCATCTCATTTTTGGCCGCCCCCTTTTTCTTTTGCCCTTCACCTTTCCCACATCAAGGCTTTCTCAAGTGAATCCTCTCTTCTCAATTGATGTACTTTGGCTTCATCTTTACTATTTGACCTTCTAAGGAGCAGTCAGGGTTGATTTCTTCTAAGATCAACTTATTTGTTCTCCTCGCTGTCCAGGGGACTCTCAAAACTCTCCTCCAGCACCACATCTCAAAGGCATCTATTCTTCTGTGCTCAGCAAAACAATGGGATGTTATTTATCCATGAATCACTTAAGTCACATTGATTAAATGGGTTTACTCCCTGTTTGGCTCAATCTGAAACTAACACAAACTTTAGCAGTTGTGTTTGATTGAATGCCTCCTAGCAATGAATTATGGGAGAACTAACATACTTACTTACACATACAAATCCAGTTTACTTTCCTCTCACAGCAAAAGCCTGGCAACACTTGTCTTCGCAGTTCCAAATCCCCTTAGTTTCTGCTCTGAGTCTGCTACAATTGTGACTGACGTTCTTCTCTTGCATCTACCGCTGACTGCTGGAGTTTGTTGGGCGTTCCTTGCATACTGATCCTCCCCTTCCACGGGCTTTGGTGTGAACTTTCATTTTTCCAAACGGGAGACAAACATCAGCTGCCAGGCGCAGAAACAGAGAAGATTTATACCATGGCTCCTAAAGAATCATTGAATTGTTTTCCCAGGGAGGCAGCCAGAAAGATTGGGGTCTTGTTTGCTGAATATTTCAGCTGTTTTCAAGCGTATTTGGCCCCATTCTTCATGCTGCTGGTGGAGGTTGCTGAATAAGCAGAACATAACTTCACTTATTCTCCTGTGATCTAAGAATAGTTAAGAGGAACTCTGGCAGCATAGAAAGATAACGTTCATACCAATAAAAGGATATACATTTGTTAAATCTATATTAGAGCAGTAACATGGGAAGTGCTGCTGTACAATATCCTGAAGCTAAACACTAAAGATGTAAGAAATACTCACTAAATCTTTCATTCTCATCAAAATAGGCTTCCTTGACTAGGAATGTAAATGATGGTTGTTCCTTTCTTGCATTTCAATGCATGAAAGAAGGTTTTGTGCCTATTTTAACAACCAGCCATTATTTTGTGCTTTTTCTGTGTTCCCGTGTGCATCTACAATGTATGATTCTACATGCATGCTTGCTTGCACATGCTGGCTGGTACAGGTGCATCACTTTCCAAAGGGAATTGCAGTAGTTTTGTTGCACATACTGTTGTTTATAATTTAATTGTTGAATTTCTATGCTGCCCCACTCGCAATGCAACTCTGGGCGTGTAACAAAGAAACAAAATAACAATTACTGTACATGTATCACAAACATTTCAGACACACACACACACACACACACACACACACACACACACACAAACACACATCATAATTACAATTACAAAGAATCAAATTATTGCAATACAAAGACACTTCAATAATGACTAGAATAATTAAACAATAAACTGGAATAATTAAACAATAATTTATACAAGTTATGGAGAACTAATGAGAAATGTAGTAGTCTTAGATTCAATGTTGCCTGAAGGAAAAATGTGTCTCAGGACTTGAGAATTCTTCACTGAGGTGTCTCGATGCATCTCCTATCTCAACTTGTCAAAATATCTTGATGCAGATTTTTGAAGGTCCACAAGAATCATTGCCACTAACCAAAAGCAGGTATTAGACAAAAGAGAATACCTTTTTTTCTCTTCTGGCCTCTATAATTTGCACAAACTGTCTTTGTACAAAAGTGGCACCCAATCTCTTTAGGACCAAACTGAGACACACAGTACATGTGCAGAATGACAGCCTAGTTCAGGGGTTCTCAACCTATGGCACATGGGCCGGCCCCGGCCCATGGCATCATTTCATGTGTTCTATATCGCTGCCACAGGAAGCAGAAGTGGATGCATTTTATGGCAGTGTTTATGAAGGGGACCACCAGTCCAGGCCTGCTCAGCTGTCTGAGAGGGTGTGGTCCAGCCCGCCACTTTAAAAGGTTGAGACACCACCACCCCCGGCCTAGTGGCTCCAAACAACCAGGAAAAAAACATCTTTAGCTTTGAATCACACAAAGTCCACGTAGCGTTACTCATTTGCATAATTTTGCATTTTTGTGCTCACAAAAAGCCAAGGAAATTCTTGCTCTGTTCCTCTGTCAGTAGATCCACAAAGAGACCATCCTGCCATACTGTAAAGTGGAAAATTTTAATTTTGTAGTTGCAGATTTTCCATTTAAAGATGAGACAAACAAACATTTACAACCTTACCAAACACTATCCTCCCATACAAAAATCTGTATGCCACTAGAGCAGGCAGTACCTGAATACTGTGAATGCATAATATTTTTCAGTTTGGAATCAAACTGTCATGATGCACCTTTTCTGTCCTATTGCAGGAGGGATTATCTTAATTCAGTTTCCATTCCTGTTTTCCTTGCTCTTGTTCTTCTATAGCAGTGGTGGTGAACCTATGGCATGTGTGCCAGAGGGGGCACTCTGAGCCCTGTCTGTGGCATGGATGTTGTCACCCCAGCACAGAGTTCACCCTGCCCTTGTGCCCAGCAGCCCAATGGGAGTGCTTCCTCCCTCCCCCCAGCCCAGAGTTTGCCCCGCCCCTCTGCCCAGTGGCCCAATGGGAGTGCTGCCTCCCTCCTCCCAGTATAGATTTCATCCCACTCCTCTGTCCAGAAGCCTAATGGGAGCTCTTCCTCCCTTATCTGGAGTAAGGTGGGCAGCTCACATGCAACATGAGTTTGGGCACTCGGTCTCTAAAAGGTTTGTCCATCACTGTTCTATATAGCATTCCTTGTAATGTGTTCCCCTTATGTCATAGACTATTATGGAATGTTTTCATCCTTTCCCTGCTTAGATAGCAGGGATGTGGGAAGAGACACAGTTAATGGAGCCTATACTGTGCTAATAATGTCCTTGCTGACTATTACCCAACGGGTAGTCAATCTGGAACACACAGAGCTCAGATGAAGCCAGGTATGTTTCTGGAACTAATAGAGGACAATTCAAGTCTGCTGTTAGCTTAAATACCCATCTGCTTACATCCTGGGAGGCTATAAATCTCCCCAGTAATTAGTAGCCACCATTCAGGAAGCAACAGGATACTAAATGTGTTTATTTGGAGTTCTGATTCCCCATTGAAGCTATCCAAGTCATAAGAGATGGGCTCTGCAAACTTCCAGGGTGCCAATCCTCTAGTCTCCTATTTCAGCACTGTCTCAGAGGGGAGGGAAACTGGCTGCTTGCATATTTGGATTTACTCATTTTTTCAATTGACATAATGTGTGAAACAGAACGTCTAAATTTCTGTTAATGATAGTCTCCTGGACACTGTCTCAGATTAGTGAATGGGAATTGCAGAAATGTGATAGGCGACTTGCTGAAATTGGAAAAGGAAACTTATATTCTTGCCTATTCTAGGTCATGGGTCTCATAATCCCAAACAATTACTGTATATACTCAAGTATAAGCTGAGTTTTTAGCCCAAAAAATGAGTCTCAAAATGGGGACTTGGCTTATACTTGGGTCAAAGATCATGAGGGTCCCAAGACCATGTCAGCTTGAGATGTCCCAACAATTTAATTACTTTTATCATATTCTCATGTATTTTGATTATAGAAACTCACTATCAGCTGCTGCATTTCCCACCCTCTGCATATACTCAGGTCAATCTATTTTCCTGGGTTTTCAGGTCAAAATTAGGTACCTTAGCTTATATTCAGGTCAGTTTATACTTGAGTATATATGGTAGTTATTCTGAAGGAAATCCATTGTGTTTAATGGGACATGCTATCTAAGTTAAGGCACACAAGTCAAACAGATGGGGCAGGTTAGGTTGTAGGTTGGGTTTTGGTCTTTGCTTAAGACACTGGTTCACATTCAGATCCTTGGCTGGGATTTACTGCCAAATTTCTGTCCAAATTGATCTTGCTGGCATTCTTTCTCTTCTCAACTTGAAGAGTGCTATAATCTGAGTCAGTGTTTCCCAGTGTTTGATTTTTGGACTTCAGTTCCTAGAAGCCTAAGTCAATTCCCCAAAACACTGATCAGCCATAGTACTGACTTAGGCTTCTGGGAATTGAAATCCTCCTGTGGGGTGTTGGGAACTACTGATCTAAGCTGAGTAGCTGAACTATTGGCTGGCACTAAACACATAAGTGACATACTGTTTCAAATATCTCAGTATCTTTCTCTCTTTCTTCCTAAGTCTCTTGAAAATTGCCACAGAGTTGATTCTTCCTTCCTTCATTCATTTTTTTACAGATTTGTTGTTGTTCAGTTGCATAGTTGATTCCAGCCCTCTGAAACCCCATGGACCAATGCCCACCAGGCACCTCTGGCCTCCACTATCCACCTCAACCCACCCAGCTCTGTGCCCATTGCATCTATGATACCATCTAGCCATCTCGTTTTTGGCCACCCCCTTCTTCTTTTGCCCTCCACCTTTCCCAGCATCAAGGCTTTCTCAAGTGAATTATCTCTTCTCATTTGATGTCCAAAGTAATTTATCTTCATCTTTACTATTTGACCTTCTAAGGAGCATTCAGGGTTTATTTCTTCTAAGATTGACCTATTTGTTCTCCTCACTGTCCAGGATACTCTCAAAACTATATTCCAAATGTAGCAGTGACAATAATTTCTTCACAAAAGTGGTTCATACTTACTGAGTTACTTGCTTAGTTGGTGACTTTCTTTTTGTGCTTATTCATATGATGTCTTTCTGCTAATTAAGGGACCCAATACTACCCACCGTTATTTTTTAAAAAAACTGATTAAAAGTACAATACATTGTGAGACTGAAAAACAATTAAACATATAACAGTATTAGAAGAAGTAATTAATGCTCTTAAAAACACCTAGAATCACATTAAGACACACATACAATAATAACGTCCAGCAAACTGGATTAAAAATAGCCCAGTTTGCTGTTAAAAGCCTGCCTGAAAAAGATGGTGTTAATCTGTCACTGAGAAGAACATCTTTTGCACTCCCACCAGATGTTCTTGTCAAGGTAGTGGGGCTGTGAAAAGACTTCTTAAAATCTTAAGAGCTGAATAGGTTGCTATGGGGAGATCTGATCCTTCACTTCTAATCACAGAATCCATTATTCACAAGACAAAACTAATAAAAGTCATTTTTGTGGAATGTAGCTCTAAGTACCCTGTAGCCACCATGGTTGGTAGTCTAAACAAAGGAAGAAAAGTAACTTTTAGAAACTCAAAATAGTGCATGAGGCTTCATGGTACTCTGTGTAGGATTTGCTCAAAGTAAATCTTCTGGGCAGTGAAACAAGGAGCAGAAACTTAAAATAAGATAGGGTATAACTTCTCTACTTCCCTCTCAACAGATGTTTTCTGTGTGTCTTCAATAAACATCCGATAAAAAAACAGATACTTAGTGTGTAGTAAAACTCAAAATAACTATTGACTGAGACATTACAGAAAAAGGAAGAGGAGGGGTATAATCCTAAGAAGAGTAGCACATTTGGGGTGAGTGTCATGGAAAGAAACGGTGGGGGGGCATTTTATGTTTCATGGTGCTGGTTCAAATGGCACTGAGGTTTGATGAAGAAACAGTCTCCTTTTGTCAGTGTCGCTGGAGCCAGGACCATAGGGGATAAATCAGTGTTTGTAGGGTGGCTACCGCCAGATAACTCACATTTCTGACTAAGCCTTTTTTAACTTCAAGGGGAAAGGGTATAATGAAGCTGCCTCAACAGCAGGGGTAGTGAGACTTAATTAGCCCATGTTCCTAAAGTGGTTTTTAGCTCTGCAGGTGAAAGCAGGAGCATTAAAGCTTCTTATTTGCATTCTTATTGCCACCATCATCTACAGGGAGAAAGTGTCAGAACAGCTGTTACTTCAAATTACCTTCCTCTACTAACCCAGGGATTTAAGCTGTCATCTCGTGCATGGCTGACCCACTTCCACTTCCAGGGTAGGGAGCCCATCTTTTTATCATATTTGGCTTGCATCTAGTAACCAGCTAACTAAGATCTGCTACAAGAGAAGCAGCACCAGAAGTTGGGTAAGAGGTGAACTGAAGACCAGTACATTCCTCCAGACAGCCCATTATCAGCCTGATAGTGGAGACAAACTAGAAAGAGCAAGGGCAGCTTCAGACTAATGAGACTGAGAAGGGACACTATAACTATGATGTGACTATAAAAAAGAAAAGCCAACACTGTTTTAGGCTCAATTAACAAGAGTATAGTCTCCTAAACCCATGAGGTTCTGGTCTCCCTCCATTCAGTACTAGTTAGACCACATCTAGAGTACTGTCTCCAATTCTGGCCTCCACACTTTAAGAAAGATGCAAATAAATTAGAGCAAACACAGAGAAGGGCAACAAGGATGATCAGAGGACTGGAGACCAAGCCATATGAGGAAAGATGGAAGGAACTGGGCATGTTTAGCCATGAGAAAAGGAGACTGAAAGGGGATATGATAGCATCCTTTATTACCTGAAAGTTAGTCATGAAGAGGAAGGACAGGATATGTTCTTGGTCATCCCAGAGCTCAGGATGAGTAATAATTGGTTCAAACTAAATGAAGCCAGATATAGGCTGAAAATCAGGAAATACATCTTAATGGTTAGAGCAATATGACAGTGGAATCAACTGCCTTGAGAGGTGGGGAGCACTCCAACACTGGAAGGGTTCAAGAGAGAATTGTATCACCATCTGTCATATCTGCTTTGATTCAGATTCCTGTCTTGACTAGGGGTTGATTCTATGATAACCAGAAAATGCAGTTGGCTTGGGAGAAAATGACTTGTTAAAAAGATGGGAGCAGCCATAACATGAGAAATTCCGGTCTAGCTGCAAATTTACTGTGGTGTTCACAGGTGACTATGTGACAGTTGACTGAGATGGCAAACTCAGGATCAGAGTACAGCAATTAATGTTGAGCTACTAATGGCTGGAATGGTTAAAATACGAGGTTAGCTTAGGTGGGCAATGCAAACAAACAGGAATTGTAAGGATGCTTCCATCTCAAGCTCCCTCCTGATTTGAACTTGGGAAATCACCTGGCTTTGTTTGCAAAACCCCTTTCCTCCAAGCAAATAGGAGAAACATTGCTAATTTTTTTCATCATGGGTACCATCTATAATCAACTACAAGTTATCCTGAATATAAGTTGAGGTATCTAACTTGGACCTATAAAACTAGGGAAATAGATTGACCCAAGTATAAGCCAGGGGTGGAAAATTCAGCAGCTGCTAGTGAGCTTCAATAATTAAAATACATGAAAATATGATAAAATTAATTAATTTAGACATTTGTGTGGGCGTGTTTTTGAGGGTTTGCATTGACCTGAGTATAAGTCGAGACCCATTTTGGACCTCATTTGGGGGGGCTAAAAAACATGACTCATACTAGAGTATATATGGTAATTTGCACTAAAGATATCCAATGCTAAAGGCAGAGAGGGAGAGAAGCAAAACACAGTCCTTAATTGTCCTTGCAACAAACTTAGAGCCACTGTCTTTTCATCTTGTGTTATTTGAATCACAGCATTAATTTGCATCATTCATATAATTTTGCTTAATTTGTCTGTGGTTCAAAGGGGGGGGGGCTCATTTTCTTCATTAGGTGAAAGCGTCCCAAGAACATCTCGTGGGGAAAGACTCATAATTTTGCAATATTTAGTTCTCAAGTGCCACAAATGAGAAAAGCAAGGATTTACATTGCTAGCTCTATTACCAAAAATGAGTGGGTGGGGAGAACAAACTAAATGAAATTCTTATCCTTCCCATGATAGAAATCTAACAGATTAAAATGTGCTTTTTGGTGGGATACCCCCAGTCAAGCCTCCATGTTCCTTAAAACCAATCATTCAAAGTCCATTTCCCGAGCATTAGAAGATCATGGCCAAGGCTCCTATCAAAAATCCTTATTGCAGCAGGCTTTAGAAACATAATGGCTTCTTAATTAAGCCAAGTGACACTTTTATTTCCTGGAACCCATTTCAAGGTTCAGTTTTATTTCTGCTCAGAATTAATATTTTGCACTTGGAAATAATAACAGACAACAGAGAGACGGATGGAACGAGGGTCATATCTCTGCTCCCATTACGGAAATGCTCATGCTGTCGTTGGTACTTTCGGCGATCGCCACTCAACTTCCATTGCTTGTTCGGCAGAAAACAAAGCATGAATCAATATAATTAAACAGCGCTGCCTGGGCCAAATTCAGAGAAGATGATTATGTCAGCAGAAAGAGCCTCTTTTGACTTGTGTGCAGCGCTTTTGTTCTAGACAAATTAATCCAGAGTTTCTTCCTCCACATTGGTTCCATATCGAGTACTACTAAATCTTGTTACAGAATGACCACTTCATGTGTAGTTATGCCTTGAGGGGTGGGGAAATGGAAATACAAAAACACAGTCTTGGAATAATGTATTGAGCAGCCTGTGAGGTTTGGGCCACAGAAAACTGGGATCCTTGAATTACTTAGAGCTGGAGATAAGGTACCCTGCTATGATAATAGAGCAGACTATCATACTACCAGCAACACAATGCTGACACAATGCCAATCATCAAGTGGCAGTTAATAAATCTGACAACCCTGAGGACTAATGACCTTGGGTGGTGAATTCTCAAGAAGGGTAGCTTTAGGCCAGTTACATGATTCTGTAATGACCCCAGGTGAAGGGGATGGAAAACCATTTCAGAATGCTATAATGCTTAGGGAACCCTGGAAAGCATTGCCATAAGTTGGAAATGATTTTAGATAGATATATTTTTTTACGGTCAACGGCCAATCATTTCAGACTTCAGGTGCAAGGATCTTTTGCAACTTTGAGAATTTAATTCCAAAATGTTAGAAAATCTGAGACCTATAGTAAATAACACAATTATTTTTTCACATCTGTATTTATGTCCCAGATGTTTTATAATCATTCTAAAAGCACTCATTATGAGATCATTTCTAAAATTGTTTAGACCTTGCTTTAAAAGATGTCCATCCCCGTTTTGATTCTTTTAATCATTAACTATTCCTGCAACAATCATCTTCTGTAGCAAAATTGTATTACAGTAATACCTCATATAACATTAGTATCGAATAACACTAAAATCGCATAACATCAAGGAATCTGGGGGGAGGAATTGCATCAGATAACATTAAGATCCTATGGGATGCTTCAGATAACAACCGCGAAAGCCTGTGTGGTTACAATGTATCTCTATGGATCCCATAGAGGATCAGATAACACTAAAAATCATATAACACGAAGACTTGTGGAACCAGGTTTTAGTGTTATATGAGGTTTTACTGTACTTCCATTAAATTGTTTTTTTCCTTAAAGTGTCATTAGCATTAATTTGCTTAATTTGCACATCAAAAATATTCTTTCAGCTGTCTGGGTAACTCAGTGGTTTAGTCATCTGTCTGCACAGTCAAAGGATGGGGGTTCAATTTATCACTGTGCCACCCATAAGAAGAGCCTGTCTGTATAGTCATGGGCAAGCTGCACAATCCCAAGAGTGCCCCCTAGAGGAAGAGAATGGTCAACCACTTCTGAGTATTCTCTAAATGCAAAACCCTGGAAGGGGCTGCCATAAGTCTGAATTGACTTGATAGCACACATTTATTATTACTGAAATAATTTTTGCTATGTGTTGGCAAGGGCCCTGTAACTTACTCTGCCTTCTCCATCAATGCATAAAGAAATCTGTGAGAATGAAACAAATAAGAATTTAAATCCTTGGTCACTTAGCATGAATTCAGTTTAACGGAATGGGAATCCCAGATAAAACTGAAAGCATTGTAGTGATGTTTGTGGCAAATAAATCTGCAGGATCGCTTAATTATCTTGGATGTGCAAAATATTATACCTGAATCACAGCCAGCTCTGATAGAAAGCCATTAACTATAAACTGTTTCATTTTATTTTGAAGGATTAAGATTTGTGCAACTAAATGAGATATTTTGACCTTTTGTAGTGACTGGGGGAGGTCCTGAGGGAGATATAAAGTAAGGAAGCCAGGTGTTCTGTTAGGAGCCTTATTGTTCACCCTCCTGCCTACCATGACCTTTTTTGCCCAGTCATTTGGCTCTATCTGGGCAAGAGTTACCTTTGGAATCTAGCACGGCTTAAGATACATTTCCCATTGTTGTGAAGGATATGTCAAGACCTGCTAGATTCTGAAGCTGAAATGTTTTCATCAAAGGAGGAGACCAACAGAGACATCGACCTGAATCAGAAACAACAGGGGAATAGCCATAAGTACGATGGTGAATCTTACTAGTAGTTCAGGAAGAGACCAGCTAGGTTGATCACTTAAATTAGTTGGGTTGGCCAACTTTTCAAAGGTGGTCCAGTTGCAATTCTAGAGGAACTTTCTTCAATGCTCAGTTTTTAAAAATAAAATATCCTTTACTGCTGTCTAGAAGGAATGAGAACATTTCCTTTGAGGGTTCTGCAGCACCTTTGGCCTCCTCACTCCCATGCAAGGTCAGCTTTTCATTTTTTTTAAAGGCAATTTTTATATGAAAATGTTGGGGGATGTAGGTTATGGGAACAGATGTGGCTCTCCATAGTCCAGTAATAGGTTTGTTCAGACTTCTGTATAGACTTCTGGAGGTTGTCCACTTTGTCTAAATCCTCCTTTACCACTTAGACCAATGGTCCCCAAACTTTTTGGGACATGAGGGCTCCATTAGAGTGTCCAACGTCTAAAGAGGGTCATATCTTCAATCAAAATGTAATAACATTATTAAGCTACCAGTTTGGATCAAAAGTAAACATTCAGAAGTCAACGAGGAAAGGTTAATGCTATGGGTACTTGAGTTCTGCTGCCTAGCAAAGCACCCAGAAGGGGCAAAATGTTATACAGAGGATAAGATGAAGAGGAGGCTGGCAGAAGGAACCATGGAGACCAAAAGGAACTATGTTGCTAGTGTGTTTTGTGCAAGAAAGTTACAGTAAAAACAGCAGTCAATGGTGCCACTTAAGCCAGGAAGAACAGTGTCAGTCTGAGGGCAAATGTCTTGAGGATGCTAGCAATAAACAAGCAGGTTGGAGGGCCACTCAGAAAAAGCTGGTGTGTGTGTGTCATATACTACCTGAGGACAACTGTTGGGGGCCCGTGGCTTAGGCAATAAATTAAGTAAATCTTTCTCCTAGATTGATGATCTACTCCACAACTCTTCTCCCAATCAGCACTAGTTCTGGTACCTGCTGACATAGCTGGACAGCTCCCCAGCCTGACTCTCAAGGCCAGAGGAGGACAGATAAAGACTTAGAATGCAATTTAAACATGTGTGTGGAGGGGAAAACTTGACAACTGGAATGTCAGCAGTTCAGCAGTTTGAGACCTGAGTGCTGCACAATGGAGTGAAATTTTGTCTCTGTTCCAGCTCTTGCCAACCTAACTAATAATAATTTCGCTCTGGGGATGCCCGAATGAGGCTCCCATCATGTCCCCAAGATCTTTTCCCACCGAAGTGGTCCCTATTTTTCTTGCTTTCATACTGTTAGGTTGGCAGGAGCTGGCTCAAGGCGTCATGCAGTTCCCAGGTCTCGAACTGCCGACTTGCTGGCCTTCCAGCTGACAAGGCAAGCTTCTTAACCATTGAGCCACCACAGCCCCAGCCAAAGTAGCTGTTCAAAAGAAAGAAATTGCAAGTAGAGTAGAACCCTGCAAATCCATTCTACGAGGCACTTTGGTATACAATTTTTTTTGGCTATATGATGCATGCATTGTACAATGAAAATCTCTATGGGAAAAATCATACAATGAAAATCTTTATAGGAAAGATCATACAATTTTTCCAGTAGAGATTTTTGTCATACAATTTTTTTCCATAGAGATGCACTGCATCGTATAACAATTTTTTTCATTATACAGAGCACAATGGCTTTTCAAATCCCCTTTGTTGTACCATTTATTTATTTATTTATTTTTGCTGTAAGAGGCATTCGTTATAAAGGGTTCTACTGTCGATAAATAGATACCACTTCTGTGGGAAGGTAAACAGCATTCCGTACACTCCAGTGTCAGGGCATCCCTGCCACATATCCATGGAAATTTCTGCAGATACAGACAGAGCTGGCACTTTGGCTATAAACAGAGAAGAGCATGGGATACAATTGGCTTTTGAGCAAGGGTGACCTTTACCTTTAGGTTAAACATGAAGTGGACCTAATGAGCAGAACTGAAATAAAAACCAGAAGGTGGCATTTCATAGGGTGTTCCCTTGTCCCTGTGCATGAGAACTAAGGAATGGGATGTAGAGTGGTATCTCCCCATGTGAATGCAACATACTGCATTTCTCGCACTTCTAGAAGTTATAAGAAAAAAGCAACGCTAACATCAGCATCCATAGCATGTGATTCTGGACACAAGATAGTTCCAATTCTTTGCCTTGAACTAGGATAGTATCCAAATTTTACTTACAACATTTGACTGGTTGTTCAGAGACCTTGTTCTTATGTGTTTTGTCAAACACGTTTTGATACATCAGGGACTATCATTTGGCTAAGCAGGGGAATCCAAATGAAAACAGTCACATCAGGGTGGATTAAGTCAGATGAAAAGGCCTCAGGGGAAGGCTAATGAGTTTCTTTTTAAAAGCATTCTTGTTACCAGCCAGCCAGGTTTTCACCATTTTGTGTAACTAAAGCTCCCTGATGTGGCAGGAACAGTCCTCCTGAAAGACAAAAAAGAGTCCTGGTGGTGTGGTGGTAAAAACTGTTGTACTGCAACCAGAAGGTTGTGAGTTTGATCCTGACCAGGAATCAAGAATGACTCAGTTTTCCATCCTTCCGAGGTCGGTGAAATGAGTACCCAGCATGTTGTGTGGGGAATGCCAATTAACTTGTGAACTGCCCAGAGAGTGAATTTAGCGCTATGGGGCAGTATAGAAATGTGTTTGTTAATGCTTTGTTATGTTCTTTCCAGGAGTATCTAACATTACAATTGTTTACTGCAGAAACAAATTGTGCCACACATATCTGAATTTGATTTTAGTGTAGTGTAAAGTAAGACAGCTTGCATACATGTGGTTAAGGAGATTTTTATTCAAGATGTCCAAGACCTAGTGGGCAAGGAAGCGGGGATTTGGAGAGAGAGACTGCTTAGATTTGCTTCATATGTAGGGCAAAATAGCTGTAGTGACAAAGGTGATGTGAAGGTTGTCTGTTTCTTGTGCCGACTCACACACACACACATCCTGAAACTCCCAAGGAACCAATACGTGTGACACATTCCTGGCAGATTAACACCAGTGCAAGAACACTGCCTACAGTTATACAGATTATACAAAGTGCCACAAGCAAAATGCATGGGAATTGAGGCACTCTGTCAAGCATGGTCAGAGGTCAGGCAGTGAGATAAACAGGATAACCCCAGGTGACTCCAGCAAAAGAGATTGTGCTAAAATGATACAGGTAATGAGAAAGAGAGTGCTTGCACTCCAGTTTCAAATGGGAGGGCATTGCTTAAATGCTTGTGCATGGACAGGAATGAATGATAATGCAGAAACACCATGCATTGCCTCTCTTTGGTTCACAGATGTAGAAATTTTGCATTAACTTTGAATAGCCCATATTTGAAACAGCCAAAGTCATTTTTTTTGGTCTAAATTTTAAAATGTCTTCTGTAGGATGTAGTAACTTTACAAAGGGCTCAAGCTATACCATTTCTAGTTGGGGGGGAGGGGTGGGTCATGCTCCCTCAAACAGTTGGTGGGCTGGACTGGTGCTCCAGCTACCACCACTGCCACTATAAGTTTGTGGATGTAGGCGTAGATTTCATGAGCAAATATGATTACTCAGTCACCAACCCCTGCCAGAATTATGTCTTTGAAACACATGCAGGTTCCAGCACCTCAGAACAAGTTCACTGCATTCTATTATTTGTCCCTAAGACAGAAACTATATGTTGACAGACACCATTAAGTGCACATCCACTCACATTGTATAGAAAGCAGAGGAAGGAAGGGGATGTTAGACACTAAAAAAAAAAAAAAAGAGTATGAGAATTGGAATTTTCTTGCCACAGCTTAGCTATATGCAAGCTCTGAAACAAAAACTCATCCAGAAGAATAATACCTACAGCAGGGGTGTCCAAACTACAGCCTGTGGGCTGGATCTGGCCCACAGTGCCAAATCATCCAGTCTACGCTGCCCTCACTGCTCCCAGAAGTGGAAGTAAAACACGCAGGTGCATAACGTGACTGCACATGTGCAAAACGCTGCCATAAATGATCCGTGGCTGTTGTAAATGTGTTTATGACAGCTGTGGGTCATTTATGGTCCACAGCACCACGGGCCGGACCATGCACCCTCAGACAGTTGAGTGGACTGGACATGTGGGTTCCCCCTGCCATAAACATTGCCATAAACAGTGGTGGGCACACTTGCACATGCACAGGTGCTTTTACAGCTGTTGTAAATGTGTCCACTTCTGCTTCGGGAGTCTCTGCCACCGTGAGCCAGATGATTTGCTGCCTGGGCCAGATCCAAGCCACAAGCCATAGGTTGCGAACCCCTGTCCTAGAGGTCTGATGAAATTACTGACATTTCATTCATAAAAACTACCTTGATGGACTACAGATCATATGATTCTCAGACTTGATTTGCATTCATGGAAACATGAAGTGAAGAAACAAATAAAAACCGGGGGGGGGGGGAGCTCATCTACTTCAAGCGTGTTCACATGATCAGCCATCCAACCCATAAATAATCCATTAGAGATTTCAGTACAATTGTCTGTGAGCCAAGAACTTATATTAATGTTGCTTGTGAAATATTAAAAGGAATGTAAAAGAAAATGCAATATAATGAACAAAAACTGACTATTCAGTGGCCATAATTAATGAACCTGACAGCTCCATGGTGTGTGTCACTGATGTAAAGTAAGTCCCATTGGGCAGACTGAGACTTTTTCACAGGTATGGGACTGTTGAAATGTAAAAATCTAGAAGCACTCGATGCTTGGAATTTGATATAGCCCATGTTGCTACCGTATTATTTCCATGAGTGTTTTGATTCAAGTCTATGCATTGCTTTTAGACTGTTGTATAATTATTGGCCACAATCCTGCTAATTATACCCACTGATATAATTCCTTTGGCATAAACTTCAGGAAACTACTGTAAGTGAAGAAGAGAATTTGTGGTAGGAAATGCATATGCTTACTTCGTAACATGTGGCTATTTGCCATTTAAATTTCCACTGATGGAGTCATGCCAGTTTAAATATGTAATAGGATTTTGGCAACTCTACTTTAAACATTTACATTTTTGTTCTAATATATTTGTCATCTTGTTGAGCTAATCTTGTGCATTCAAATCAACCACAAGTAATATTTTGTTGCCGTGGCTGTTTAGCTCAGTACAAGGATAATAATACCCTATAAAGTTAGACGTTTTATTGTGGAGTACAATGTAAATAATAAACACTGACCATAAATTTGGAATAATTACAATGAAAATAATTTGCAAATAGAACTCAAGCAAGCCAAACAGTGCTAGCTTTGAACCTGTTCTGAGCTGTGATTAAACTCTGCTTGCGTCACAAACTTTATATGGTATGGGACTTTAAGCAGCTGTATCTTTTCTGGGCAGAATGAAGGGTAAATATTTCACTGACACTGGACTACTAAAGAGGTTATGCAATACCAGTGGTTGTGGAAGGTGGATGAGGAAAATGTTTTATCAGACGAAGTAGACCCAGATACCTCCCACTTGACCTTATGGTTCAGCTCTTGCTATGTGGAAAGAGTTAAGCTGATAAGTGGCATTATAAGCATAAAATAAACACCAGCTTATAGAAAGCCCACAAATAGCATGGATTAAACCTGATTGGAAAGCTCAAAATAGTGTTGTTGTTGTTTTCATTGATGAATAGCGTCATCCCAACAGAGTAGAGAGAGCTCAGACCTGAAAATGGATTTGATAGTCCAGACTTTTAATCCTTACATCAACCTGACTGAGAATAAGTCATTAAACAGAGTTTGTACGGAGCATCAGTTCTTGCTCATTGAAAAACTTCAGCAAAATTACTTTCTAAAGCTACCACTCTTCAAATCTCCTGGCAAGCATTCTCAGCAGCCATGGTGGATTCTGGAACATGTAGTCCAGAACAATCAAAAGCTCTTGATAAACCATTATCATGAAGCTCAGCCTTTGAATATAAGAGACATATCAAAATCCAGAGATTGTTTCTTGAGACAGCCTCCTTCAAAAACACTTAGATTGGTTCCTTTCTCACTTTCTCATGTTCAATCAAAGTTACATATTCTCCACAATGGTAATGGTCTCTTTTGGTTGAATGCCAGTTGTGTCCGACTCTAGGGAGTGATGTTCATCTCCATTTACAGCCAAAGAGATAGCTCTATCTGTACCAGCAGATGTTTCTGTAGTCATGTGGCAGGCATGACTAGACACCGAAGCACATGGAACACTTTTTACCTTCCCATCGAATATAATGCAGTGGCCTTCTATTTGCTTTCTGCATCACAGCGTCACACACGTACCATTCTTCCAGTTCCGCGATTAACGTTGTGTTGCTGAGCCCTTTTGGCGCACAAAGTCCTCATCAGCCCCAGGCCAATATTGATGAAGCTGCTGCCCTCCACCCTTGCTCTAAATATATGGCCTCAGCCACCCTTGCTCTAAATATACGTGGCTGTCACATCTTTGTCCATATGAAGCAATGGTGGGTATCCACCACCAAGCATATGAGTCTACAGCAACAGAGAAGATGACTTATTTAAAGAATATGCACCAATGTAATGTATGGTAAATCAAACTTTGAGTACATCTATCATAGTACTATACATTCCAGTGACTTTCCAACCCTGGTGGTGCAGTGGTTAAACTACTTGTACTGCAGCCAAAACGATGTGAGTTGGATCCTGACCAGGGATAAATGTTGACTCAGCCTTCCATCATTCTGAGGTCAGTAAAATGAGTACCCAGCATGTTGGGGGAAATGCTAATTAACTTATGAACCTCCCAGATTGTACACTAAGCATTATAGGGTGGTATATAAGTGTAATTGCTATTGGTATTTCACAACATTATATATTACAGGTGGCAGCAGTCTCCAGAGTCCTAGGCAGGGATTCTTTAACTAAGGATTTTTTTAAAATAGTAGCCATGTTAGTCTGTGGTTCAGGTATATCAGAAAACAAAACAAAATAAATAAAATAAAAATAAAATAAAAAACACTGTAGCACTTTAAAGACTAACTGCTATATTTAGCAGTTAGTCTTTAAAGTGCTACAGTGTTTTTTATTTTATTTTATTTATTTTGTTTTGTTTTCTGATATGCCTTTAACTAAGGACTGAATCTTAGAACTTCTATAAGTAAAATATATGCTATTCTGCTAATAAATGCTCCTTCCACTCAAGTGTCCTGAAACTAGAATTTGTGAAGTTCATGCTGCTTTTTTATTTTTTCAGTTTCGGGTTTTTTATTTTAAAGGAAAGGATTATAGATATATTAGCAAAATATATGACTTCTAAGGCCTGTAATGTTCCAGGCCAGGAAGCCATCCCTACATGATTTCCTTGAAGGCAGAGTTAAATTTATATATGAAGGATGGTCTTCCAGAATTGAAGAAGGAAATTGCCTACAGGATTTTTTCACTGCGGGTTGCCCTAGTAGTGGATTTAATTGACACATCAGTCAAAAATAGTTGGTCCAGGTAGATACAACCTGTAGCCATGAAGAAGGGGTTTTATTTGGAAACAGATTCCATAGCCATAGTTAATGCTGAGCCCTTCCATTAATGTATCTATATGTATACATATGCTGTGTGAGAACTGTGTGGAACTGATAGGTTTCATTATCCCGCTGTGATTTCCTCTTCTGCAGTCTTCACCCAAAGAAAAGCATGTTCCAGTCCAGAGATTTCCATGTTAATATTTGTTGCATTGGCAGATAGGAAAGCCAACTACATTTTGCAAATCACTTTGCAACTGATGGATGCCAAATGCTAAACATTATTATCTGCATCCCACATTATCTCTAATGATAACTGTCTCTAGCTCTGCTTGACTCATTTTTCCCAATCTACCCTCAAGCCTAAGTATATTCATGAAAGAATTAGCACTTGTGAAGCATTTGTAGAGTGTAGAGGGGCCACTGGGAGACAGACAGCCTTCCTTCCTTCTACAAGATCTTGAGAGCTCCATAATTCATGAACATGCAACGTATGGATTGATAATTGCCCCAATCACTGAGAAAGCATGGCTGAATTATAAAGAAATAAGCCATGAAACTCATTACAAGATAACAAGATTCTGTCTCTTCTCGGAGGTTGCTTGGGAGTTGTACAGGTCAGGGAGCTAATCGCCTTGTTCGGTGGAAGCAGCAGTAAGAGTCTGTTCTGAGTTGAATGGTCATGTTATAAACTTATTCCTCATTTCTAACCTGCAGCTGGCATGGATGTTGAGAAGGAAGTAGGTGGATTGCCAACTCTTGCTTTCAAAAATAAACGTGTCTTTGATTGGGCAGTACAATAGCACATCACCAAAAAGAAAAGTCAAAAGAGACTGCTGGTCTGCATAAAACTGCACGTAGTAATTTATGTGCACAAATGCAACATTTATTGTTTAAACAGCATGGGGGAGACTGTGATTAGCTGACCCATGTGCTTGATGGTGAGTCTGGTGTTCAGGTTCTCCCTTAGGCAATTCAAGGTCTGAGATCTCCTTCATTATGGTCCAGATCCATTTTCAAAGAGAGGTCACTTTCAAAAGCACTGTCCTCTTGCAATCTTTGAAGTGGAGGACTTTCTTCAACAAAAGAGAACATGTGGCCAACTTTCACATGAAGAGAGAAAGAGAGAGAAAACAGAGACAAGATCAGTATGTGGTGGCTAGAGTCAGATAGAAAGAAGCTCAAAGTAGTGTATATTGTCACAGCAAAATGTTTCCACTATAGATATGGTGACATGCTTACTGCCAGTATGCAGTTTTATCTTCTTAAGGGCTTTTTGAGATCTGCAAGAGTAAGAAAAATGTTTTTTTCTCTTTATTTTCTTTGCCAAAGTTTCTGTAACTTGTGCAAACTCTCCCTTTGCAAAATTAACATGTTTTATCTTTGAGGCTCAATAATAAAATGTATAGTTAGTTGTTCAACTAGTCACAAACAACCCTACATACAGATGCTTCTAAAGTAAAAATTCACGTAGAAACTTTCTTTGTGTTAAAGCACTGTTTGCCCAATTTTGCTCAAGGTATACACAGAATAATTCTTGTTCTCTTGGGTAAAACACTGGGAAATAAGTCAACACTGTGAGCTGAAGACCCTAGTTTGTAAGGTCCCTTGTGCTTGGTGTAGGAGGATGAGGCGAGCAAGAATTTATTCCTCACTTCACACCTTTCTCAAGTGATGAATGTACATGGTTATGTGTGTTGTGTGCATGTGAGGGAGTGAATCAACACTCAATTTAGCCTTTATTTGTTGAAATGCAGTCAAGAGTTGCTGCTTTCATGTGCATTCTCACTTTGGCTAATATTACTCACGCCAGCAGGATTCCTGCATTTAACCATAGCTGCAGGAGAGCACTTACGAGAAAGCAATTTCATTCCCTCTTTTGCCAGAGGTATGAGGATGAATCTTGGGCATATAAAAGTCAATCTGCTTTTCAAGCGCATTCGCCTGCCTTGTTCCCCACATCAAGCCTTCTCAAGCAGCCAGGCGGGATGCTGTCAGTTCTGATAGCAGCTGCGGTTTTTCTTCATTTACTGATCTGTGAAAATTTAATGATTGTTAGCATGCCGTAAGTACAGGCGATGTATGCCAGCCTGTGGCACTTCACACCTTCCCAGTCAAGTGCAGTAGAAATGTGGAGGCAAAAGCCACAGTGAAAGGAGCAAACTTTGTCTCAGTTCCATAGATCCCTTCCTAAAATGCCAGCATCTGATGTCTGACACTTGTTTCTAGGAAGTTGGACCAAAGTAGGCAAACATTCTTTTGGGAGGGTGTCATGTTCAGTAGATGATTTGCAGAAGGAACAAAGAAGTGAAGAATTAGACAGGAAATAACCATGGTTCCTTCTGCTCTTCTCAGTGCCTCTTACTTTATGTTACTCTGCAGGAGAATATGCTAGTCCAGTGTGGTGCAGATCAAAACATGCAAAAGAGGTGGATGTGGCCTTAAATGAAACAGCGAGACTGGTCACATGTGCTTAAAACCAACTACTATACACAAAGTGCATTACTTATCTGGCATCCCTCCACCAAAATTTCTTGAAGAAAGTGCTGCTCAGAAAGAGTTGGCCAAAGCAAGTTCCTGAGAAATACACCTGCTATTTGATCACCAACCACCAAAGCAGAGACTGAAATCAAGACTGCCTTAGAACTATGGAAGGCGATCAAGGAGCTACCAGAGAACTTGACAGAACCACAGGACTCTCTACCACCTGGCCAAGAACAACCATGGCCTGTGTGGAAAGCTTTAAATAGACTGTGTGCAGGGGTAGGAAAATCAAGAGTTAATCTGAGAAAGTGGGGTTTCCCTGTAGATGACAGCCTGTGTGAATGCAGAGAAGTACAAACTATCTCATATATGATATAATGCACACAATGCCTCTCAACGTGCACTGAGGCAGGCCTTATGTTGGCAAGAGGAAATGCTGTTGATGTGGCCCGATATTGGGCAGATGTCATTTAGCCCTTTTTAATTCTGTTTTGTTTTTAGATGTGTTAATTTTAGCTTTGCATGTTATTGTATGACGGTGGTGCCTCTGACATGAATTTAAAAAGTGCCTCTTGGTAGCAGATGACTTGATGCAATGGCTTGTAGGTTCATTCCCTCTTCTGTAAATGCAAATTGCATCACCATGGCCTCACTCCTGGGCAGCAACGGAGAATACGCTAAGCCGGGTGTCACGGTAGAATTTCACCAATATATTTGACATCTTCCCTTTTCAAAAGTGCCAAATGGAGTTCAAGTTAGATTGGTGACATTTCTCAATTAGATTTGATTGTTTGTTTGCTTTTTGTATAGATTAGTGTTACAGCAAAACAAAACAATCATAATGATATACTGCCCCATAGCACTTAACGGACTATCTCTGAGCAGTTCCCAGAGTAATTAGCATTTAGCCCTCAGCATCCTTTACCTTGGAAGGATGGAAGGCTGAGTCAACCTTGAGTCCTGGTCAGAATCGGACTCACAGACTTTTGGTTGCAGTACAGCAGTACTGTGCCACTAGGGTTCCTTCACACAGTTGAAAATTTTCTTTTAGGGAAAACCATTCTTGCAGTGGTAGTATGGTGGAGGCATGAGCAAGGGTGTGCTCTGGCACCTTGGGAGAGTGGTGGACAGGAAGTGATGGGGGCACCTATTGTGTGGGGGGGGAGACATCCCATACATTCCCGTTACCTCTGCCTGCCTCTGGAGGATGCCAGTCACTGGGGCACACCAGGATGAGCCCTTGTATCCCTGAGGGCCAGCACACCACTGGGCATGAGTATGTGGGTGCTGGAGAAACAAAAATAGTTTTCATGCAGAAATGTACAGGTCACCATCTTTATCTGCAAGGGATATGTTATGAGTCCTACCTGTAGGAGAATTTGTTCTCATGATTAAACTGGTCAATTTCACAAGGATGCAACAATCTGGTAAGTTTACAACAAATGGAACATTTTCATATCCCTTTTCCTGCCATTGCTATGGGTTGTTGAGAAGTTTTGTCATGCCTTTCCTGGGACTTCAAATTTCTAGAATTATATTGCTAGCATTTAAACTGAGATCAACCCTTCCCCCTCTTTTCCTGAGCCATTTCTTTGCTCCTAATACAATGTTTGTATATCAGTCACACCGTTGCTTCAGTTAGAAAGTTTGACAGCCCTTGATGATTACAATGCCATCTCTCAAAGTGGGTTAATGCCATCTGAACCTTAGCATCCCATTTTGCAAAAGGACACAATACTAACTGTGATAAGCATGTAATGACTGTGAGATGACAGGCAATATAGCCTCGGAAGAAGGCAATCCATTCAGTTGCCACGTTTAAGCACCATCACATTAGGTTACTAAACAAGATGCTGGGAATTTGACTGAATTAAAGGAGTGGGGGAGCTGCATTTGAATGAATTAATGGAGTTGGAAGCATAAGTCAACACTAGTAGGGTAGTAAAGTGAAAAAATAACCACTCATGGCCTCATGTTTTGAAAGAAGAAGATTGGCCTAAGTGAGTCTTCTCTTTCACACTGATATGGTGTGGCCTTGGCCTGGTCTTTTATCTTCTCAACCTGTTCACTGTTCCATAATGTAAAGTAAGAAAAAATCCAGAACCTGGATTCAGAAATGCATTGAAGAAAGACACTGGGCTGGTGACTTTGATTTCATTGGAGTAGCAATGTGGTAGTGATGCCTTCCTCCAGCTGTCCCACATCACACAGCAACTCCTCTCCACCTGCAGCCATACACCTGTGTGTGGGCTCAGATTGACACCTTTTTTCTAAGAGAACTCAATGGTCATAGGAAATCTCAGCCTCATAGAATTAGCAAGCAGGATCTAACCTCCTGGTTGCTCAGGCTTGGAGCAAACTCTAAGTTCCTGGACATAGAATCAGATCTCAAAAACAAGGGATCAACAAAATAAAGACTAATAAATCCATAGTTATGACAATAAATAAGGGTAACTTACAGTGATGCCAGAATACCAATCCTTTCATATTTAAACAGGCTCAATTTCAGTAAAACAGTAACACATGGGTGACTGGCAGGTAACAGAAAGATGAGGACCCAGCACAACAGGGTAACAGGCCAACAGTAAACATTTTGTAATCCAGAGTGTAAATCCAAATTCAAGCCCAGGATAGACAGTGATACAGGATTAGTCCAGAAAACAAAAGCAAAATCCAAGTAAGCCAGACATCAGGTGACGAGAGAATAGAAGAGGCAGAGTATCTTCAGAGGCTGGAGCAAGGCAAGGACAGAGTTCAAGGAACAAAGATCCAGGCAAGGCACAACAACAGACCACAGAAACAGGGCAGGAAGTTTTCAAAAGCAGGAGCAATGTACAAAATCCAGAATCCATGCGACATCAGGTCTACTGACCATCATTGTTGATATAATTTCTAGACCAGTGTTTCCCAATCTTTGTTTTTTGGACTTCAGGCAACATACTGACTTAGGCTTCTGTGAAATGAAGTCAGCCCTCCCTCCCGCCAGGCATCCCAAATTGGGAACCGCTGTTCTAGACAGAAGAGCTTGTTCTTATATAGCCCAGCCTCCAGCAGTCTCCAGGTGGAGCCCATTAGCTGAAGCAGAGTTAGGGTCCAATCCTGCAGCTGCTTCCAGGTTGGGGACCCAATCCTACAAGAACTAGAGCACCCGCTGTAGATCCTGATAGTGGTATGCCACAAACTATTACAGGTTTTTAAACCTCTTTTTCCTCACTAATACTGCCTTTCTTCAGTACACGCACATTCTTGTGTAAGGATATGACAAATACTCACCAAATTCCTAAACTTCTATTCAAGTTGTCTAAACCTGAAGAGATATCACAAGGAGGAATTTCCAGACCACATAAGATTCCTTGCCTTTGGTTGAAGACCAGTCCCCCACCCCCCACCCCATTCTTGGCAGTTTTATTTCTTGTAAGATTTCTGCTCTTGGTGTGAAACATCTCTGCAGCAGCCAGCACAAAATTATGTTGGAGAAGAAACAAAAAATAAAAAAGAAAGAAAACATTGTGACATCTTACAGATAAAGCCTGTGATTCCATGGATCAAGTCCATTTCTTGAGACATAAGACTGAGATTTCATGGCAAGAGATTATACGTGATCCCATGACCAGGTAGAAATACAGAAGGACAGTGGTTGGTTAGTAGAGTAGGGGGGAAACTGCACATGTTCTGAGTCAGCGTGGCATTTCATAACTAGCAATGACTGAAGAGCCCTAATTGATATTCAGATTTATTCCTGTGAAGCTTTCTTCTGTAAAAGTGGCAAATGGTCAGTAGATAGATGCTACATAATCATTGTGTCATTACATGTTTGGTAATGAGTTTACCTTTCAGACCTTCCATTTTGCATTTACAGACTCCATTCTGAGCAAAATGACAATGGCTTTAGGTGAATTAACCTAAGTTATGTGAAATTACAGCAGATAATGACATAATCATTTAAACTTCCATTTGGCTGTGGAAGGTGTCAGGAACCTGAAGCTCTGGCACTGCAGCCACAGATGGATTCAACACACCCATAGCCTTGATGTTTGCATCATCCAAGAGGAGCTACAACTTTGAATATCATCAAGCTTTAGTCATTAAATGTGAAAAACCACTCTCACTCATATTGGTTTACAATTGTATCTACTGTGTTAACCTACCATTGTCCTTCTCTGTCCCCAACTGGTCATGGTACCATTTATGAATTCTTTCCATGAAATCTCACACTCTTATGTCTGAAGAAATGGGCTTGATTCACAGAAGCTCAAATTAAAAGATAGCAGTTAGTCTTTACGGTGCCATAAAATATTTGCCTCTATTTATTTGTTTGTTCTTTTCTTGACTCATATTCTTGTACTGGCCAGGTTATCCTGCTATAGTAGTAGAGTACACCTTTCTGCCAGGGACTCAACACCAATCATCAGGTGGTGGTCAATTAACCTGACAACCCTTAGGACTCACGACCTTAAGTGGTGAAGTCCATAGGGAAGGGTGATAGTCCTACAAGTGGATTAAATCACACTTGAACCCATCTTGATTGAGGGCAACAGCTTCATCCATACTGGCCTAGGGCTGAAGGGGCTTTGTGTGCCAAAAAGGCTCAGGGACAAAAAGTGGATCGTATAACTGGATTAGTGGTACAGGTGTTACACTCCTATGTAGAAGGCAAACCGAAGGTCACTACATTATATCATTCCCAGGACAATCTTCATGCCTGATTGCTGATGATAGCCAATATTCAGAATCAGAGAGGAGGAGGAGGAGGAGAAGAAGAGGAGGAGGAGGAGGAGGAGGAGGAGGAGGAGGAGGAGGAGGAGGAGGAGGAGGAGGAAGAAGAAGAAGAAGAAGAAGAAGAAGAAGAAGAAGAAGAAGAAGAAGAAGAAGAAGAAGAAGAAGAAGAAGAAGAAGAAGAAGAAGAAGAAGAAGAAGAAGAAGAAGAAGAAGAATGCTTGCACTAACATAGCTACCACTTTGAAAAGCACAAAGTAGCTTTTTCTATTTTTGAGAAGCAGACACACAAAGAGAGAAAAATGACACAAAAAACCCATTCGATGCTTTTGGTTATTAAAAATTCATGTAGCACAGCTTTAGCAGTTTTGCATGGATTTTACAAATTGGCATCTATCTTGTAAAAAATACCCAATTTGTGACTGGGGAGGGGGGCACAGGTAACTCCCACCAGCGCAGGAACTTCACTGGCACCAGAAAACATCTCACCCTTTCTTCAAGCAATGGGGGCAGATTGGACTCTGAGGATTTTCATCCCTTTGCCTAAGTAATTCTGACAGCTTCAGTCTGGCCCAAGATAGATAACTGATTTCTGTGTCTTCTAGTAACAGATGCTGCTTCTATCAGAAGTAATCACATTTCCCTAATACCCAGACCTTTTGCTCTTATACTACTCTAGGGTCAGATATTTATTCACTAACTCCTTCTCTGCTTCCTTCTTGATCTCATGAACAATTTATTTAATTCCTTTTTCAGCTGCATCTTCTGCTTTCATCTCCTAACCTGCTTGTACCGACTACCAATTTTTTCCTGTTTCCCTGGTAACCTACCTGCTTCCCATACTCCCTTCTGCATCTGCCCAGGCACAGTCTCCTAAGCCTATGGAAAACCCAACACATTTTGTTGCCTGAGGCAGAGCAACAGATTGTTTTCTGGACACTCATCCAGATGAGTCATAGTGCTCAGTACTTATACCCAATCATAAGGTAGAATATCCCACAAATGAATGAGCTATAACTGGGACTTTTCTCCAGGACAACAAAATTAGAGGACACATCCCTTCTCTCTGAGTGAGAAAGGATATTGGCAGGCCCAAGGAAAGGATATTGGTAGGCCCAAGTACCGTGCAAAGGAGTGAGGGCCCGTCATCTGTCCCAGCTCCTGCCAGCCTAGCATAGGGGTTCTCAATGTTTTTCAGCTGCAAGCTGGATTATTTGGTGCTGCAGGCTGGATGTGGCCCACGGGCCATAGGTTGCGAAACCCTGACCTAGCAGTTTGAAAGGAAGAAATTGCAAGTAGTTAAATAGGTACCACTTTGGTGGGAAAGATAATAGTGTTCCATGTTATCCAGCATCTAGTCATGCTGGATTTCCATGACTATGGAAACATCTCCAGATGCAGTGTTGATTCTTTGGCTGTAAACTGAGATGGAACTGCCCCCTAGAGTTGGACATGACTGGGGTAAACATAGGAAATCAGCCCCAGATGTAGGACTGTTGTATCTAGATAGTATGCGTAAAGCAAACCTCTTCTATCCTAAGGAAGCTCTACCCATGTCTCAGTGGAACAGTTATCTGCAGATTTTTTCATTGTCTGTCCCTCAGAGCATTACTTTCCATATGTCCCCTGTCAGGACCTAGCATGACCTTTCACAAGTCTCCATTTGGATATAGTCTTTTAAAGTCTTGGCACAACCGTCACCACTTAGGTGCTTTTTCATGCCACTGAAGACTGTGCCCGCCCCTCATCATGAGGAAACAGAGCCTGTAGAAGAGTCCATTCTTGGTTAAGTAACAGCTTGGCATTCCCTTCCTCTTCAAATCAAAGGATGGGATGGGCAAGGAAGAAGCATTAGAATATAGACAAAAAGTAGAATGATTGCATGAGATGCAAACCAGCATGCAGAAGCCAAGGCAGGTTTTGTTTTTTGGTATTGTCTAAAGTCCTATTCTGTCCAAATCATGCACCTAAAGGATAACAGTTAGACCTGTCAGCTAACATACTGAATACCAGGGGGCCACAAAAGACCGCTAGGCAGACCCTGAAAATGATGCGACGAGCCAGAGATTGAAACAGAAGGCAAAGGACAGAACATTTTAGAGTTTGGTTGATTTGCACTTAAACAGATAAGCGACGACAAATCAATATTGGGTATTGGAAATGCTAGGTTGGCAAGAGCTGGGAAATATCCCTTTAAAAGGTCAGTTTTTAGATATCAGCTTGTTACTGAAAGCCCACTTGGGCAGGAAGGTGTTTGTTTGCCAAACAAACAAAAACAGGGATAGGACCAGTTAGACTTCTCTTGGATGAAAGTTCCTTAGCTTGGCAATAGCTACCCAAAAAAGCTATTCTTTTACATCCTCACCAAAGGAGTTGGTGAGATCCCAAGAAGCATGTCTCCTACTGATCTCAAATCCCAAGCAGGCTCGTACAGAGGGATAGAGTCTTTTATGTCCATCCATGACAGCTTGCACCATAACCCAACCAGCTGATGTTCAAGGCAGCCTACGGCTTTGTTGTTTAGCATTATTAAGTCATCATTGAACGGCAGTTATATGCAGCGTCTGTGTGCCTGCATGTAAGAAGGGAAAGGTTTAATCCTGACACAATAGGAGTGGGACGTATGCCTGAAACTCCTGTCAGGGTTGAAATCCTGTCAGTAAAAGCTGCAACTGGCCAGGATGATTTTGGCAAGCTTTGATTTGTTTGCATGCTAAAGCTGGTAAGTCTGTGATTTCAAATAACACATCAGTGGCAGGTGTAGAGAAATGCCCTGCTGCCTTGTAAATTGTATTTGTGTCCCTTTGCTTGGTGGGAGATGTCATGGAAGCCAGCCATAGCTTTATTTCTTTTTTCACCCTTTCCTACCTTTAATTCTCCATTCTTTGGCACAAAAGACTGGCAGGAGCCTTCTGTCTTTTAGAAACGGAGCTTCCCCACCGGTGCCTCAAGTGTTGCTTTGCCCAATGTGAAAATCAATAAATATGCTTGGTGCAAAATAAATAAATAAGTACAGAAGACGGGTAGGGAGGGGTCCAATACACAGGAAAAACTCAATATGAGGCAGTAAGGGGAAAGCAAAAGCTTTCCTCTAGGGAATAATGGTTCAAAATGGAAGTCTGAGGAAACAATGATTTTAGAGGGGAAAAAGAATTTTCTTGTGAACTAAGCATATAAGAACAAAGTGTGCTTGAATAGCAAGCTACTGGCTTCTTTTGATCTTGATTCTGTCTTGGGCAATGGAAGGGTTTTATTGTTAAATGATGAAAGGCAGGGAATAATACCTATTGTGCTGGCCACTCCAGCAAGTGAGGGGGGAATGGTGGAAGAAGTAGAAATTTTTTGGACAGCTGGGTCTCAAATATTTCATGATTTTGTTAATATATCCTGTATGTCTCTTTGCTGAAACAAAAAATTCCCAGTTTTGAGGGTGGCATTTGTCCAAAGTTTCTCCTGCCCAAGTTTGTTAATTTTGCAAATTTCCAGTACTTTTTATTTTTGCAAAAAATGAGTGCATGTCTCTTTGAATTCTTCTTCATTTTCAAATCAGGGGGTGTTGCTGAAACCATTGATTCACAAAATAAAATAGGAGAGAAAATCAACAGGAGTAATTTTCTACCCTCTTCCTTGCTTTCACTTACTCACAGTAGCACTGCTAGTGGAGCAAATCTAATTTACCATATAGCATTTTAACAGCACTGAGTTCACTCTGTGACTGCTAGCTAGTTAAGAATAAGTCAGACTAGCTTGAGCAGAGAGGAGGGCGTAGCAGCTGTTATAAACAACTGTTCCAACCAGAATTTTAAAAGGTCAATATTTACATAAACTAAAGTGGGGAGGGAGGTTGCAAATATGTCTGTCTCACCAAACTTCTAGCTTTATATCCCAAACTGAAATTGAAAAATAGCAGCATGCATCTCCCTAAGTAATGAAATAAAACTGCAGTTGGTAAATATGTACCACATCCTTTTTGTCCTTGTGTTAGATTCCAGAACTGACAAAAATATTTGAACCAAGAAATTTCTCCTACCACAGTCTTCCAAAGTTTCTATTTCAAAGTTCTCCTTCTAAGTTACTCTTCAATGGCCAGGAACCTTTTTCCACTTAAATTATGAAGAGGAAACCAGTTATTGCCACTCACTGGACATCCCAAATCCAGTGCTTTGCATAAAAATGGAAACCAGAGGGTTAATCTCTCTAAAGATTGCTTCTATTATTAAAAAAATTAAAATGAGGGCAAGAGAACCTCTTCAGCTGAAACTGATTAGTAAAAGCGGTTGGACTGTCACCACTCTTGATTTTATGATAGTCCTATAAAAAGCAGGCGGTAATTCATTGAAACAGACTGTGGTTTTGTGGTATTATGAACTAGGACTGCATATCAATTAGGGAACCTTTTCATAAAGTTTCAAACTTCAGATCTTTCCCTATAGGCTCCTTCCCTTTTCCTCCTCAACTTGTGGAGGTCATGATCTGAGCTTGAGAAACTGAACTGTTTTGTAGCTCCCGGAAACTGTAGCTCCACCAAAAAGTAACTTTTCCAAGATCTGAGTTAGACTAAGATAAATATCAACTCTGGTCTTCCTGCAGGACATCTGCTTACTGGGGTTATCACTTTTTAACCTTATATGGTCACATGACTAATCAGCTAATAAAGGATACTGAAAAGGATACTAGGTTGGGATTACTGAAAAGGATACTGGGTTGGGATTACTGAAAAGGATACTGGGTTGGGATACTGAAAAGGGTACTGGGTCATTGCTGGGTTGGGAATCTTAGATAAGAGCTCAATTTGATCTGGCGGTGTTCAAGTTAACTGGGTTTAGATTTCCTCCACCACCATTTTGTGACAAGCTTGGTTTTCAGTGGGTCAAAAGAGATGGCATGGCAGGAGCTACTAGCCAACACAAACAACAATGTTAGCTAGTCTTTCTCCATCAACTACTTTGTTGAATTTGATGTTCTTTGTCAGTGTTAGCATGTTGCTAACTGTAGCCTCTGCTGCATAGACTTCATTTTCTTGTAGATTGAGATGAGAGCTTTTCCAACCTTGGACGTTTAAGCTCTGTCTTGCAATACACCCTCATGATTAGGAAAAGTGAGTCTGGATGTCTCTCTTCCATTTGACTTTCTTGAAAGAGAACTGAACAGTGTAAACTTTAAGGTCTGCACTCTACACTACTGCCTTAAAGTCCACCCTTAGGCTATTTTTTTGAGCAATGCTCCTCTGGTACTCCGACCTGCAGGGAAGTGTGTGGATTAAGACTGTGAAACACTCAGCTAGTGTCATGCACTTCTTTCAGAAAGGGCAGACATAGACCACATTGATTGGCATGCAATGGATATCTGATTCTGTCCTCAGCATCTCGCATTGAACACGCTGCAATTATTTTTGACTGAGGCTTTGAAAGAACTACTGTCTGTCTCAGTAGATAATACTGGGAAAGGTGAACCAGTGGTCTAACTCCATGTGAGGCAGTTATGTATCTTCAGAGCAGGGCTGTAACTAGAAGGGAACAGCTGGAGCTTTGCTCTAGGGTTACAAAATTTAGAGGGTACTAAAATATAGAGGTGAATCTACTGATGAACTTTAGAAAATAAATAGCAGATACTCATGGTCAAAGTCACTTCTGTATTCATTTTTAGATTTGTTTTTGAAGGGTAATGTTTACATTTTCTTTCAGGGATGGAGAGGAACTTTGTCTTTCTCCTCTTTCTGTTTCATAAAGGGACCACGCTCAAGCCACATGATGGAGTGGATAGGAGACAACACCCTTTGTCCAAGTACCAAAATTACTAATTACTGCTCTCCTTCAGTTGCGCCCACTGTAGGAAGTAGCAATAACAATTACAGTCATACCTCGCATAACGAATTTAATTCATTCTGCAAGGCTGCTCGCTATGCGAAAAATTCGCTATGCAAGTCTGACTCACATAACGAATTTTTCGCTATGTGAGTTGGATGTTTCCCTATGGGAAAACTCACATAACAAGCATTTCTATGTGGAAAACTCGCATAGAGAAACGCTCGTTATGTGAGTTTTTCCATAGGGAAAAGTCCGATTCACATAGCGAAAAATTTGTTATGCATGTCAGACTGCTTAGCAAAAAACTTGCTCGTTATGCTAGTTTTTCACTAAGTGAAATGCTCGTTATGTGAGGTTTGACTGTACAGTTGTATACCACCCAATAGCATTTAGCACACTCTCTGGCTGATTCACAAGATAATTAGCTTTTTGCTCACAACATGTTGGGAACTCATTTTCCTGACCTTGGAAGGATTGCAGTCTGAGTCAACTTTGAACCCCAATAAAGCTGAAGGAGAAGAAAGTCTTATAAGACAATGTATGTTTGCTTTAATATCTGGATGCTCATCTCCTTCCAGCTGGTGTCTGAGCTCAATAACTCAGTTGAAGGTGTCTGTATGTGTGTAACCTTTTGCACATAATATTTCTCTCTCTCTCTCTCTCTCTCTCTCTCTCTCTCTCATGTAGGCATATTATTTTACAATTCTTGCCCAGGGGGGCACCTACTATGATAACCTGTTAGTTGGTATTAGGTTCTCATTATGAAATATCCTTGTTCATGGATCTCCTTGTTGGTGATTTTCTGCATCCAGTTTGATAGGTCATATATGTGCAAAATTCTTTTTTCATGTTCATCTTTTAGTTCCTATCCATAACTAACTACCCATACCTACCTGTTAGAACTTCTCTTTGCACTTAATTCAGCTTGTTTTATTACTACTGTACATTTATTTGCTACACTTACACACTTTCTCTTCTGGTTAGCTTATGACATTGTAGCTCTAATTGTCCCCATTGTATTCCTGTACCAACTTTGTTTGGTAGGGCATGCTGAGAGAACATTCATTCATTCATCCACTCATCCACTCATTCATTCATTCAATGAACCAACCAACCACCTGTTTAGTGAGTGTACAATACTCATGGGATTCCCAGTCCCCACTCATAATGGGCTTTACAAGTCACAACAAGTACCTTGAATTGAGCACAGAAACTAAGAGGAGGCTAGTGTAGGTGGGGAATGACTAGGGATACATGATCAACTTTACTACTCCCATAAATCTGTCTAGTCACTGAGTTTTTTTTAACCTCCTGAAGTTTCCATATTGTTTTCAAGGACAGCCTCGCTACATGGTCCAAGGTCATTCAATGAGCTTCATGGTTAGATAGAGATTTGGACCGCAGAATCCAGATTCCTAGCCCAACACTCTACACACTATGCCACACTACTTGAAGATTGTGATGAATGTCCTTTCTAATCGCACCCAAACCAACCTAGTTCATCTTTTACCTTCACGTTCATTGTAAAGCAGTGGTTTTACATTTTAGTTTTGGGTTTCTCCACGGTTCCCTCCCTCCCACTGTCTTGACCTGTTCTCTGTGAGAGCATGTTTAGCTCCAGGAAATGAGTTGTGAAGAGTGAAGACTAACACAGAAAAATGAAAGGGGAAAGAAGGGTGTAGGGGAAAATTATAACGAAATCATTGTTGGAATTTCAAAGCTTAACATTGACCTGATTTGAAAGGCATTCACTGCAACATTTTGCTTTGTTCTTCCCCTCCCCGTTTTTCTTGTTTCAGGTAAGTGACATTTTCTTCTGTTCATCCCTACGGTGGAAATCTGAGTTTGTTTATTTGTTTATGGCAAAAAGCCTGCTGAGAAATGAGAGATTTGGTGTGGAAAATAAAGCAAAGCGGAGAGGACAGTTGTGAGACAAAAAGAGGTGGATCAGCCGATGAACATCCAGGTAGGCAGCAACTTAGCAGAGCTTTGGCTGCAGCTGGGATTCCTTTGAGGTTGGGTTTTAAAAAGAGACGTTGTAAGAAGAGTGGTAACACTGTCACGAGGAGTCTTTCATGTTATTCTTTGCTGTCACTTGTTCAACTTTGAAAATGGGCTTCGGGAATATTTGTAACTGATAATCTGGTAGCTTTGAAGCGCTCTGTTGGGATGGTGGGACAGAGTGTATAGAGGAGAACTGAAAGATAAGTAATGCTGAAACCTTGACACAGGGAAGAAAGATCATTGTTCAACAACTGTATGTGTTAGTTTGATTTCTTTATATTCATATAATTTTGAATACCTGTGGTTCATTTTAGTATTGCTATGCTGAAATGTCTTTCTTTCTTTCTTTCTTTCTTTCTTTCTTTCTTTCTTTCTTTCTCCCCCTCTCCCTCTCCCTCCCTCCCTTCCATTTTTACAGATGTGATATTTGATTTAAAACATATATTCTATATAATAGCATGTAGCAATGGTAATACAGTAATACCTCAGATAACGTTTACCTTGGATAACGCTAAAATCGCATAACGTTAAGTAATGGGGGGGGAAGAGAATTGCATCAAATAACATTAAGATCCTACGGGATGCATAGGATAACAACTGCTAAAGCCTGTGCGGTTACAATGTATCTCTATGGAGCTTTAACGTTATCCGATGCATCCAATAGGATTTCAACATGCATCGGATAACACTAAAAATCGGATAACACCAAGACTTGTGGAACCAAGTTTTAGCATTATCCGAGGTTTTACTGTAGTTTCCTTGCAAAAGTGGTTCATGGACTGTATATGGGTATATAATTCAGATTGTAACAGTACATGACTGCTACTACTGATTTAATCTGGCTGTTTCAGCAATGGGTTGGATCCAGATTTAGTCATGCATAGTAGTGACCTGTTGAAATTAATCCCACTTAAAATTAGTCATGGCTGAATGGCCCCCTCCCCCAAATTGCAATGAGCCTCCTTTTGAGAGAATAAGAATAAGATTGATTTAGGACTTTAGGTTAACTTGGTCTATTATTTCCATCTCCCATGAATGCCCTTGAACTGCAGCTTGCCTATAGTGACACAGGGAAATGCATAGTCCCAAGCAACAGTGCCCTGACTGTCATATATTTTACAGGAATAAGCTAAACATGTATTCAGCAAACTCTACCTGCTGTCTCTCCATTTGCCTTCTATTTAGTACACTAGAATCAAATTAGACAATGTGTTGACAGTTGGGAGTCTACCAAACATGGAGACCCATAAAGAAAAGACAAATGAAAACCTCTGTCCACAATAGACCATTGTAAGAGTTGCTGCTTTTGTTGTTGTTCAGTCACACAGTCGAGTCTGACCTTTTGCGACCCTTTGCTGCATTAGACATTTTTAAACCAGAGTTTGCTTCCATTGGCTTCTTTCAGTGTTGTTATTCCTTTTGAAGTAGTTACACAAAAACAGATCCTGCTAGAATAGGTACAGTTGTGGAAATGGTTTACAGTTCATGGTGGCTGCAGATACTCCTAAGGGATTGTGTAAATACCATATTTACCTAAAAGAAAGGGAAAGTTTGCTACCAAGGGGAGATGGAAAGTTCATGAAATTGATTATTTACAGTTGATGACTGATTATGGTGATGATGAATTTATTTCTTTAGGGCAGTGATGGCAAACCTTGGCACTCAAGATGTTCTTGGACATCAATTACCAGGAGCCCAAGTCAGCACTCTTGTTGCTCAGGGCTTCTGGGCATTCAAGTTCAAGAACAGCTGGAGTGCCAAGGTTCGCCATCACTGCTCTAGGAGCTAATCCCAAGAGTCAAACCTAAAGATTAGGAATCAAGTCCCCAAACATTGTAAGGGTGAAGTTGTATTTTTGAGAGATCACTCTTTCTTTTTAATTGGAAGAAGCAAACTAGTAGCTATTGACACTTGTTTTCAATGGATAGACAAAGATTTTGGAACAGTTCTGGTTGCTGAATTTAGTAAGAGGAGGAGCCTGGCTGCCATATGTTTTTTATTCTTGCTTTAATGTTTTGGAACTTTGCGATTTGGGTGCTTACTGCTCTTTTGAAGTGGCTTGTTACTAAAACTTCAACTTCTATGTGTTTCTTTGTTGCTTATGCAGAAGTGTTTTACCTGTGATAACTTGCTTGTCCCAGTTCAATGCTGCAGTTTTGCCTTCTGAAACTGGAAGCAGCTGGCATTTATACTATGTAGGAAAACATGTGAATATCCCATCAGATTTGATTGTCCTCCAAAAATGTTGATGCCAGTGGTATTGGTGATATGATGTTGCTTGAAAGTACTCTGGAAATTTTTCCTTTACTACTGCTGAGTTAAAATTTTGTGTTGATTGAATTACATTCGTTCTGCCCAGATTTCATGAAAGCAAGAAATGCTAGCATTCTTCTCAACATTGTCATCTTAGAAGTCACTCTTCCATTGCTTTCTAAACATAGAAGGGCTAGCCGATGATACTTGCTGACTTTTATAGAACATAAACTGGTCAGGAGAACAGTGACATTGACCAGAATGAAGGAAGTGATTGTGTCCACTTACATGCAAACTGAGTTTGGACTTAGATGGATTTCTTGACTGGTCAAGGTCACATGCTTCCTGTTTGTACAGCTTGTCCATGTTTGCAGTTGGAGTTCTTGCCACATTATGGTTGTGAGAGTCTCATTTACATGTTCACACCTCAGAGGCCAACACCTCTGGTCAACCTTGCTCCCCCCCCCCCCCAATATTTCCCATGTGTGTTCTCTCAAAAGTCATTCCACTCTTGAGATGAAGCTAATTGGCAAATGTTCTTTGGTGGGTCTGCTTTAGGAGGAACTATGTCAATACTTTGTTCACAATGTATGAGTGTATTTATACAGTTGTACCTTGCTTAAAGAGCATAATATGTCCCACAGGAACATTCTTTAAGCGAGTTTTCTCTTTAAGTGAAACACCATTGTAAGTGACCTATTGTGACTTCTGGTGGTGGTAGTGGGGATTGAGAACCTCGATTTATTAGTTAAGTGAGTTTTTTGTTGGTTTTATTTGTTAAGCGAAGCCAACATTCAGGGGAAATTCTGCTCTTTAAGTGAGTTACTCTTTAAGCGAAGCGCTCTTTATGTGAAGATTGACTGTATTTATATTTATATTTATATTTATATTTATATTTATATTTATATTTATATTTATATTTATATTTATATTTATATTTATATTTATATTTAACATGCATCTTAGACTTGCTGGAAGGGAGGAGGGAGGGAGATGAGATGAGCTGCAAGAGGAAATAATAGGACATATTTGAGGCAAATATTTAGACAATCCAAGACTCGGTTGAAATGAAGTGTTGGCTGTTAATAACAGATATCACAGGGGAGAATAGAGTTACAAGATGTTACTGCTCTGAAATAATTACAGTGGGAAGATGCCATTCAGGATTGCCTGCAGGAGGCTTTCAACATACCTATACTGTCAAGGGGCAGCTGTGTACATGTATAGTTTTTGTTTTGGAATATCACTTTCTTCTGTTTCTCCTTAGGGATGTTGCAGACATCAGTTGGCTGAATCTAGCTCCAGAGACTTTCTTCATTCCATTGTTAATGGACAGCATGGATGTAGGGGAGAGAAAGGACTTTTGGAGAGATCCTTTTGAGTGTGGGTGGGGGATCTGAATTTAAGCCACATCTAACCAGAACTGCAGGGATTACGGTGGCTCAAGTGGTTAAGGCACTGAACTTGACAGCTGGAAGGTTGGCAGGTTAGCAGTTCAAGCCACAAGTGTTGCATGACAAAGTGAGTGCCCGGCTCTGTCACAGCTCCTGCTAACCTAGCAGTTTGAAAGCAAGAAATTGCAAATAGATAAATAGGGACCACTTTGGTGGGACTGTAAACAGCATTCCATGCACTCTGGTGTCTACTCATGTCTACTACATGTCCACAGAAACATTTGCAGACACAGACAGAGCTGGATCTTTTGCTATAAGCAGGGATGAGGACCGATCCCTAGAGTCGGATACAGCTGGCTTTTGAGCAAGGGTGACTTTACCTAACCAGAACTAGATGAACAAAGGTTTAAGGGACAACCTGGATAGATCCTCTTTGGTGTTGGAGGGTACAATAACTGAAAGAGAAATGTGTAAAAATGAACAATAAAAAATTATATATCAAATAACAACAAAAAGCAGCTTATTAACTCATAATATACTTATGGTCATTAGATCCCCTGTGAACAATAGTACATTTTGGAATTATTCATATACTTTGCACCCTCAGTTTCAGGTTTTTCTATAATATATAACTTGAGAGAGATTTTTCACAAACAGAGATTCAGTAGAAGAAACAGAGTGTGGCCTGTGTAAGACTACATTCCCCAGTGGATTGGTCTGTTGTTTATAGCTGAATTATATCTAGGCCAGGAGTAAAGAAGCGGCAAATTCTCAGGTAGAAATTCAAGGCAGTCGTACACATGTTGCTTATATAATACAAGCTGCACTTGCTTGCCTAATACGGAAACAGGAGTGGTTCAATAGCCCTTAAGGCCTCATAGGTGTCAGCTTACTGTTAGGTCAAAACCATCCCATCCTGTAAATTTTCAGGGCCAGAGTTTGAGGCCAGGGTTGGACCTTTCTAAAGTCACATTTGTCACAAGGGTTAGGACTCACAGGGGTTAGAAGTTAAGGATGGAATTGCTTCTGGGCCAGTTGGATGGGAAAAGGGGCATGAAGGAGTATAGGAAGGATACACTCAAACTGGAGGTATCATCTAACTCAGGGTTCCTCAAACTTGGCTCTCCGGATGTTCTTGTGCTTCAATTCCCAGAAGCCCTGATCAGCAAGTGTGCTGACTTGGGCTTCTGGTAAATGAAGTCCAAGAAACATGGAAAACCAAGTTTGAGGAACCTTGATATAGCTTCATGGGGGGGGGGGGATAAATGAAACAATTTTGGCTGGCTGGGGAAATAAAACACTATGGATCTGTGGTAGTTGTTGACCTACTTGCTAGGATTTGCATCTGTTATGGTCTTAGATGACAACACATGATTTATGGGGATATTTTCCCATTCTTATATGTTTGTCAGAACTTGTGCATGACTCGATTCCCATTCCTCTGAGAGCTTTTTCACGTAACTCCCTATGATTCTTCTTATCTTATACAACAAGAAGGTTCATGAGTCAGAGCCCTGCTTCCTATTTTGTGTCAAATGCCACAGTAGGTCCAAGCCCATGCTTGGTGGACAACCTTCTCTTTCCCAAGGGTTCTCCCAATCTTTCCTATATTTCTGCTGCACTAATGAGGTACAGGCAGAGAACACATGTAAACACCTTTGTGTAGAATCAGTTTGCTCTGGCACCAACTGAGATTAAGTGGAGACTGGGGTCCAGCTGTTGAAACTACCTCACACACAACATTTATATATTCTCCTCCTCTACTGTTACTCAGTCTCATGTTGGTCTCCCTAGAAGAAATCCAGGTGAAATTTAGCAATTCTTTGACACTTCAGGTGGTGCCCTGAGATTGAGCAGTCACAATTTGGGAACTGTTGGAAAAGGCAGCCTCCCCTTGAGGTCAAGAGTGATTAATCCTGGCTTGAAAAGCAATTGTGGGGAGGATGTCGGAATAAATAACTCATTTGCACAGTGCATTTCTGCTACACAACTGCTAAATATACTTTTTTAAATAATAAGAGTGATATACTAATCTTTTATGAGAAGGGCTTTTAAAAAACTTCCCCCACCTCCAGAGAAAGTGCCCACAGTAATAATATAGGTTTTATTTTTTACTTCTTCCTCTCTAATTACCCTCACCTTTGTTTTCAGGCCATTCACACCCACCTCTTCCTGCCCTCCTGTCAATCCATTTCTGCATATGATTATTGTAATTACATTATGGAAGGTATTGTCCTAACCAAAAGCAATAATCAGTGCAATTGAAAAGTATTTAATTCTGTAAAGCTGGTTTCTGACATCGTCTCCTCAAGGAGTTACACTCACTGCCATCATATATATAGATCAATAACCATCAGTATTTTATTTTACTTTTTAAAAGAGTGAGGTTTTAAAGAAGCAAAATGGAAAGAACCTAGGAGTCATTTAGAAAGAACTGAACAAGAATCTTCCACTCCTACACATATATCCGATAGATAGATAGATAGATAGATAGATAGACAGACAGACAGACAGACAGACAGGCAGGCAGGCAGATAGATGAAAAATATTGTTTAATTTTCTCCAAATTAATGTTGGGTTCTTTTCAATCGTTTAAAATCTTCCTATTAAAAATAAAATAAACACATCATTGTCTATTGAGAGATTTGGAAATAAATGCTCAGTTTAGATTCCCCTTCCAGATGCCAGCTAGTTATTGATCACATATCTCTCCTGTCTTCCACAATGGAGTTAAAGACTGTCATAAATGCTACATCCTAATTTTCAGATGTCCTCTCCAACCATTTGCCAGACTACCTGCTTGTAGCCCATTTCCTTTCTGTCGGTGCCCTGGTGCAACTCTTCCCATAGATAATGGAACTCCATGTCACTCTAATACTGACAACCTCTTTGCCATCTAAGCAGCTGTGATAGTGTAGCTGACTAAGAAATGCTGCCACTTGGATTCCTTGGGAGGTAGTTTTCCTGTAGTTCAACATCCAATCCATTATTCAATACTAGTCATATATTTCCCTTCTTCCTTCTTCTTTATACTGTTACTTGCCATGAGTTGATTCAGTTCTTTATTATACTTTTTTATGATGATGATGTTGAGACCAACTCTTTTTTTCATTTCACTTGTGCACTACACATGTTCTGCCATTATAGCATTGTGTAGTGTATGCTAGTCTGCACACAAAACATTCTAATAAGGCCCATTGGAAACAATCTGAACTGTTTTTGTCTCCCCTTGCGGCCCAATTGCATGTCTGATTTGAAAATGATCTCTCTTCCGTGATTGTGGTTTTCACCAAGACGTGCCTTCGTATTACCAATAGGAGTGTGTGTTTTGCAATGTTAGATATGAGTTGTTGCAGTGCTTGCTGCTCCAGGGAGATGGTGCTACTAGATGCCCAGACATGCTTTACATACAGAGATTTCCATTTTTGCTGCACTTAAATTACTAGCCTCATAAGAAGATTAACTCAGTTTGGCTCGTGGCTGAAAGCTCTTGGGGCATACCTTGGCTGTATATAGATTCATTGTGCAATTACCAGTGATGGGCCAACCTTGGCACTCCAGGTGTTATGTGACTTCAATTCCCTGAAGCCCTGATTAGCAGGTGTGGTGACTTGGGCTTCTGGGAATTGAAGTCCAAGAACACCTGGAGTGCCAAGGTTGGTCATCACTGAATTAAACTATAGATGGAAGTCATGCTGGTGATACAGAATATATGGCAAATATTCTAAGAATAGGAGTCACAAGCACAAGGATGGGTTATTAAGCTGAACAAGTATTATTCTGAAACAATTCCCCAGATTACTCACACAACATATAAATTTCATTTTCATTTCTTCAGCAAGCATAAATAAATCCTTGTGTGTGTCTCTCATGTCACATTATAAAATGAGCTAGGGCTTTATCATATGGAACAGATCAACATACAATGTGTTCAGATCACCGTTGCAGCCATCCAAGCTGTGCACATCAACTTTGTGGCATCTCTGCAGCAGAGTAAGCTGCTTCAGCATGGAGTGCCTCCACACATGCAAAATAAGTTGACATTCCTGTTAATGAAGCCATGGACATAGTGACAGGATGCCTCAAACTTCCACCAGTTGAGAAATATCCTCTTGTTGGTATTCCTCTACTTAAGATTAGGAGAGAAGTAGCAGCAGATACCAAGATAACTAAGCAAGAGAATGGCCCTCAACATCTCTGAAAGGATCTATGCCTCAAGTACACCAACACAGATCCAGGAAGAGCTTTGTGGCAAGAGGGTACACAACAGCAAAATTAAATTTAAAAATGGAGGAAGAAGCTCATTGAACAAAGAATAACATTAAAGGAGGATATGGCCAAGGAACTCAACCTCCCCTACATTACTTCGAGGACCCTCAATAGGCTAAGGGTCAGAGTGCCTAAATGTAAAACCTACATGCTCAAGCGTGTGAATGTGGAGAGATACACAATGCAGATCATCTGCTAGTCTGCAGATTACTACCAGAAAACTGTACCAATGAGAATATAATGTTGACTAATGACAAAGCCAAGAAGATGGTTTTATTCTGGTAGTTTAAAGTTTGATCTGGACATTAAAGAAAAATTACCAGTGCACCTGATTCTTTGAGAAGCAGGGATACTGTCAGATCTCAAAAAAAAAAAATCTTTATGGGGTGCAGTTAAAAAATGTAGATGGCAGGAACAGGAACTTGGATAAGTTGTTCCTCTAAGCGATAGAGAATTCCACAAGTCCTTCTGTCTGCTTATAAAGTATGGAGCTTGGCTGCTGGGTAGAACTGTCAGCTCTTCATTCTGATCCAATGGCAATCTGTTGAACTTTGTCTGTCCTTCAGCTTTGATTTGGAATCATTAATAATCCCCAACATACACTCTCAATCACTGTTGCTTGTTTGGGGACTGGGCTTAGTCTTGTGCACGTAATCATATTTTCTTTCTGTCCCAGCTTTGAGAGTGATTGCTGATTTTGGGAAAGGTGGGCCATTTGTATTGTTGCTGTCTCTCCTTCACATTGGTGCAGCTTGTCAGCATTACCAGAGAGACAGTAAGTGATGGCAAAAATATTGAAATGGGTGGGAATGGCAATAAAGCACAGGGTTGGACAACAGGCAAATTGCTGTGTAAGGCCCGACAGTGAAGGAGAAAAGCACAGAGATATAATTCAATCTCTGAACTTTGGCATGGGAATAAATCCCATACAATGAGACATTTTGGCTATATAAATATATTTGGGTTAGAGAGATATGTGAACATCAATAGCTATCCATGATGTTATGCACAGGAATAAAAATCATGCAAAGCCTGTTGGAATGAAATACACGAACTGAACTCCTAATGCTTAGCATAGTAATAGGCAACTAAAATAGGTCTATTTGAATCAATGCAACATATGGAGGAGTTGACTTACCAAATCCCTATTGATTTACTAGACCTATTCTAGTAAGATCTTTTACACTAAGCAATAGGATTTGAATCTTGGAGTTGATTAGAAACACATGATTTGACATTCAGATGCCATTCACAACCTAATTTTAACTATGTATAATTCTACTGTCTAGTTTGACTTTGGGAAACATAGGATACCTTTGAGTGAATAGTTTACTAAGCAGGTTGGATGCCATCAGACGGCACATTCGGGCAGAACCTGGTATCTGATTGCTCAGAAATAATCCATTGCTGAGGCTTACCTTTACGTGTGCCCACAGGACAATTCTTTCTTTAATTTATTTTTAATATGACCTGCTTGTTTTCTGTTTTAACTTTACTTTTTTACCAAACTCCATGGACCATTATAAGAAATGTAAATACTGTACAGTATTTATTTTATTTATTTTATTTTTTTATTCTTTAAATTTATACCCCGCCTCGCTCAGGAGAACCTGACTCTAGGCGGCTTCCATAGTAAACAAAGAACAATATAACAAAAGACAATAAACAATATCCCACCAAAGATCCCCCCCCCCCAGAGTCCTCTATCGCCACCCAAAACCCCCAGGTTCTCTCCCTTCGGGGCCGGCTGGTCGAGGAAGAGTCCAACAAGGTCCAACAAGACATTGGGGGGGCGACGGCGTCGTCGTCTCGCGGCGGCATCTTCGAGCTTCCCCTGGCATGATTCTGAACTGGAGTTCTGCATATGTCTGTCCTGGCCACCAGCTGAGCTTGGTAAGGTCCATCACTACATGACAAAGTGATGTTTATAAAGATTTCCCAAACACAATGGAAGTTCTATATCTAACATTCAAATTACCAAAACCAATTCTTTGGGGTTTCAAGTAGGATTCCTTCCTTGCTTTACCTGATGAAGTATTGAATTACAGCATTATGGTACCCCTTGATATTAGCCATGTACTTGCCACCCAATAATCAGCCAGAGCTGACTTTGTTTAGCTTCCAAAATTAAGTGAGAGTGAACACATTTAATGCAATAAAGCGGCCAAACATCGAAGCAGCTTGTCAGTCTTCAAATGGTCCTTCGTTGATCTGGATGACAAACCATAGAGTAGACCCAATTTGAGAGTGATTCTGTCCACTTGTGTGATCCCCTCACGTGTAAGTAAGAGTGTCCAACTGAGCTGAGACCTCTTCCTTCATTTCCATTTCAAAAAAACAAACAAACCCTGGTTTTGGACAAGCTTAGGCTGGAGGAAGAAGAGAAAGAGAATTAAATTAAGGAAGACAATTTCTCCCTGTCATTGAACTCTGACTAATGAGCCTATTTCTGGGTAATAAAAAGGAGCAGGAAGTGACAAGGCGCTGTAATGAATTAGTGGCCCAGAACCTCGTTAGTCAGAATAATCTCTCCAGAAAAGATAAATGATGCAAACATTAATTATGAAGCAACTGCAGAAGTACATTTTGTATTTATTTTTTTTTGCATTCTCCAAAATCTATGAGCATTCCTTCGCCCATTTGGTTGGATCAAAATTGATATTGGGAAATTGGAGACACTATTCGCATCTAAGATACTTTCTTTAGCTTTCAGTGAAATTAGGGATAAGCAAATCAGTCTCTTCCTAGTCTGTTTCTGTTTCATTAGTATCTGTTTCATCCATAAGCCTGTTCCATCCAGTTTCCACATGAATCTGCAAAATTTATTTTCAGAATATCCACATGAAAATCCGTGTTTAAACATGCATTTAAATACATCATGCTGAAAGGCATTTTCTCTGAAAATATACATCTCTAAGCATATTTCCTCTGGAAGTATAGTTTCCAAAAAGGGCTTTGCTGTTGTATGTACATTTTCTGAACCCAAAGTAATGAATGAATGAATGAATAAAATAAAATAGATAAGAACATGTAGGAAGTGTTAAAGGCAGTGGATAACTAAGTTTAGAATCACACATTAGTCACAGCTCTGCAGATCAATTTGTATTAAAATACATGATGGATAGATTCCTAAAACAACCAGAAATTTTAAAAAAATGCTTATCCATGAAGAATATTGAAATGAAGAGAAGACCAAAGAAAAAGTAACAGAATGAAGGGATAAAGACCAAGAAACATGAAAGATATTTAAAAAAATTAACATCTAGAATTTGTTAGTTGGTTGATTTTATCCTGATCTCTTATATATATTTCAAGATGTGTTTTGTATAAGAATGGTGCTTGAATTAAGAGTGGGGTATAAATGTAAATAAATAAATGAGGTTTGTAATGAGGAACTGTGGTGACTTAGTGGTTAAGGTGCTGAACTTGATGACTGATTTGAGCAAAAAGTCAGCCCCTGACCCAACAAACGAAAATTGGAGAGAGTCTTCTTACGACTCTCCTCTCATCTCTCTCCAAGTACAGATTTCTGTGAAATGCACAAATATCCTCTGCACAGAACAGATGCTGTTTCCCTTCAAAAAGCAAGGTATACATGTCTAGGGATGCTAGCCACACAAACACAGCAAGCACAGACTTGGCTGGTCATTTGTCACATCTGGTGCTTCTAATCTTTAAAACAGGGATTTGCAACCTATGGCCTATGGGCCAGACCTGGCTCATGGTGCCATTTCATGTGGCCCACCACCCTCACTTCCACCGCCAGCATCGGAAGCACCAAAATCACACAAGAATACATGAGAATACACGCTAGAACACACGAAAATGTGTGAGAAAATGCATGAGAATACACACGGAACCATGTGACCAACATAGTCAACTGTCTGAGAGGGAGTTGTCTGGCCTGCGACCTGAAAATATTGAGAACCCCTGCTTTAAAAACACTGACTAAAGTAGCAGCCTTTGTAACTTTGCACAGCTTGGCTATTTGTGTGAGTTATATGTGTGATTTGCCCAGTTTCACTTTGAGGCAGTCTACATGGGTATACAGGCCACTCTTTGGAGTGATTTTGGGATGGGTTGGTCCAAACATATGCACAAATCTATTGGGCCAATCAGTCCCAGTCCACCAATTTTGTATTTTATCCCATCCACAGGAGTACACAGAAAGAGCCTCCTTGAAGACTGTGGTATTTTAGAACCACAATTTGGTGTACTTTCATAGCAGTAACCTTGTGTTGCTGGCTAATCTTTCTCACACTAAGTCAATCAGGAAAAAGGAACTGCAGAATGAACTCACCAAATGGTGCCTTCATTTTGGCAGCTTCACGTCTGGCCTAGACATAGAAGAAAAACAAACCCAACCCTCAATATATGTGCACACTGGGGATGAGATAAAAGAGAATGTAGGGGTAACAGCCACTTCACTAATGGCACAAACTGCTGTACTGCAGCCAAAACTCTGCTCACAATCTTAGTTTGATCCTGATGTGACACAAGGTTGACTTAGCCACCCATCCTTCCGAGCTTAGTAAAATGAGGACCCAGCATGTTGGGAGCAAAATGCTAATTACTTTGTGAACCCGCTCAGAGGGTGCACTAAGCGCTATGTGGTGTATATAAGTGTAACTGCTATTGCTATTCTCAGCTAATGGATGCTGCCATCATTGATGTGATGCCATCACTCCTTCATTAGATGCTGTTGAGATGTAGGGATTACTCCAAATAACATTTTGTTTGTCTCCCAGACCTCAGGGTCCTTTTAAAAAGAGAAGCTTTTAATTTGATGGGTGAAATAACACTCTTCTTGTGGTTTTCTTCTGTATTTGAGAGAACCTTAAAATACTGTATCTTAACCTCTCATGGAAAAGCAAAGCTTTGGAAGCTAAGTTGGGCTACCATCAATGTTCAGCTACGTGTCATTAGTAGATATTCAATATATGTCATGACTCCCTAAAGGGGCCAACAGCTATGGGTGGATGAGCTCCTTTAGGTGGGTGATGGTGCCCTCAGTGGAGAAAATGCCACTGGAAACCATCATATTAGGCCCAATGGCAAAATGAGCGGAGGAGGAACTCTGATTCCCAATGGTCATGGAAGTGAAAGAGGCCATGCCAGATGGACTGGCTGTGAAGGTGCACCTTATCTTCAAGACTGTGGCAGTCCATTGCAGTCCCAGTGTTAAATTTTGAATGTCTCATTTCATATGTGCCACAGGAAATGGCTCCATGATCATAGTGTGTGGGTTACTTCATGGCAAGCTGGGATCCACCTTAAACAAATTCACGGCAATGGCATTTTTCCTGCTCTGATACGAGTTGCAGCCAACAACGAGTATATGTCAGGATCACGTTTTCAGTGCTTCAAACGTTAGTGGTTGGCATGGCAGTGGGCAACACTGGGAACTCGGAGGAGTGGATGGAGTAATAAGAACCAGTCATTCAGTTCTATGTTCATGGCTGGCTAAGTTATTTTGTGTGTGTGCGTGAGTGTGCCCTGCCTTCTATATTAAACCCGCCTGCCCCCATTTTCCTCCTTTGTTGTTTCTCATAACGGGCCCGCTTCAAAGAACCAACATGTGGTACTTGGTCACAGCTGCTTCTGTGCCTTCCAGGTACAATTATTTTACAATGCAACTTTTGTGCAAGCCATCACTTGAATTGCTGTATAAAAATTGTGGTGAGGAATCACAGTACCGGTAGAGGAGAAAAGGAATTAAAAAGCAGAAAATTTGAAAAGGGGAAGACAAAGAGAGAAAGATCAATCTTTGGCATGTTTGATCGGGGAAGGAGAGGGTTGTCTTACTCAAAAGATCAACAGTCCGGCAATGACTCCTTTCTTAGCCACGGCTGCTTTTAGCAACTACAAATAATTTCTTACTAGCCTGTTAGTGAGAGATATAGCATGGCAAGCTAGTTTTATATGAAGCTTGGTGCTAGATTGTGGTGGCTTAATAGTTAAGATGCTGAACCTGGCAATCATAAAGTCAGCAGGCCAGAAGTTTGAGACCCGAGTGCTTCATGAAGGAGTGAGATCCCGTCTCTGCCCCAGCTCCTGCCAACCGAGCAGTTTGAAAACAAGAAATTGCAAGGAGATAAAGAGGGACCACTTCTGTGGGAAGTTAAAGAGTGTTCTGTTCACTCCTGTGTCTAGTCATGCCTTCCACATGACAATGGAAACATCTGCAGACACAGCACTGGCTTCTGGGCTGTAAACGGAGATGAGCATTGCCCCCTAAAGTAATAGAGCTACGCCTGCAGACAGAGCTCCTGCCCTTTCGGAAGGGCTTAAAGACCTGGCTGGCGGGGCAAGTGTGGGGTCCCAGGAATGCAGGTTCCCACGTAGGATGGCTGTATCTGTTTTTATCTGCTTTGCTGTTTTAATGTTTTAAATTTTTTATGAACTTTTAAGGTTTTAGATATTGATATGATTATAGTTTATCCATGACGGTAATTTACGCTGTAAGCCGCCCAGAGTCGGGTCTACCCGATTGGGGCGGGATACCAAATGTGAGCAATAAATAAATAAATAAATAAATATATGATGGACTTTTGAGCAAAAGCCACCTTTACCTTGGACAACGGAAATTCAGTATAATGCAAATTAATAAGAGTAGATTCAGTAGCGTACAAAATAAGAAATCACTCATTGCCATGGACCAGCTGGATTCAAGTGGGATTAAATCCCCTTGGGGACCATCACCCGTCCCTGTGGACTTTACCACTCAAGGCCATTAGTCCTCAGGGTTGTCAGGTTATTTAATCACTGCCTGACACTCAGCATTGAGTCACTGGCAGTATGGTATGCTCTATTACCATAGCAAGATAACCTGGCCAGATTGGACCCAGTATCAGTGTCTTATACCCAGTGTCAGTAAATACAATATTGTTGCCATGCCAACAGAAAACAAATATCTAGAAGAGATTTCTCCCCCCAGTTATGCTCCTTAAAAAATGATTAGCATTTCAGAGCACAACATACATTTAATGACATGATAGAAAGCTCATTATGGTTTCTGCAACCTGGGGAGTCAAGGAAGATTAGAAATTATTTCTTATTAATTGTTCTGTGCTCTTTCTCTGCCCCCTCTTTGCATTGTTAAGAGTTTGCCACTTGGAAAAGAGGCAGACTGGTACGGCTGCAGCTATGCTAGCATCAGGGAGTGAGCTAGCGGAGGCTGCTTTGGAGCAGTTGGAATTCATTAAAACAATCTAATCAAGGGTGACCATTCACACAGAAATGGCTGCTGCCAATCTCGTGAAGTGGCTTAATCGCCAGGGATTCAACTGCAGGTGGTTTCTCAACCAACGAGACAAAGAATTTTGTTTTAATATTTTTAATACCTGGGGAAGTGATTAACGTGCCGAGATCCAAAAGCGGCTCACTTGTTAAGCCACTTCATGATACTGTACTAGCATATTCAATCCGGATATGCTTGCTTTGGATCAGTTCCAATGATCACAGGCACTGGAACCTATCCAAAGCAGAGCAATCATCCCCACACAAAGGTGGGTTGTTAAAATTCCCGCTACCCCACCATGACATCATGGACGTTGTGGGCGTAGCCGATGTCATGATGTCGTGGGTGGAGCAAAAAATAAAATAATAAAAATGTCTGTGCATATGCCAAAACTCCGTTTGACGCATGTGCAGTTCTTTTTGTGTGTGTGCATGCATCAAACCTCTATTTGATGCATGTACACTAAAAAATAGAACTGTGCATGCGTCAAACGGAGGTTTGATGCATGCGCAGTTCCAGGCAGCCATTTTGGCTGCCCGGAAGTACATTTCTGGAGGGATCCGGAGAGGCGATCGAACCGGTCATCCGGGGTTTTACCACCACCTCCTGATGGGGTGCTACCGGTTCAGGCGAACCAGTCCGAACCGGTAACATCCCATCACTGTCCCCACACCACAATAAAAGAAGCCATTTGAGAGGGACCAGAAAGATGTCAGTAGGAACACTTTGGGCCCATCCTGGTGCTCTCTAGAAAATACAGTGGTTGTATTGCAATCTTTAAGGCTGCAGTGCTCCAAACAGTGGGCTAAGCAAGTCATTGTAGGTAAAGGTAATAATGGTTGCCCTTGTTCTAAAGCCAGTCACATCTGACTCTAGGGTTCAGTGCTCATCTCTGTTTATAGCCAACAAGCCAGTGCTGTCTGCATCTCCAGATGTTTCCATGGACACGTGGCAGGCATGCCTCAACACCGGAGTGCACAGAATGCTGTTTACCTTCCCGCCAAATTGGCCCCTGTTTATCTACTTGCAATTTCTTGCTTTTGAACTGCTAGGTTGGCAGGAGCTGGAACAGAGATGAGGGCTCTCTCCATCATGCAGTGCCCGGGAATCAAACTCTGACCATCCAATCAGTGAATTCAGTGTCTTAACCACTTGAGCCACTGCAGTCCCAGGAAGTCACGTAATCAGCCTCTAAATTAGTGTTTCCCAGCCTTTAGCTTTTGGACTTCAATTCCCAGAAGACTAAGTCAATTCCCCAAAGCACTGATCAGCCAGTGTACTGACTTAGGCTTCTGGGAATCAAAGTCCTCCTTTGGGGCGTGTGCCCCACATTGGGAACCAGAGCACTAGGTTAAGAGTGGGCGTCTCTCTAGGTTAAGACTCTGTTGTATTTAACCAATTCACTTGTGTTTAGTTTCCCCAGTTCCATTAAACTGGGGTGGGACAAGAATGTGCAAGTTTCATCATAAATTGGGGGGGGGAATTGAAGGTCTACTGTAGGGAGGCTGTATTGGCAAGAGGATGGCACTGAATATTAGGAATGTCCCTATTTATTGAATTTGGCCATTAAAGATGGTTGAGATTTTGCCGAGTTCAGATTTTGCTGCACAAAATTTGCAAATTTCATTACAAAGTGCAAATGCCATCAGGTCAGGCTTGTGAGTTTCCCATGGGCAGTTGTTTGGTTCTGGTGGGGTAACAGAAGGCTAGATTATATAGATTTGAGCAGTGGTGGAATGTCAAAAATTTTACTACCCCACCATGACATCATCACAGTGTGGGCGGAGCTAACATCATGGGCGGAGCCAATGTCATGACATCATGATGTTGTGGGTGGAGCCAAAGAAAAGAAATTTAAAAATTATAAAAAATAAAATAAAAATAAGCACACACACACCTCAACCCACCTACCCACCCACCCACAACACAAACCTGTAAATAAATAAATTAAATAAATAAATAATACATTAAAATACACCCACCCACCCAAACACCCACCCACCCACAACACAAATCAACCAGAGCTTTTAAACCAGAGCTTAAAGTTTATTCTGGCTAATCTTTCTCACACTAGGTCAGATGGAAGGAACTACAGAATGAACTCACCACAAGATGGCTTCATTTTGGCACTTTTCAACTTTTCAACAGTTAAAGAAGTTATGTACTAAGTCTTTGCCTAACCAGTTCTCTAGGATATCTAGGGGAGCAGGCTATAGGGAGTTTCAGGTTAGCAGCTTCTCTTCCTCCTCCCCGCTTGGGAGGACAGCAAGGAGGCCGTGCATACGCACCAAGTGCTTGGCGTGCATGTGCAGTGGCGTGCATGCACACCAAGTGCTTGGCGCGCATGTGCAGTGGAGGAACCAGTGAAAAGGTAAGCCCTGAAGGTGGTTCCCCCCAAAAGCTGCAACCAGTTCTCCAGGACACTGGGAAAAGTTACTACCGGTTCTGGAGAACTGGTGAGAACCTGTTACATCCCATCACTGGATTTGAGCCATCAGATGTGGATAAATGTTCTTAAGTGTGGGGAAATGTAACTGTTGTGCAGATATACCTTTACCATCTTTCTAAGAAATGAACTCTAGGAAGCTAAGCCAGCTAAAAAAGCACCAGCCAGTAAGGCAGCTCCTTTTGCTCAATTCTTGCTCATTAATAAGACACTGAACTTGACAACTGGAAGTCACGCAGGTCATCAGTTCAAGACCCGAGTTCTGCATGATGGAATGAGCTTCTGTCTCTGTCCCAGCTCTTGCCAACCTAGCAGTTCGAAAACAAGAATTGCAAGTAGATAAATGCGTACCACTTCAGTGGGAGTGGAAACAGTGTTCCGTGTCTAGTTATGCCTGCCACATGTCCATGGAAATGTCTGCATTAATAAGACACTGAACTTGACAACTGGTAGGCAGGCAGGTCATCAGTTCAAGACCCGAGCGCTGCATGATGGAATGAGCTTCTGTCTCCGTCCCAGCTCTTGCCAACCTAGCAGTTCGAAAGCAAGAATTGCAAGTAGATAAATACGTACCACTTCAGTGGGAGCGGAAACAGTGTTCCATGTCTAGTTATGCCTGCCACATGTCCATGGAAATGTCTGCAGATGCAGACAGCTCTGGCCAAAGAGGGCTATAAACAGAGATGAACACCATACCCAATAGCTGAATACGACTGGCTTTTGAGCAAGGATGCTTTTACCATTACTCCACTTCCATGGTTAATGCAGTCCTTGCTTTTCCTCCTCTCACATGCCTGGCAAAAGTAATGCTTCAGTCTCTCTATTTCTCTCTTGCCACGTGGAAAGATGTTTGGGAATAGGCTTAGATTTTTAGACATTTTGATGACACAGAGGTATGTAGTTCTCCTGAAGAAATGAACTGGCACTCCTGGCCAGATGTGAATCCTTTGAAAAACTGGCAAAAACAGTCACACATGTTTGGAAGGAAATACAAGGATTCCTGCTCTAGAGGAGACCTCATACTTCTTGGTAGTCTGCTGCTTGCTACCTAGTGATTTACACAGGTTATAGACATATTTTTATTTATTATTTTTAAAAATAATAATAATCCATTCTCCAATTGAATAATGTGGAGGAGTATACTTTCAACCCTCCTAGGGCAGTGATGATGAACCTTGGCACTCCAGATGTTTCCAGAATCCATGAACAACAAGAGTGTTGCCTTGGGCTTCTTGTAATTGAAGTCCAATACCACCTGAAGTACCAATGTTTGCCATCATTGTCCTAGGATATACATCACGTTTCAGGCTGTCCCCCATTATTCACAAGGGGTATGCTCCAAGACCTACTGCAGATACCTGAAGCCATGGATAACAGTGAACCCTACATTTTACATTTCAAACAGTGACTTCTAATGGCCATCACTTTAATGTATGACAGAAATACATAAATAAAGTCAGCTGTGTGATCCATGTATAAAACATATGCAGAAGTAGGTGATACTTTTCTGGATCACTAAATTAAAAAAAAATCGTTCCAAGCTTTCATGACTCAAGGTTGTTTTTTCAGGCAAACTTCATGACATGTTCTTCTAGCCAGGTTGTATTCTTCAGGCATGCATTCAAATGTTCATGGCATGATGGTCTGTATGCCAGGCTCTGAGGAAAGGGTTTTCAAACTTGTCAAGCTGAGGGCCGGGTCGCACTCCCTCAGACAGCTTCGGGGGGGCGGATGGCCATTTTGCCCAGCTTGCCCTGCCTGTCATGCATGGCACTTATGGGTGTGGTGGAGGCAGTGGGGGCCCCACATGAAATGGTTTCATGGGCTGCATCCAGCCCCCGGGCCTTAGGTTGAGAACCCCTGCTCTGAGGAGTATCAGATCAACTGCTGCTTTTAAGAACAGAGCCTGGCATACAGACCATCATGCCATGAACATTTGAATGCATACCTGAAGAATAGAACCTAGCTTGAAGAACATGCCATTAAGTTTGCCTGAAGAAGTGACCTTGAGTCATGAAAGCTTGCAAACATTTTTTTTATTTGATGATCTAGAAAAAGTATCACTTTCAACTTCTGCATGTGTTTCATCGAAATACATATGTATTATGTATTTCAGGACATTTTATTGAATATTTTTGGATCTGCAGATAACTAAAACCATGAATAATTAACCCATAGATATGGAGAGTGAATACTATAGATTTTGAACTTGACTCTTAAGAATTCTGTTTTATGTGGGTTTAATGCTACCCTGCTTTCTATGTCTGTAAGTATAGGAAGCAAATCAGTATATACCGAGACCTGTGAATTCAATGTAGTAAAATTCAATGTAGTAAATGCGTTTACTACAGCTGTAAATGAGTCTATGGCCATTGTAAATGTGTTTACGACAGCCACAGATGCGTTTCATGGCAGTGTTTACAGCACGGAGAACCATCAGTCCAGCCCACTCAGCTGTCTAAAGGTCCAATGTGTAGCTGAAAAATGTTGAAAAACCCTGTTCTAGAGTGAGACACTGAGGTTAATCATGGGTTATGGTGGTAGACTTGGACTATTCAATCAATGATTAAACCCTCAGTACAGTAATGAGGATTGTTCAGAATCTTGGAGATGAGCTGCTTGTAGAGGGTTAAGATTATATGCCAAACATTTTATGCCAACAGGACAGTCTTCAAGCTGGCTGGTGTCTGAGATCTGCTGACAGTTAATCTGTTATGCTTGCAAAGCTCTGCCAGGAGAAGGAGTCAAGGAGTGTCCAAATATCCTCCATCCTAGGGATGTAATGCTGACACACAGTTAGGCCAAATAGTTCTAAGCAGTTTCCAACATTTCTTGGCCATCAGTGCTTTTGGTTCAGCAGTGTTTCATCTGGACTAAAGTCACCTCAGCCTGGCCATTTACATTGGAATTTTAAGTTCCAATTTATAAACAGCAGCAAGATTGACTATTGTAGGAATTTGAAAATGACATATAATTTCCAGTTAAGTAATTGATGTATGGAAGTTTGAGGTTTAGCTATTAATGACAAGCTTTACATGTAAGAAAAGTTAATACCAAAAATGAATGTATAGAGGGTTGTGCAGGGCTCCATGGGAAGGCACTGGACAGGGAGTGGTGAGGGTGCCTATTTTGGGGGTTGGGGTTGGGGGGGATACATCACTATTGCCCCCCTCAGGCCACCAGAGTCAAGGGCAGGGTGGGACAAAGCCCGATTGCCCGATATACTAGCACGCACCTGAATGTATACATATAGGTATATGGAGAAAATCTATTGGTTTTGCTTTTAAAAAGAAGAAGGGATAAAGCCCATTGCAACAGTCAACTCAATTATGAAAAGGAGATGGAGCACCATAAGGGTAAATGGGATAGGTTACTCTCAAATGAGACTGCATTGACTTAGTGGTTAAGCCACTGAACTTGATGACCTAGCAGTTCAAAAGCAAGAAATTGCAAGTAGATAAATAGGTACCGCTTTGGTGGGAAGGTAACAGCATTCCATGCACTCTGCCATCTAGTCACACCTGCCACATGACCACAGAAACATCTGCAGACACAGACAGTGCTGGCTCTTTGGCTGTAAACAGAGATGATCACCACATCCTAGAGTCAGATACTACTGGCTTTCGAGTAAAGATAACCTTTACATTTACTATTACTTTACTGTAAAATAGTCATGGTGGGGAGCACGGTGTGTTTAGACATTTGTTTATTATGTCTTCCTTTTCCATTTTTTTATTATTGAACAAGAAAGAAACATTGTGGGTTTTTTTTAAAAAAAGATAATTTTAAAAAAATCCAAAATTAAAACATGAACAATTGAACTTGAATTTGTGTGATACATTTATTATGTTGGGCTATTTAGTTTTTGAAATGAGCTATATATATTCACACTTAGATTTACGCTGCTGAAAATAGTAAGTAGGCTTGGTGATATCCGAATCTTTTTCTTTTTCATTTTTCTGAGACATCCAACTCTTTTGTTCTGATGAACTATTTGTTGTTGTCAGGGATTGACAAGAAAAAAAATTTGTGCCTTGTGGGGTGAAGAGGGGAGGAATAGGCAAAGATTCCTCTCTTTGTCAGAGTCTTGGTGTCTGAGGTTGACGCACTGAGAAAGCAAGAAAAGATGAGGTGGGCATTGGAGAGAGTAAAGTGATTGGAAGAAGAAACAGAGATGGGTGTGGAAACTATGTCGAGGAAATAATTGACTCCAGAGGCTCTTTGTATGAGAACTGGAAGAAAGCAAGTGAAAATATGTTATTTTACAACCTTGGTACTCTTGACCTCATTGAAAATAAATATACACAGAACAAACACAGAAGAAACAAGGAGTTGCATTCAGATAGAAAGGATGGGGGGGGGGGGCAGCAGCATTGAGAATGTTGGAACTCTGGTGGCCTCTGGTGGCATATGATGGAACAACATCCTTCCTAGAATATGAAGCTGTTGCTGCAAATTGTATTCCCAAACACTCTTAGGAAGGAATTTATATTTGACGCCAGTTCTGTATATGTTAATGCTGAAGCTGAAAGCTGCAGAATGAATCCCTCCTACATTTCTTCCATTTCTTTCTTTATCCTTCCAATTCTCTAGAGCAGTGGTCCCCAACCTTTTTTTGGCCATGCCCCATCTCTAAAATCCCTAGACCCCCACAACCTGCTATGACATATAATCCTTATTACCATATATACTTGAGTATAATCCAACCCGAATATAAGATGAGGTACCTATTTTTGACCTGAGAAACCAGGAAAATAAATTGACTGAAATATAAGTCGAGGGTGGCAAATGCAGCAGCTGCTTAGTGAGTTTCAATAATCAAAATAAGATGCAGCAGAAAGGAGATTTCTCAGTGCCGATTGAGATGTGCCGACAACAGGATGGGAGAAGTGGGTGGTGAAGGCTATTAGCCGCCACCGCCTTTTTCATTCACACTCAGTGACCCGAGTATAAGCTGAGTCCACTTTTTTTGACCTCATTTTAGGACTGAAAAACTAGGCTTATACTCGAGTATATAAGTATTCAGAAAGTGAACTCCTATTCATGTGGAGGAAGCCTAAAAGGCCATTAACTGTTGATAACTCATTCTCAAGGCCCCCCCCCCATATCAACTTCCCCCTGTGGGGTGGTTGCCACGGCTCTAAACCTTCCTTGCTCCTGATATCTCGTTTATTTCCTGCTTCCAACTCACACTGGGGTCAGGCAAAGCAAACTGCAGAATGAACTCCCCAAATGATGCCTTCATTTTGACGGTTTCACATCTGGCCTAGAAATGGAAGAAGAAGAAGACTGAATCAAGTATGTCTTCTTTTACTAGAATATCAAGAATCCCAAGATCAATCTAGCTGTTGTTATTTTGGCTGCAAGATCTGGGGAGTTGTAGACCAATAAAAGAAAGGTTTATGTCTTCTGGTATAAAAATAGTGTGAACATGACTGAACAAGGCTAAAGGTTATTTTCAGGGGTGTTGGGCTTCAAAGAACACCCACTTAAAGAATTTGTTTTACTAAGTAGGGTTGTGCACAGGTTCAAAGCCTTGGTTTAAAGCAGGGGTTCCCAACCAGGATGACCCCGGTCCATGGCACCATTTTATGTAACCCGCATCACCTCCACTCACCTGGAAGTGGAAGCTGACACATTTTACGCCAGCTGTAAAATTCATCCACACATGTGTAAACACGCCTGTGACTGTCGTAAATGTGGAAGTGGCCACATTTGCGACAGCCATAAATGTGCCCACTTCCTCTTCTGGGTGGCATGGCCTGACCCACTCAACTGTCTGGGGGGCATGGCCAGGCCCGTGGCCCCAAAAAGGTTGGCTACATCTGGTTTAAAGACTGGTTTGGATCTTCAGAATGAATCCCAGGTTCTTCTGGAGCTTGATTGTGCTTCCCACCCAATTCATGTTGTGCAAAGTATCCAAGACATTTTGTAAAGGTTATAAGAAAAAAGGTAAATGTCCCAGGTATTATGCCTTGGAACAAGGGATTGTGCATACAATTGTACATTCAGTCCTGTGTCTCCAGTGTAACTGCTTGCACAATATGCAGACAGAACTGCCTCAGAGATCAGACTTCCACCTCAGTCATTGCACAAGTAACCACAAGCGCAGTATCAAGCTGTAGGCGCATAATTGGACAACAGGATTGTTGGTCCAATGTGACACATCGCAGGTTGTGATTTTAGCAATTAAAGAATCACCCTAAACTCTTTTTATGGTACCTTAAGCTAACTCCAATTGAACTTCACCCTGTTTATCTGGAGTGCATTGTAGAGAAATCTTAGCAGTTCTCAGTCCAATGTGCATTTTCCTTTTTTGTTGTTCAGTCGCAGTTGATTCCGACCTTTTGCGACCCCATGGACCACTGTCCGCCAGGCACTTCTGTCCTCCACCATCCTCCTCAACTTGCTCAGCTCTGTGCCCATTGTCTCTACAATACCATCTAGCCATCTCATTTTTGGCCTCCCCCTTCTTCTTTTGCCTTCCACCTTTCCCAGCATCAAGGCTTTCTCAAGCGAATTCTCTCTTCTCATTTGATGTCCAAAGTACTTTATCTTCATCTTTATTTTTTGACCTTCTAAGGAGCAATCAGGGTTTATTTCTTCTAAGATTGACCTATTGTTCTCCTCGCTGTCCAGGGGACCCTTAGAATAAACCAGAAATTAGACAAACGTCTGCCACTAGAGCTTTTCCTGCATCAGATTAGATCAGTGTTTCCCAAATGCTGGTTTTTGGACTTCAATTCCCAGAAGCCTAAGTCATTTCCCCAAAGCACTGATCAGCCAATGTACTGACTGAGGCTTCTGGGAATTGAAGTTCACTAGTGGGCTGTGTACCCCTTGTTGGGAACCACTGGATTAGATATAGCAAGTAGCAGAAATTGTAAAAAAAACTGTTTTCTGTTTAACCTTTAATTATTCTATTGTGTTATGACAATGGCTGAAGATTTCCTAGCTAAGAGGATAGGGCTGATTGTCAACATTGATATTGGCAAGAAGGGTGAAGTGCTAGCCATTAACTCTGTTGCCATCATGGTCAGCACTTGACGCTCGAGCTCAGATCAGGTGTGAGATGACTGCTTAGTTAAATGGGGGATGTTCATAGCAAGACCAATATAATCTGTTTATGCTTTTTCATTGTTACCATGCCTATTTCATACTGCCTTAAAAGCCTAGTTGGTATGAAACTGGGGAGGAAAGAAGGTCTGGCCCATTCAAAGCAATGCAGAGCAATCACACTTATATACCTCCAGTGGTGGACATCAGCAGGTTCACACCAGTTCGCCAGAACTGGTAGCAGAAATTTTGCCTGGCCCTGCTCATCCAAGTTTTAAAATAAATTAGTCCTAATTCAGGTGCAACACAGGGCTTTTTCTCTGGCCATGCCCACAATACCACACCCACAGTGTGGTAATATTTTTCTTTTTGAGACTACTACTATGCACTCCCAATAGTGTTTAGTACACTATCTGGATGCTTCACAAGTTAATTAACATTTTGCCCCCAACTTGCTGGGTATTCATTAGAAGGATGGAAGGCTGAGTCAACCTTGATCTCTGGTTAGGATTGAACTCACAACCTTTTGGTTGCAGTAGAGCCATTTAACTACTGTGCCACCAGGGCTCCATTCATTTCGTGAGGAAGGCTCTGATTGGTTGTGTGCTCCTACGATGTCGTCGCACAAGCAGCAAGATCTTTGATTGACTGGATTACATTCTCAACAAGAATTAGAGGTTGCATTTAATTTTTATTTACCCGTGAAGCTGCACTAGAGTGACTGCCAGATGGAGAATGGACAGGAGTGAAACATTGCCTTCAAGCAAGCCAAGCTGGGGAATGGCTTTCGGAAAACATTTTGAGCCTTTGAAAAATATTTAGCCACAAAAATTCATTCCAGCACTACTGAGCACAGCAGGGAATCCGAATGACTGGTTATTTAGCAGTCCGGTTTGCTTGTCTGAGATGAGCAAGCAATTTGGAAAAAAAAAGAGTCCCTCTAGGTGAAATTCCATGCTGCAAGATATATTTTTTTAACAGTTGATGAATTTGCTAGTGGCAAATTTATCAAAATACCTCCATCCGGAGCTAAGAGGGCACCTTGCTTATCACTCCAGACGGACCCAAAATCCCTTCCTGCCATCTGTGCTGGGGTAATTGAAAGTGTGAATTAGTGCTTGACTTGTGGCATACCTTAAAGGTAATAAAGTTTTCTAGGAAAAGTAAATTGCATTTTCTTTTTAAATTGCTCTCCCCTCCCCCCCCTTAGTCATTAGTATGCAGATTATGCTAATGGGGTGATCTCCAAAGCACAACTCGCTGACCTTCTAATTTTTATTTATTTATTAACTCGGCAAAGTCGTTTCAGTTGGAAGTGTAAATTAATTAGCCTCCACTACTGCAAAGGATTCTATGTCAATGTGGAGGGAGAGGATTGATGTGGTTTTCCTGAAGTGAAGGAATCAACACTATAGATAGCAATATCCCTTTCATTTGCTACAGTGGCAGACAAATGGATGGATATTCTTCTGCTTCTGCCGTATCTGAATCCAAATATTGGCGATCATCGTGGCAATCAGCAGTGAAGACTGCCCTGAGAAAATAATGCAGTGACCTTCTATCTGCCTTCTGCATTGCAGTGTAATACCTGTACCACTGTTCCAATTCCATCAGTCATTTTCTGGTCCTGAGCCATTTTGGGATTCAAGTGGGATTTAATCCATTTGGGGACTATCACCCTTCCCTGTGGACTTTAGCACCCAAATTCATTAGACTTCAGGGTTGTCAGGTTAGTTAACCTCCACCTGACACTCAGCTTTAAGTCATTACATATCTAGGTATTTTTTTAAAAAACATACTGTATATTTATTTTGTTGACCCCACCTACACTTTCAGGTCTCCACATTTTCTATTTGAGAAATAGTTTCACAATGTTGTCTTCTTCATGGAATGGCTCCAGGGATTGTCAGACACACCTGATGAATGGTTTGCAGCCCTCAAAGACATTTTGGAACCATAAGAGATGCAGCTTATCGACACTCTATGTCAGTTGATACCTATTTATGTCCTTGCTTCCTGAGTTTGGATGTGATTAGTTGCAAATAATAATAATAATAATAATAGTTACCTGTAACTAGAAAGCTTTAAGTGACAAATTATGTATCTAGTAATTAGTAAAGGTAAAGTTTTTCCTTGCTTGAAAGCCAGTCATGTCTGATTCTGCATATATTTTTGTGGTCATGTAGCAGACATGACAAGACACCAGAGTGTTACCTTTCCCATTAAAAAGAAGATAAGGTACCTGTTTATCTACTTGCAATGTTTTGCTTTCAAACTACTCGCTTGGCAGGAGCTGGGAAAGAAGATGGGAGCTCACTCTGTCATGCAGCACTCGGATCTTAAATTGCTGACCTGACAACTTGTTGGTTGTCAAGCTCAGTGTCTTAAACCACTAAGCCACTGCTGCCCCAATCCTAGTAATTACACAGATAGTTTTTAGGCTTAACAAATAATATCTGATTTTATTAGGTGTAACTAGTGACACTTACTTACTTTAAAAAGTTACTTTTAAAGAGCCTTGTAAGGAATTTTGTTGAGTATGTTGTCAGTAATTTTCAAGGTCCCCCCCCCCTTTTTTTTTTTTTTTTGCATTTCTCTTATCAATTGTAAGAGGCAAAATAAATAATCTTTGTTTTTGACTCTTCAGTTTTCATTAACTCTTCCAAATCCAATGTTAGCAGTGGCCACTAGAGGGACACAGAGAATATACCTAACCTTTCTTACTGGTTACTTAACAAAAACAGCACAAAGTATCAATAATTTGCTAAATTACCTGATCTTTTGCATTTAGGGAATGCAAATTCCTTTTAAAATGGGATGTTCTGAGATGTGTTTGCTTTCCTTCCTCTTTTCTCTCTGAGATGGTGCCTTTGGAAGTGATTTTTCTTACAGAGTTGTGATTTGGGTGCTGAAGTCCACAGGGAAGGGTGATGACCCCAAATGGATTAAATCCCACTTGAATCAGTGGTGTAGCATGGGGGGCAGGGGGGGCACCTGCCCCAGGCAGCCATTTCCAGGGGGCGGCAAGCAAACCCCGCCCCGCTTCTTCCCCCGGCCATTCCTCTCCGGGTCTCCCTTTTTGTGGTTGCGCTTTTCCCCTTCGGCGCATTTGGTCTCCAAAGCTTGAGGTGCCTGGGCTTAGGGAGCAGGACTTCCCAGGCAGAAGGCAGCCCTTTTGCCATGCCAGCATCCAAGCCACCCCCTCTTTGCCTTCCACTGGCCGTGGCTGCCCTTACTCAGCCTCCTCCTCTGCCTCCTTCTGAGGGGTGCCCCACGCGCGTGCGCTGCTCACCTCCGCCCGCCCACCCACCCACCCAGCTAACCATCAGGGGCTCTCCCTGCCCTACCGGGACTTGCATAGAGTTGGGGAACTTAAGAGATAAGATCGCAATCCAGGAAGGTGAGGAACCGCCTGGGAAGTGAGAGGGTGGGGGGAAGGCAAGGCTAGCTGCCTGCCTGCCTGCCCGCTTCCCCCATCCCGCCCCCTCAGCTTCCCTCCCTCTCTTCCCTCCGGGCCATCACTTTGGCTCCAGAGTCACTCTGAATTTGTCTGCCGGCCTTGGCGAGACCCCAAAACACCCTCCTTCTCAGTCACCGGCCAGGGGAACGGCGGGCAGGCGGGGCTCTATGAGAGGTCCAGCCCCAGGGGCCTTGGAAAAGGTAGCGAAGGGTTAATTGGGTGGGGGTGGCAGCGGCGAGCCTAGATGGAGGGGGGGCGAGTTTGGTCTTTGCCCTGAGCGGCGGAAGCCCGCACGACGCCAGTGACTTGAATCCATCTTGATGGAGGGCAGGAGTTTCATTAATCCTGGCCTGGGGCTGATGAAGACTTTGCCTGCCAAAAGGACTCAGAACCAGAAAGTGGTATGGGGGGTCATGCTGCAATATGGAAGGCAGATAGAAGGCCACTGCATTATATTATCAGGAGAGTCTTCATCGGTGATTGACATGAGAATCACCAATATTTGGATTTGGATATGGCAGAAGGAGGAGGAGGAGGAGGAGGCAACTTGTGAATGTAAGTTCAAATTTCACTACTACCTTTAGGTCCTCTGCTGAATGGATAAATGGGTTCCTTTTGGTGTTCAGGTGTTTTAATCATCTGTTTAATTAGCCCGAGGGCCTCATTAGTCCCGGTGAAAATGGTGGTTTGATCACTGCATCTTGGCATGGAATCTGCACACAGCTCTGCTCTTTGAAGCCCCAGAGGCTTCACCTGATGAAAAGGAGAGAAAACTTGTTTCTTCTTTTTAAAAGCCATTTAAAGGTTTCTGAATGCCCAAGTGTCCCTTAAAAAAATGATTACCTGGGGTGCCTCTTACAGAGCAGAATCCTTGCTGCACAGAGACAGTAGATCACTGGAAACAGTCTTGTTAGAAGGGATTGTTTGCCTCATTAAAAAGTCTTCTCTCCATAATAAATGTTCGAAAATACAGAGGGAATGGGGAGCGGGGAATCTGAAAGGAGGAGGGGAAGGTCATGCTCTGGCATTTAAACTAATGTTGCCAGATATCTTCTCCTTTCAGTGATTTCCCTTAATCCAGTTCCTTGGGTTTATTCTCATGTTTTCATCAACTAGCCCTCCAGACCTGACAGAATGGAGGAGAGGAATGGAGCTGAAGTTATATTTCTCCACAATTGAAGCTAGGGCACAAATGTGCTTGTCCTTCTCTGTCATGACGGATTGAGTGCCCACCTATATCTCAGCTCTTGGTGGCACGGAAGGAGCCTCATTTGGGCGTTCCCTGAGCAGAGTTTCTTCCACAAAAATCCTTTCAACCCAGAATACTTTCTGACGCAAAATTATTATTACTGTATTTCATAAGGTCCAAGAATTTGCAGTGCCTTAGTCATTAAGACACTGAGCTTAACAACCAGAAGGTCACCAGTACAAGATGCTCCTGCCAACCTAGCAGTTCAAAAGCAAGAAATTGTAAGTCGATAAATAGGTATCACTTCAGAGGGAAAAGGTGTTCTGTGGTCTAGTCTAGTCATGCCTGCCACATGACCATGACAATATATGCAGATCCAGACAGTCAGATACAATTGACTTTTGAGCAAGGGGGACCTTTACTTTAACAAGGTCCAAAAAACAGCTGATGTTTTACTCCAGAAGAGGGCAGATATCTAGCAGTTGGACAGGTACAGCTTTTGCTTCTTTCTGTTGCTCAAGGATCCAGAAGCATTTGTACCTGAGGAAAGGGATCTTGCTATCTGTTCAATGGCAGAATCTTTCTTACTCACATCAGGTCTCGCATGTTTCTAAGCTTCTGGCATGTCAAAGAAATATCAGGTTCTTGAGTTTGCATCAGGAAAGTAGGAATACTGCTTCTTCTTCTAAACAACAACAACACACTACCTGCTTTTGCATACATGGTATGCAGTCTAGGGCAATCCAGGTTGTACTGATCAGTCCAGGATACTCCAGGTTATATGAAGCCAGTGATGGTGAACCTTTTAGAGACGAGTGCCCAAATTGCAACCAAAAATCCACTTATTTATTGCAAATTGCCAATACACCAACAGGAGAGGAAGGAACCGCTCCCATTGGGCTGCTGGACAGAGAGGTGGGGTGAACTCTGTGCTGGGGGAGGGAGGAAGCACTCCCATTGGGCTGCTGGGCAGAGGGGCAGGCAAACTCTGTGCCAGAGTGACTGCACAGGTGCCCACAGAAAGGGCTCCGAGTGCCACCTCTGGCACGTGTGCCATAGGTTCGCCACCACTGTACTAAGCTCATGTTCCATGTTATATCCAGTATGAGATGAATTCTAAGCTAAATTAGGTAATATTTCTGCACTTTCCAAAACCCTGATTTGTTCTGGGTTTTGTTCCAATTGTCATTCCACTTGGGGCAGCGTTCCAGCCAGGCCTACATTCAAATGCTAGTGAGTTCATAATAGAAGCTAGATTCATGTAGACAATTGACAGCTCAGTTTCTTTGCGACTATACTAAAGCAGCTTTTACCTATAATCTGTCAGTAATCTGGCATCATCCTTGAAGGCAAAGTAGTATTACAAATCAGAGCAAAAGTCTGAATTAACGGTGATTTGCTAAACATGACAGAAGCATGGCTTACACAAAAGATTTCCAGTTGTCTGACTCAATCTCATGTGTATATTAAATTGAAATCTGGCCCATAGCACCAAATCTGGCCAATAGCACCATTTCATATGGCCCTCCACCCAGGGTTTCCTTCTCCTCCACAAAAGGAAGAGTTTAATAGTTTAGTTTATGACCTAAGAAGAAAATTGAGAGTCATTCATTCATTCAATGTATATACCATGCATCTTAGTGCAAAGACTAAGGGTAGTTTTCAACATAATAATATGCAAATATCAATATAAAAATCCAGCTGAAATATCTGGGGACTGCTCTGCTTATCACGGCAACTCTAACAACATACAGTTTTGTGGAAACAGAAAGGTTGGCTTTATTGTGACCAATAGCATTTTATGCCTGTGTGGCTGTTTTCTCACTACCAGGATACCACGACTCACTGGGTCAATGGAAATCCATTTTTTTTGTGTGTGGTGTATAGATAAATCTAAAGGTCTCCCTTGCTCAAAAGCCTGTCATGTCCAACTGTAAGGTCCAGCACTTATCTCTGTTTACAGCCAAAGAGCCAGCTCTGTCTGCATTTTCGTGGTCATGTGGCAGGCATGACTAGACACTGAAGCACGCAGAACACTGTTAGCTTTCTCGCCAGAGCAATACCTATTTATCTACTTGCAATTTCTTGATTTTGAGCTGCTAGGTTGGCAGGAGCTGGGACAGACAACAGGAGTTCACTCCATCACACAGCATTCAGGTCTTGAACTGTGGTGTATACATCATTTAAAAATATCACATGGTCTGCCATACTCTCTCATATGTATGTGTGTATATTTGCACACACATACACTCATGCACATTATTTTAGGTAAAGGTAAAGGCACTTATTTGAAAGCCAATTGTATCTGATTCTAGGGTTCAGTGTTCATCTCTGTTTATAGCCAAAGAGCCAGCACTGTCTGTGTTTTGCAGATGTTTCCGTTGACATGTGGCAGGCATGCCTCAACACCGGAGAGCACAGAACACTGTTTACTTTCCCACCGAAATGGTCCCTATTTATCTCCTTCTAATTTCTTGCTTTTGAACTGATAGGATGGCAGGAGCTGGGACAGAGATGGGAGCTCACTCCATCATGCAGTACCCAGGAATCGAACTCCGACCTTCCAGTCACTGAGTTCAGTGTCATATCCACTTGAGCCACCTCAGTCCCATGCACATTATTTTGCAGCTGTTCAAAAGTACCTGCATCTACAAGTATCACAAGGGGCTGCCAGACAGTCGCTTGGACTTCCATCCTTCAACATCACAGTGTGATACCCCATACCACTGATCCAGTTCTGCATATCATTTTCTGGTCCTGAGCCCTTTTGGCACACAAAGTCCTCACCAGCCCGAGGCCAGGATGGATGAAGCTGCTGCCCTCCATCAAGATGGATTCAAGTGGGACTTAATCCACTCGAAGACCATCACCCTTCCCTATGGTCTTCACTGCTCAAGGCCATTAGTCCTCAGGGTTTTGGGGTTAGTTAACCACCCTCTGACACTCAGCACTGAGTCACTGGCAGTATGGTCCACTCTATTACCATAGCAGGATAACCTGGCCAGACTGGTAATGTTCTTAATGCACATAAATAAACGAGTTCATTTTCCAGCAGTCGTGAGATCCTGGCTTTCTTAGCAGAGGGGACAGGGTTGATCTTCTCTGCTGGAGTACCCGCTCACACCGTGGCTTTATTTTATATCATGCCGTTTTAGCATCTGCAAACAGGAACAGCTGATTCATACCCTGTAATGATCAGCCAGAGGCACTAGATGTCCTTGTCTTCCTGTCTTTTAGAAAAGTATGTGTTAGTTGAAAAAGAGAGGTTCAAATGCACCCAGCAAATTCAGCAGCCCCTAAGGGTTTGGGGTAGCTTTAAAGGCTGTTAAGCGGGCAGGGAGATTTTGTTAACATTGACAACAGTATTACTGAGCGGCAATTGTTATTGTTGATCCCCACCTCCACCCCTAACTTGCCTGCCATGCTTTTCTATTTTCTATTACACTTTGAATGGTGCCCAGGAAAACAACAATAGCCCCCAAAATAGCTCCTGCCAGTGATACAAAATCGCTGTAATCCAGCTGGCTAGATTTTGTTGGATCAAAGAGCGGAAAAAGACACTGGGAGGAATGCGTGCAGTGGAAATGTTCATGTTTGGTTTGTTTCTGGTTCTTTCTAGGGGCAGCACTTTAGTTTTTGGGTCTTTTCATCACCAGTCCTTTCATTTAACATAGGAGGGACTGGCTCTTTTGTTTCCCCCATCCATGTTCATTGTAAAAAAAAAAAACCCCTCTAGCCTAGGATGTGGTGGACTGTGGGGGGAGAATTTTGGCAAAGAGAGAAGTGCCCAATTGTGGTAGACCTAGTCAACATGGGAGGAGGAAGGATAGGCAGGGGAGGCAGAAGTAGAAAGACCAACAATAGCAATAACAATGACAATTATATACCATAGTGTTTAGTAGGTAATAGTGTTTCATGCACTCCGATGTTTATTTATTTATTTATTTAATTCCACTTGTAAATACCCCCTACTCCAAATCTGGGAGGTTTTCCCACTCTGGGTGGCTAACAAACAAACACACGCATTAAAAACATAATAAAATCATGTAATAGCAATACAAAACCTTATTGACAGCAGGAAAAGGCCAGATGAGTAACCTAACACTAGGCAATTGTTGAACCCTTGTCAAAGGCCTCTCTGAACAGAAGCGATTTGAGCTGCTTTCTGAATGTAAACAGGGACGGGGGCTGATGCAATTCAACCAGAAGGAAATTTCATAAAGTCGGTGACACCACCGAAAAGGCTCTTCTCCGGGTCGTGACTTTCCGTGCACTTGAAGCTGCACCATTGGGAAGGATCGGGTGGTGCGGGTTGATATCTTAAGAGGGAGATGCTCCACCATGTAGGAAGGTTTACTCATTCCTGCCACATAACCATGGAAACATCTGCAGAAGCAGACAGCGCTGTCTGTTTGGCTGTAAATGGAGATGAGTACTGACACCTAGAGTCAGAAATGACTGGCTTTCGAGCAAGGGCGACCTTTACCTTTACTAGAGTGCTCAGTGCCCTCTCTGGACAGTTCACAAGGTAATTAGCATTTCTGCCTCAAATGTTGCATTTTACCGACATTGGAGGATGGAAGGCTGAGTCAACCTTGATCCCTGTCAGGACTGAACTCACAAGATCAGCAGTTTTGGCTGCAGTAGAGCAACCAGGGTGTATAAAAATGAGACACGAGACCAGTCTTCTAAAAGGACGGCCATCTTCTTCAGTGGAGCCCCATCCAAGATTGAGCAGCTGCTGTACTGTTGCCACCACTTCAGGCAACTGAGACAAGGTTTGGCAGTCCTACTTCCCATTATGTAGCAAGGAAATGAAAAGTGGGTGTCTACTTCTGCTGGTACAATCACCTTCTTCCTTCCTTCCATTTAGATTGGTAGCTGTGACCTACCCTGTCCTAGGCTCCCTTTGGATGGAAAGGTTCCCCCCCACTTCCCCTGCCTCCTCTAGGTGCCACAGTATTATCATGAGCTTCAAATCTCCTGCTGTTTCGCTGCTTCCACTTTTAGCAGGTGCTCTTGGGGCTGCAACTCTGCACTGACATTTTTTTTCCTGGAGTCTACCAAAATTATTCAAATCCTCGCTCCAAAATAGGTTCAGCACAGGCTGAGCAAAATTGGAGTTATTGGCCTCCACTATGGTATTGTTGGATTCATAAGGCAGAGTCATCTCTGAGCTTTTTCCCACATCGGAACTGTTGTTGCAGTTGGATAGTCTGTTCCTTCTGGCTTATATCTGAATTAAATTTCTGCATCTGCTTTTCGTAGCTTTTTCCTTGGGGACTGCCATTTGCTAGGAATAATATGACTTTGTCTGAGTCCCTTTGCTCTCTTTGCAATGTTCCCTCAAGACAACACAACAGAAGATCCAAATGCCTTCCCCTTTTTGTCTAACTATGGTGTCATGTGTGTGTATGCCAACCTAGCAGTTTGAAAGCAAGAAATTGCAAGGAGATAAATAGAGACCACTTTGGTGGGATGGTAAACAGCATTCCGTGCACTATGGTTTCTAGGCATGACTGCCACATGTCCATGAAAATGTCTGCAGACGCAGACACTACTGGCTCCTTGGCTGTAAATAGAGATGAGCACTGAAACATAGAGTCAGATATGACTGGCTATTGAGCAAGGGTGACCTTTACCTTTACCGCTGTTGTAAAAAATAGCAGATGCTAGGTTGTCAGTAATGCTGCCATTTTCATTTAACACACACAGAGAGGAAAGCAACATTTTCACTTGAAGATAATTTGTGTGTGTGTGCAGCACTTGACATTTCTGGAAAGTAGACAAACATCTATTAATGCAGGACCCAGGTAAACCGGTGAAGTGTGCAGACAGACATGCTTTTGCAACCTAAATCAGAGTTAAACAAATGTTAAAGGTAACCATTATTAAGTTGTTGATATGAAGTGTTCATGTCTTCTCTAAAGCTCAGCACGCTGGCTTCCTTCAGAGCTACAATTTGTATGTTCTTGATGAACGCAGGCTCGACCACAAAGCACATTGACAGAGATATCTGCACACTTCATAAAACACTTATGTGCCACAAAGCTGGAAGATGTGCATTTGTTTTCCTCAGAAAGAACCCATAATAATTTCTGAAAGCAACACTCAATAGTGGTGGATCTGGAGGCCTTTGGGCTTTGTACTTGTCAGCTGTCTTTGAGAGAACATAATTCATGTATAGGAAATGGAAATATTACTTGCTAAATTCTTCATTTCAATAGAGAGGCAACTTGACAAGGGTTTTTAAAAATTCTGCTTGATTTTTCATCTCTAATTGACAGCAAGAAGACATGTTCATCCTCGCCTCCTCCAAGATTTCTCCAGTTTGGGCAAAACAGCTACAGTAAAATCCCAACTTATATATGCTTCAAGTTACATAAAATTTGACTTACATAATGATTTTGTACTAAAACCCTGTCCCGATTTACACAATTTGCTACGGGTTTGTTTTGAGTTATGTAAAAATTCATTTCCCTATGGGTTTGCTTCAAATTACTTAAAAACTGATTTAAGCAAAAGCCGACAGAACTGATTTTTTTTCATAAATACGGGTTTTACTGTATTGCGCTTTGGTTTTGAGAAGCAGCAAACATGATTGTGTACATGCACACACACATTGCAAGTTTAGAAGTATCAGGTAGTTCTTCAGAAAGATGCAAACAACCCATCTAGTGCTTGTCATTCTTAAAATATATATTATTTGTTTTAATGCCAAAAGTTGACAAGTTTATACAGAAGTGGGCTTTTTTGGGGTAGAAACAATTATTCTTTTTATCTTAGTCAGATCGGTACTACACATTCTTCCTTGCACAATCTAAGTACAACTTGCATCCTCCCTGGCTAGCTGATAGGAGCTTTGAATGACATGATGAGATGTTACCGGTTCGGACCGGTTCGCCTGAACTGGTAGCACCCCATCAGGAGGGATCACCTGGGTGGTGGTAAAACCCCGGCTGACCAGTTTGGTCGCCTATCCAGCCCCCTCCAAAAATGTATTTCTGGGCAGCCAAAATGGCTGCCCGGAACTGTGCATGCGTCAAACCTCCGTTTGACGCATGCACAGTTCTATTTTTTAGTGTGCATGCATCAAGTAGAGGTTTGACACATGCACACTAAAAAAAACTGTGCATGCATCAAACAGAGGTTTGATGCATGCACAGACATTTTTAATTTTTATTATTATTGCTCCACCCATGACGTCATGACGTCATGATGTCATGTCGTTGGCTACGCCCATGACGTCCATGACGTCACGGTGGGGTAGCGGGAATTTTGACAACCCACCACTGTTTGGATGTTAGGCTCTGGCTCCATCTGCCAAAATCACAGGACAAACCCAGTGTGGAGTGGACTTGAGAAAAATGATGGATAGTCCCATCTTTTCCCTGGACATCAAATGGTGGTACAGTAATTAAATTGCTGTGCTGCAGCAAAAATGTTGTTTGTTCAATCCTGACAGGGATCAAGATTGACTCAGCATTCCATACTTCTGAGGTCAGTAAAATGAGTACCCAAGAGTTCAGGGGCAAAATGCTAATTGTCTTGAGAACTGCCTTAGCACTATGGGACGGTATATAAGTATAATTGCTAAATGTGATGTAATTCTGCTCCATCTTATGTATATAGCCTGCTATAGACTATCCTTTTTGCTTGTGTTTTCTTAATGTTTGAGGCCTCCATTCACATTGGAATATCCTGTGGCTTTCATGAACACACACCAAGGGACTGAATAAAATCCATTTAGTATCCATTTGACACCTCCCATGACTTGTTGAGTATTTCAATAATCTGTCGATTTGTCAGTTTCTATGCCCAAAGCATGCATAATTTTTTTAAAAAGTGACCAGCTAAAAGCATATACAGTGGAACCTCGCCTAACAAATGACTAGGTAAAAACAAAAATCACATAACAAAAGGAAATCCATAGCAAATAGTGGCTCGGTTAACAATTTTTTTCTAGAAAGGGTTGATTGGTTTTTAATGCATTCCTGTGGGAAACCGTGTTTTGGTTAACAAATTTTGGTTTTCAATGCATTCTTATGGGAAATTGCAAAAGGTCCCGGAGAACGCATTAAATTTGTTAAGCGAGGTTCCACTGCATGTACATTTTTGAAAAATGCAGACAGCCCCTCTTCAGTGGTGGAAAGGGTGCAACAGAATGTCTACATTAGGAAAGGAATGTAAATGATGCATAAACTATGAGAAAATATGTGCAGAACCTGTGCAGGATTTTCCAAGTGAAAGCTAAAACATCTACAAAGTAATGCCACTTTGTTTAAATGAATAATGTAATAGGAATGCAGTTGGAATCTGATGGAAACTGAGTCTGCAATTTTTTTTCCACTGGCATTCCTATGTGTAGCTTTACATCCTTGTCTTTTTCTCCTATTGAGAGCTGTAAAACTGTGTATCCTGAATGTTGTGAGAAAATTTATATACAGTACTGTATATAAAAAGAGAGAGGGAGGGATGGAAGGAGAGAGAAAGACACTAGAGGGCAGAAGAGGACTAAAAAGAGAGTTTCATTTCAAATCTGTTGTCCTCACCCTTATCATCACTGCTGAGGACTTAGAACAAAAGAGATAAGTTAGGGAGGGGACAAAAATTTATCTGAGTGCAGTTTTAGAGTGGAGCACTAACTCTTCTGCTGACCTTCACTGTCCTCAATCCAAAAGACAAGCATACATGGAGATGACAGAATTATGGGTTTAGTTTGGGCTTCTCAGTCTTCTGTCAAGTTCTGTCTCCCCTTCTCCCCTCTTGGTGTTGATGATGCATTAATACTATAACTTCAAGCAGAAAAGGGGAGGGTGAGTTTGTAGAGTCTTCTCTGGCTTGGGCTTCTGTCTTTTTCAAAGAAGCCTGCCTAATAAACAGAGGATGGGGGCGATGTGGAATGGCCATTACAATCTCTATTCGTTCAGGTAGAAATAGAGGGGAGGGCTATAGGATGGCCTTTAAATGAAGATTGCAGCAGTTGCAGGATGTCCTGGATGAAGCGGATTATCTGGACCCGTTTCAGTCAGGATTCAGGCCCGGATATGGTACCGAAACTGCACTAGTCGCTTTGGTGGATGATCTCTGGAGAGAGCGGGACGGAGGGGAACCGTCTGTCCTTGCTTTTCTCGATCTCTCAGCGGCTTTTGATACTGTCGATCATGGCATCCTTCTGGGTAGGCTCCAGGGTCAGGGGATCCAGGGCACAGTGCTGTCCTGGTTTGCCTCATTCCTGAGGGGCAGGACCCAGTCGGTGTGCCTGGAGAAGGAGAAGTCCAGCCCTAGGGCCCTGCAATACGGGGTGCCTCAGGGTTCGGTACTTTCTCCTCTCCTGTTTAACATCTATATGAAGCCGCTGGGCGAGATCATCCGTTCCCACGGGGTAAGGTATCATCAATATGCAGATGATACCCAGTTATACATCTCCGCCCGTGGGGACCCAAGCGGTGCGGTGGAAGTCCTTTCCAGGTGTCTGAAGGCTGTTAAGGTCTGGATGGGGGACAACGGGCTACAGCTGAATCCCGGCAAGACTGAGTGGCTGTGGGTAAGGGGTCCTGTGTTAACCCAGGAGCTGCCATCTTTGGTACTGGATGGGGCAGCTTTGCCCCAAACAGACCCAGTGCGTAATCTGGGGGTCCTCCTGGACTCACGGCTACTGTTCGAAGAGCAGGTGGCAGCCGTGGCCAGGAGGGCCTTTGCACAACTTCGTGTAATACGCCAGTTACGCCCACTCCTCGACCGGGACACCTTGCTTATGGTCACACATGCGTTGGTCACCTCCAGACTTGATTACTGTAATGCGCTCTACATGGGGCTGCCCCTGATGACCATCCGGAGACTCCAGCTGGTCCAAAATGCGGTGGCCCGGGTAGTGGTGGGGTGTGGGCGTTATGCTCACGCTTCACCGCTGCTCCGGGAGCTGCACTGGTTACCAGTATGTCTCCGGGTGCAATTCAAGGTGCTGGTTATTACCTTTAAAGCCCTATATGGTAGTGGGCCAGGATACCTAAGAGACCGCTTCACCCCAAGAACATCTGTCCGTCCCACCAGGGCGGATCGAAGAGGCTCCCTTGTTGTCCCTTCGGCGAGAGAGACGCATCTCGCCTGTACCAGGAGGAGAGCCTTCTCCGTGTCCGCCCCGGCCCTTTGGAACCTCCTGCCCACCGAACTGCGCCTTCAGACAGAGCTCCTGCCCTTCCGGAAGGGCTTGAAAACCTGGCTGGCTGGACAAGTGTGGGGACCCGGGAATGCGAGTTCACTTACCAGGTGGCTTATATAAGGGATTTCCACCCTGGGTCTGGAAGCGGGAGTGTGTATTGTTTTAATTTCTGTGGTTAAATTTTGATGACTTTTTAACTTGATGTTTTTTATTGATGTAGATTGTCTTCTGTTTTTATTCTTATTTTTAGCCTCATGTAAGCCGCTCAGAGTCGGGTCCTCCCAATTGGGGCGGGGTATTAAGTGTAATAAATAATAATAATAATAATAAGATACTAATGGTCCAAAGAAAAATAGTTTTGCACTGCTTTTGTATGTACTAATTGAGATATGCAATTAGGTTTGATATTTGTATTTTATTATGTGATTTATTATGTGATTTTATTATGGGTTTTTAATGTGCTGTCGTTAGCCGCCCAGAGTGGGGGTGACCCCAGATGGGCAGGATGATGATGATGATGATGATGATGATGATGATGATGATGATGATGATGATGATGATGATGATGATGATGATGATGATGATGATTATTATTATTATTATTATTATTATTATTACTTTCAGTTTATATGCCACCACACTCACAAAGTGCGACTCTGTGTGGCTAACAAACATATCCACAACACAATATAAAAGCATTAAATCAACACAACATAAAAGCATTAAATCTACACAATATACATCAACACAATGAAATACCATAATATAAATGGATATAAATGGAATTATCATCATCAGTCATCATCATCATATCTTATTTTTCTTATTATTTAGAAATGATTCCTAACATTTAAATATATGGTTGGCAGGTCAGCAGTTTGAGACCCAACTGCTACATGATAGAGTGAGCTCCCATCTCTGTCACCAGCTGCTGCCAACCCAGCAGTTCAAAAGAAAAGATTTGCAAGTAGATAAATAGGTACCTATTTGGTGGGAAGGTAACAGTGATCCATGCACTCCAGTGACTAGCCATGCCTGCCACATGACCATGGACACATCTGCAGACACAGATAGCACTGGCTCATTGGCTATAAGCAGAGTTGAGCACCACACCCTAGAGTTGGACACAATTGGACAACCTTTCCAACTGTTACGACATGTTTGCTTTGGAGGCGCTTCCAGTTGACACACCTGCCTGCTCCCTCTGCCATTCATGAGTTCATTATGAATTGAGAAATTCAAAATATGTGGTGTCCTGTTTTTACAGTTGTTTCTGTCTGAGCTTGGAATGGATTAGAAGGAAGTTCTTCCAACCATTCTTAAAAAGTAATAGCAGTAGCATTTACACTTATATACCCCCCCCCCCCAAAAATAGCATTTAGTGCATTCTCTGGGCAGTTCAAAAGGTATCTAGCATTTTTGCCCCCAACAGGTTGGGTACTCATTTCACTGACCTCGGAAGGATGGAAGGCTCAGTTAGCCATGAGCTCCATCAGAATCACACTACAACATCAGCAGTTTTAGCTTCAGTACATCAGTTGAATGAATGATCCACCAAGGGTGATAAAAAAGGTGTCCTTGTGTAAAAAAGTCATTTTAGTTATATGTTCCCCCCAAGTCAGTGGTTCCCAATATTGAGTTACCTGATATTCTTGGACTAAAACTCCCTGAATAATTCACCATTGGTTGTGCTTGCCAAGACTTTTTCAAGCTGTAACCCAAGACCATTTAGGGACCCATGATTGGAAATCCCTGTCCTTAGTCACTGGTGAGAAATTCAGAATTACTTGTGTCCCTTCCTTGTGGTGGACTATTGAAACATGCTTCACAGATATATGCACTGAGTGGCATTCCAGTTGTTTAGTGTCCATGGCTTTGTTTTTTGATGCAAAGTCAGTTTGCCCACCCAGGTGCTGTCTAGATTATCATACAAAAGGAGTTCCGGTTGCAGAATGGGTCATTGTTAGCTGATCAAACTTTCGACATGAAACACAACAATAGCTCCAAAACGATGATGCACAGTAATTCCATGGACCTTCAAACAATTGTTGTCATTGTTTCAGAGTGTGGGAAACAGAATAATGGTTTTAAATTACAGAAAGCCAGATTTATAGTTATGCTGGTGGGCACAAAAGAAAGCAATGCAAGGATGGGGACACAAAGATGGGCTACATAGCAGAAGGACACATACTTTGTTAATTTGCTATTGTAAAGTGCTGTTGAGTACGAACTGACTTGTAGCTCCCTTAGTAGAGCTTTTGGAGTAAGTGAGATATTTAATGAGGGCTTTTATTAATTGCCTCCAGAGAGTTTCCATGGCTAAGCAGGAATTTGAACCCAGGCTTTCTGAGTCCTAGTTTCTGACTGTATCTACTAAACCAAACTGTGTATCACTAATTGGTTAATTAGGCTTAATTTAAATGAAGAATAGGCCATTAGGAGAGAAACTGTTTCCAGCATTAGAAAACGATGTATGAAATAAATGTAATTTAGCACTAAAATGTTAGCTTGTAATTTATACCATTGCACAGTTCACTTTGTGTGAACATTTGCTTGAATTCTGTATGAATATAGACCTATTTTGCATTTTTGTGCCTTTTGGTATGGGAGAAATATCCATGTTTTCTTTTCCCCCTTTTGAGTAACTGAGTTTTTCCTCCTCCCTTCTCATTTTCATGACTTGCAAGCATACGTTCATGGACTCTCTCTGTCCCTCATTCTCCATTTCCTCCCTGCCCCCCCTTCCAAGAAATCCAACAGAGTCCAGGAACATCATAGAGAGCTTTATCCTTATGCACTGGAGAGTAAATGTTCCAGGCCATTAAGTGCCAGCTGAAACCTACTTTGTCTTTGCCCAGCAGCACAGCACAAAACTCTTCGTTGAGCAAATTGTCAGTGCTTATCTAAGGAAGGAAGCTTTCAGTGTAAAACATGAGAGGGACTGGGATTGAGGGAAAGATATGTGGCACGAAACAGTGCTCCTTAGTGTAACATAAAGAAATGGCACACTCACCTAAGTGTTCTCCTAAATGTTACTTCTCTCAACATAGGGAAACACTTTAATGAGGAATTTTCGTTGTTGGCTGCTACTCATATCTAAGCATACATTCTTTCCTGGAAGTAATTTTCTCAGTTGATGGATATGTCTCTGGTGACTCCATAAACCGATCCCCGCATGGAACATGCGACCACATACAATACACTGAATAGATGGTTGGGGGTGTGGTTGAGTTTGGTGAAGCTTCTGTGCTTGTCATTTAGTGTCTTCATGTCTGTGGTATTCCCATTCAAAGTGATCAGTAGCAGCAGTGATGGTTTGCCACCAAAGTGGATGATCTTCAGCCACTGTCTCCCAAGTTTGTGTGTTTATACCTGACACCTTCACGGTTTGTTTCAGCTGGTTCTTATAGCTCTGTGATCATAGTGGGTTGGTCACTACTGCTTGGCAAGCTGGGATCCACCTTAAACAGATTCATGCCAGTGGCATCTTTCCTGTTTGAGGAATTTTAAAGCCTGGAAATATGCTTGTTTCAACCAAGAGTGAAAGAGTCTTCTGAAGTCTTTAAAATTTGCATAAAGTATCTCTGTCACAATTCTAGAGTTCATGAGTTGTACCTTTTTGTGTGTGCAAAATTGGCACTTTTTGCACACAATCTCAGTTTTGCCAATGTGAGACTACTGGATGGGTGAGAAAGTCCCAAAGAGTGTCCTCATCCATCCTCATTGGTGAGGTGAAGAATTCTTCCTAAATCCAATGAAGATGAAACAAGTCAGGACATACAGTGCTATAGGGGAAACTGGGTACCTGGGGCAGAATAGTACTGGTGATCTTCTTCTCCTCCTTCTCCTTCTCTTTCTCTTTCTCCTCCTCCTCCTCCTCCTCCTCTCCACCTCCCCTTCCTTGGTGTCTTGGTCAGACAGAACTGGCTGTGTTGACTTCATGCTTCCATGTGACCTTTGGATTGTCAATGAAATGTGTGCTCATTTTTGGGTGCACACATTCACACATGTGCATTTTAGTTCAATTTTGTTTTTAGATATGTTAATTTTAGCTTTGCATGTCATTAGATGCTGGTGGTGCATCTGACACGAATAAAGAAGAAGTTGCAAATTCACATATGTATGAAATTGAGTTCCAAAACCTAGGAGCAAAACCGATGACTCATTGTCAGATATATAAAGAAAAATGGTAGAATGTTGGACTCAAGAAAGAGAAGTATCCTTACTTTGCATCCATATATTTTTGTTTTGTGTTTCGATGGAAGGACTTCAGTGATGAGAAGATGCTTCCAACCCAAACCATATTTTGACTGAAAGACTTAACTATCAAGGGATATTGTTGCTGTTCATCTCAGAGAGCATAAAAAGGCATGCATTTGCATACATTATGAATTTAAAGGCACTTTTTAAATGGCTCATTGTGTTGTGTGGAGGCTGTGCTAAAGAGCCCCATCTGGATCCCAGTTTAAAACAAGCCTGATGGCAAACACCTCATGGATAATTTTGTGGTGGTACCAGCTGGTAGGCAAAACAATGTTTTTGTTAATTCGAGGTGATGGCAGAGCTCCTGAGAAAACATTCAGAAGCAAGGTGAATAGTGTGACCTTCTTTGCTACAGTCTAAAATCCTAAGAAGCTGTCACTGCTGCAGAAGTGTGCCATTGATTTTGTTAACCTTAAGGAATTTAATGTAAAAAACACACAATTGTGACATGAGCTAACTTGATCTATTTCACATCCTAATACTGTGGTTTGTATCAAAAATGTAATTATCCTTCAGAGTTAATGTTTCTCCAAATTATGATGTAGTTCTAGGGAGCTGGGAGGGATGCCATCACATTTCAGAGTATGCAATGGATAGGATAAAATATATGTAGAAATATGCAACACAATGAGCTGTCTGTAACACACATATTTTGTGACAAAATGCTTTCAAAAACCTGATATGCAGATTCATAGTTATATACAGTTTAGGTAGAATTCCTCATCTTTTTTTATTTAGGGTACCTCAACATGGCAAGAATTTTGAGCTTTAATGTGTCAGTGATATGATTTGGTTTGAGACAGGTTCACCTATTTCAAATTGAATGTATGTATTGTTCATTGTTTGAACTGCATGTTTCCACTCTGGCTTTTGCAAGAGTTAAAAAAGGCAGTTCAATATCATAGAATCATTTAAAAAAAAAAAACCACTGAGTTGGAAGGGGAGCCTGTGAGGCCATTGAGTCCAAACCCCCTACTCAAGGCAGGAATCTGAATCAAAGCAGATATGACAGGTGGTTATCTAAATAGCACTTGAATGTTTTCACTGTTGTACTGCTCTAACAGTTAAGAAGTTTTTCTTAACTTTCTATAGCTTGAGTCCTTTATTACATGATCTACACTCTGGGTTGATTGAGAATAGATCCATAGATTTTTCTTAGTAGTGATGGAAATATTACCATAAAACCAGGTATGATTTAACTTAATTGTTAGGATTGTACATTCATCCTTCTTAAAAACAACAACAACAACAGGTCTCTTGTTCCCAGATACCGTTTGCCTCTCTCTCTTCCTTCCTTCCACTTTGATCCTTTCTCTTTCAATTTCTTCTTTATAACTCACCAATTCTTTGAACTGTTTGACCATAGTCACTGTCTAAAACAGCCCTGAGAAGGCTGGTGTGCTAGAGACTGTCGTATGGAAGGAAGACCTATTAAAATATATCAAAATAAATATACATACAGATGTGTTGCATTTACAGGTAAACATATTTACTCACATTCACCCCTTGTGACTTTCTTCCATTCCTCCTTCCCTGCATTTTTTACCCTTGCAAGTGATAAAGAAAGATGTTCATTTTACTTGATGTGAATCCTTGCTCTCCACTTTACATATCATGAGAAGGAACCACAAAACTATGCTCCTAACCAATGAGAGGCAAACATCTCTTTTCAGAAGATAAATGGAGAATGTAATCTTAGTGGTTCGTAGAAGTTTCCTCATAACTTCTTCTCTCCACCCTCCACCCACCAGCACCACTCCGAACAACCAGCCCCTAAAATTTTGGAAGGCAAGCAAGGAGCTACCAGATAACTGGGTGGAACCACACAATTCTCTACCACCTGGCCAAAACAACCATGGCCTGTGTGGAAAGCTTTAAACAGACTGTGTGTCAGGGTAGGAAGTTCAAGGGCTAATCTGAGAATGTGGGGTTTCTCTATAGATGGTAGTGTGTGTGAATGTGGAGAAGAACAAACTATTGCCCATATGATACAATGCACACAACACCCCTCAATGTTCACTGAGGAAGACCTTATGTTTGCAAGAGGAAATGCTGTTGATGTGGCCTGATATGGGGTGGATGTCATCTAATTTCTGTTTGTTTTAGATATGTTAATTTTAGCTTTGTATATTAGTATATGCTTGTGGTGCCTCTGAAACAAATAAAGAAAGAATGACAAGAAAAAAGAATGGAGAAATGAAATAAATGGTTTGCTTTAAGGAGCTTTAAGTTTACTCTCTCTCCTCCCCTCTCTCTCTGGGTTTGAAGCTAATATTTCATAAAGGTAAAGGTTTCCTTTGCTCTAAATCCAGTTGTATCCAACTCTAGGGTTCAGTGCTCATCTCTGTTTCAAAGCTGAAGAGCTTACATACCATCGATATAAAGCTCCATGGGACAGATATATCTTTACTGCTGTTGCTTTTTTGCAGTGTCATGTATAATTCTGAATTCTTGTGCCTATGATCACTCTCAAGCTAATCTTGATCTACCACACAGCATCTTCTGTTTCTCACATCATTTGGTCTGTTATCCTCTGAAGAAAGTCCTCCCCCCCTATAATTTGGCTCTCTTCTCCCTCTGTTTGCCTCTCTCCATTTCTTTCTGCCTGATTTCTCTTCATGCAAGGATATAAAGCTTGAATCACACCTCCTTCCAAACAGTTTCTCTGCATCTTTGTTGACGATAAGTGTCTAGGGTATCTTTCTTCCTTCCAACCCATCCTTCCCAACCAACTTTTATTTTTTTTCTATTTATCATTGCTTTGCTAGCTTCAAGTTGGCTCATTCTGGTGCAGCTGCTTATTCTCCTGGTGCCAAGTCTGTGAGGGGTTTGCTACACACTGAACCGCAGCAAAGCTGCTGAAGCAGAAACACAGAGAGTGAAAGCTTGTGGATAAGCAGCATTGCCCTTGCAGGGAGCCCTAGCCTGTGCATGGATAGCTTGTCTACTCACATATCCATCGTTCAAGCTAGACCCATCTCCATTCATGCTGTTTACTCACACCACCTCACTCCACCTATCCCCATCCGTCAAGACCCCAAGGGGGGAGGGAGTACTCAGTGGACCCATGCCTTTCTCCCACTCTCTTTGCTGTTCAGAAAGGATTGGAAGACTCCTTGCTGAATTGTCCCTTCTTGTCAAATTAGGTTGTCATTGAGATACTTCAGTGAGGAAGTTTGTGTCACTGAGACACTTCAGTGAGTAATTTTTAAATCCCACACAATTTTTCACCTCCAGCCAAGCTGTTTTCCCCCAACTCTCCCTCAGGGTCTCAGTAATTTGTGCAAAATGCACTTAAGCCTTGTTTCTCTTTGAGAAGCGAAGCATGAGTGCGCACACACAAACTTATTCATAGGGACAAGAAGAAGAGGAGAAATGTTGAGAAGAAAAATAGAAATAATCCATCCAGTGACAGGGGAAGGATTGGTAGGGATATATGTCTGAGCCCTGTATAGTCAGTTGGGTGTAAAACTTGGCTTGCTTCGCCCAGTGCACATGAGCATGAGAAACTACAACATCCTGCTTTTTGCTAGGAATGAGGACAAGGAATTTCCTGGAACTTTAGATATTCTCGCATGGACAACAGTGAAGTTTGGGCAAAAGGGCCTGGTTTTCTGCTAAATTGCCCAATTTTTGCATACAATTGCCCAATTCACGGAACTGTGCAAATTGCCAAATAATGGGGTGATGGTTGCTATTTAAGAATGTGAATAATTTACTTCAGAATTTCAAGTCCTTTGGCTCAGTTTTCCATTGCTTCCTTGTGGATATGCCTATATCGCTAAGCTTTGCTCCTCAGAGAGGAAAGAACACAAGAGACATTTTGTGCAAGTTTCTGAGGCCTAGAGGAATAAAAGGGAGCCTTCTCTCACTAGAGGTGCAGAATCTTGCAGGGTTTCAGAGTCTCACCCAGAGGTTTCCTGCCCTGAGGAGATATTCTGAACAGGTGAGAGTAGTGAATTTTGTGGATATTCTTTCTGCACCTACTTTGGACATGGCAGCTGTCCTAAGAAGCCCTCAGCATTGCAAATGTTGTGTCGGGACACTGAGCAGTAAAGAAGGGGAAAGGGTAGTTAAATAAACAGACATGCCTAAACTTCTTATATTTACCTCATAGTTATGATCAACTTAAGGAAGATCCCTGCTCCTCCAGTAAAACAGCGGAGTGTATAGGACAAAATCTAACAATATAGTCTGCCATATCTTTCTTCTTCTTCTTTCGTGTCCAGATCAAGCTTCAAACTACCAAAATGAAGCCACCTTCTTGGTGTACACAGAAAGAGCCTCCTCAAATACTGTAGGTACATTATACATTTTTGAAAAACAATGGGGCATACCTTAGGCAATGGTACCCTTCTTTTCCTGGCTAATCTTTCTCATGCTAGGTCAACCCAAAGGAACCTAGGAATGAATTCAAGACCAACCTTAACAATTGAAGGATCTACTAAAAGTAAGAGTATGCTACTAGTGGACATGTGTAGTAAACATGAATGTGACATATTTCTGGTCCAGGAAGCACATCCAGGGGCAGCAACATACAGACCCAACATGGCTGGCATGGAATTAGTGATTGAGAGCAGTGGTGGGATGTCAAAAATTTTACTACTCCACTGCGACATCATCACAGTGTGGGGAGAGCTAACATCCTGATGTCATGATGTCATGGGCGGAGCCAAAGAAAAAATAAATACAAAATAATAAAATAATAATAAAATAAAAATAAGCACACACACACACACCCCTCACACACACACGCACCCCTTGGCATGCATGTGCAGTGGGGGAACCAGTGAAAAGGTAAGCCCTGAAGGTGGTTCCCCCCCAAAGCTGCTACCGGTTCTCCGGGACACTGGGAAAAATTACTACCAGTTCTGGCGAACTGGTGAGAACCTGTTACATCCCATCACTGATCGAGAGACTGCATAACCAGTATGGGAGTGTTTTGCTAGACCTGGTCTCAGTATAATATCAGTTGCAATGACAGAAAAGGATCAAATTGAAATTCTCACCACCTGAACCCCACAATTCTCTGTTACTGCTGTTTATCAGCACTAGAGGTATGCAGTACTACATTCTACTTTAGCATGGCAGGACCAAGAAAATTTGCTGCCTAAAGCAAAGGAGTCAGTTATCTCGTTTATCACCCTGTCCGATGGTGAAGGGAACTGGTTTGCCAGCTGATTTCCCCCTCACATTAATGGTGGAAAGGACTGTGGTGGATTAGTGATTAAGATGCTGAACTTGATGGCTGGAAGGTCAGCAAGTCGGCAAGTCAAGACCCACGTACCGCACGACAAAGTGAGCTCCCACATCTGTCTCAGCTCCTGCTGACCTAGCAGTTTGAAAGCAAAAAATTGCAAATAGACAAATAGGTATCACTTCAGCGGGAAAGATAACAGAGTTCCGTGCACTCTGGAATCTAGTCTTGCCTGCCACATGACTAGATTATTCTCATTAATCTTTTGAAAAGGGTCTCAAGAGGGACAATATGGGTTTTTCCCATTGCTTCCAACAACAAAGCCTCAATTCTTTGATGTAGCTGCCTCATTCAACCCAACACGAGGGACAGCACTGAACAATGGGTTTTCCCTTGCTTTGCCTGAAAGGCTGCAGAGAGTTTCATGTAAAGCAGACACGAGAACCGGCAGGCAGACAGACGACATTGGGATCTAGGGGAGTTGTTGGATACAGGCATGGTTCAAGAGTGCCAGGCTCTAATTGTCAGCAAAGAGAAGATTAAGATGGGGCCTCATCAAGGGCTTACACATTTCTGGAATGAACTGAGCGGATTCTTGCCACAGAGCCTCTTTGAGTAATGTCAGATTAGGAGAATAAGTGGTTAGGCATTGAAGCCAAGGAACAGCCGAGCAGGACACTGAATAAAGGAACTGGAGTGGATTGCCCTTCCCCTCCCTGACACACCATCTACAGGCGGATTAGTTAATCTGTGGTATTGACTGTCAAAGGCAGCAGTAGAGGCGATCGGTGCAAATCGCTTTAAAATGAAGCCAGCCCGGTAATTAGAGGAAACAAATGATGTGTCATCTAAATGATGATTCAATACAAAGGCTGAAATGTTTTCTTGTATCCTTGCATCCTCTCTTCCTTCCTTGGGGCTTCACAACGTGGTTGTCACAGTATTGCCAACACTGAAGTACAGCCCTTGCCTGCCCTCCTTCCTCCACATTCCCAGGAAGCAGTGGATACTGCAATATCTTTTTGAATGTGGTATGGGAACAACAAACAGCTTTCTGAGCATCTTTTGGATCTGGGACTAACTCATAGAATGAAGCAATATGAAGGCTATAGTTTTTCCAACCTCAGGCATAGTCCGGAGGGGGGGGAGGGGGTTGATTTCTAAGCCAATTTTTTTTTAAAAAAAATCACATTTCCTAGCAAATAATATGCAACTTTGAGCATAGTTATCCATCAGACTCTTATGTCTGATGAAGTGGATTGATCCACACAAGCTCACCTTGAAATATAGGGGTTAGTCTTTAAGGCACCACAACATTTTTTGTCTTTTTTTTTCTCTTTTGTTTTGTTTGCTCTCTGATATCCATCAGACTGTGTACTTTAAATGTTGTGATGATTCGAAAGTTATCTAGAAAAATGACACACCTTATGGAAGGTTGCAGCCATAAATTAACATATTCATGAGGTCTTACAAACAAAAATGTGTCCACTGTAGAAGGTTGTTACTGTGTGAGCAGCTACTGACTTTTGATGGCATTGAGAAAACTCTGGTTCTATCTGAGCTGGGGCTCTTCTACCGTTGCTAGAATTTGTTGGGTGTTCATTTGGGCTAAGGGATAGAAATAATTATCTCTCCCAATCATGCTACCTCCAAAAGGTTTGTATTATAATAGGCAAATAGTCAACTTTGTTTGAGATAGGACAGACAAGCTGGGCTTTTTTCATTTTTGCAGCTTTTGAACTTTTTGAAGGACAAGTTCATGCCAACCCCTCCTCTATTTTGACTATATACTCGACTATAAGTCATCCCAAATATAAGTTGAGGTACCTAATTTGGACCTCTAAAACTAGGGAAATAGATTTTCCCAAGTATAAGTCAGGGGTGGAAAATGCAGCACTGCTAATGAGTTTCAATAATTAAAATACAGTCAAACCTCGCATAAAGAGCGCCTCGCTTAAAGAGTAACTTGCTTAACAAATAAATCAGGGTTCGCAATCCCCACCACCACCAGAAGTCACAATTTGTCACTTTCAATGGTGTTTTGCTTAAAGAGCAAACTCGCTTAAAGAGCAATCCTGTGGAACACATTATGCTCTTTAAGCGAGATACAACTGTACATGAAAATACAGTAAAATTAATTAATTTAGACATTTGTGTGGGTATGTTTTTGGGGTTTTATGGTAGTGTTAGTGCTTTTTTTTGTACTGTATGTTTGAATTTGCACCACTGCAGTATCGGGACCCTCAGGATTGTTGACCCAACTATAAGTCAAGTCCTCTATTTGGATCTCATTTTGTGGGCTATAAAACTAGACTTATACTCAAGTATATAAGGTACATCATATCATTTTTTAAAAAAGAATCCTTAAAAATCTACAAGAAATCTTGTATATATTCCTCCTTGCATTTATCCTAATGCATGCATTTCTGAATGCAATGTTAGCCAAGTAGCTTTCAGTACATTTTGTCACTTGGAGTTGATCCCTCACCAATGGATCCTCCTGTAATTCCCCCCCCCCTTCCTGGAAATATTTTGTGATGTGAAAAAGAACAGAAACATGGCAAAAGAAAACAAAACCTTCCTTCCACTTAAGAAAAATGTCACTTGATTACTGAGGCTGATCGCAGCTTGAACAAATGTGTCTTCCCGGGTGACCACCTGGCAGATGGCAATCTCTGCTGGGACAAAGTGAAATATCAACAGCTTTGTAAGAAAGAAAGAAAAAAGCATTTAAAATGCAAAAGAAATTGGAGGTGGATGGGAGTTTTGGAATGGAGATAGCACCTTTTGAAAGGTTGTTTAGGAAACTGGGAGCATCTATAAGGCACAGTTTGAAAAGAGCCAGCTGTTGTTTATGAATCCTATTGTAAGCCTTTCTGTAAGCTTGTGGCAGAGCAACCTAATTATCTAAAACTTGCGAACAATAGGGGAGAATCCTATTGGGTTTCAGGAGTGTAAACTTACTGGTGTGTTCAACCATTCCTGCTGACAGCTGAATGCTCACACATGCCCGGGGCATGCTTTGAATTGTGCACTGGGCTGCATGCCTGAACATGTGACAGGTGGGTAGGAAAAAATGTGAAAACAGTCTGCAGGGTGTCCCTAACACAAGTAATATTTCTCAACAGGATTCTGGCCTCAGGTTTCATAGAACACAGAATGTATATGCCAGGACTTGAACAAACTGTATCAGGTTGTCTCTTTCTTATGTTTCCTTTATGCTGGATAGAAAAATAACTAGACTAGGCAGAGTTGGATGTTTGGGCCACAAGTAGACCAACTTGTATACTTGGCTTGAATCCATTTTTAGTTTCTCTCTTTCTTTTGAGCACAACAGTATCAAAAATATTTTCCTCTTTACCTCTCTTAGCTGGCTGGAGATTTTGGAGGGTGGAATCACATTTACTGTGAAAATAACAAACTCCTAAAAACATTTGCTTTCAAATATTAGTCTCTTAATTGTTTTTCTGCCTTTGTTAATCTGGGCCCATAACCTGTCAAGTATTTTGTATGCCACAGTAAAGTGGGGCAGTTTTACAATCAAATTTAGTTTGAGTTTGGAAGTTCTCCAAGCCTTATACTCCCTGTTTTTGTCCAGCTGTGATAGCCCAGTGGCTAATAAGCTCACCTTGTTAGCTGGAAGGCTGGCAAGTTGGTAGTTTGAGACACGGGTATTGCATGACAGATTGAGCCAACTCTGCCCCAGCTCTTGGGGACATGAAAGAAGCCTCATTTGGGCATTCCCTGAGTGGAGTTTCTTCCACTAAAATCCTTTCAACCCAGAATAATTTCTGTGACAAAATTATTATTATACTCCAGCAATTAAACTCTCCACACGAAATATAACAAAATAGTTTCTTTACTTACAGTTCTTTCAAAGATATAAACAGGTGCTTTTCATTGTGAATGTTTCTATACAGTAAGTTTCCATGAGGTAAACAAATGGTTGTCTTGTCTTAAACTTATATGCTTTGGTTGCAAGGCAAATAGCAACAATAATAATGAGAGGAGAGAGAGCAGAACAACAGAACTGAGGAGAATAAAAGATATGAATAATTTATGGTAACACCATGTCAGGTAACACCATGTCAGGTAACCCTAGAGGTGGGGAAAATAGAAGACTCTTCTTATTGGCTAGTTAGAGTTACACTTTACACTACCAACCCATTGCACTGTGGGGTTGCTCTAATATACTCAACAATCCTTCAGTCTTGATTAGGTGCCTTGTGATTGTAGGATGTTCCTGGTTACATGGAGGTGGAGGCAAACTGATGAGATGAGCAAAGACAGAAGGAGAGAGCAGTGGTGGGGGAAAATAATTTCTAACACATTTTCTCCACTCCACCTCCATATCAACTGTTGCAAAGGTGTCTCCGCAAGTGGAGAGCCAGCATCATGCATTAAAAATGGATAAAATGTTATTTTTCTTTCCATTTGTTATGCATCAGGAAGGGTGGTTTGTTGTTCAGGCATGAGGATCCTGCCAAAATAGCTGTTCTCAGCTGCAGAATGGTGTGACACAGTTCATCCTTCTGCCTGTATTTTCTGGTCCCAGATTCAAGGGGACAGACCTCTCGACTCACCTGCATCAGGTTGCACTGCCTGAAATGTTGTCAGAAACACCCACTGTCATTTGTCCTCCACCTATTGTAATATTCTCTGGCTTCTCCCTCCTCCAGGATGAGTTTCTTTGAGTGATTATTTGGGTGTTCACAACAATTGTCAGCTGGGCAGATGGAAAGCAAAACAAGCAAGTGGAGAGCAACTGTTTAATGTCTTCCTGGAAGAATCTGCTAGCAATATGTCTGTCTCTCTCCCTTTCTCTCTTTCTTCTTCTCTCCCCAGTTCCCCCTTACTGTTCCTGCCTGGCCCCTTTCTTGCTGCTGCTTCCTTTGTAATTGATCAGGAGCAGAGAGCAACAAAGAAGATGCTGTGACTGGTTTCGGAAGCCCAACTCCAGCTGCCATGGAGTTGCCTTTTCCCTGGTGACAGCCTGTGAAATAACAACCAGTATGAGGCAGGCGCTGGCAGCTTCTCTTCCTCTCACCTCTCTTCGTTAAATCTGATGAGTCTCCCAGCAGAACCCAATAGTCATTGCATGGGAGTATTGTTGGTGTGTGTGTGTAATTGCAGAGCGCCTGTCTCTCTCGGTGTCTGCCTCATTCCCTCTCAGCTCTTCCCCCTCCATCCTCTAGGCAGTCTTCTCTGTTGACAGTGTGTAAGATCAGTAGATTAAATTCTGGGGGAAGGAATATCTTCTGTTTTGAGTGGTGTCTTGTCCTTTATTTGGTTACATATATTTCTCTTGATATCACAACATTGCCTTCTATTCTTGGGACCATCATATTGATGAGCATAAGTTTCAGTTTAGCTTTGGGAACTAGAAGGATGTCTATTGTGGAGGAAATTTTTATTGCATATCATAGTAGGGGATTTCTTGAATTTAGAGGGAGGCTAGATAACTTCTGATCTGTCTTATCCTGCCATACATTTCCCCAACTAATAGGTAGCCACAGCATATTCCCACTGATAATAATAATTTCATGTCAGAAATTATTTTGGGTTGAAATGATTTTTGTGGAAGAAACTCCACTCAGGAAACACACAAATGAGGCTCTTTTCATTTCCCCAAGATCTGAGGTAGAGACAGGCACTCAATCCATCATGCAGTACCCAGGTCTTAAACTACTGACTTGCAAGTCTTCCAGCTAACAAAGCAAGCTTCTTAACCACTGAGCCATGGCAGCCCCATTCCCACTGATGCTAGTTGCTGGCACCATCTCTGCTGGAGACCTTCAAAACAATTCTTTACTTGGGCTTTGCTTGGATACCTTGGAGTCATTCAGCGAGGATTCTGCACATTGGTAGACATCTCTGCGACAACATTCCACACATGTGAATGGACTTGAGAAATCATGTCCATCTGCATGCAGATTTTTTTTATCCATTTGGATATCTTGTCACCCACTGGCTAGGCAGACCATGTCATGTGCCCTCTGCTTTCACCTTCCCCAAGGACAAGGAGGACACTTGATGAGTTTTAGTTGCAGCCTAACATCATTGACAAGAGATGGGCAACACTGCCTAGTTAGACCGCCTGAGCCTATGTGATCCATCAAAGCGCTCACCTAGCAGGAGTTATTTGGGCTTCAACTTCTAAAATTTCCCTGCCAATATAGCCACTGTGTAGGCTCAGTAGAAAAGACAGTGATACTAGTTGAGGTTTGCCAGTGAAGACGATGATAAAATAAGAGATGGATTGATCTAATAAAGAAAACCATGGTCTTGGTTTTTTCAAGAGCTTCAGGGGTGTTGAGAACAGGATATTTGGGAGTTCACACATTTAGAGAGTTGCCATAAGTAGGAAATGACTTCACTGAATACAGCAGCAACAACAGCACACCCTGTTGAGATTCTGCGAATAGTAGTTTTAAAAATGAACTTTTCTAAGCTCACTGCAGGACTTACTCAACAATCTGTGGCACGTGTATATTGTAAGAAAAGTTGATTGGTGCTAGGCCTATTGGTCCTATCTTAGCATTTTTTTAAAAAAGGATTGTTTTTAATGTGTATGGAGGGGGATCTTTACCTGTTGCCATGACTGGAGATCTTGACACCTGCATGGATGAAAATGTTTTGTGTGTCAGAGAGGCCTTGCTCTTAAGACTGTTGTTCTCCATTTTTGCAAAGTTTTGAATTTTTGTGCTGTATAGTAGAAGTACAGAGTGCCACAGAGGAAAATAGCCACAAGCCTCCCGGAGTCCACCCCTTTCTCATTAACCGGCACTCAAAGTCTCAATGACTCATTCTGAGACATTTGTAGGAGAGACAATAAAACCATTTCTTTATTTACAATTACTTGAAATGACAAACATATGCATAGTTATTCCTTCATTGACAAAGAGAGGTTAATGAATGCTGAGCAGAGAATGGTGGGGCTGTCTTTGAATTCAGAAACTGAAAGGCACAATTGGCTACTGCTGGATTGACAAACAGTCACCCCAGCCCAGAAACGTTCCTCTCAGTAACTCCAACTATAGGCAGCATGCAATGTTGTAAATAAAATTCCAACATTGACAAAAACAGAGACAGACTCCCACTCCTCACCTCTTCAAAATAATCCTATTTTAATGCCAGATTAAGCCTGCTGTTTTTTCCCCAGGGATCATGGAAATTTATGACCTCACATATATCATTTACTACATTTTGAGTTGTTGAGTTGAGTGGAGGCCTAATGGTTTCTCCTCCATCTGCTAAGGGTGGTTTGATTGTATCATTAGGATGAGTTTATTAGCATTCCCTTCCCTGAAACTCTCTCTGAACCAGTGGCATAGGGTAGGGGGGTTCGGGGGAGAAGCCTGCCCCAGGAGGCACTTTTTGGGCTATGACTGTTCTTGGGCTTCAATTCCCAGAAGCCCTAGTGGGCACAGGCACCAGGGTCCAGCACGGGGCAGCAAATTTGGCTTAAGCCCCAGGAGGCTAAAATCCATGTGACGCTACTGCTCTGAACCTCACTTTTCTCCTTTGCATTAACAACAGCATGTGCTGTACTCTTGGATTCCTGTCCTATATCTCTTTTCATTTGATAATACATCAGTTAGGTCTCCAGGGATCAAGACCTTGACTAATACTGCATGGCCAGCCTTCTTCTTGTGCCATCAGCTTGCAGGAGTTGGGATGTACTGAGGTGGCATGTTGCCAGATTGCATTCATGCAATGGAAGCAGCTTCCATGAATATCCTTTTGGATTTTCCCATTTGGAGGAAGGGTGAAGGAGAAGAGCTAACAGACTCAACTGATGCTTTGCTCTGTCTGTCAGTCTCTCTGGTCACAAGGAATTGAAAGAGCTGTATTCGATGACTATCATTAAAACATGTAACATATTGATAATTACTTATAGATGGATTGTAACATATTTACCTAAAGACATTGGATTGTTTGGGTCCATTGGGACGTTCCTCCAAGAAACAACATGTTTCTTTGTTTTGTTTTGTTTGCTCATTTTTGTTGTTGTTGTTCAGTTGCATAGATGTGAAACCCTTTGTGACCCCATGGACCACTGCACACCAGGCTCCCCTTATCCTCTGCAGCCTGTTCATCTCTACACCCATTGCCTCAACAATGCCATCTAGCCATCTCATCCTCATAGTATTGAAATTTAACCGCAACAATATCCCTTATTATGGCTTCGGTTAGGGGAAGTGGGGTGGTTTTAATAGGCCCTCTTCAACACTTTCATTTACATGAGGAGAAAGACAGAAACAAAAAAAAATGCTCTTCAGCAGTTCATTGGTTCTTTAAGTAGCTTTTACAAAAAGAAACTGTGGGTGATGTTGATTGATGGGCTTCTGGGGAGCTAAAGGATGGTAAGGACACATCCAAATTAATTCATGCCATTTCTTTAGTTTTTATTTTTAAACGATCCAGTCCTGAAATGGAAACTTTCTATGCAATGTTCTTCTTTTTTAAAAGTGTCCTCGGCTCATCCAATTGTTTCCACACAATGCATTATTTTAGAAATCGTTACTCCCATAAGTCTATGCTTTCCTTCACTAACGATGTGACAGACACTTGTGAATCTTCTAATCTTTGATAAAATGGGGTGTATCAATACCTTGAGATAGCCCATCAAAAAAAAGTATCAACTGCTGTGAGATTTTTCACTTTTGCATGAAAGTGAAAAGACCAGCGTTTTTCTTTTCCTGTCAGCAGCAGCATTAGCAAAATAAATAAGTAAGTAACTAAGATGGTGAGGGGAGCTTAGCTTTTGTACTTTGCCTCTTACAAATTCACAACCCAGGCTAGTATATTATTTATTCATGCTTATTTATTTAAAACCCATCGTTCTTCCGTGTTATCGTCCAACATTCTAGAACTGAGATAGTTAGTGGTTTTCCAGGCTCATGCCCAGACTTGCTTGCCTCAGTAGAGTCCGGGACATTGTGTGTTGTCAGACTGTGGCGTGGAACTTAATCAGTCTGAGCGGAATGAGACATTTCAGCACAAAACAGAGTGTGGGGATATGCCTGCTGGAGGCACTGTTAGGTTCAGAACCATTGACCAGCTTTGATAATGCTGAATACTTGAAAGGCCCTTTCATGTGACAGAGCCTCTTCATCTAAGCCAGTCACTCAGGAGAGCTGCTAGGACTCTACAAGCTAGAAAGCCTTTATCAAGCCACTTGCTACCTTTTTGGAACGCTCATTAGAAAACTAAGCATGTATTATTCAAGAAACCATGGGCAATAGCTGACTGCATATCTTTAAAGACTGATAGCTTATAAACTCATCAAACTTCCCTTCACTAAATTTCTCGTGTCATGATCCCTCTCAGAGCTGATTGAGAAGTGCACAGAGAGTGAGAGACGGAGCCACAAGCTGCTGGGTGTGCCGAAATGTAGGCGCTTAAAGCAATCAGGGTTGTTTTAATCTCCCCACGTTCCTCCAATGTGAATTGGTGATTACCAGGTGCAGAGATGTCTAAAAAAAGATTCCAGTGCTCTCTCTCTCTCTCCGTTTATTTTTAATAAAGCGTCAGATGAAAAAGGTTCACTTAAGCTCTGGTCTGTACGAGTCAATGACAGCATCTGTCCTTCTGATGAAGAAAGCTTGATGGGAAGCTAGCAGCTGGCCGCGTGCGTCAGAGGTGGCAGGGGCAGCTGGAGTGCCACACGCAGACAGACAAGTGGCATTGGCATCAATGTTTTAAAGAGAGAAGATTACTCAGAAGGGAATGTTTTGGTCAGCTGCTTGACTGTGGCACCTCTACTCAACTGATGCCAACAGGGATGGTTTTGCACTGCATGATGCGTTTGATGGTCAAATATATTTTTGACCTACTTTGTCTGTCTGTGTTGGATGGACATCTCAACAGTCTGAGATCTTACCTGTCTAAGTAAGCCAAAGCTTTCCATTTAAGACAGGAGTTCTCAACCTTTTAAAGCCAGGTCATGCGCCCTCAGACAGCTTCAGGGCTGGATGGCCATTTTGCCCTTCCTCCACTACATGGCGCTTCCTAGTGTGGTGGAGATGGAGGGGCACATGAAATGGTGCTGTGGGCCACATCTGGCCCACCAACTGCAGGTTGAGAATCCCTGATTTAAGACTTTGATAAAAGTAAAGGTTTCCCTTGCTTGAAAGCCAGTCATGTCTAACTCTAGGGGGTGGTGACCATCTCCATTTACCTCAACATTGATCATGCCCATCTCCAGGGAGAGAGTGGCATTGGATACACAGTGGGGGAGAGCTGCAAGTAAGAATTTAGATTGTGCTCTTTCCATAAGGTCCAGGTAGTTAGGGGGGTGTGTGTGTGTGGAGGGGCTGGCTGGACTCCAAAGAGTAGCTGTGACAGGATTTTGCCTTCAAATAGTCTGAGTGTGGCAGGGATATATTGGCCTCCTTTTGTTCTGAGGAATGTAAAGACGATGATGGCGGATCTCTGGTCTGTAAGAACAGCATGTGTGAGTTGTTGTATAGAACTACTGACAGGTTTTTAAATCTGGTAACCACAGACATTCCTGTGGCCATGTGGTCATGACTAGATGTCAGAGTGCACAGAATGCTGTTACCTTCCCACCAAAGTGGTCCCTATTTATCTACTTGCAATTCCTTGCTTTCAAACTGCTAGGTTGGCAAGAACTGGGGCAGAGAGCACTCAGGTCTCAAACTGTTGAATTGCCAGCCTTCCAGTTGTCAAGTTCAATGTATTTACCTATTAAGCCCCCACAGCCCTAAGACTTTGTTACTAAGTGTTACACAGCAAGAATATTTTGTTCCACTTCTCACAGTTAATCATGTAAACATTTCTTGTTGTATACTTAATAGGCAGAACCTCATGGGCAGAAAGATAAAGTATTTCCCCTAAATTAATACATCTTCAGATATTGTAGTTATTGGTCTGAGAAGGACCACATTAACCTTGGAGATGAGATGCTAGGTTCATATTTTGGCTGTGCTGAGGGTGCTTTTTTAGATAGAATTGGGTAATTCCTCTTAGCTTGTGCTACTTCTGGAACAGCAGCACTGGTAAAAATCAAATTAACTCTGGGATATGGGACGGTGGACCTAGAAAGCACCCTTATATATTATTAAGGCAGCTAGATAGTCTAGCCCACAACTTAGAGACATTACTTCTTTTTCGACCAAAACTTCGAGAATCATAGAGCTGACGCGGCCAATGGTCACTGGGGGAGATTTCAAGGAGTCTTTTCCAAAAAGACTTCCCCCTCCCTATACTCTGCCCATTTGCTACATAACTTTGAATTTCTGGTAAAATTCTCTTCCGCTGCACAGTAAATGTGCAGACACTCACAGCTGTAAGTCTCCCAGAATCCACCCCTTTCTCATTAATTTGCACTCAAATTCTCAATAACTCACTTTGAGACATTTGTAGGAGAAAGAATGAAAATGTTTCTTTACTTACATGGTAATTAAAGATCTGTGTGTGCTGCTTTCTTTACTGTGTACATGCTAGCAACCAAGTGAACAAACTAACAGCAACAAAGAAAAACTGACACCAACCAAAAAGAGAGGGAAAGAATACAGACAACAATTGGCCATTGCTAGAAAAACAGAGAATCATCCCAGCCCAGAAAAGCCCATCCTACAACATTCTAATTACAGGCAGCATGTGAGGTTGTTATACAACTCCAACAAGTGATTCCCTGCCTGAGGTCCTTCCTATGTCTAACTAGAGATAATAGCAGAACATTTGGAATAGCCATGTGCAAACCATCAGCTCCACATCTGGGCCATAGCATGGTTCTTCCCTTCCCCAATGATACTGTGGGTCCCAACAGCTTAAAAGGAATGACCATTTTGTTTCTTGAATGCCCTTGGAGGGGGTGGGGGTCACATGAAATGGTGTTGTGGACCAGATCTGCCCCATGCGCCTTAGGTTGGGAACCACTGCTCTAGTTTATCTATCCTTTTGCTATGCTTATATGCCACATTTTCTCCATGGAGAATAGGAGGACAAGCATGGTTGTTCTCCTTTCATTTTCCTTTTGTAATAATAGCCCTGTGAGGTAAGTCAAGGTGAAACATAGTAACTTGGCCAGAGTTACCCAACATAAAGTACTGGGGATTTGAGCCAAGTTGTATCCGGTCCACTTCTTGTTCTCTAATCTGAATTCTGTAAGCATGTGGCCCGCTGAGATGTGGTGGAGCTCCTATCATCATGGCCAGCCTGTATGGATGGTGCCAGGCTGATAAAAGGTTATAACCCATTGATGTGAGCTACGCCAAAACCTAGAATGCAAGAAATCTCCTGGTGGACTATCTCAAAAAGTCACAGAGATGTGCTCTAGCCATGAGCTAAGGATGGGCAGGTAGGGGAGCTCAGCGTTGAAAGCACTGTCCTGGAAAATGTACATCTTACTGCACATCTTGTATTTGTTTTTAGGTTGAACAAAAATACAAGAGTCCTATTTATACATCACAGAGTCTCTCTCTCTCCCCCCCCCCTTGAACTGATACCTTCTCCAAGTGGCACCCTCTCCTGAGGAAATTGCATATACTTTTATAAACACTACTAAACTCTTCCAAACACACACACCAGTTAATTAAAGATGAAGTGCCTATTGAAACTTTGCCTGGATCTGTGTGCTTAATAAGGCTTTAATAGCTGTTGTACATCTTGATACCGGTCGTCAACCATAGATAGACTAAGAAGCCTCAATCCAGGTTCTCTCTCTCACTTTTTTTTAAGAAGTAGGGGAAAAAAAGAATCAATAGTTATTTATTAAAGGTGGAACAGCTACCTTGTTAATTTTAAATTAAAGGCCTCGCTAGGAGATTGACAAGGTTTGATTTAAAGTATTAAAGAGTTAGCTGGCACAAAGTGTGCCAGGAATCCTTAAAAATCTGCTTATCGTAGCCTATTGTTGGCTGCTGTGGAGTCTTGCATCTGGAGCCTTTGAAACACCTGCACCTTCTCCTCTGAAGTGCTGACTAAGGCCTGTGTGCCAGTGTTTCTAGAGGAAATAAAAAAGCATTAAAGACACAGCAGAAGGTTCCCTATAAATTATAAATCATAACTTTATTGCCGGGACCGTTGGAGACGGTGGCAGCAAAGCAGGGGGGTGGGATGCAGGATGTTCCTAGCTTGCTGTGTCTGGCTGCTTGGATCTAAGAGATTTTGTGCTTACATACAAGCGAAGGAGGCTGGCAGGGATAACGGAGCTGTAGGGCATTGAAATCAAAGTGGAACAATATGGGGAGGAAATATAGGTCAGATGAGCAAGTGATGGCAGTAAACGGATGACCCGTAGGCCTGCGCTTTGCTGTACTCAACTGGTGAATGAACTGAGGTTTTGATCTGAGAGATTCTCAGGGCTCTCGTACATTGAGATGGGGGAACAGTTGGCTGCCTGTGGAATTCTGGGAGTCCCCGAAACATATTGCACTATTTAATAAGCTCCATGGTCTGAATTAATGGATTGGAATCCACGCAAGCATAATAGGCACCACTGGACCACCACTGTCCTTGTGAAATGCCATTTTTACTGAAAACTGAGCAAAACAGAGGAGTATATACCATACTAACAGCACCCATTATCATAGAAATGTGTCTCTATTGGGAGTTCCAAAGCTGACACTTGGAAGTGCAAAGTCACCTATGTCTGCATTTTTATTCCATATTTATATAGAGATACTTCTGTGCCCAAGGCTGAGATCTAGCTTCAAGCTCCTTCTGAGAAGACATTAACTTCTCTCTGTGCAATTTATCTTACTGGTATAAGCTCCTCTTTCCTCCAGGAGGAAAGGAGAAGGGAGGGAACATTGCTCTTAACAGCTAGTGTTTATCCCCTCATTTTCAGTTCATTATATGCAGCTTCAAACATAGATGACATTCATCTAGGGCCATTAATGGAAATTAAAGGTCATGGCTGGAAGCACCAATTGCTGCCCCCCTTTTTTTCTGTGCTGCGCACACATGATTTTGCTGTGTGTGTGTGTGTTTCACATTCCACTTCATTCTGCTTCTGGGTCTCATAAATGCAATTTGAATAGAATTGGCACAGAGCACACATCCACTTGACACGCCAGTCTAGAAAAAAGCAGAAAAACTCAGAATTTCCTCCTGTCCCAAATAAAATAGAGCCTGCTTTTGAAATTGTCATGCAAATATCCCCATAACATCCTTGTGCTCCTAAAATGCATGGCAAACTTGTACAGTGCTTTGGATATACAGTTGTACCTCGCTTAAAGAGCATAATGCGTTCCACAGGATTGCTCTTTAAGTGAGTTTGCTCTTTAAGTGAAACACCATTATAAATGACCAATTGTGTGTGGGGGGGGATTGCGGACCCCAATTTATTTGTTAAGCGAGTTATTGGTTGGTTTTATTTGTTAAGTGAAGCGAATATTCAGAGAAAATTCTGCTCTTTAAGCGAGTTACTCTTTAAGCGAGACACTCTTTATGCGAGGTTTGACTGTAGTTGAATTATATGCACAATTTCTGTGTACATCTACCTCGTCTCCACTGGGAAGAGTGGTTGCTTGAACTTGACACGTCTGATGAATTTGATTTTCACGGTACAGAACTGTGGTACAGATTGACCTGATATAAATCGTCTGTTCTAATCAAAGTTTGTAACTTAGCTATCCATTTGATTTTGTACACTGCCTGGAAGTTTTACCTGAGTTTTCAGGTTGAGCATTGGGTTAAACCAAGAGTTATCAACCTTTTAAAGCTGGGAGCCGGGTCACACTGCCTCAGACAACTTCAGGGACTGTGCGGCCATTTTGCTCTTCCTCCACTACATGGCACTTCTGGGTGTGGTTGAGGCAGTGGGGGCCACATGAAATGGTCCCATGGGCCACATCTGGCCCATGGGCCGTAGGTTGAGAATTCCTGGGTTAAACTGTCACCTTCAGCACAACTCAGCCTAAATACTCTCTCCCCTTGCTACATGGATGTGCTTGGAGCCCCCCTGGGAAATGTATATAATTTGAGGATATGAAGAAGCATCAACAATACCTTCTTGTTTGTTAAGATAGTTTGTGTCAACTCAGCATGCAGACTTTGAAGGATTTTCAAGCCCTTATACATGCACATACCAAGGACAAAAGGACAGGCTGAATGCTCAAAAAGATGCAAACAACCTATCCACTTCTTCCATGTTTAGTAGCCCATGTAACAAGAGAGCATTGATCATAATTATGATATTTTGTGCCTTTACACCAGGGGATCCCATCCTAAGGCTTGTGAGCCAGATCAGGCCTGTGCTACCATTTCATGTGCCTCCCACTCCTCCAAGGGCATTTGAGAAATAAAATGGCTGCCTCTTTGAAGCTATTTAGACAAAATGGTCACCCCAATTGTTCAGGCAGGGCAAAATGGCCATCTGGCCCTCAAAGCTGACTGAGTAAGCATGACCTGGCCCACGGCTTAAAAAGGTTGGGAGCCCCTGCCTTACAGAGATGCACCCAAGTTACTCTTGGAAATGTACACAGCTTCTCTGAGAGAGAGGGGAAGCTCCTCAACATCTTGCAGCCATTTCCCCATTCACTGTAGAAGAATTTACTTGTCTAATATAGCCATGTTCTATAAACCTGCTAAGTGGCCAACGCCTGTGGGCAGCTTCCAGTCAGTAATCAGGATTCAACCTACAGCACTTCCATAAAGTGCTTATTCCACGCTAATTATCAGCTTGTGTATACATGCATGTCTGTTCAGCAGATGCTCCCTGTTTAGTCACCCAAGCAGTCATGGAGAAGTGGATAGACATCAAACATTGCTCATCCACTTTTGCTCCCTGAGATACGAGTCCTAAGGGGATCTTTCTGTTTGTTTGGGGATGTAGTTCAGGAATTTGTGTAGAGCTCAAATTGTCAAACCACTGCAATGTTTTCATCAAATTAAAAAGACATCTGAACGACAACTGTGAAAAAAAACAAATGATATCACCGGAACACCATGGGTTGGTTTGCTCACAGCTTTAATAAATAAAATGTCTGAGAGATGCCTTCAGGTAAGGCCTAGAGCTAAGCAAAAGCTGTGGTTTAAGTCAAACCTATCTAATAGCTACTAGGTCTGGCTTCCGTGCATTTCGAGCTATGGCTGTGATTTGGGATTTCTTTTTCCTCCCCCAAAGTCTAGCTTGAGGCAAGATTTTCTCTGGCTTGGGTTTGCTTCATGAATGCATTTTCCCCCATTTATTTGTGATGCTTTAAGAAACAGGATCTGCTAAATAAACAGATACAGTTTAACAGCTTTTGGGACCCTGGGGGTGATAAACCATTGCAGATTAAATTCTTATTCTCTGTCCTTCTCATCTCTTAGTGATCTCCAAAGCAACTATATTTTATATGTTGACCTTCTTTAGTTTATCCTATCAAGTGCCATCTCTAAATAGACAACTTCATGACTCTGTAGTTGTTTGGATTTCTTCTTTGTTCTGTATTCAATAACTGAGAGGGGGTTTATTCAACAGTGTGGACTGAATCTTCTGGGTTGAGTTGACATCTATCATACTGGCTAATTTATGTCACTGTTGTTGTTCAGTTACACAGTAGAATATAACTCTTTGCGACCCCGGCATGCCAGGCATCACTAATGAGACATAAAGCCTGACATTTTGGATGCTTGATCAGGAGTTAAGGTTAGGGTTAGGGTTATATAAGAAGTACAAGGAACCACAATATGGTTCTCTTTGCTTTTTAAGATAATTTGGAATTCTCATGAGAAAAGAAGTCCAGAATGAGAAATATTGAACATATTAGGCAAAATTTCGAACATAATGCAAATAGTGCTTTAAAGTAAGTAGTGAACATGGCATAAATTGACAATGGCAGCTGCAGTGTTGTTTTGAATGTTGTATGTTACATATCGAAATCTCTGTAAAGATTATGTGCATCTTTGATTTTAACTATAATTCTGTGTTCTGTGGTAGCTTTGTATGTGTGTCTTGCTTAAGAATCATAGTTTTGCACAGAGATGATTTTGCACAAATCTTGGGGACCTGATGAAGGGAAAGAAGGTGTCCACTTACTAAGTACCTTGCTAGGAGACAAGCACTGTCACATGGCTTGAATTTCCTTGTTACACGAGAGTTGACACATCTTGAATGTACAAGAGAGAAGAATTTACATCTGTTTTCAGAATGAAGTCAGCTTAGTTAGAATTACTCCAAAAATAAATGTGTATATCATTGTGAAGTTTAACTGAAATCCCATAGGTTTCAAAGGGGCTTATCCTTGACTAATGTGTTTTAGATTACACTCATTACCTTCTCATTCTCCTTCATGCAGTTGATGAGATGGGCTGTTTGCTTGGAAATGTATGCAGTAATAAACCAATTAATCACTGATACTGCTAGTTCCATTCTCACATTTTCACCTTTCCACCTAAATTTTACTTCCTTCTGATCTGGCTTTCTAGGCAGGGCTGGTACAACAGATCAGAATAAGTACTGTATGCCTTTGTCGATGGTTCTGGAGTTCTTCAAGAGCTTATCACCAATCCTGATATTTCTATCAGAAAGCTATCCCTGGCTTTTATATTTATATGTTGTTTATATGCTGTTCTTAAATTTTTAAAATGATTTTTTGGCATACAATAAATAAATAAATAAATCTGCTGTTAATATTTTTGTCCAGATTTTTGCTGGTCAAGCCAAGACTAGCTCTCAGATTAGATAAGATCTAGATTTCTAGATGAATAACCTCTATTTTCCCCTTTTTGTGCCTGTTCTCAAAGCCATCCAAATTGCAAATGAGATTGAAAGTATTTTTTTGCCTGGAGGCTATCTCTGCTGGTAATTAATCAGGCTGGTGATGAATGATACTGACTAATTGTGTTGATGACTATGACCATGAATTCCTAGTATTACAATTATGGGAGCTTTTACTGTTATTACTAGAGCAAATCACTGGTATTGTTATCTTGTCTGTAAAGCGCAGGGGTGGAAATACATCACAGAGGAGAATGACCTGGTCTGAAAGGTAACTATGTTCACAGTTAAGGTATTCAACATACTGGTTCATATAACTGTTGTCTATCTGGCTGTGAGGCCAGAGGTTGGGAATTCAGCCCCCTACTGTACTTCCCTGATAGGAACTGGACTAAAAAACCCACAGGGTCCCTTCCAGTTCTGCAGTTTTGAGGTAAGATTCTAAGATAACTATACTAAAATTAGATCAGGTGCCAGTTTGGTTACATCATCTTAGGCATTTGAAGGGAACCCCCCCCCCCCCAAGTGAACATGCTAAATTTTGAAAGGCTGTACTTCTGTGATTCCTTCAGCTTATGAGGGGCTGTGGGATATTGTAGACTTCTTTTGCAAAGATGAAGAACATAGGTCAGATGCTCTTGAACTCCTCTGTTTCCATTCCATCTTTGTTTTTGGTGATTTGATGATGCAAGAAGATGGAGGGGGGAAATGTGTGTTGCATGTGTGTGGAGGAAATGTACTCACAGAGCCAAAAGACTTCCTGTGTCCATGCATGCTCAACAACAGAAGTCTGAGGAATTATCCTAGGCTTGGAACTGGTCACCTAATTGCTCTACTTCTTTTGTAGTCTGAGTGACAGATATTATTAAACATTGGCCAGAAACCTGTGGGTGTTTTAATAAAATTTGCATAACATATCATCAGCTAATTGCAGATAATTGACAAAGTGCAGGGACACATCTGGTCATTCACCCAACTATACATTTGAGATACACCCCAACAAACTGTCAGCCACAACTAGTGGTAGAAAGCTACCAAAACCTTATGAAAGTACCAATAGGATAGCAACCATTGATTTGCAGTATAGACGAGGCTAAGTAAAGTGGTAGATCCATACAGGTTGTATTTGGATGACTGGATGAAGAATAGAAATGGTAATGACATGTATAAGAATGTGTGGCAAAACTTTCCAAGTGCTGTTGGTTGATGCAACAAACCACTAGACTGCAATGTGTATATCCTGCTAAGCACTAGGTAGTGAGTGAGTGAGTGAGTGAGTGTGTGTGTGTACCTGAGGGGAGTACAAGGGGCACACTATTACTCAGACTGAAGTAGCTCTCTTGACCTATTTCTTCTCATCTTCTTCTTTACTTCCTCTTTTACCACTTTGGGTGTTGAGGGAGATAATAGGATCTTGTTCTTCAAATTCTAGCAACCTCCACCAGTGTTATTTGGTGTTGCTGTAGTATGTCTTTGATGTAATTATCTTCACATTCCTCTGCGTCTGCCTCATGGTCTTTGTCCTTCTCTCCTCTTCATATATGCTTGTATGGAATTCCAAGACATTCTCACCAAAGTAATTTGTTGTTTCTGTATATAGTTTAAGATTAGTTCTCTTCCAATTCTTTTCCTTATAATCTCACTCCTGATTTTATCCCTTCTAGTCACTCCAGTAGCCTTTTGACCTACACCTTTCCAAAACATCCCACTGCAGGTTAAAACCTACAACTGCTTGAAAAATATTTGACTTAACCCCCTAACCCTCACCTTTGGCTGAAAACAAGACTTAAATATAGGCTCTCATTCATTGGTCTGTGTATCTCACATATTTATTTTATTGATTTTATCCCCTGTCTTTCCTTTGTCCTTTGAAAGAAAACCACACCTTGCCTCTTATTTATCTGCAAGCCTGGTGGAAAGTGTTTCTGTCTCTCATTGGTTGGATCCCTCAATAGCAGAATGCAAACATTATAGGATGGAGAAGGGAGGGTGGGGGAGACAGACAGACAGGGAGGCAGATGTGGCAAACACCTAGTTTTAATTTGCTGCAAACAGTCTGGTGCTTGGGAAATGGTTCTTTGCCCTAACAGCAAAACAGCATAAGGCCTCATGATGAGTGAGCCAAAAGTAGAAAGTTAGCAGAATCTTTTCTTTCCGTAAATGCGATCACTCTGACTTTGTAGATGGAAGTGGCAGGCGGTGGAAATCAGGAAAGCTGTTTACTCTGGAGTAGTTCTTTTGAAGTCAATGGGATTACTTCTGATGGGAGAATTTGCTCTCATGTAGCCTGTGGCGCATTTCGACAAGGCCATGGGAAATTGCATCGCAAATCCCATTGAGGCAAATGTGATTTGCAAAGCTGAGAGAGACTTGAAAATATCAGCTTTACTCCTCTCCAATTACTCCAACTCCCCTTTGTTCCTTCCCCCATTTCACCCCCTCGAATGCTAGAATCCGATGAGTGAGTGACACCATTCCGATAATCAGCTCATTTATTCCAGTGCGGACTAGGAAGGAAAACTATGATTCTAACTAGTGGTAACATTCATTACTGTGACTTATTAGATTTATTCATATTTTGGTAACTGTCTGAGGAATGGGCTTTTAGTGCTCTCTTTCTCACTGGTTCTGACCTGCTTCAAAACTGTTTTAATGTGGCATTAATTTTACTAGGTTAATATTCTTAATTGCATTTTTTAAATATTGCAGTGTGTTATGGCTTTTTAGCTAGCTGCATCTGTTTTTTCAAAATGGTTCCAAATTTCCCTATCTTATGAGAAACGTGGGACTAAAGCAAAATTGTTTTTATTTTTTATATAATTTTAATTTTTTATAACAATACAAGAAAAAAAATATAAAAAGACATCAAAATTATAAAAAAAAACCAAACAAACAAGAAAAGAACAATGAGAATGGGGCAGCGGAGGCGGTAGCTGTGGTGGCAGTGGTGACAACAACATATAATCATACTTAAATCACAATCCTAATATATTGAAGTTGTATACAATCAATTTTTAAAAATTTGTCATCCTTCCAAGGAGCTACATTAGAAACATATTTGCCATTTCCTAGTGGGTACTCTTGAGTCTTAGTGGACTGTAGTTGCTTAATACTTAAGATGCTGAGCTTGACAACTGGAAGGTTAACAGTTTGAGACCAGAGTGCTGCATGTTGGAACCTCCTCCCAATAGAACTACGCCTGCAGACGGAGCTGCTGTCCTTCAGGAAAGGAGTGAAAACCTGGTTGGCAAGTCAGGTCTGGGGAATGGATGGATCAATTTCCCCAGACGGCTGGATGGTTTGAACAAATTTACCCCCAGTGCCTCCTAGCTACAACACCCAGTTTTTAATGATAGGTTTTTAAGCTTCTTTTAAACTTTTAAATCTTTTAATTTTTTTTGAACTGGTTTTAAATTGTTGTCGATGCTGATGTATTGTGAATCGCCCTGGGTCCCCTTGGGGAGGATAAACAAATTTAAATAAATAAATAAATAAATAAATGATGGAGTGAGCTCCCGTCTCTGTCCCAGCTCCTGCCAAACTAGCAGTTCAAAAGCAAGAAATTGCAAGTAGATAAATAGATACTACTTCAGTGGGAAGGTAAACAGCATTCCATGTCTAGTCATGGCTGTCACATGTCCACGGAAAAGACTGTAGCTGGCTTTTTAGCTGTAAATGTTAATGGACACCAAACCCTATACTTGAATATGCCTGGTTGTCAAACAAGGATGACTGTATCTTTTCTAGAGCCCCAAAAATAATCTCAACTGCAAAGGTCATTGGGAAAAGAAATTATTCTGGTTCAAGTAAGCTTCCCTGATGATCAGTGATTTGAATCCTGGTCTTTTGGTTCAAGTCTAGCCTTTGGATCATGCTTCCTTGGCAATGCCACTTCTGACTTCCTCTTCCATTTGACAATACTCAAGGAAAGTCAGGAGATCAGCTTGTAATTTGCAGTGAGAAGAACTGTAGTTGCTTCAAAATGTGGGACTTGAACCATAAGTGATGGTATACCCAAGCCAGCCACAGCACAGGTATGAAATATACTCCGGGGACATTGTCACTGTGTTCGTCATTTTTGAAAAGCCGGTTCCCAAGCTCGGCTGTCAGAATTCTCCCCGCCATGCAAGTATTAAGAGCGCTGAAGCCTACTGGCCCTTTTTTCACCTGGTTGCTCCAAAAAAATCAGTATTAACCTACTTCCCTGTGCAGCAGTCCCTGAAATTATATGTTCATAATAATTATTTGGTGTGAATGAAATGACACCAGCTTGAGGTGTTCCAAAATAACCAAAGCATGGAGCAGTTCTTATACTTGAAACAGAAACTTTTTATTTTATTTTCAATTCTAATCTGGAAGTAATATTTTCCCTGCCCTCCGCCAGTCCCATCAACCATCTCCTTTTTAATTTTTTCCTTGCACTTCCCTTTTTATTTCCTATACATTGTGCCAACCATGTAATAGCGGTCTTTTTGCCTCTTGATTTGTTAATTGATTTGGCCTCTAGAACTGACCCCAAAGTATCAAATGTTGTTTTAGTTCTAGACCTCTAGGGAGAAGGGGGGGAGAGAAAGATTAATAGATTTCTGCTCCTGGTTGAGTGTCTGTGTTTGTTTCTAGTATGTGCCGATGAGTCAGCAAGTGTCTCCTAATCTCGTTCAAAATAACACTTTCCCTTTTGAAATCAGATCAGGAAGTGCTTTTCAGTGTTTTCAAATGTTGCAAAGAAAGTTCCCCCTGGCCTTTGAAAAATATCTGTCAGAAATATTAATCCTCTCCTGGCAAGGCAAAGTCCTCAGGGCTATAAGATTTTTCATCGCTTCCCTGCTCCTCCTGATCCTATTTACTTGCTGTTGTTAAATGGTTTCTTTTTGATCTCCAAATTAATTTCTTGACAGAAAAAAGAAGTATCTGTGTGTAAGGGATTCAGCTTGTGTTGTCTTCCGGTAAAGCTTTAATTGTAATCTATCTGTGCGGATTCCCCCAGCTACCAAGATGACAGTGTACCTGACTTTACAACAACAGTCTATTTGAAGGGTGATCAGAGGATTGGCTTCTCTTTGAAGCATAATCCAGTACAAATCCCATTGTGTCTATAGAGCAAAGGTTTCCAACCTATGGCGCCCGCAACACCATTTCATGTGGCCCATGCCGCCGCCACACCCAGAAGTGGAAGTGGATGCCTTAACATAAGCCGTAAAATGCACCAAAACACATGTAAACACACCGACGACTGTTGTAAACATGGAAGTGGCTGCATTTATGACAGCCATAAAAGTGCCCACTTCTGCTTCCGGAGAGCATGGTCTGGCCCACTCAGTTATCTGGAGGGCGTGGTCAGGCCCACGACATAAAAAGTTTGGGAACTCCTGCTATAGAGACTGGAATTAAAACAAAGAAATAGACCAAGGAGTCTTCCCATTCTGGGAAGTTTACACAGCTAAAATGTAACCATACTAATTCAAATGAACAAATAAATACTTAATACTATTTCCACCAGCCATTTGTCAGAGATTCACATAATTCCTGAGTGCCTAGAAGATTTAGCCAAATGGTCACAGTTTCTCTTGGTAAATGGGGCCAACAGAAGTGAGGTCATTGGGGATAGGCACAGTGCATGTTGACTTAATTCCTCCTCCATGCATTATTTTACCATTGAGGGAAGTAACTCTTGAAGAGGATGCAATTGCTATCCTTCGATGCTTAAACAGTGATCTTTTTGGAGTACAAGAGTTACATCTGCCTGCAGTTTGATTTCAGGAACTAAATGTTCATCACCTATCAGAGTAGAAACCATTGACTCCATATCCTTGTCCATGACCTCAGTCTGACCCTTTACTGCTGTTCCCAAAAGACTTGTTTAATGCATTATTTCAATGATGAGTCACACAGATCAAAGCTGGAAAGAGATGGGGGAAAGAACAAGAAAAAAACTACCCACATCCTGCACAAAATGAAACATGTGTGATACAAACTGAATTAATTATATGAACTAAGTGCTTAATTTGCATCTCTTTTGCAACACTGCCTAATCTGCAGAAATGTGAAGCACTTTGTGATCTCTATGGGAGAACTTTGTGCTGTTACAACAGACAGACAGATAGATGGATGGATGGATAGATAGATAGATAGACAGACAGACACACACACACACACACACACACAGAGAGAGAGAGAGAGAGAGAGAGAGAGAGAGAGAGAGAGAGAGAGAGAGAGAGAGAGAGAGAGACAGATAGACAGGCAGGCAGGCAGGCAAGTAGGTTTAAGAAAAGGCAAACATTCTTTCCTTCAACTGTGCAGTCAAAGCCTCACAGTGAAACTTGGCCTAAAACAGTTTTCAAAGAACACTTTGGCATTCCAGATTGTACCAACATTTTCAGGAATTTTATCTTGAGGAAAGAAGAGAGAGAAGTTTTGATAGGCCAGAAATAATGATGTTTAGGATTCCCATTTTACACCTCAACCCATGTCTACCTGGCAAAAGAGATCAGTGGGTCAATATCAAAGAGTTTGAGTGTCCCCTCCCCAACAACACAATGGTCCTAGATATGTGGAACTACACTACAGTCTTTCTAAGGGACTGCGGTGGCTCAAGTGGTTAAGATGCTGAACTTGAAGACTGGAAGGTCGTAGTTCAATTTCCGAGTTCTGCATGATAGAGTGAACTCCCATCTCTGTTGCAGCTCCTGCCAACCTAGCAGTTTGAAAGCAAGAAACTGTAAGCAGATAAATAGGGTAGACAACATTCTTTGCACTCCAATGTTGAGGCATGCCTCCCACATGTCCATGGTAACGTCTGCAGATGCAGACAGCGCTGGCTCTTTGGTTATAAACAGAGATGAGCACTGAACCCTAAAGTTGGATATGACTGGTTTTTGAGCAAGGGTGACCTTGACCTTTACCGTACAGTTTTTCTCACTCACCCCTTTCCCTACCTCCTGAATTTTATTGTGGTGAAGTTGGGCTCATCATTCATTCATTCATATTATCACAACACACCATCCCCATCTGAAGCATCAGTTTCACAGGAGCCTGCCATAATTACTGACAGCAGGGATCTGGGTGGAAAATTGTCCTCTCGCTCTTTGCTTTCCAGGTCTGCATGATGGCTACCTGTTGGTCTCAGGTTTCAGTTCTAAATCTCAAAGGATAGGCTGCTCTGGCCTGGCAACCCTATCACAACCAAGTGTTAAGAAATATACTTACTGTACAGTTACATCAGTAGCAGGCTTCAGAAATTCAGTGGCCAACTCTGATTTACTGCTACGTAAGAAACAAAGGAGTGTAGTGGTGTAGTGGTTAAGATGCTGAACGTGACAACTCAAGACCTGAGTGCTGCATGATCCTGTTGTCTGTCCCAGCTCCTGCAAAACTAGCAGCTTGAAATCAAGAAATTGCAAGTAGATAAATAGGTACTGTTTCGGTAAGAAAGTAGAAGTGTCGTTTGCACTCATGCCTGCCACATGACCACAGAAACATCTACAGATGCAGATGGTGCTCTTTGGCTGTAAACCGAGATGCGCACTGAACCCTAGAGTCAGATATGACTGGCTTTTCAGTAAAGAAGACCTGTACCTAAAATATCAAACATTCTTGAGAGAGAAACCTGTGGCTTGGAAAACAGATCTATCCAAATGTCTAAACTAGATGAATATCAACAGAATAGGAAACACACTTTTTTGCTCAAGTACGTCAAGTGGCAGGCGATCAGTCACCAGAAGGATATGTCTTCCTGGAGCCATTTCTCCACTTCCTCTCCAGAAACCCGTCTCCCCTTTAGTCCTCTTTTCTCTCCCCCCCCCTCCTTCTTCATTTTATTTTATTTTATTCTGCCCTCCATAAAAGAGTGCAGAGCTCTGGGCAGTCAATTTCAAGGCAGTGGGCTGTGAAAAGCTGTTAGAATAATAGTTTATTGACCCTGGATGTGGCAGCTGGAGCTCAGGGCAAGCACAACTCTTAGCAAAACTTAATCGCCACGAAGGAGGTTGGATGATCTTTAATCATTTCCATGACCTTTGGGCAATGGCTAAAGGAGACTAAGGAATGGGGAAATGAACATTTAGAGCCAGACACTATGTTAGCTGTAGTTGGCCTCTACTTTCTGTGACAACTTCAACTCCAACTCCATGGGGTACTACAGTTGGCGTCTGCATTCTGTAATAATTGTATGGCCATTGCTGTAAGGTACACAGTGATGCTTTTATTGTGAATCACCCTTGGTCACTTTGTGAGAAGGGCGATGAATAAATTTGATTAATAAATAAGTAAATAAATAAAATAGACTTCTAGAATAACTGAGTTGGAAGGGGCCTTTTGGCCATTGAATCCAACCCCCTGCTCAATGCAGAAATCTGACTCAAAGCAGACTTGGCAGATGGCTGTCCAATTCTCTTTTGAATGCTCAAAAGTGTTTGAGTGCTTACCACCTCTTGAGGTGGTTGGTTCCACTGTTGTACTGCTCTAACTGTTAAGATGTTCCCCCTAATATTCAGCTTATATCTGGCTTCCTGTAGTTTCAGCCCATTATTCAGCACACCCACTGATAAGTGATTCTGAGAAATGAAGTCCGAGAACATCTGGAGAGCAAAGTTCAAGGAACCTTGGTCTAACCTATCATTATTTTTGAATTCTGCTCTTGTCTTCCAAGGTATTAGCTATTCCACCCGGTTTTGTGTCATCTGAACATTTGATGAGAATTTCCTCCACTCCCTCATTGTTTATAAAAATGTTGAAGAGCAAAGGTACCAGGATCTAGCCTTTTGGTATTCCAATTCACTTTCCACGTATGGTTTGTTAGAGATCTGCACATTCCAAGATTCTCTACTCTACACTACATTACTTTCTCTCTCCCCTTTGCCATACGGCAGAAAAGGGAATATGGAGGGAAGGAACACTTCATTTCCTCTTCTATTTTAACTGTTTCTTTGGAACAGGTACCTGCTGGAGGCATTTCTTGGTAGAAATATGAGGAAATGATTGGAAGAGAATCTTGAAGCCAGTAACCTTGTCAAATTATGTATCATCCTTGGTAAATGAGGAGGGAGGGAGACGCTTTCTCGATGTACCTCCAAGCAAGGAAGATAATTAAAAATTAAATAATATTAATTATTCAAATCATTAACAGCAGCAAAGGATTTTGTCCAGCCTCTGCTTATTATTATACGTAGCAGAATCTAGTACATTATATTGCCAGCTAAGAACGATACATATAATACTATTAATTAATTCATATGTAGTTAGGTGGGGTTCTTTTTTACATTTATGGGTTGTTTTTTGCTCCTCGTGAATATGTGAATGTTTCTTTTAAATAACCACTGAAAGGGGAAAATGGAATAATTCATAGTATAGTCCTCATATTTCTCAGTTGTAATTAAAAGAATGAGTTTATTTGTCCTAGTCTCATAGAATTTCCCCTTGGAATTTTGACTCAGGCTAACCGACTTTCAGCAGATACTCGGGCTGTATGCTTGGGTTCCTCCCATGATTGGTTCCACTATCATGTGGTCCAAACCACAGTTCTGCACTTCTGTGACACATTGTGAAGACCCAGCCCCATGTGCATCACAATGCTTCTCTCTTGCTTTCAGGTTGAAGCCCTGGCCTTTCAGGGCATGGGATGCGATTGATGTTACTACTCAGATGAAGAGGGATAGAAGTAGCAATGCCAGATGCACATGCTGTGTTCCTGTTCAGACCACCCCCTTTCTCTACCCTTGCCACCCATGGCTAAAGTAAAGGTTACCCTGGCTCAAAAGCCAGTCGTATCTGACTCTCTGGTTCAGTGCTCATCTCTATTTATAGACATCTGCAGATGTTTCTGTCTACATCTGCAGATGTTTCTGTGGACACATGGCAGGCATGCCTCAAGACCAGAGTGCATAGAATGTTGTATAGCTTCCCACCAAAGTGGTACCTATTTATCTACTTGCAATTTCTTGCTTTTGAACTGCTAGGTTGGCAACAGCTGGGACAGAGACGGGCACTCACTCCATCGTTCAGTACTCAGGAATCAAACTCAGACCTTCCAGTCATTGAGTTGAGTGTCTTAACCACTTGAGCCACCCCAGTCCAAGTCCCTAACCTTGAGTTAACCAATGAGTCCTTGACCTTGTCACCAACAATAAGCAAGAACGAGGGGACAATTGTGCATGTTCATATAAGCACTAGTTTATTGTTTATTTTGTCAACTTTGGGGACTGAAGAGTCAAAATTGCACTGGTGGTGCAATGGTTAAACTACTGTACTGCAGCCAAAACTGCTGACATTGTGAGTTTAATGCTGATGAGGTTCAAGATTGACTCAGCCTTCCATCCTTCCAAGGTCAGTAAACATTGAGTACTCACAAGGTTGGGGGCAAACTAATTAAATTATGAACCACCCAGATAGTGCAATAAGTGCTATTGGACAATATATAAGTGTAATTGCTATTGCTATATTGCTTCAATTGGCATGGAGGCATAGGTAAGAGCTGGGATGGTTGTGCAAATTCATGCCCCTAATCACATACCTTGAGTCCTCATATATTCATTGCTGCAGTGGCAAAGTAATCAACTACCACCACTGTCTGACTCCATCAGGATGTGTTTACTCTCAATGTCCTGTCTCCAGATGCAGACAGTGCTAGTTCTTTGCCTGTAAACAAGGACGAACACCACACCCTAGAGTTGGATAGGACTGGTTTTTGAGCAAGGACAACCTTTACCTTAACCTTACATGTACTGTACACTGGAAATACCTTGGGTCATTACAACATCAAATTCTTCCTTTTACTCTCATGCTAATTGTAACAACAGCACAGAAAATATGTGTGTGTGGATGTGGGTGATGTGCAAGTGAATAATCAGAAACAACATTAGGTACCAGCCTTCCTTTATGCAGTCTTGAAAGATCAGGGCGGGGGTGTGGAGTCTTAAGAGAGTATCGCCAGCAATCACAGCTGATGCACAGACAGCTGGCAGACAACAAAGTGAACTGATATATCTCTTTGTAATGCAAAAATCAGGGCAAAGGGAAAAGGGAAAACAAGCTCAAGATAGATGGAATGAGGCAGGTTTATTGCAAACTTAAATGAACAAGAACAGGTGCAGAGAGAGAGAAGGGAGGGAGAGGGAGAGGTAACAATGAATGTGATGGAAACCTGAGAGGCTGTCTCAGCAATATTGCATATTTTGCACATGTGCGGTTTTCTAAAGACACCCTTCATGCTTTATCTGCAGGCAGGAAGGGTACATGTAATGCTCAGAGCACAGCACGAGTCACTGCATGAGAGCCTAAGCCAGCTCTGTGCTATTGCCTCCCAGAGCTGAAGGAATTTCGGTGATGCAGTGGTTAAACTGCTGTACTGCAGCCAAAGCCTTGGTGAGTTTGATCCTGACATTGTGAGTTGGATACTGATGAGGATCAAGGTTAACTCAGCCTTCCATCCTTTGGAGGTCAGTAAAATGAGTACCTAGCAGGTTGGGGGCAAAAATGCTAATTAACTTGTAAACTGTCCAAAGAGTGCAAGAAATGCTATTGGTGGGATATAAGTGTTGTCGGCGTCGCGCATCAGCATCGGTGTTGTCGGCGTCAGTGTTGGTGTCGGAGGCGGCATCGGCAGTATCTTCTTCTTCTTCTTCTTCTTCTTCTTCTTCTTCTTCTTCTTCTTCTTCTTCTTCTTCTTCTTCTTCTTCTTCTTCTTCTTCTTCTTCTTCTTCTTCTTCTTCTGCAGCTGAATATAGGCAATCATCATGGTGGTCAGCCATGGAGACTGTCCAGAGAATATAATGCAGTGGTCAGTGGTCTTTCATCTGCCTTCTGCGAGCCACTTTCTGGTCTTGAGCCCCTCAGCCCCAGGCCAGTATTGATGAAGCTGCTGCCCTCTATCAAAATGGATTCAAGTGGGTTTTCATCCACTTGGGGACCATCACTCTTCCCTGTGGTATTTGGCACCCAAGGTCATTAGTCCTCAAGGTTGTCAGAGCCTGGAGAAGGCTGCAAAATGCACCTAGTCCTTTGGTTGTGCTCATTAAGGGATTCTGGATGTTGTAGTCCCAAAATATCATTTCTAAACTCTGCTCCTTTCCTTCCTACCTGTTTCCTTTCCCTCATTCATGAGTCCTCACTTTCTGCTAGATTTTCTGCTGGCAAAACTATCCCCAAGACAGGTCACATCTACAATGACAGGCCTAGCCAGACTCTGCCATGTCACCATGAGCAAGCAGCTGTGAAATGAAATTGAATTCTGTCCGCATGGCCTACGCAACCTGCTCCTTTTCCTCCCCCTCCCTGATACTTCCCTGTCTCTTGCAGTTATCTGTGACAGCCAGCGAATGTGTCAGCTTTTACAAGGAATGTAAAAAAGGACTTGTGTCCCAGAAGCTCTCTTCTGGGATTTTTGCCGAGAACAGCCAGTGGCCTTTCAGTCCATGGCTGGTCCTCTGATAAAGGGAAGCAAGTTCTTTGGCAAGGATTATACAGAAGGGAAATGGCGTTCGAAATCGACACAGTTGTTGTAAGTAACAAAGAGCCTCCATACAAGATCTCCTCCATCTTACAGGATCTGCTTTGACTTGTACAATCCTCCCTATGTTTTTTCAACGTAAAAACCTTCAGTGTTGCTTTGAGACAAAATCGTGACTGTGGTCTAGTTTCAATGCCCTTAAAATAATCCCCAAGGAGCCTGCAAAATGTCTTGGAATTTGCCAGATATTTCCCAGATATTCATCAAATATCAACACCCAGTGATATTTTACTTGTGCATTTGAAACCTGACAGCTGATATTTGACAATTGTTGATAAATGCCATGTCATTATTTCTGCTCAAGCATCCTGCCAAATGAACTGATGAGGGGAATGAAAGGATACAAAGCAAAGAGGATGGAATGGGCGGGCAGTGGGTAGAGCCCATTTTTCTTGAAACAACTAGATTGGCTCAAAATCTTTCCCCAGCCAAATTCCCCAGTTACAGTCAGAAGGCCAAAACAAAACAAAATAAAAGCAGAGTCACTTTGAATAGCACCTTGGAAGATTCATCTGTCCCAAAAAAGCTAAATAAACATTACTGTCTATGCCTGTACTCCAGCAGAACAGAAATTCTGGTTCCCTTATCAGTTTTTCTCTCTTGTTTTTTCTTCAGCTAGGCTATCTCCCTTTCAAAGATACTTTAGAGTAGGGATTCTCAACCTGTGGCTTTTGGGCTGACTGTGGCCTGCATCACCATTTCATGTGGCTCCCCCTCTGCCTCCATGACACCAGGAAGTGCCATGTGGTGGAAGAAGGGCAAAATGGCTATCCGGCCTCTGAAGCTGTATGAGGGAGCGTGACCTGGCCGCCAGCTTAAAAAGGTTAAGAACTCCTGCTTTAGAGTGGCTTAGATTTATATTATCACCTTCATCTTAATATTCTGGTCTGTAACCAAGTTCTCAAGGCTTCAAGAAGAACTATCCTTCTTATAGCCAAAGTGTACTATATCATAATATTTCAAGTCTATGAATACCTTAGTGAGGCTCATTATACAGAAGCTCACAAATGGTTTCAGAAGTGTTCTGCAGATTGTGGAAAGGAGGTATGCCAGCAATAGTGTGAATGTAAGCCCCTAAATTCCTTAATAGCCAGATTGATCCTCCCCCCCCTCCAGCTTAGAGTCAACCATATTGAAAATTTTCAAAATGATTTTTCTTGACTCATCGACCATCTTCCAACTATGCAACAAAAGTTGTATTTTGATGATGTCCAATTCTCATTGCAATAAAAGAAACTGGGGATGGTAGTATCAATGTTTTTTTGTGGGCAACTTCGGTTTCTTTGTTCTACCTTTCCATCAGGCATGGACTAGGCTCCCCCTTAAATCTATGGCATATTTCCAAAGTGGACTATTCTTAGCATCTGCACAAACAAAAGGTTGTGCTCTGGAAAAGGCAGTGTAGGTCTCCCTTGCTTGAAAGCCAGTCATGTTCGACTCTAGGGGTCAGTGCTCATCTTTGTTTACAGCCAAACAGCCACTGCTTTCTGTGTCTGAAGACATCTCCATGGTCATGTGACAAGATGCCAAAGTGCACAGAATGCTGTTACCTTTCCCACCCAAGAGGTAACTGTTTATCTACTTGTAATTTCTTACTTTTAAACTGCTAGGTTGGCAGGAGCTGGGACAGACTATGGGCCTCAGTTTGTCATGCAGCACTTGGGTCTTGAACTGCTGATGTGTCAACCTTCCAGTCATCAAGGTTAGTTGTCTTAACCATGCTGTAATCTCTGACATAAAAACTCCAGAAGGGATATATGTTCAACTAGAAAGCCAAATGTCCAAACTCAAATGCTTTTTTCCAAAGTTACAGAAGATATTCCTGATCCAATTAAGACTTTAATGTTGGCAGTAACTGAGTGGCTATTGGCATGCAAGACTCGTGATACAGGATTGTTAAAGTCTTCAAGGTCAGTCAAGATGCAAGCAAAACCACTGCTTCCACCACCACCAATTCCATGGTATCCCTTGAAATGAGATGTAAGAGAAGGATCAAAGTCCTTCTTTGATTCATGTCTACAGAAAAACATCTTGGTTCGTTGCCAGTCTCTAAGCAGTATTCCAGGTTTACCAGGGGCCTTTAGTCAGACCTCTCATTTCCGACCACAAGGGCCTGAATAAGTCCCACTATGGAGCAGCCATAAAACATGCATGTTTCCTTAGCACACCATGAACAAGCAAAAGAAGTAAAGCCCACAGGGGAGATTAATCTGCTAGGAAACTGATCATCTGGAACGTGGGAGTTACATCGCATGCTGATCCCTGTATGGATTTATTGACTGGTGGAACTAATGCAGAGTTGCCAGTTTGCCTCCCTTCCCCGTTCTCAGCCAGCTTTATGGTATCATTGGGAGATGGGGGAGGCTGCCGCCTAGGTGTTAATGAAAAACCTAAATAATTCTTGTAACGTGAAGCCATCATCTGAAAAACAGGAGCTAATTTTGAATTATTAAGGAGACCTATCACGGCTCTCTGTGGAAAGAAGAGAGAGGGGAGAAGGGGAGGAGAGAATTGCTGTTTGGGAAGTCCAATTATTTCTCAACTGCAGACAGTTCTTATTAACTTGGGCAGAAAATTAATTAGTCTAATTAGAAAACCTCATTGTAATTCAGCCAAGAGTTATAAGGTATATGTATGTGCGTGCATTGCTGGAGGAGGGAGGGACACACAAAGTGACAGCAATGGTGCTGGGGCAGCAATAAGGTGGCAGAAAAGGGAATTATCTTGTTAAAAATGAACACATGACTAAAGCCAGATGGGAAGAATGTACTTTGGTTTATGTTCAAGTCCTTATATTTTCAGTTTTGGGAATCTGTAGCTTCAAGTGAGTCTTTGGTCTGAATTAGAATCATAGAATCACTGAGCTGGAAGGAGACTTTTAGGCCTTCCCTTCTCCCCTCTCTTCTTTCCCCTGCTCAATGCAGGAATCCGGATCAAAGCTGATTTGACAGGTGGCTGTCTAATTCTCTCTTGATTGCTTCCAGTGTCGAGGCACTTGGTTCCACTGTCGTACTACTCTAACCCTTAATATCAGTTTTCCTGATATTCAGCTTATATCTGGCTTCCTTTAGTTTGATTCTATTATGTGTCCTGCCCTCTGGGAAAATTGAGAACATACCCTTCCCTTCCTCTTTATGATTATCTTTCAGGTATTTGAAGAGTCCTATCATATCCCCCCTCAGTCTCCTTTTCTCAAGGCTAAACATGCCCAGTTCTGCCAGTCTTTCCTCTTATGGTTTTCAGTCCTCTGATCATCCTTGTTGCCCTTCTCTGCAGCTGCTCTAATTTTTTTTTTGCACCTTTCTTAAAGTGCAGTGCCCAGAATTGGACACAGTACTCTAGATGTGGTCTAACTAGTGCTGAATGGAGGGGGACCGGTACCTCATGGGTTTCGGAGACTATACTTTTTAAAATGCAGCCTAAAACAGTGTTAGACTTTTTTTTGCAGCCGTAGCACACTTTTGACTCACATTTAGTCTGTGATCTATAACAATGCAACAATCCTTCCCACTTAGGGTTGTCATAATTTTTTCCCATGAAACCGGGACATCCATGTGATGTCATTGCATTCTTCAAACTCTGCATGTGTCGGATGGGGCTGTCAAGGAGGCCACAGCTCTAAGGACCCATGGAATCCCCATCCATGGCAGGCAGCCTCCATCTTTTATTCCCTTTTCCAGTGACTCTGTGAGTGGGAGCTCTTCGGTCTGCTGCTCCAGCATGCCTCTTGCCTGTGTCATTGCTCAAGGTGAGCTGAGGGAATTTTGGAAAGACCAATTCGCTGCCTCCCTGCCTTTCTTTCAATTACCTCACTTGCAAGCATCTCCCTACCCCATCAAGCTTCTCAGGGTGCTGTTTTGCCTTCACCGCTTGTAAGCAGGATAACTGTAAGAAAGGCAGGGAGGCAGTGAATTAACTCTTTGCAAAAATCCCTTGGTGGTGGTGGTGGTGGTGGGTGATTTGCTTCCTTTGTTTGAATTTAAAAATTCAGGACTTTTACATGGTTTTTTCTTGAACCAGCCAATACAATTTTCCCAAGCTTGAATCTGGGAAAATCCCAGAAAAATGGGACATGTGGCAACCCTATTCCCATTTGTAGTGTTACTAAGCTAAGTATCTCCCATCTTGTAACTGTTCATCTGGGGATTTTACCCTAGGTGTAATTTCTTCTTGTTAAATTTCATTCTGTTGGTTTCAGCCCAGCATCCTAGCCTATCAACTTATTTTTGAATGCTGATTCTGTCTTCCAAGTATTCAATGGTTGGGGTCAGTAGAGCAGGGTGGGGTGGGTGGTATGGGTTGGGGAGGGGAGATTGATTTGAGAGTTTTCTCCTAAGCTTTTTCCATAGGCCTCTATACTGCATTCTCTTTCTCTCTGTCTCACTCTCTTTTTTGATGCACCATTGCTTCATCAGCATGGGGCACTGCTGAAAAATGCCAGCTGTGTGGTTTTCTTGGTTTCTGTTTTATCTTCACAGATTTATGAAGTCTTCAAAACAGCTATTCAGTTGTGATTCCCCTGCTTCTTGGCAGGTTTGCAGGAAAATATTTTTCCCCAGCAGACCTTTTTTTTTTCTTTTTATATATATTCTCCAATTAGGAACAATTTACTTCAAGCAGGGATGGACAGCTTTTGCAAGTCACAAGGGGCAAATTCCATCCACAGACCTGTCCATAGGCTACAATGTGTCCCTTCCCCTTTGCCAAAATGCTCAAAGAGTCTAAACTGGAAGTCACTTCCAATTTCAACTTGATCTACTTTTATGGACTTGTTGGTGTAGCAGCATTGTTGAGTCTTGTTGTCCAGGAGAACCTTTCTTACCAGATTGCAGTTCTCATTATTTTGGGTTACTTATTTTAATTCTGCCCCCCCTCCCCTGAATTAGGATACTAGGTCGAAGGCTGTAGACTGCTGCAAGTTGGGTTTGAGACTCAAGTGCTTGCACAATAGAGTGAACATCTGTCATCTGTCTCAGTTCCTGCCAACCTAGGAGGAAATTGCAAGTAGATAAACTGGTACGGGTGGAGGGCAAAAGAAAAAGGGGGCAGCCAAAAATGAGATGGCTAGATGGTATTGTAGACACAATGGGCACAGAGGTGAGCAAGTTGAGAAGGATGGTGGAGGACAGAAGTGCCTGGTGGACAGTGGTCCATGGGGTTGCAGAGGTTCGGAATCGACTGCGACTGAACAACAACAAAAAACAGGTACTGCTTTGGTGGGAAAGGTAACAGATCTGTGCATTCTGGTGTCTGGTCATGCCTGCCACATGACCATGGAAACGTCTGCAGATGCAGACAGCGCAGGCTCTTTGGCCATAAAAGGAGATTACTCCCTCCCCATAAAATTGGATATGACTGTTTTTTGAGCAAGGGCGACTTTTACCTAATCCTTTATAACAGAAAAGGCAAGGATACCATTATTGGCAGCTTGAAAGAGGAGATTGTTGAGTAAGTTCTGACAACACAACATTCATTTGAAGGAAGAATTCATTTTAGAATCTCTTGTCTTGTCTGCCTGCCTGCCTGCCTTCCTTCTTTTCATAACTTTTTCTTCTATTTTTGGACACACTCTCACTGCTTTACTTTGAGAAGTACCTGCCAATGTCCTTTTAATAAAACATGGGACATCTGTTGCTTCTAGCTGAGGATGCCCATCTTTCATTCCGTGCAAAGGTTGTGAAACATATTACTTTCCCATCTGGTTGGAATGGAGGAGGAGAGAGGCACGTGCCCCTTCCCTGTCACTTGGTGGGATTGGAAACCAGCAGAGAGGGTTGAATGAGCTGTATTAGGACCGAGGCTCCCTTCTCGGCAGGCAGCAAACGGAGCAATCAAGACAGAAGCTCCTTGCCACTACACAATGAGCTGGATGGATTTATCTCCTCCGTTCTCCCCCTCCAGCTGCTTCACTTCTCCTGTGATGTCTTTGCTTCTTTCAAAGTCTTTCGTCTTGAATGCCTGGTGCCAGAAGCCGTCTGTGCCTCTTAGAAGGAGGTGGTTACGCTCATCATATGTGTTTATTTTAGCTTTTGATCAGCCTTCCCCAGAGGCATCCCTAGGTCCCACTCTTTCCCCTCTTTTTATTTTACTTTTCTGAAATAAGCAGAGGGTACAGTGCTAAGTAGCTGACTGGATAGCTCAATGGTTTGAGTATCTGACTGCAGAGCTGGAGGTTGGGAGGTCAATCCCATACTGTGCCTCTTGGGAGAAGAACCAGCCTATGTAGTCAGGACAACCCCAGAAGAATGGAACTGTAAGCCAATTCTGTGAATGGGTTTCTAGAAAGACCTGGAAAGGGTTGTCCTCCATTGAAATTGACTTGACAGCACCCAGTACCGTATATACTTGAGTATAAGCTGAGTTTTTTGCCCTCTAAAATGAGTCCCAAAAAAGGGGACCCAGATTATACTTGGGCCAATGACCACAAGGGTTCCAAGACTGCACCAGATTGAGATGTGCCAACAATTTTATTAATTTTACCATATTTTCATGTATTTTGATTACTGAAACTCAATAGCAGCTGGTGCATTTCCGACCCTTGGCTTATACTTGGGTCAATCTATTTTCCTGGGTTGTCTGGTCAAAATTAGGTACCTCGACTTATTTTCGGGTCGGCTTATACTCGAGTATATATGGTATATACAACTGGTGCTAAGCCTTCCCTCACGGCTTATAGCATTACAAAACGATGTGGGTGCTTTTGCTGGGGAAACAGATGAGAAGTCATTTAGATTCTCCTCTTTTCCATATTAATTTGCCAGTGTGAGATTTTAAAGACAGAAGTTGAGGTGGGAAGAGAATCAGAAGGAGGAGACTGGAAAAATAACATAAAATAAGCAACACAACCAGAAGCCTTTCATCCTATCATGGATAAATTCTGTCCTGCAGCGTACTATATCATCTTATCACAAGTATCCTCTCCAATAAAACTGAAATGTGTAATGTTGCTTGTTTCCATAAATTAGAATGATCACCCTTCACTTCTCAAAACGTCATACAATAAATTGATGTTACAGTTTTTAATGCCCCCTAACTTTACTGACACAGAATTCTATAGAGGGAACTTTAATTGTTCTTGTTGTTGTTGTTGATGATGTTGTTGTTGTATCAGTGGTCCTGGATAAGCCAAACTGAATTAAGATCAAGGGACATAGAAACCAACAGATCACTGAGTCTTGTCACATTCAGCACCATGGACAGTGTAATTGTAACCATGTTTAACTTAATGGGGCTTCTTCTGTGATATATACCGTTAAGGAATATTAAAGACTCACATGATACCACCATCCCCACAGCTACAAAAACATTAAGTCTGTGTAATTTGCTCAAAAATATCTCTAGTTCTTTTGCCTTTGAAATATAAGTACACACACATATTATCAAGCACAGAATGATTGGCTGATTGTGAACAACCTATCCAATGCTTCAGATTCTTAAACAAAATAGCAGTGGTGAATTTTCTGCAGGGCACTCAATTGTACAACATCATAGTTTCTTACACACACACACACACACACACACACACACACAGAGAGAGAGAGAGAGAGAGAGAGAGAGAGAGAGAGACTTATTTTTACCAAAACATTGTTTTCAGTAATTCAAGAACTTTACCAATAGTGCTATGACATTCCTCACAATACTTGTTAAAAAGTAGAAAGTGTTGTAGTCCTTTACTCTTGTTCAAGACTATAAAGGGTATTCCTTAAAGTGAGAAAAAAAGTTAGCTGTTTCATCATCTAAGCAGTTTACATATTGGCTTGGTTTGTTTGCTAATAATAATAATAATTTCATATCAGAAATTATTCTGGATTGAAAGGATTTTTGTGGGAGAAACTCCACTCAGGGAATGCCTAAATGAGGTTCCTTTCATGTCCCCAAGAGCTGGGACAGAGACAGGCGCTCAATCTGTCATGCAGTACCTGAGTTTCGAACTGCCAACTTGCTGCTCTTCTAGCTAACAAGGCAAGCTTATTAACCACTCATCAATACGAGCTTCATTTGCAACTCTGATTGCTTAGGCATGAAGCTCAAAGGAAATCACATCTATAGAGGAAAAATATGTCACTGACTATTATTCACTTTGTCACCCTGAGGACAAGAAAAGATTACAGGTGGCCTCAATACCCTGTCAGTTGTTTTTGTACAAATCTACAAGAATTGTTGCTTTGATTTCTTACAAATCTGAATCACAGAATGACTTGTTTGTGAATTCCTCAGAAATCAAACAGTCCTTCTGTGTTTGTTGGGTAGTCACATGTGTTGCTTCTTAAGGGGAAAGGACATTAATTTTGCAAAGGTATCTATTTACCCACCTTGCGGCTGCAGTGGAGAGGGAAGCTCTTTATCTCCCTTTGGGCTGGCAATGGAGATGCTTACCAGGGTCTTCTAATTCTTTGTTGGCATGCTATATGGAGTCAAGTCAGCTTGAGTCAAAGAGCATGAGCAATTTAAGTATATTCTTCAATGCTCTGTACCTAATTTCACTGTGACTTTAAGTCAGGGACTCCCAACCTAAGGCCCATGGGCTGGATCCAGCCCACAACTTTACTTTACTTCTCATATTTGCTATCCTGCCCCAATCAGGTAAATCCGACTATGGGTGGCTTACAGCATAGATTAAAACATATCAATATTTAAAATTTTAAAAATTCATAAAAAATTAAAACAGTATCGAGGGTATGGTCAGAAAGGATGGATTAGCCCTCTAGATTAGCCACCCCACATGGGATCCCACATTCCTGGATCCCCACACTTGTCCTGCCAGCCAGGTTTTTAAGCTCTTCTGGAAGGGTAGGAGCTCTGTCTGCAGGCGCAGCTCAGTTGGGAGGAGGTTCCAAAGGGCCGGGGCGAACACCGAGAAGGCCCTCTTCCTAGTGCTGGTGAGGCGAGCCTCCCTAGCCGATGGAATAACAAGAGAGCCCCTCCGATCCACCCTGGTGGGGCAGACAGATGTTCTTAGGGTGACGCGGTCTCTTAGGTATCCTGACCCACATTTCAGTGTGCCCCCACCCCTACAAGTGAATTCAAGTAACAAAATGGCCACCCTTTTGAAGCCATTGGGACAAAATGGTCACCCCCATCATGCAAGCAGGGCAAAATGGTCATCTGGCCCTCGAAGGTGCCTGAGAGAGTATGACCCGGCCCCCGGCTTGAAAAGGTTGGGAGCCCCTGGCTTAGACTTTTAAGAGTTCAAATTGTCAATTTTGGTTTATGATAGCAATGAATTCCAATGGACAAACAGCCGGCTTTGGTTTGCTTAGTTAAAACAGAAGTATTTTGTGCGTTGTAGTTTAACTATCCTCAACATTCTACCTAACTCCTTGCTTCCAATTCCTGCTTGCTCCTTGACTAAATTCCTGGCTTCTTCTTTCCAGTTTCTTATTAATTTTAGAGAGCATCACATAGCCCAGCTATGATATAAGTGGAGGAAATCAGGTGAATTAGATACAGCATTTTAAGGCAACATTTTTTATGGGAACAAAAAGAGGGTGTATATTTTTAAAGAAGAAAACTAAACAGAGTGCTGGGTCCTTGTTTCTCCCTCTCCTGTCAGCGTACTCAAAACACAGTGTACTAGTTGCCTTCCTTTGTAAGAAACATTATTATTCTGACATAGAAATAACAGCAATAAGAACGGAACATACTGTTATGATTGCTGTGACCTGCTGCCCCATATGCTCTCTTGAAAACGTTTCTGGAATTGTAACATGAGGCCACTTTTATTGTTGAAAGATTGCTTCTTGTTGATCTATAATGTACGAGATAGACTCAGCTCAGGTTTTGATGGAGGGAAAAAAGGGATTTCTACAGATTCTTCTTCCTTACTGCTGGAAAGGTGAACATCTTTTGAAACCTTGATTTTGCTTATTATTCCTTCTGTTTGCTTCGTAAACTAGATAACTGAGACCAAAATAGTGATCTCAGTTAACTGATTGTTGGTTCCTTGTAGTCAAAAGAACATAGGAGCATAGGATGCCTTTTACTGAATTAAACTCTTTGCTTATCTACTCAAGTGTTGTCAACTAGGCCTTTCAAGGAGGATACTTTTTTTAGCCCTCTTAAAGAGCCCAGCCTTTTGTTCTCCTGCTTACATACTTAATGGGTCTGATCTTGGTTAGCTTCCAAAATCACACAAAAAGAGGCATTTTCAGGGTCAACTGAATGTTGAAGTCCATGTTCAAGAAGGAGTTTTAAGCCAACTAAATCAGGGGGTCCCAACCTACGGCCCATGGGACAGAGCCAGCCCATGATGCCATTCCAACTGACACATTGCTGCCTCCTCCACACCCAGAAGTAGATGTGGGCATGTTTATGCGAAACATAAAATGTGTCCACAAATGCACCCGTGACTGGCGTAAATGTGGAAGTGGGCACATTTATGTCAGCCATAAATGCACTGGTTCCAGGGGGTATGGTCTGGCCCATGCGGCTGTTCCATGTGCATAGTCAGGCCCATGGCACAAAAAGGTTGGCTACCTCTAAACTAAATTAACACTGCCCTTTTTTAAGCCCTTTTTCACTGTTGGCTTGTATTCAACTTGTGATCTACTGCAGTCTCAAGATCCTTCTTGCATTTAGTATTGGGGAGCAAAATATCTTGTTTTTGTCTTAACTCAGTTCTCCCAGCTTGGTGTGTGTGTGTGTGTGTGTGTGTGTGTGTGTGTGTGTGTGTGTGTGTGTGTGTGTGTGTGTGTGTGTGTGTGTGTGTGTGGATAGATAGATAGATAGATAGATAGATAGATAGATAGATAGATAGATAGATAGATAGATAGATAGATAGATATAGATATATTCCTTGTATAGATATATATATTCCTTGTATAGATATATACAGATGCTATTGCATTATTAGTAACTAATGGCTTGATCTCCTGAGAATAGTAATGAAGAAAGAAATGCAATTTTAAAAAGAGAAATTTCAAAAGGATACAATAAAATAATAGATGCATCTCCATAATGCTTGTGTTGTCCTTGGCATCTTTCTTTCCAAGGAAACAAAACATGAAATTAGCATGTGACTTAAAAGTCCAATCGTAGCTAATAAATGTAGTTTGAAAGGCAGACCTTGGCCTCACCATAACCCACTGAAGCTTCTGCTGAAATGTTATCCAATAAACAGGAATAATCAATCTGCCTTTCATTCAAAGCCAAACAAAAAGCAAGATACAACACTGTTAGAAGTTCATTTATAAGTGGAGGGATGCACTTTGCTTTTAGATGAAATAATATTGGTTCGAATTTTGCTCAGAGATATACAGAAAAGAAGCATAAGTAAATGGGTAGCTCAAGCTTGCAAAAACAACAACAACACCTGTATTAATGGTAAGCTTACATGTTTTCCTATGCTCCTTGGCTACACGTAAGGGTTTGTTGCTTTGGCTAGGCATTAATGTACTGAAATGGGAAAGGGGAAATAACAGAGGCGTTGATAATGATTTGTCTAGAGCAATGGTTCCCAATGTGAACTTCAATTCCCAGAAGCCTAATTCAATTCCCCAAATGTACTGGACTGATCAGTGCTTTGGGGAATTGGCTTAGGCTTCTGGGAATTGAAATCCAAAAACCAAAGGCTGGGAAACACTGATCTATAACTTTGCTGAAATTTCTGGACTTTGGGGCTTTCCAGCCTTTCTTGCTGGAAAAGGTGACTAAGGGAGGGACTTTATTTTAAAACTACAGTAATAACAGAACATGTCATATAGTTTTGTATGTTAGGTATGAGATGTTATTTCTTTTTTATTCTGCATTAGAGAGGCAAATACATTTTGTCAGTGTTTTAAGTATTATTGAGACACCCTGCTGAGGGTTCTTAATCTCACACAATACATCTCGCCCCTAGTTTGAGAAGGGTTCAAAAATGCATTGTCAAAGCAATGGCATTCCCTTTGGCAATGTATGGTTGTGAGAGCTGGATCATTAGGAAAGCTGAGCGCAGAAGAATAGAGGCCTTTGAGATGTGGTGTTGGAGGATTGTTTTGAGAGTCCCCTGGACAGCGAGGAGAACAAATAGGTCAATCTTAGAAGAAATCAACCCTGACTTTTCCTTAGAAGGTCAAATAGTGAAGATGAAGCTAAAGTACTTTGGACATCAAATGAGAAGAGAAGATTCACTTGAGAAAGCCTTGATGCTTGGAAAGGTTGAGGGTAAAAGAATAAGGGGGCGGCCAAAAATGAGATGACTAGATAGTATTGTAGACACAATGGCCACAGAGCTGAGCAAGATGAGGAGGAGGATGGAGGACAGAGGTGCCTGGCGGACAGTGGTCCATGGGGTCGCAAAGGGTCAGAATTGACTGTGCGACTGAACAACAACAACAACAAAAGCCCACCCAATCTTTACAGTTTCTGGAATTTTCAGAAAATATCTTGAATGGCTTTCTCTTTTTTGAACTTTGACCCACATGTAACATCCTCTGCTTCTATGAGGTGATCTATATTTGAGTATTGCAAACACAAATCATATAACAGCAAGAGTGATATAACAAAACTGAATGCTACAGTTTGTACCTCTCAAATTCTTGTCTCCAGAATAGGAGTTGCTTGAAGAATTTAAGAAGCATTCAAATGTTTCTTTGAAGCCAAATGAAAACAATCACAAGTACTGGTGGGAATACAAACCTGAAAAGGTGGTTGAGAATGAGGATAAAACAATTAAGATTTTACGGGACTTTTAGATCCAAACTGATAAGGAGCTCAAACACAATACTCCAGACATTACTGTGGTTGAGAAAAAACATAGTTAAGCTGACTGATGTGGTGATCACAGGTGCTGGTCAGGTAGAGAAAGAAAAAGAATGAAAATGAGATCATGAGATATCAGGATCTTTACTAAAGTAAACCATCTATGGGGGGAAAGAGCAACTGTGATGCCCATAGTGATATGAACAATCCCAAAAAGTTTTTGTGGAAAAATATCTGAGTGGATTGGCATTGAAAAGATCAAAATGGAGCAGTTGCAAAGAATAGCACTACTGAGTCCAATTACATTAGCAGGTGAAACCACACTGACTCTTAGGTCCAGGGATAGGACCAGAGCAGTTGGGTTCCAAAACTCCAGTCTGAACATCTGGTGGTCCATCTACACCAGGGATGGCCAAATCTTAGTGCTCCAGATGTTCATGAATTTCAGTTTCCAAAAGCCCTGTTCAGCGGGAGTGGTGACTTGGACTTCTGATAACTGAAGTCCAAGAACACCTGGAGCACCAAAGTTGGCCATCTCTGGTCTACATCTTTGATAATAATACACTGTCGAGTCAGTTCTGACTTATGGAGACCCTTTATGGAGCCAAGAGAATAGAGGAAAGTGGTTTACCATTTCTCTCCCCCCCCCCCCCGGTGTTGCCCTGGAGCTGTGCCGCTTGCTTATACATGAGTACACAGGCAGGTTCTTCTTGTTAGAAGCATATTGGAGACTCAAGGTCCCAATTTCTGGTTCCATAGTCTGATATATAACCAGGCTGAGTTATCCAGCCAGCATATAGAAAAGTTGTAAATCTTCTTGGGTGGTCAGATCTGGCCAGACTTAAACGTGTTTTGTTAGGTCAGTCATTATCATTACACCCCACCCCCCTTTTGTATAATTTCCCACATTTTTTTGGTTGAAAACTTTAACATAATGAAAGGTTTATGTATGCACTGTGGTGCTACCAGTTGTACTTTTCAAGATTTGTAACTTGGGGAGTTGTTCTATTTTGATTTAGCTGTTATACCAGTCATAATCATTTTGTTTTAAGGACTGTCCTCTACTTTGTCTTTTGATTTATGCTTACTTAACAATGGAGAACACACCACGGCCCATGGGTTTCTGGGGGGGGGGGAGTGCAATTTGGCAAATGGCTGCACATTGACTACACACAGGGCGGGCTGTAGAAAATGAGATTTCCAGGAAATGATGTACATTTATGTCCTGCTAATCAGCTGGGGGAAATTAGAAAGGAAGGACGTATTTGTGAGTCAACTGGTAGAAATCCACCAAATGACAGGCTCTGGACTGGAAGAATGGAAGAACTAGCTGGACTTTGTTATGTCTTGTTTAAATAAGGCTCCATTTGACCAGCCCTTAATTTTTAAAACTTCAGTAACACATTTCTCTTCTGCTATGCTGATGCTTCCTCAGTTCTGCTCATGACAGTTTGATGGCTCTAGTGGCTGGATGATAGTAATTGGATGGATGCCCGGGTGCTCTGTCATTGTCCCCACCCCCTACTTAGTCAGAAGAGGATTTCAAGTGTGCTTTTCCTGCTCACATCAAACAGCAATTTTCCTCGCTGAAATCACAACCTGTGAAAACTCTGTCCTAATCAAATCTATCAAGCCCCATTTAGGAGCGGACTCCTGTCTGTTTATCAGTGAAATGGAGTTGAAATTGGCCCTCTAATGGAATCTCACCTGCCCACCATAATCTACCAGCACAAACGGTTGAATTAATGGCCTTGCCCACTGTGCGCGTATGAAGTTGGGCACTTTATTCCACTGGCAGGAAATTGCCATAATTCCTGCCTGGCAATGCTCTTAAGAGACACTAAATGTACATTTTTTAGGAAGCTGGGGAAGGAAAGGATGGGGTTGTTCGCTTCAAAGGGATCTTTGCCCTGCAATTCAAAGATGCTTTTGTTATTGTGACAATATCTTTTATATCAAGCAACAAGCAAAAGCAAACATTATCCTTTGTAATCTGCTTCGAATTTGGTTGCAGGCTTGCAGCCTGGGATTCAAAACAAATTGTTTGTTCCGTATCTCCTTGTGTGCCTGCTGTTCTCAGGTCTCCTGATAGATGAAATTTGCAGAAAATCCAGGGTAGAGGTAGGCAACTGGACACGTTTTGGAAGTTTTGGATATGAAACTAAGCGAAAGAAAGCAAACACACATATATACCGTCCCATAGCACTTCATGCACTCTCTGGGCAGTTCACAAGTTAATTAGCATTTTGCCCCCAACATGCTTGGATACTCATTTTACTGATGTCGGAAGGATGGAAGGCTGAGTCAAACTTGAGTCCTGGTCAGGATCAAACTCACAACCTTTTGGTCGCAGTACAGAAGTTTAACCATTGCACCACTACTGCAACAACGCTCCTGTGACCATGTGCAACAGACTTTTCAAATTTCTTCACCTTTTTTTGGAGGAATAGAATCTGAGAAGACCATCCTGTCACAGGAGAAGGAGAAATTATTGAGCAGTTTCTCAGAGATGGAGTCACCTTTTTAATGACTTGGGAGACATCTTTATTATCCACACACTCACACATCACAAAATGGATTTTGTTTTGGGTTTGTTTTTGGCATGGCCTTGTCATTGGAAGTAGATACTGTATTGACACACAAACCACCATTTTGCTTTCTGTAGAATGTTCTCTACTTAGCGTCTTTCCAGGGGAGAGTGAAGATGGTGGCAGAGATATATCTCCCCACACCTACAAACAAACAAACAAACAAACAGCTGGTGTACTTATTGGAAATAAATCTGCAACTTCCACCAATAATTTTGACTTTGCTTTCTATAGGGTTAAGGGAAATATTTACAAACATTTCTAAAAAGAAAATGGCTTCAGAAAAACCCCAGATGAGGAAGTAAAAGTTGGAAGCAATGAAATACCAAAACAAATAAAAAGATAAATAAAGTCATAATAGAAAACCCTCTGGTTCAAGCCAAGGGATCACTTGTTTTATGTCATTGTGCAACCTTTTGCCCCTAGCATCCCATAACCAGAACTTAAAGGTGGTACCTTTTCCTTCCTATTATTTCTCATCAACTGGTCTTCTCCAACATATTGTTTCTGAACTTAAGGGTGTTAAGAATGGTTACTAAACCCTTTGTCCATATTGATTCAAGCTGTCCTGGAGAAACACCTCCACAAGGAATTCCCAACTTCAAACCTTTTCTCTCCCTGTTGGGATCCTCCCAATTTGAACAAACTGTTACTATGTAAAACTATGGTAGATTTTTGTGCATCCAACCAACAGTATTTGAAGTAAGCACATCTGAACAAACTGTGATAAGAATGCTTTTTAAGTTCTTTGTTCTCATTGATTTAGGCTGAAACTGCCACAGGAAATTTCCAGTATGAGAGTGGAAAAAGGAGCTCCCTTATAGCCCAATCCAGAAAAAAAAGCATTAATAAAATTTAGTTTTCTTCCATATATTTCTTTAACTGGGAGTTAAATGAAGATGGTGGTTGTATTTACATTCTTATCTGAACTTGCCACATTTGCAGAGCCATGATGAAGAAGAGAAGTAGAAGTAGAATAAAACAAGGGTAGAGCTTCTATCAGCAGGTGCTCTGGTGTCATGTCAGAAGTAGTCAACATTTAGGTTGTGCACGGTGTAAGTCACATTGGTTTTGTTTGGCTTCCAGCTTGTAATGTCTGGCAAAGGTAGATCGGTGAGACCAGGGGTTTGCAAACTTGATTCTCCAGATGTTTTTGGACTTCAGTTTCCAGAAGCCATGATCAGTGACTTTGCTGACTTAGGCTTCTGGTAACTGAAGCCCAAGAACAACTGGAGAGCCAAGTTTGCAGACCCCTGGGTCAGACGAAAAGGGTGTTTTGCAATGTCCATCAGGTCAGGTCTTCCAAGTAGTGCTCATGGTGTGGAAACTGCACTGGTAGAATGTCCTGTCAAGAAAACAGGTGGTGTCCACTTTGCTAGTTCATAGACTAGTCTTGTGGCTGTGGTGGCTGAGTGGTTAAGATACTGAGCTTGATGACCAGAAGGTTGACATGTAAGCAGTTCAAGACCTGAATGCTGCATGACAGAGTGAGTGCCCATCATCTCTCCCAGCTTCTGACAACCTAGGAGAAATTCCAAGTACATAAATAGGTACCACTTTGGTGGGAAAGGTAATAGCATTCCGTGCACTCCAGTGTCTAGTCCACAGAAATGTCTGCAGACTTAGACAATTTTGGGTCTTTGTCTTTAACTTGAGATGAGCACCACACCCTAGAGTCAGACACAACTGGCTTTCGAGCAAAGGAGACCTTTACCAGGCTAGTCTGATGAAAGCCAACTTATACTATGCTGCAATGCTATGAAGCTGTCTGTGAAGCTGTAACCTATACTGTCTCCAATCTGTGGGTTCATTAGAAATGCATCTGGGGGCAACTGAAACTCAAAACGATAACCTCCTTGACCATGACCTTTTGGGGCAAACTATGTTCCTAGCCGATCCCTTGTAAGTATTGTTGGCCTTTCTAAAAGGGATCACTAAAGGCATGAGCAAGAGATAAAGGAAAGGCTGAAGGAGAGAAAAGAAAATGAAATTAAGAGCAGATATTAATAGCTGTCTTAAATAATATTTATTTGACCTCTTTTCACACAATCCTTTTAATGATAACCCAAAAGCTGTTAATGTCCTCACCCTTCTTACAGCCTCTCAGTCAAAATGTTTGGCTTTGATTGGGGGGGGGGGGGAGAGAGTTCTTTTTTTCTCCTACTTGCCCCACAATTACAAACTTATGGGTTGAACTAAAGCCTCAATCATCAATAAAATGTAGAATTCTTATTGCAACCATTTTTATAGCACAGGATTCCTCAGCTCTCCAGCTGTTCTTGGACTTCAATTATCAGAAGCTCAAGTCACCACCGAAAGTGGTCCCTATCTACTTGCAATTTCTTGCTTTCAAACTGCTAGGTTGGCAGGAGCTGGGGCAGATGATGGGCACTCATTCCGTCATGCAGCACTTGGGTCTCAAACTGCTGATGTGCCAACATTTTGGTTGCCAAGCTCAATATCTTAACCACTAAGTCACTCTGGCCACTTTTTGAAGGGTATAAAATAAGAAATGGGCCTTGATAGTGCTCATCTACATTTTGCATCTGGACCTAATTGCAGTTTTTTCCACTATAGTGAGATTTGCAGTTGCCTTATGTGTTACCCCACCCCTGGAGGGCCAGTGGATGCTATTGAACAGGAAGGAAAACCAATGCCTCCATGGTTTTAGTTAAACATTGTCTTCCTGGCATAGATGTTTCCTAGCATGTTTCTTGGCTGTGAGACCTGACATAGTCCTTTAGCTCCTAACTCCCAACATCTGGTTTACCTCCCAAAGCTAGAAAAGGATGAGTCTGTTGACCTTTTAGAATCATTTCTTGGAGGGACCATTGTTCATTGGTCACACTTTGCCAGCAGAAGATCCCAAATTCAAGCTACAGCCTTTTGTAATTATGGATAAGCAGACCAGATAATGGTTGGGTGGAGAAAACGTATGCCAATACGCCTGAAGAGTGAAGGTAGACAGTCTTGGGCTATATGGCCAAAAGTCTGACTCAATGCCACCATTTGAGCTTGAAGGCACTAACCCACCTGATTGTGGAAGCTCAGCAGCATTTGAGTTGACTTATGGCCTGGCCTGACATCTCTAGGGGAAAACAGCATGTGCCAGGAAGGCATCCTGTCTGAAACTCTAGAAAGCTGTTTTTGACAATACTGGGCTGGACAGACAAATGATCTGACTTGCTATACAGCAGCTTCCTATGTTCCTAAATGTAATTCAGTTATTAGTGTCTACACGAAGAGGTCAGGACTTCCAGGCTTAATTGAAAAGCTCCTGATAAACAAAGGCAGAATGTGCAGCTTTGGTTCACTGAGTGACCTGGAGCAGGCATATCTTAAAGATGATATAATGTGCTTGATTATATAAACCTATTCTGTTACAAGTTAATTGCAAGCAAATTAGGGAATTTTGCTAGTATGGTCACCTTCGGGGGGGGAGGGATGGCATGGGGAACAAATAATAAAAAGAGTCTCTCTCTCTCTCTTTCATACATGAGCAGATATGACTAACCTGACAATTGGTGTGCACAAACCCCCCATATTCAGCATTTAAAAGCCAAACAGACCTCGGTCATTTGGCTGGTGGTGCTTATGACTGATGAGAGCAAATGGTAGTGGTTTCTGTTGTCATGTATGTGAGAATGTGACTCAGTTTTTTTTTCTCCTGGCTGGTCACAAGAAGGGTCTTTGAACAAGGATAGCCAAAGGGAGCTGGGAATAAATGAAAAAACAAAACAAAAACCTCCAATGTCAATGCATGAAAAGTTTTCGTTCTCAGCTTGGACCTTTTCTGTTGAGATACACAGATAGTGTTCCAAATTTGTTTGCCTTCACCTTTTCATTCTGTGGAACTACACAGTTCAGAGAGCTGAGGAACATCATCCAAAATGTTGTCTAAATGGTTGTGTGTCCTCCATCTGCCTTGTCACATTTCTTAACTTTTTATGCTTTCCAGAGTGGCCAACTATGAAGTTGTTCTCTAAAGGAACAATTGGGGGGTGTCTGGACGTAAATCTCAGCTGAAGTCAGTGATGTATCATGCATTTCTATGCCAGACGTTTCTAGACTCAGTTTCCAGAATATAGGGAAGAATCCTGCCTTGGAACCCTGGAAGATGTTGGTGTAGACCAAGGATTAATCAGGTATTCATGGACTATCAGGTATTCATGGACTTCAATTCCCAGAAGTCCTGATCAGTAGGTATGTTGATTTGGCCTTCTAGTAATTGAAGTCCAAGAACACCTGATGGATCAAGGTTGAGAAACCCTGGTGTAGACAATACTGAGCTACATGGTCTGACTAAGCACATCTTGATGGTCTTCCTGAGGGGTCTGGGGTGCAACCTAACATTCATTTCTGTTCAACATTGTAGTCCCCCAGGTGTGTACATGCTGGTGGCAGGGAAAATATCATGAAGAAACCTGGAAATTAGAACTGAGGATCAGTAGAAGAAACTTGGCAAGCATAACTGGCAAACAGTAGCAGCTGTCTAGAATTAACAGACCAAAGGACTGGGCAATGTTCCTGAGGATATGGGTGTATAAATCCTGATTTATTTCATCTTCACACAATAAAGGGTGATTTCCTTGATATGAACGATGGTAGTGGAGATGAAGATAACCATGGCTGGTCACTTGTTAAGAGATTATGCAGTGATTGTGAGGCTTTTTTTTTTTACATTCATCAGTGTACAAAATTTAGAATTCCTTTAATGATTTCATTTTTTTCTCTCTGATAATTGCATTGGATGGGTTGTTTGCATCTCTGTGGTCAACCAGCCTACCTTTTTGTGCTCTCTCTTTCTCTGTGGAAGTGCTTAGCTTCACAAGAGAGAAAGATGCTAGATGTGTTCAGAGGCAAAATCATGTTGTGCTGAAAACAGACACATAAGAAGTAAAAACCCTTCAATGTCTAGATTGTGCACTTTCATCTGGAACTAGCAAATTCTCAACAGGCTGTCTCACTATGTCAGGTTTGCCTCTCTTGTTCGCAATTGAAACAACAGGGACATGTCTCAGCCGCCCTGTCATTCCTTTCTTTAACACTGGGCTACGTTTCCTCTTGCCTCACCATGTGCTACAAAGAATTCAGTGGCTATTTATTCATGAAAAAAGAACTTTGGTTACCTTTTGTGTTCCTGTGTTCTGAAACATCACTGAATATCTGAACGTTATTGCAGTCGAATAAGACGGGTTCAAGTGTAGTACCGTGCTCAGTTGCTTGTTTATTTTATTTCATTAGTTGCCTTTTTGTGCTCCCTTTCTTCTCGTGAAAGAACTCCAGGCAGCTCATACATTGTTAAAATAAATAGGAATTAAAAGAAAGCACATAAATCATTAAAAAACTAGATGGCAATGCTAAAAGAATCGTCAAAAAACAATTTCAAAGATTTATTTTTGGGGGGGGAATTAAAAGACAGCAAAAAGTATATATGTGTCACAAGCATAGGACATCTCACTGTGCTAAAATAAATTATTAAAAGATTATCTGAAAAGAAAGGTTTTTACCTGTTGTGGAAAGAACAAGAAAGAGGCAGTCAGCCTTGTCCCATGGGCGACGGCATTCTATAACCTGACAGTATCCACCAAAAAAAGGTCCTCTCTCAAGTGCCCATCAACCGTATCTGTGAAGGTGATGGGAATGGGGGAAGGGTCTCCCTGGTCTCAATCCTTTAAAGTGGGGGGTGGGGTGGATCACACTCCCTCAGTCAGCTTTTGGGGCCAGATGGTCATTTTACCCTTCCTCCACCACATAGCATTTCCGGGTGTGGTGAAGGCGGTGGGGGGGGCACATGAAATGGTGCCACAAGGTTGAGAATCCATGGGTTAAAGGAGCATATAGAAAACTCATTATTATTATTATTATTATTATTATTATTATTATTATTATTATTATTATTATTATTATTATTATTATTATTATTATTATTATTATTAACTCACATTTACTACCCCGCCCCAATCGGGTATACCTGACTCTGGGCAGCTTAGCTGACAGTAAGAATACAATTTTCAAGATGCAAATTTTTGTCTTGATTTTTCACCAGCTGAATAGGTTGTCCTTGGTCAAAAGCCAGGCATATCCAACTATAGGGTGTGGTGCTCATCTTCTTTTCTAGTCAAGGAACCAACGCTTTCTGCATCTGCAGACATTTCCATGGACCATGTGGCAGGCATGACTAGACATCAGAGTGCTCTGAATGCTGTTTACCTTTCCACCAAAGCAATACCTATTTATCTACTTGCAATTTCTTGCTTTCAAACTGCTTGGTTGGCAGGAGCTGAGAAAGAGACAGGAGCTCACTCCATCATGCAGCACTCAAGTCTCAAGCTGCTGACCTTCCAGTCGTCAAGTTCAACATTTTAACCGCTAAGCCACCACATTCCCCAGCTGAATACAAGGCAGAAATTAAGTCAAAACAGTTTTCCTGTTTGCTTTTTTGCATGTTGTGAAGCAGTTAAAAACATCGATCTTCAGTCTACAAGACTTCAAGGTGGTGTGAGAGTGGGACACCCACACTATCCGATCTGGATTTTGGGGTATCTCGCATCCTTCCTGTCCCCATCTGCTGCCCAATGTGGTGTTAGCCACTCTGCAAAGCATTGCAGCCTTCGCGTGGAATGATCCGTCCAAATAGCCTATTACTTAGCTCCACAATCTCTAGTTTTATTGCAAAGAGCATATGCTTGTCGTTGTGTATAAGTGGCAACGTAATTAGAAGATTTGACTTCAGTTGGCCTTCCTGATCTTCATTGCTTAAAGGACAGTTGGTTTTTTTTTAATGACTTCATGTTTTGGCAGCCTGCCTGCCTGCAGCAGCAGCTTCCTTGACGGCGATGTTAATTGTTCATGTACATGCGGTTTTGCCATCGAGTTCATCGTATATTCCTTGTGACAAGAGCATCTTTGGCCTCCAAATGTATCTGGAACAATACATATGTTACCCTGTTTCTCTTCCAAGTTGCTGTTCCTCCAAATTGCTCATGCAAATATGTATGTAATGGCACCACAGTTTTAGATCTGCATTGGGGTTGTGGTGGCTCAGTGGTTAAGAAGGTCGCCTTGTTTGCTGAAAGGCCGGCAAGTCGGCAGTTCAAGACTCGGGTGCTGCATGATGGTTTGAGCACCCGTCTCTGTCCCAGCTCCTCCCAACATAGCAAATCTAAAGCAAGACATTGCATGTAGATAAATAGGGACTACTTTAGTGGGAAAATATCTTGGGGACATGAAAGGAGGCTCATTAAGGCATCTCCTGAGCAAGATTCTCTAGCAAAAACTCTTTCAACTCAGAATAATTGTTATTATATAGCTCTACATTAAGGGTAAAATCCTGCTATTCTGTGTGGATGGTATTGGAGAACTATCCTGCTTTCAGAAATGGTGAACCTATAACCTGTAACTGGCCTCAGACCAGGCTATTCTCTTTTATCTGTATTGCATGAACTCGATGTGACCCTTGACAGTTGCAGGTGGCCAGTATTTTGCACTCTGAGCGAGTGTGGAAAGACTAAACTGGAGGGAGGGGGAGGAAAAATCCGCCCAGTCAGAGCTGGTAAAGAACGAATGGCAAACATTGCATTTCTGATGCAGAAAATAAAACAATCCATGATGGCAATGACCAACAGCCGTTTGAGTAGTGTCAACTCTCAGGTTAAAACAAAAGAGCTTTCTGGTTAGCATCTGCCTAAATTTCTTGCTCTGGCTAGGTTCTCCTGCTATGGTAACAGGGTAGACCAAACTGCCAGCAACTCAACATGAATTATCAGGTGGTGGTTAATTAACCTGACATCCCTGAGGAATAATGGCTTGGGTGTCGAATTCCACAGGGAAGGGTGATGGGTCCCAAGTGGATTAAATCCCACTTGAATCTATCTTGTTGGAGGGCACGAGTTTCATCCATTCTGGCCTGGAGCTGATTAGAACTTTGTGTGCCAAAAGGGTTCAAGGCCAGAAAATGACTCACAGAACTGGATTAGTGGTATGGGTATCACACTGTGATGTGCAAGGTAAATTGAAGTCCACTGCATTATATTGTTCCCAGGACAAGCTTCATGGCTAATCGCTGTGCGGCTAGTCGATAGATTAGGATAAAACACTTGCAGAAGAAGTTTCTCTTACTGTTACAGATCTCTCGTTATGTAGGTGAGGAATGGATTTTCTCCAGTCTACTCTAGCAACCTATTTGTATTCTAATGCAAAATATTTAGGGGGATTTGATTTCTACAGATTAAGAGCCATTGACTTTACAAAAGTCTGTTTTCTCACTTTTTGAGTGGATGGAGTCAGGTTCTTGCATTTTGGACTCTTCTTGTGGACTCATAGGTACAGTTATGTCAATCACTTATATTTCCAAAGCTGTCACTATGTCATTATGATATTTTTGCATAATGAGAATGTGAAAAAGTTCCACTTCAGGAACAATTTAAGAAGAAGCAACAAAGTTAATGAGTAACTTTTTCTAGTCCCTCTCAAAGGTTACCTTGAAAAGGTGTTTTGAAGGTATATATACTGGAAATGTATGTTATTTCTATTGTCAATTCTAAGTGAAATTTTTTAAAAAGGAAAATATTGGCTGGTATCCTGTTCTACAGATCCATGTGTGCAGTGGTGTAACTCGCTTTGTTTACAAGTCATATGTAAATCACTGTTCTTCATTCCTGGATTGCTCTTACGCAGTAGAAAATGGCCACTTGTGATGTCATTATGGGAAATCTTCCAAATGGGTGGCATAAAAATGTAATAAATAAATAAATAAATAAATAAATACAAGTCACACTCAAAGTTATGCAAAAGGATTTCACACATTATTTTGCACCTCTTTTTGAGAGATTGAGAGAGAGAGAGAGCTCTAGTATTGGATAAAATATCTGATTTGGCCATTATAAGATAATAAGGATTATAGCACATGACTTCACTCACACTGCCTGTGGCCAGGTAGCAACAATAAAATAAGCTCAAAAAATTCACTTGCAAGAAATTGAAAACACATTCCATATCACCCTGAGGATGAAGTGGAATAATAGAAGACCTTTAGGGGACAGTTGACAATAATTGAGGATATCCAAAGACAAACCTGGGCATGAGTTAATGGCCTGTTGTAGTCTCCATTGCCCCATGTACATAACAATTGCTTTTTTCACTGTTTTTTATAATTGACCCCTTTCCCATCTTTTCTAACACAATATCGTTGCCATCTTTTCCATCATAGTGTTGAATCCTCTAGTGCTGAAATTCAGACTGTCATTTTATAATACTTAACAGAGTGGAAAGATTCAAAAAATGAAGAATCCACTTTAGTTTTAACTAGAATGCTGAGTTTTATTAACTGAAGTCTCTTACTAAATGTATACCCTTAGAATAACAGAATTATAAGTCTAGTGACTTGTTTTGTGTATACCAGAAAATCATACAGTTGTTCTGACCCAAATCCACTTTTGGTCACCTGTGCATTCTTTATATAGCAATTTAGAGTAAAAAACATTTATTTTGTTTATTACTGCTGCCATTAAACAGTTGGGAGTTGAATAGCTGCAATGGATAAATGCCAAAGATTATCTCCCATCAGCTCAAGATTCTGGATAGATAGACCATCTGAAAGTCACTTAGCAGACTTAAAAGTGAAGTAGTAAGATCAAAGAATAATCAAATAAAATGGGATTACCTGTATCTGTATACAGGATACATTTTTTCATGAATATGGAGAAATTTAATCAACACAGCATTTCTGTGCATATAATTTAAGGTCAGGGACTGTAGTGCCTTAGTGATTAAAACACTGAACTTGACAACTGGAAGAGACCAGAGTGCTGCAGGTTGGAGTGAGCTCCTGTCTCTATCCCAGATCCTGCCAACCTGGCAGTTCAAAAGCAAGAATTTGCAAGTAGATAAATAGTGACCACTTTGGTGGGAAGGTAAACAGCATTTCGTGCACTCCAGTGCCTAGTCATGCCTGCCACGTGTCCATGGAAACATCTGCAGACACTGACAGCACTGGCTCTTTGGCTGTAAACAGAGATCAGCACTGAACCTTAGAGTCAGATACAACTGACTTTCGAGTACTTTGATAATTTATGCGCACACACAAGTACAAAAGAAGATATAATAAATAGCAGAGATGATGCTGTTGTAATAACTCATTTCTGGTCAAAAAGAGTCTATTTTAACGTTTTTAAAAATTATATATATATTCCATATAAGTCAATAATTACCTATATTTCATATATGCCCATAATTTTAAATATTACAACACTCTGGTATGAATGATGAAAGATGGAACACCTGGGAGTCAAAAATCAGTAGTCAATCAAACACAGATCCCTCAGAATTGTATCTATTAATTCATGTCTACTTTCTGCTCACACCATCTATAAATGTATTATCTGTATTGGTGACATTGTGTGCCTTATAACAGCAGGAATAATAATGATATGGGTCATGTATTATAATCAGTAGAAGTCCTCTAGCTAAACAGACCTATTACTAAATGCCTAAACTCCAAAACAGACTTCCTTATTCATACTTTGAACTGTTGTAATAAGACAAAAAAAGACAGGCAATGAATAGGATAGGGCTGTTAATGATTTCCACTTTGGAAATTGAAAACAAAGGGGACAATTTTTACATTGCAACACAGTGGAGGTTTTTTCAGGCCTCCACAAGTAATGTCATTATGCTCAATTGATTCTGCATCATGCTTCAGGTTCCATTATCGTATCTGCCAGCCTGTCTTTCCTTTCAATCAGAGTAAGTTCAGGCTGCAATGAAACTTGATCCAGTTCCAAAACCTGATGAAATCTCCAAGATCTGACAATCAAAAGATTTAAATAGCACGATGGGAAAGAGGGGGTGGAAAGGACTTGACTAGCGAGAGTGACAGAAGGAATTAAAAGTACACAAACCCTCTCCTCCACACTTAACCTGAACTTACTCAGTAGCCATTTTTGAATGAACTTTGCCAAGGAACCTACACAAGTTGTCAAACTGAATGAATCATAAAAGCAGCCAACAATAATAATTGCATGCCCTAAATGCCATTGAGAAGGCATGAAAACACAGTTGGCTTTAAGCACATGTTTCTCCATAATATGACTTTGGCCAATATTTGTATGTTGGTGAGTCAATATTTATCACACTATAATTTGAGAGCTTTATGACTGATGTGAACAAGTCTAATGAACTGTTTAACCACTACTCTTTGGCCTTTCTAAATCTGAGTCTTGGATTGGACAAAATTTAAAAGTGTAGTTGCCCTCTTTGGACAGGCTGAAGAGTTTTGTCATGCCCCTAAAGGAAGGGCATAGACTTTTATCCCTAGAAAACCCTGGGAAGGTTCACTGGAATCCTGAATTGGTTTGCAGACCCATAGTTATTAATTATTTTAAGATGTTTTAATCATTATTTTAATTGTCAATTATGTTAAGCTTGTTGTAAGAGGTGTACTCAAGTACCTCTGTCAGTGGGAGGTTGTTTGTAGATTTAAAAGACAGTTCAAATTGTTTGGACTGAATTTGCAAATGCTTGCCTAAGTGGCACAGGATGAAGATTAATGCTCACCCCAACCATTGGCAACACATCAACAACCCTTGCCTTCTTCAATGAGATGAAAACTCGTAGCAGCAACTAAATAGCATGTGCTCTCTGCTAATCGTGTTATTCCGCACAAGGTGCTTTGTCAGTAAGGGATAACACATGCTTCCTTCAGTCTACAAATCCTCTGCAGTACAGGTGACATTGGGATTACTTGTAGGATCCATTAAATGCTATTACACAGTAATCCACTGGCATCAGAGCAAAACACGCCATCTTTGCAGTTCTGGATCTTCTGAATGCAACAATACCTGGGTATTCTATTGGACAAAGTAGCTAGGGTTTCTGTTGGCTATGGCTGCAAAGGAAAGAATGAAGATTGTTTTCTGTTCCGATCAAAACATTTCAGTAGAAGGGCAGCTCATAAAGTGAAAGTGGTATGATATTACGTGGTGCCTGGCCAACAACACTTGAAAGAGTGGAACCCATGCTTCTGCATCAGCCTCGGAGAATAATGTGATTACATTTTCTATAGTAAAGGCTTCTTTCGGACTAAAATAAATTGAGACCATGGTCCATGTGTTACTTCGGGGTTGGATTAAAATGTTTGAGAAAGTAGTCCATGGCATTTGTGAGTAATATGCCTCTCAAGTCCAGGGCTGCACACTTGTGATGTCTCAGGCCTCTGTATATTGTCTAGCCATGATTTCAATGATGCACTAAATCACTGGTTCCCAACATGAGGCCCAGGTTTGACAGGGGGACATCTATTGCTCCTGGAAGGCTTTTGGGAATTGAAGTCCAAAAAAGCAAAGGTTGGGAAACATTGCATTAAATGATACAATGCAGGGGGCAAGAAGACCAACATTTCCAGCATAGAGTTGATGAATGGTATTATAGTGTTGCTTAACTCTTTCCCCTCTTGCTGGATCTCCACAGTAAACCACTCCCACAATCCACTTTTTATCCAGCTGGTGTTCCTGATGTAGGTTGACCTCATATTGAGAGAAAGTATCTTGGAGGATATGGAGCACATTTTTAACAGAAGAATGTATGCTGTATGTACAAGGCATCCCAAATTGACTTCTCAGGTAGGGTTTTTTTTTGGAGGCCAAGCTGGTAGCTCCAAGGGAAGTGGACATCTTAGTGGTGACCTGCATCTGTAGAACATGCTCCTTAGAGACATTTTGTTGATGTCATCTTCATGGCATTTTATTTTTGCATCAGAGAAAGCACTGTCCTTCTTTGAAACAATGAAGTCAACATTGTGATGGATGCAAAATGATGTTCAGACTGGCAACAGAATGTCAACTGTTTGCAGTGTGAAGCAGCAGCAGAAACAGAAAAAATATTTATGAAAAAGAAGGAAGTCATCTTAGTGGCAAACCTATTGTATAGAGGTAAAGGTCACCCTTGCTCAAAAGCCAGGCATATCCGACTCTAGGGTTCAGTGCACATCTCCATGTACAGCCAAGGAGCCAGCACTGTCTGCATCTGCAGACATTTCTGTGGACATGTGACAGGCATTCCTAGACACCAGATTGCACAGAATGCTGTTTACCTTCCCACCGAAGTGGTGCCTATTTATGTACTTGTAATTTCTTACTTTTGAACTGCTAGGTTGGCAGGAGCTGGAACAGAGACGGGAGCTCACTCCTGGGTTTCAAACTGCTGACCTTCCTGATTTCTCATGTTTTATATAGATTTTGTTACTTTTGTATATTTGTTTTATTTCAATTACAATATTTATATTCTTCTTAATAATGACTGAATTCCTCTGTATGGTTTATAGTTGTGGATTTTTTAAAAAGTTACATAAGGTGAAGAGGTAAAAGTAAATAAAAAACATGAAGTCTAAAACCTAATGGAACCTGCACTAACATAAAACCAAGGTAAACCCAACAACTTGAGATAACATTAATGCAGCAAATTTAAAAGGGGCTGAAGGCTTTTATGACTTCCTCTTTCATAAAAAAAAAGAATTTTATGTTCCTTTTTACCATTTTAGTACTATCTCTCTTTTTTTGATATTGTACTTTATTATTCCAGATTTCTTTAAGCTGCCCGGGCAACTTATATTACTGAATAGTCATAAAACTCTAGATAAACAAACCATTTCGAAACGTACCCTATCAGACAGAGCAGAATATTGTAGGAGAACTGGAGAAGTAGGATGCTCTCTGACCTGGCATTGTGTGCCACAAATCATGTAAGTTCCCTTCCAGTGGATGGATATGTCGAGTATTTTTTGGACTATAACATAACCAGTCTGGCTAATGTATTTTTTACATGGGAACATTATAACAGTTGCAGCTACCACTATTCCTGCTGCTGCCTCAGCTGAATCACGTCGCCTGGTGCCATCCATGTTCCAGCAGTGGCCAGGCATGTCTGGGCAAGTCAGTGAGCTGACATCAGAAATAGGTATATAAGGCGAGATGGATCAAGGACTTGTCTCTAGTGCGAAACCACCTTGTTGGATAGTACAGCTAGGCCATAGTGAGTCTGTTTTGAGCTAAAGATGAGTAGGCACAACTGTGATAAACCAGACAATTATTGCTACATTTGTGGCAAATATACCCCGCATGTCTGTTTTGAGCTGTACAGAGGGAACTGGGGTGTTTTCCTCTGGACCAGCAATGCGATTCACCTGAAGCTCTTGTAGACCTTTGGAACAAGAGGTTGACTGCGGCCTTGGATGTGATTGCACCACTACAGCCTCTCCATGCCTGTGGGCATCGATCCTCCCCCTGGTTTACTGAAGAGCTAAGGGAGCTCAAGTGGGCAAAGAAACATCTAGAGTGCCGCTGGGTGAAGACCTGGAGTGAGTCTGATCGAACACTGGTTAGAGCTGCTATTAAAGTCTACCTTGTGGCGATGGGGGTGGTGAAACGTCAATATTTCACCACCCTCATTGCCTCTGCGGATAATCGCCCAGCAACCCTGTTCCGGGTTATCAGATCCCACCTCGGTAGAGTGGGGTCAGGCCCTGGCTGGCAGGGATCTGCTGAGGATTTTGCTGATTATCTGAGGGAGAAAATCGCTCAGATTCGCACTAAGTTTAACCCTAGCGTGGAGAAGGTAGAGCTGGGGTTGTCTGGAGTGCAGTCTAGCCATGTTATCTGGGATCGGTTTGATCCAGTTGTCTCTGATGAAGTGGACAAGCTCCTTGGATCTGTTCGTGCTACTGCTGGTGCACTGGACCCATGTCCCGCCTGGCTAGTCAAAACATCAAAGGTGGTGACAGGTGGTTGGGTCGAAGCAATCATAAATTCCTCATTGGGGGAGGGGGTATTTCCAGCTACCTTAAAACATGCTTTGGTACGCCCCCTCCTGAAAAAAAATCGCTCGACCCCACAGTGCTTGCAAACTATCGGCCGGTGTCCAACCTGCCCTTTTTGGGCAAGGTTTTGGAGAAGGCAGTGGCACGGCAGCTACAGGAAGTCTTGGATGAAGCGGATTATCTGGACCCTTTTCAGTCAGGATTCAGGCCCAGATATGGCACCAAAACTGCATTGGTCGCGCTGGTGGATGATCTCTGGCGAGAGCGGGATAGAGGGCATCCATCTGTTCTGGCTCTTCTTGACTTCTCAGTGGCTTTTGATACCGTCGATCACGGTATCCTTCTGGAAAGGCTCCGAGGATTGAGGATCCAGGGCACTGTGTGGTCCTGGTTTTCCTCATTTCTCAGGGGCCGGACCCAGTCGGTGTGGCTGGAGGACAAGTTATCCAGCCCTAGGCTGCTCCAATACGGGGTGCCTCAGGGCTCGGTACTCTTGCCTCTCCTATTTAACATCTACATGAAACTGCTGGGTGAGATCATCCGTTCCCACGGGGTGAGGTATCATCAATATGCTGATGATACCCAGCTATACATCTCGGCCCGTGATGATCCAAGCGATGCAGTGGAAGTCCTTTCCAGGTGCCTGGAGGCTTTCAGGGTCTGGATGGGGGACAATGGGCTTCAGCTGAACCCTGACAAGACTGAGTGGCTGTGGGTCGGGGGTCCTGGGCTATTGCGGGAGCTACCAACTTTGGTTCTGGATGGGGCAGTTTTGCCCCAAACAGACCCAGTGCATATTCTGAGGGTCCTCTTGGACTCACGACTACTGCTCAAAGAGCAGGTGGCAGTCATGGCCAGGAGGGCTTTTGCATATCTTCGTGTAATATGCCAGTTATGCCCGCTCCTAGATCAGGACTCCTTGCTCATAATCACACACGCTCTGGTCACCTCCAGACTAGATTATTGTAATGCACTCTATATGGGGCTGCCCTTGATGACCATCCGGAGGCTTCAACTGGTCCAGAATACGGCTGCCCAGGTGGTGATGGGGCGTAGGTGGTATGCACATGCCTCACCTCTGCTTCGGGTGCTGCACTGGTTGCCTGTTTGCCTCCAGGTGCAATTCAAGGTGCTGCTATATGGTAGTGGGCCAGGATACTTAAGAGACTGCATCACCCCAAGAACATCTGTCCGTCCCACCAGAGTGGACCAGAGAGGCTCTCTAGTTGTTCCATCAGCCAGAGAGGCACATCTCTCTGGCACTAGAAGGAGGGCCTTCTCTGTGTCCGCTCCAGCCCTCTGGAACCTCCTACCAACTGAGCTACGTCTACAGATGGACTTGTTGTCTTTTAGGAAGAACTTAAAAACATGGCTGGCAAGACAGGTATGGGGTCCTGGCAGTACCATGACCCCAGCTCGCTGGCTTGTTTGAGCTCCCTCTCCCCCCTGGTCTTTTAATCTTTTATCTTTAAGTTGTTTTTAGCTTTTTAATTATTATTGGGACCTGTTGATTTTTATAAATTTTAAAAACTTTTTAAATTTTATAATTGTAGTTTTGAAGTTTTTAATAATGGGTTTGGGTTGGGTTGTGTTATGCTTTTATTATGTTGTAAACCGCCCTGGGTCGCCCCGGTGAGAAGGGCAGTATAAAAATTTAAATAAATAAATACATGAGTAGGTGCAGCTGTGTTAATAAACCAGACATTTTTTGCTAGTAAATTATGGGCCACTCATCCTTCAGCCTCTTTCCTGCAACTCTGTTGTGGCTCAGCAACAATGGAGACCTGCTGTAAAATATCCAGTTTAGTTCTTTGATATTGCAACATGTGAATAGTGTCTATCCCTTATTTTCTGTGGGATGATGATGATGATAATGATGATGTGCATAGAATGACAGAGTTGGAAGGGGCCTTTTAGGCTATCTAGACCAACCCCTTGCTCAATGCAGGAATTCAAATCAAACAATCTGGCAGATGGTTGTCAAATTCTCACTTGAATGCTTCCAGTGCACTTGAATGCTTCAAGGCATTTGGTTCCACTGTTGTACTGCTATATAACAAGACATTTTTGGGCTGATATTCAGCCTATATCTGGCTTTATTTATTTTGAGCCAGTTATTATGCATCCTGCACTCTGGGATGACTGAGGACAGATCCCACCTCTCCTCTTTATGACCATCTTTCAGGTATTTGAAGAGTGCTATCCCATCCCCTCTCTGTCTTCTCAAGGCTAAAGATGCCAAGGCCCTTCAGTTTCTGCTTATAGACCTTAGTTTCCAGTCCTCTGATCATCCTACACAAGTGATGGTGAACCTTGGCACTCCAGGTGTTCTTGGACTTCAATTCCCAAGAAGAAGAAAAAGAATGGCAGAAATATGCTAAAAAGCAATAGGTGATTACATTTGTTTGCACTTATTATGAACAAGACCCATCAACTGGGGAAGTAATTTTCACCCAGCAATGCATCCTTATCCAGTTTAGCAGAGGAATGAATCCAAACCCCGCTCCTATGATTGCAACTGAAACACAGCCAGGGAAATGTCTGAGCTCAGTCCTCCCACCCCGCTGCCTTGGTTTCAAGGCCAAACCATTCCTCCTGGTGAGATTGTACTTCTCAACGCTGATGTTTGTGTTGATAGAAGGTTAATGTCTGTGTGGATCCACAACGTCTCCTCCTCCTCTTTCTCTCTCTTTTGGGTTGTTGATATATTGTCTTTCTGCATCCATCACTCTTCTTTAAATTAAAACTCCTTCCAGATGGGGGTCTCTGACACAGATTTATGGATCCACAATAAAATCTCACTCATAACCTGAGCAGCTACCCATTCATCTTGGCTAAAGAAGAGCACATTATAGTGTGGATATCCCAGGGATTAAATCTGAAAGCTAACCTTTTTCTTCTTCTTTTCTTCACTCCTTTTCTTGCCTAGTAACTCTATAAATACTGTTTTTTTTATTTTGGGGAGGAGGGAGGACTCAGCCACCCTTCCCCAAGCAAGGTCCCTCTTGAATACATTGCGTATCATCTTCAGTCATTAAACTGTTTTTTAAATTTTCCCTTGTTGTTGTTGTAATAAATATGTTATTTCATTCAGGAAAAGGTCAACATCTGATGGCTTCCCAGAATTCAGAGAGACTGAGTAGAAACCCATCCATCCATCCAACCTTCCATCCATCCACAAAGATAAAAGCCTCCCTTGCTCGAAAGCCAGTCCTATCTGACTCTAGGGTACAGTGCTCATCTCCATTTACAGACAAAGAGCCAGTGCTGTCTGCATTTGCAGACATTTCCATGGTCATGTGGCAGACATGACTAGCTACTGGAGTGCATAGAATGCTGTTACCTTCCCACCAAAGCAGTACCTGTTTATCTACTTGCAATTTCTTGCTTTCGAACTGATATTTTGGCCAGAGCTGGGACAGAGATGTGAGCTCACTCTGTAATGCAGCACTCAGGTCTCAAACTGCTGACCTTCTTAACCATTAAGCCACCACAGTCCCTTTTTAAAGCTTTTTTGTAGTTCAGTCGCACAGTCGAGTCCGATGCTTTGCGACCCCATGGACCACTGCACACCAGGCTCCTCTGTGCCATTGTCCACAGCCCACTCAGGTCTGTGCCCATCATGTCAACGATCCAGCCACCTCATCTTCTGCCCTCCCCTTCTCCTTTGATCTTTCCCAGCATCAAGGCCTTCTCAAGTGAATCCTCTCTTCTCATTTGTTGGCCAAAGTACCTGAGCTTTAGCTTCAGCATTTGTTCCTCCAATGAGCAGTCAGGGCTGGTTTTTCAGGACTGACTGATTCATTCTCCTTGCAGTCCAGGGGACAATCAAGAGTTTCCTCCAGCACCACTCTTCAAAGGTGTCTATTTTTCTGCACTCAGCTTTCTTAATGGTCCAGCTCTCACAACCCTACATTACTACTGGGAATACCATTGTTTTGACTATGGAGACTTTTGTTAGCAGGGTGATGTCTCTACATTTTATTATGTTCCCTAAGTTTCTCAAAGCTTGCCGTCCCAATAATTAATTCTTGAGCTACTTTGAATCAAATATGAAAGTTTTGATCTGACTGTCCAATTGTCAAACTCTCTATCATGAATGTCTGTCTGTTAGAAAAGTATAACTACTATTATTGCTAGGAGTCCAAATGCTGAAAGACAGGAGAGAAAGAGAAAGGGGTCTGAGAAATCTTTCAAGAAGCTTCCTTTTCAGAAACAAGTAAGAGATTCGGTCTCCTATGAAGAGGTGAATTTTGGGCAGGGCTAACAGACATGAAGCAGCCAAACAATGCTACCAGAGGCAGAAAGAGATGGCGGTCCCCTTTATGTGTGTAAGTGTGGTTTAGAAGGTAAAGGTTTTAGTCTATGAATTTTTAAATTTTTTATTGATGTGTTTTAACTTGGGTTGTAAGCCGCCCAGAGTCGGGCTTGCCCGATTGGGGCGGGTTAGCAAGTGTGAAATATAAATAAATAAATAAATATAAATAAAGATGGTGTCAAGCAATGTGGAAACATTAGGAGAAGGAAACTCACTATTCATCACTGCAAACTGGAAGCTTGCCCACAGAGGTCTTAATCTCCCCACATGGAAACAGAATGGCAAGGAAGTTTATGGTTTATAGTGAACAAACTGACGGAGCTGATGGATGTCAAATGTGTCATGATGTATATTGTACAGACGGGAGATTTAATGGCATAACTCTATCCCAGGCTCGAAAGTGAGACCCAACAGAGCCAATGAGTGATAGATGGGTTCATTTGCATGTAAAATTGCCAGTGGCATTGACAGTGCTGGTATGCATTGAGAAGATAAGAAGAAATGCAGTGATATTGGATCCATTCCTGGCATGGGAACATCACGCCCAAAGCAGTTTGCAGTGAGGGAGAGAGGCCAGTGTAGGGTCATGTACCTATGTAAATTAGTGGGAGACCCTGAACCTAATAGGTTTGAATTCATTTGAGGCTTTTTTGCATATTTCTCTTTCAGGGGAATCAGTCTTTTTCTGGGTAATTTCTTGTTCAAATGAATTGGCTCTCAAGTCTGGCACATTTCCTTTCTGCATTTTAGTGAAGGGTGTCTATACAAAGAAATCTGAATTTTAAAAAAAACACATTTAAGTATTAATTCAAATAGCTGCTCAAAATGTATTCTCTCTCTTTACATACTTTGTCTCAAAAGTCACATGGTTTAATGTATTTATGTAAGTAAAGGTAAGGGTCACCCTTGCTCGAAAGCCTGTTGTATCCAACTCTAGGGTTCAGTGCTCATCTCTGTTTATAGCCAAAGAGCCAGTGCTGTCTGCGTTTGCACACGTTTCCATGGACATGTGGCAGGTATGCCTCAACATTGGTGTGCACAGAATGCTGTTGACTGTCCCACTGAAGTGGTTCCTATTTATCTACTTGAAATTTCTTGCTTTTTAACTGCTGGGTTGGCAGGAGCTGGGACAGAGATAGGAGCTCACTCCATCATGCTGTACTCGGGGAATCGAACTCTGACCTTCCAGTCATTGAGTTCAGTGTTTTAACCACTTGAGCCAGCGTAGTTCCTTAATGTATTTAGAAGTATGCCAATACTATTTTGTAGGAATTCCTTGTGCTGGAGGAGTAGGGAAGAGAACTAGATGGGTGGCAGGTATTCATTCAAATCCACACATCAGTTTAGGAAGGGCGAATCAGGTCAGCTTATTTGTTGAAATTTGTAAAAAGTAAGCTTTCCTACTCTGGCTGCATGGATGGGTTGCATGTCAATGCAAGCTCACATGCACACTGGCGTACACATCTCCTTTCTCATCTGCTATTTCCTTTTGCAGTTTTTGCAGTTGTGTTGATGTTATCAGGGATTCCCCTAGCGATATGTGTGGCTGGATAGCAGAGTAGCACTTTTAAGTTCTTACGCAGCGAAAGCCTTAGTGCAATAACACACACACATATGCCTTCAGTGGAAAGGTGCGCTTTACTTACAGTGAGGGGAAGACAGACATACACAGGACTATATACAACAGTCTCTCTCTCTCTCCAAACCCCACAGTAGGTAGACAGCTTGGATTCCTCTGTTGGCCCCAACTCCCAGGAGCATGCACAGAGTCCTGGTATTCTTCCTTCAGCAGTCCTTTCTTCTCAGTTGAAGAAAAGCTCTCAACAGCATCACCTCCTTCAGTGTCTCAGTCCTTCTCAGTATGACAGACTCCTTCAGAATAGCAACCTCCTCAGAATGGTAACCTCCTCACAATGATAGCCTCCTCCGAGTAATAACCTCGTCCATAGACCCTTCCCAGAGGGCCACAGTTATACCCTAGTGTTGCTGGGCAGATTCTCTAATCAGCCACAGCTGGGCTGTTACAGGAGCACATGGACCAAGCATGCACAGCCTGGCAATCAGTTTGAGGCTCTATTATGGACACCTGTGTTCAAAACACATGGAGGGCCTTATAGTTGTACTATTCTACTGGGCAGCAATCTTTGTACAATACCCCCAAAGGAAAAATGTCCTAACAGATGTGGCCCAAATACCAGCACCAATGCATAAGGAGTATTCTCAGGCTGGTTTGGGGCTAGATTTTGTTCCAAAAGAAAAGGAGAGTTACTGAGCAGAACTGAACTTGCAGTTGAGAATCATAAAGAAAGGGGGAGCAATATTAGTTGAAAGATGATTTAACATACCCAGTGAGTATGGATATGCTGGTTGACTTAGTCACCTCACACTCAATATTTTGTGTAAAATTTGCAACAAACAGGGTGGCTTTTGGCCCATGGAACACCACAATAAATACAGAGGGTGCCAAGAGTGTGGTTTTGTTTTATTGCACTGTATTTAACCTTATTTTGCAGTGTGGTTTGTTTTATTGCACTGCTGTACTGCATTGTTATATTTATTGTATTATACTGTATGACCTCTGATTATGTTATATTACTTTTGATTGTCTTATATGTATGGTTTCTGTAAACCGCCCTGAGTCGGTTGTACCGAGTAGGGCAGTATACAAATTGAATGAATGAATGAATGAATGAATACACATTTCAAGAAAGGAAATTGTTATGCTCAATATATTAAAATTGTTATGCCCAATATATACCAATAACAAAAGATGAATACAAGTCATGTTTGCTTTTTGCAATTAGAAAATGTGCTCAAAGTAGCATCCAGACACTTCTGATTATAGAGAACAACTTGTTGGGACACAACACTTTCCTGGTAAATTTTCATCAAGGTAAGCTCTCACGACTCAGGGGAAATGTGGTGGGGTGTCGTCTTGTTGTAAGTAAAATTGATCATTCTCCCAAAAATGTACACACTGGTACTCTAATTCAATGCAACTTCAAAAAGTAAGACATAGAAAACATATCTTTAAAATGTGTATACATTTTGGCACCTCCTGTATGTTTGCCTGAGGGGTCGTGAAATTCTCTCTTTCTACCCTTCTCTATCTCATCCACACCATTGCTACTTCTGCAACTCACTAACATGATTATCCTTCTGGCACTTGGTCCAGAAGTAGCATCCAAGATGCTACTTCTGGACCAAGATGCTACTTGGTCCAGAAGTAGCATCAATAGTTACAAAGAATCTTGCATCCTCTGATGGCCTCATAACCATTTTCTCCCTTTTCAGCCAACCTTGGGCTACCACAATATTTGCATCCTAAACTTCATGGATTTTTAAATATATATATATATATATATATATATTCCTGTTGTGTGCTGGTTCTCTCCCAATTTTTATCTTACAGTTTTATAGTATACCCTTTGCAGCATGTTTCTCTTGTTTTTTACTATTGTTGTGAAACACTTGGAGAATTTGAATGACAAGGTTGACTATTATATTGCTATCTTTAGCTGTATCTACATTGAGAGCTATCTATCGCTGAACTCTCTGCTTAGCATGGTAAATCACCCTACAATTGTGGAGATTTGGTGAGTCAGCTCCTTTATCACAATGAAATTTGTGAAGGAGTCTTCTTTGCTCTGGTGCTTATAGCGGCTTCCACCAGTGTTATTTTGTGTTCTCTTAACATGTGTTTGATGTTATCTCTCCACCATCCTCTGAGTCTGCCTCGTGGTCTTTGTCCATTTCCTCTTTCTACATAAGCCTTGTAAGGTATGGAATTCCAAATCTTTCTTTCCAAATGGGAAAACCACTTTATTTGTTGCCTCTGTATGTAGTGCAAAACTGGTTCTATTTCAATTCTTTTCCTTAAAAGCTCGTTCTTGATTTTATCTCATCTAGTGTTTCCCAAATGCTGGTGTTTTGACTTCAATTCCCAGAAGCCTAAGTCATTTCCCCAAAGCACTGATCAGCTAATGTGCTGACTTAGGCTTTTGGGAATTGAAGTCAACCTGTGGGCTGTGTACCCCTTGTTGGGAACCACTGATCTAGTCACTCCAGCAGCCTTCCTCAGACATCTCATTTCTGTGGTGACAAACTTTTGCTTATGTTTTGTTATAAGTGTCCATCTATGGGGGAATGGACTCCCCAAAATTCCCCACTGATGCAATGAGCCTACTTTAGTGCACCTTATTCTGCTAAGCAGCAGGGCTTCATTTTACATGGTCACACATATTCTGGTCACCTCCAGGCTAGATTATTGCAATGTGCTCTACATGGGGCTGCCCTTGATTACCATTTGGAGGCTGCATCTGGTTCAAAATGCAGCTGCCCAGGTGGTGATGGGTGTGGATATTATGTTCATGTCTCACCTCTACTACGGGAGCTGCATTGGCTGTCAGTGTGCCTCCAGGTGCAATTCAAGGTGCTGGTGATGACTTTTAAAGCCCTACATGGTAGTGGTCCAGGTTACTTAAGAGACTGCATCACCCCAAGGTCATCTGCCCATCTCGCCAGAGCAGACCAGAGGGGCTCCTTGAAAATGCCATCTGCTAGAGAGGCCCATCTCTCTAACACCAGAAGAAGGACCTTTTCGGCATCTGCTCCAGCCCTGTGGAACCTCTTGCCAACTGAGTTGGGTCTCCAGACAGAGTTGTTGCCCTTCAGAAAAAAGCTCAAAACCTTGCTGGCAAAGCAGGTGTGGGGAAGCAGTGTGGGGTAACCCCTCCCCTTGGCTAATATAGGAATGATTGCTCCCTTTTAATAGGATTCCTATTGGGGCCAGGGAGTCATAGGGTTTTTTTAAATGTTTTAAGGGTTTTTAAGGGCTTTTATAGTTTTGAATGTGGGATTTGCATACATACTTTTATTTATGGTCCATGTGGGATTTATGTATTTTATGTTGTTAGTGTCGTATGCTGCCCAGAGTCACTTGCCGAATGGGTGGCTATCTAAAATTGACCAATAAATAAATACATTTGTTAATTCAAACCATCAAACAATGGGATGTGGGAAAGGACAAGATATTAAGGTGGAAATGCAAGTCCTCTTTGGATAGTCCATGCTGTCCACTTCCTAAAAACAGTTTGGCCGCCGCTGACTTGGAGGGCATTAGACACCAGAGTTTAGGCTCTTTGGTGCTAAAAGACTTCTCAGCCAATCCCACTGCCAACTCAGCTGATAATTATCACCGTATCGTTGCCTGCCACCCAGTGAAACACATTTATCCACTGTGAAATGGAGGTGCTTATCCCTTGGATGTAGCTGATCTGTTATCTTCCCTGTAAATTTAATGAGATTAAAAGAGGGAAGAAAAATTTATCACTTGCCTGAGAGAGACATGGGGTGTTTGTGTGCATGGGGGTAAAGACACAAAGGCAGTATAGGAAAGGAATGGACAGTCTTCAAGTGCCCACTGATACATTAGAGGGCTTCCTATTGCTACAGCCAGCTTTACTTGGCTGCCATTTTGCCCTCCCTCTCTTGCACCACCTTCATTTCAGCTGACATGAGAGTCAACCAAAGGGTCTAAATTTGAGATTTTTTTTTCCACAGGTAGGTTGACTAAGCACTAACTGAGCTGACCCTGATATAAATGCTTAAGAGGCTTTTCGGGGGATTAGGTGATGGCTGTATTTTAATCTTGCTGCCTTCATGGTGATGTGTTGAGGGTTCCGGCACACTGCCTGCCAGTGCACATTTGGCAGCCTTCATCATCCCACTCCCTCCTCTCCCAGGAATGGATGCAGCATCTGACAGTAAAGATTTTCCTTCCAGGAGTGCACTTGAATTACTGGTTTCCCTGCCTGTCTGCAGTTTGCAAATCTAACATTTAAAAGTTATCCAGATGGGGAACTTCTTGATTTATGACCCACTGCTGGTTTTAGTAACTCACCTCGAAGAAACAAGGCCTGGCATGAACATCTGCCATGAACCTTTGGGAGTCTCATTGGTATTTTTCCTGCACGATCCAATTTGTGCATGCCTGAAGAGGTGATCTTGAATCATGAAAGCTCACATGAACCAATATAAAGTCATAGCCCAATCTTGCATTTGGAAATCAAGACTAGCTCTTTCAGAACAGTGGACAGCTCACTGCGGAATGTGCTGAGGACATGCAGGCTGAAATCCTGTTTTGTAACATGGTGAGTTACAATTAAAATAGACCCATTTGAATAATAATTTTGTGTCAGAAATTATTCTGGGTTGAATGGATTTTTGCGGGAGAAACTCTGCTCAGGGAATGCCCAAATGAGGCTCATTTCATGTCTCCAAGATCTGGGACAGAGACAAGTGCTCCATCCATCATGCAGCACCCGGCTCTCAATCTGCTGACTTGCCAGCCTTCCAGCTAAGAAGGTGAACTTCTTAACCACTGAGCCACTGCAGAAGATGACATCCAATCCCCATTGATTAAATGAACCTATTCTAGTTGTACTAAGCAACAGGATTTCAATTGAGCAGTATTAACTACAGCAAAAGTTGCTTACACAATTCTTGCAGGTGAGAATGAAAATGTGCAAAAGTTTTCTTCCCACTGGATGAGTTTATAAGAGTTTGTATATATATTTTTTCACAGTTTGGTTTGCTTTTGTTAAAAACACGTTTTTGTAAAGAGAGAGGGGGGGAGGTTTGCACCTCCCCTCAAAAATACAACTTTTTTTGTTTGTGGATGTTGCTACTTAGAAAAATCTACCAGCCCTTTCACAACAGTGAAGAATCTTGCAGTGGTTGAATTTGAGCAAATGTCATGTTGTGTTGGGACGGCAGTGGCTTAGATGCATAACTTGCAGACTGGAAAGTTGGCAGGTCAGGAGTTCAAGACCTGAGTGCTGCACAACAGAGTGAGCTCCCAACTCTGTCCCAGCTCCTTTCAACCTAGCAGTTCGAAAGCAAGTAGATAAATAGGTACTGCTTTGTTCGGAAGGTAAACAGCATTCTGTGCACTGCATTGTCTAGCCATGACCACAGAAAGGTCTGCAGACACAGACAGTGCTGAATATAAATGGAGATGAGCACCCTACCCTAGAGTTGAATGTGGAGAGTAATGTTCAGGGCCATAGCCAAATGGGGAGCAGGGTGGCTTGGCCCACCCTGTTAGCAGTTCGCCCACCCTGGCAAGGTGTGGTTCCCCATAAGAATGCATTAAAATGCATAGGAATACATTTGTTGCCCATTCTGAAAAAATATTCACCCATGCACATCTAGAATCCTGGTTACAGCCCTGGTAATGTTAAGCATTCATGGCTGAATTCAGTGATAGCATGTGTTCAGATATTTCAAATCAATATTACTATATCCTCATTGTACTTTGAACTATAGAAAGACTAATTATATTCCTTATGTTCAAGATCATAATTTCACTTGAGGAACCCAATGATCCCTTGAACCCTTTTCACATTGGTGAATTAGAAGATGTGTGGTCTTATCTCTTGATTTTTTCCAATGCTTTTCAAGATTGTGTGAGGATCATCTAAAAGTGTACCATTATTTCATCTGGGGCCTTTCACTGCATTACAGGGAAATATGAGTAGCAGTCGGGTATCCTTTAGGGCCACTTACCAACCATGGATAGACCTCTCCTGGTAGAATCCCAAAAAAGTTTTTGAAGGGCCTCAAATTCTTGCAAACAATTTGAAATCAGTCTTTCAGGCAGTAACATTTTGAAAGCTCACTCTGCATTTTTTTTCTTGTTCCAAAGTTGTGGCTGTTTGATATTCAGAGACTGTTTGCAGCATGTAAAGGCCAAGACTATTCCAAATAGATTATTCTCTTAATATACAGATCTCAGTCACTTGCAACTCTTAATAACTATGAGTTGTATAGAGAGGTGTGTCTCTTGGCAACGTTGAGTGTGGCATGTTGACAAGTAACAGTCATTTGTGTATTTAATAGACATAAGGCTGTACTTTTTGCTGAAGTGCACCAGCTGACTCTCTGAAATATTACACAGAATATGCTGCTGTGGAAATCTGGCTTGTATAACTGAAGTTATGTGTACCTATTCATCTCCGAAAAACCCATGGATGCCAGTGACAGTATTGAAATCATCCTCTCCTCTAAGATGTTGCAGGAGGAATCTATCTCTTTTACCACAATCAATCTGGTGTTTTTGCCAAGCATAGGCTCTGTCCTATGTTTGGTAAATCCCAAAGGGCTTTCTTCATCTACAACCATGGTCATAAAAACTGTCAAATATATAGGCTATCTGTTGAAAACAAACCTATAATTCTTTGGGACAGACTCTCTATAGGCAGCAGAAGGGAGTAAGCAGAACGACCTTTTTCCAGGGTTTTCCAGGAATAGAATACTTAGAAGTATTTATCAGGCCCTCTCTGCTCCATGCCCCCTGCCCCTACCATAGGCCAGGGGATGAAGAGCAGCTGTGGCCACCATCGCCATTCCCTGGCCCTGCCTTCAGACAGGGGATAAAGGATGCTGTGGCAGCTAACACAAGAGGACCTTGCACTCCCCCCCCCAAGACCGCTACCATTGGCCAGGGGATGAAGAGCAGCTGCAGCTGCCATCACTGTCTTCTGGGTCCCGCCTCTGGCATGGCATGATCTGTGCAGAGACGGATACTTTGTTGGTATGGACTTGTGAATTGAACATATGGACTTTTTAAATGAATGGGTTTTTTCCCCCTTGCAATGTTTTTATGATGTTTTATAATGTTGTGTTTATGATTTATATTGTACTGTATTTATAATGTTGTATTTATGACCTGCATGATTTTGTGATTTTTCCTGTTCTGTGAGCCGCTCAGAGTCGAGCAGTTGAGGGGGCGGCATATAAATGTGAATATACAATACAATACAATACAATACAATATCCTCCTTCTGGGAGCACCCTGGGATTGTGAAGCATGCCCAAGGCTACATAGCCTGGTTCTTCCACTACATCAGAGATCAGATTCTCAACCTCCGTCTACACAAACAGGTGCAGAACTCACTGTGGTTGGTTGTATTCTCTCTCTACTTCCATTATACATTTAAGCAGAGATGTGCATATTTCTAATGGGATAGTAACCATTTTTGGACACTTCTTATGCAACCTTTCCTACTGGATCAGGAAGAAATATGGAGGAAATTGAAGCTAAGATGTGCATATTTCTAATGCAGAAACACAGAAAGATCGTCCTCAAAGACTGTAGTATTTTTCAACCCAAATCAGGTAATGACAACCTTGTGTTGCTAGATAATCTTTCTCATACTGGGTCAGGTAAAGGGAACTGCAGAATCAACTCACCAAAAGATGCCTTCATTTTGGCAATTTCAAATCTAGAAGATTAAAAGGGGATGTTAACCATTTTATACACTTCGTGCCAAAATGAAGCCACCTTTTGGCATCTTCATTTTGCAGTTCCTTTTGTCTGACCTAGTGTGAGAAAGATTAGCCAGCAACACAAGGTTTCCCTTACCATGGTACACCCGATTGTGGTTCAAAAATACTACCATCTTCAAGGAGGCTCTTTCTGTGTACCCCTTGAACCTACTGAAAAGATCTAATGTCAGAGCTAGACAATTGAGAGCAGGCTGAAGTGAGTTCTGAGAAGGAAACTCAGAGAGTTGGTTCAAATAGATAGTCAAGACCAAAGAGCTATCAGTTATGAAAGGCAAACCAGAGGCCAGGGCTACACGAATGAACAGGGGTTGGAAAACAAAGCAAAATGTCTAAGACCTTGCTGTGCTAGCAGATCTTAACAGCAGCTGGGTATCTTCCTACCCAGGAAGATCCAGTGACCAAATTGACTGACAAGAGTTTGTTCCATGCTGGATATTTCTTTAACTGATAAAGTTAGTCAGGGACTTTCAACCACATGGGGCACCTGCACCTATGGCTAATTTATCTTGGTGCTCACTCCCACAGATCTCTCTCTCTTCTTCCCTCTCTCCCACAGTGGGACACAGGATTCCTCAACTAAGCGGCTAACTGCTAGTAGGAAACCTGCTAATTACCACTCCTTTCTCTGGTCTCTATACATCACACCCACTTCATTTTCCCTTTGGAATATCACCACCCGTAAGCTTTCCTTAGGACATAACACTGAAGCTATTTTTGTTTGCTTATTTTAATTATAATTCCCCTCTTTGGTCCTCTAGTCCCACGAGGGAGACAGGGCTATGTTAATGGGATTATGTGGACTGCTTGCCGACGTACCGTCTGCATATGTACACCACTTGCTCTCTATCTTACCAGCTCCAAGTTTTATCCAGGTAATTGATTTCTGTCTCTTCCATAGTCCTTCCCTGGTTGTGTCAATTGCCTCCGTCTTCTTTTTCATTCCCAAGTAACAAAGCCTATGCTTTCTAAGGCAACCGAGCCAGAGCAATTATGACACCTCTCACCTTTCTTATTAACTAATAAGGAATTGAAGGTGGCTTGTGGTCTTCTGAGACTTGAGACAGAATAGCGTAAGTGGCAGTTTATGAGCAAAATGGGTCCTTTATAGGGCTGAGTCAGAAAGAGTAGTAAAAATGCTTTTGAGAGTCAAAATGACCCCTTTTCAGGAGCAGGCCAGGGAGAGGAAAGAGTCTTTGACAGTTGGAGGAGTGTTTGTTAATCAAGAGTGAGGGCAGGAAGAATTTTCCTCACTCTGAATGTGCTTAGATCGCAGTGCCTTAGACCCAATTAACTAATCTTGACTGGAATAAATTTGCTGAATTGACTGCTGAATGTTTTTGTAAATTCTACTTGTAAAATGGATCTACTTAAGATAGGACCACTGCATGAGGCTACTTGTTGGGTCCAGGACAAAATATTATTCCCACAACTTTGTTCAATTTCTCACAAGGATTGAGATTCAGAAACCCAATTCCAGAATTGTCTACCCATTTAATGCTTATGATTCCTACTCTCTTTGGTCTTCAGGAACAACGTGATTGTGATGCCCCTTTCTTCCCATCGCTTGTAATCCCATGAGTGGCTTGTTTGTCATGCTTGAACTGCACTGTCTTGGAAAAGTTGTGCCTTTTACATTGCTGACCTGATTCCCCCTTACAGATACTGGTCGAAGAGCAGAGGGCCGGTTCATTTTTTTTTACTTTCCAATATTGGCATGAAAAGAGCAAAATCTTCATAATCTAATGAGGTGAGCTATTTCTCATTTTTATGCATGTCCTTCTAAAAGCATTTCTCTAATTTGGCTACAACGTGGCATCTGTTGGCCTAGTCCAGGCATTGGCAGCATGGCCTTCAGGAATAAGGTGATGCTGAGGTGTAGGTAGACTTTCATATTTGTGTACCTCAAGGTGTACCTCAAGGCAGCTCAACCTTGGATCCCCAGGTGTTCTTGGACTTTAGTTCTCAGAAGCCCAAGTCAGTATACCTGCTAATTGAGGCTTCTGGCAATTTAAGTCCAAAACATCTGGGAGGCCACGGTTGAAAAACTTCTGGTGTACCTTATGTTAAAAGTTCTAATTCAGCAAAACCAATAAGATAAGGAAAACATTAGAGAAGAGCTCAAGAGGTTGCAACGAAGGAAGATTTTTGAGGACACTCTTTCTTTCACCCCAGGAGTGCCATGTTATGTAGATAGGCTCAACTTTTTTTCTTTGCTGCTGTGTTTTCCATCCTTCTGCCAATCTGCATTTTTTGTGTAACCATTCACTGGATCATCACTCTGCTCTCCTCGGGCACTCAATTATCTTGGTGCGTGCATGTATGTCTTCCTTATTCCCAATTCTTCCATAAGCATTACTTTCTTGTCATGCTAGTGATATCCTTCACCAGCCAATAGGGGGCAGATGTTTCTCTAGGGGACCATGGAAAACATATTCCCATTTTTCCATTACAGTTACCCTTGCCGTGAGCACCGTTACCAAGGCAACCAGTCCACATTCCTCTTCATCTAGGCCAATGGAGTTTTTTTGCAATTACTTCTCTGTCCCGCCCGGTTGGCCGACATCTCTCTAGTCTTTGTGTCTGTTTCACTAATTTTTTAAGCGTACATCCCTCTCTCCCTCCCCCCCCATCCTCTGTTCGCTTTCTGTTTCTTTATTCTCTGTTCCTCCCCCCCTGAGGCTATTATATTGCTCATATGAATGAATGATTGCTAAAAGAGGAGAATAAAATTGTTTAATAAAGAAAGAAAGAGCTGGCAACAGCTTCTGTGCACCAATGTGTAAAATGTACAGTAATAAAGCACAGCACACTAAATGAATTACGGTTTTGGGGGAAAAACACAAATTACTGATTTGTCAAATGCTATTAGCATTTGCATCTGTAGAAAGAACAGGAGTTTTTGTCTGAGAGTTTTTCCTCTCTCCCCTTGTCTAGATTCACCTTATTTTTATGAAGCAAATACTGGTTGCATTCTGCCCCCATTCCCAGTCTTTTGAATGAGTAACTGAAGGTGAAGGAAGGAGGGGGGGGGGAGGAAGACAGTTTCAAAAGGATCATTTTTTTAAACAATGTCAGGGTATCAAGGTAATGTGTTACTTTTTGTGTGAACTTCAGATGGGTTTCTCTATGTGAGTGAAAGTCTCATTTCCCATGTCTAGATTAATGGTCTCTTATTCCATGAAGAAAAGCAGATGGAGGGGAATGAAAACCAGGAGGTTTCAGCAGAGAAATCCTCCCTGGGAATTTATTTGCCACTTTGTAAGGAGTGAATTTATGAAAGCTATACTGGTAAGAGTCGTTTAATATCATCCCTCCTTCTTTGTCCTCATGCCCTTTTACTGATAGCAAAGCTGGATGGTACCTTTTAAAAGGACATGCATAAAAATGAGAAATAGCTCACTTCATTAGATTAAGAAGAATTTGCTCCATTCATGCCAATACTGGAAACTAGGAAAATTATATTCCTGTTCTGTTGCCAAGGCAGGGATGTTGTCCAGATGGGCATTTTCAGATGTCAGAGAAATTTAGCTGGAGTCCAGAGACAAAGACATATCATTGCTGGGCTTATAAACCACCTGTAACTGCTAGGAACATCCAGGCAGTAACTTTCTATACCTGCTCAGAAAGGCATGACTGGCCAGTCAAGGCACATCAAATTTCCATTTACGGAGGAGACGCCTTAAAATAAATAAGATAGAAGGGAGTTGAAATCAGGAGGGATGGAGTAGATAAATCTTCCATGAGCATGAATGGACTACACTACCTGAATGGGGCAGCTCTTTGGAGAGTGAGATAACTGGTGATTTCAGGACCCAGGGCAAGTGGCCCAACTCATGCTCCCAAATCAACATTGTGATTCATGATGTAAACATAATACAAGATAGTGACAATGGTGCTGAATACCTTGCTGGCATCTCTTCTCCCCCACAGGAGATCTTCAGTACTTGTCTCTGTGTAAAACAGATCACGAAGACCAGTTCCTTCTGGATGATAGTCTTGCCCTCCAACAGGGGAGGGATGGTCTTCCCAAAGTCTCGTTCGATCAGCTCTTTGACTATATTTTTCTTCTAGTTCTGTTTTTTTCCCCAGTAGATCTGCATGCTCTTTACTGACTCAGCAGGGCCTCATGTGATAACCATCTTTACTCTGCTCTCCCACCCACAGCAGCCAGGTCTACCAGCTGCTCAGCCTACTGAAAATGTATAAATAACCTCAAAGGCTTGGGTCAACTACTGTCTTTTCTTACTCCAGATGACCAGGCTGCTGGACAAATTAACAAAGAGACACAGCTTCTAAATTTGGCTACCTTGCCCTGCTTATGGCACTCCCTCCTAGGATTTATATACCAATAACAATTACACGTCTAAGCTTCCCTATAGTGCTTAGAGCACTCTCTGGGCAATTTATAATGTAATTAGCATTTTTTGTCTCCAATACACTAGATACTCATTTTTCCAACCTCAGACGGACGGAAGGCTGAGTCAACTTTGATCCCATGAGGATCAAACTCACAGCATAAGCAATTTTTGGCTGCACACTGCACACAAGGACTCCTTTACCATTCCTACTAGGATGAGCCCTCCTTGCCCTTGCAGCTGTAGGGTATTGCATTGGAACCAGTAGCTGAGACAGTGGGATCTGCTATCAGTACCATTGCGCTGGTGACTCAGTCTCCTCCAAGGATATCCTTACTCAGCAAACCTGTTGAGGAATATGATGGAACATTGGCAAATTCAGCCTGGAAAAGTAACTCTATTGAACTAGAATCTTGGATCTTAGCTCCTGCTTAAATAAGCAAGTCCACAACTGGGAGTTGGAGAAGGAGAATTCTCCTTTAGGTGGTCGTAGAGGAGGAGGAGGAGGAGGTGGTGGTGGTGGTGGTTGTTTGGTACTTCTACAAACCTGGTTGCTGCCTAAGCCTATTGATGCCATTATATTCGTCTACAGAGCTGTTCATATGTTGCATTCACTGTTTTAAGGAATTACTTGGTTGGCTGGTAGGTGTATTTAAAATATTTTTTAATTGGTTCCATGTCTGTCGGGATTCCAAATTGTCACACAGTAACAAACACATTTACTTGGAAACAGACTGAGGAGAATTTGAGAAGCTGTCAACATCAGTGTCATTATCATTTTGTATTTATAGGATGTTTTACTAAGTGTTCAAAGTTCTTCAGATACTTTATGTCGGTAATCCTTGGAACAGTGTTGTTAAAGTTAGAAGCATCTTATTTCCTCTCTGAAAAAGCAAGATGAAAAAATCATATGCCTGTCTTATTTGCATGACAGAGTGAGGAAAGTCTTGAATTTAATACTATCCCCATTCCTGAATAATAAGTAATAGTTCCTTTTCAGCAGCCCTGAAAATTATGTCAGGTAGTTTGATGCCTCAGTGCAGACTGGACAGAAATGGGACGGGGAATGTTGGAATCAGGATTCTTTGAGTTGACTGAATAATTCTATCTCTTATTATTTGAACATAAGGATTATATGCCACACCCACAGAGGTTCAATTAAACGAGCAATATTTTAAACTAGAGCAAACTTATTCAGTGATGGGTCTCATATGCAGTTTAGCATGAAATGAAGTTTGTGGTTCTTTGATGCACTTTTGACCACCCCTACGCTTTGGTGTGAAAGCTCCCTTTTTCTTAATGAAAACAGAATTGGCATAATGAAGGAGTACATGAACCATGCACTGAAAAATTCCCTTACTATCTCAGCCGTACACTAAGAGTAAGTGATGGACTCTCCTCCTGATCACATTTTTTTTCCTTTTATGAAATATGAATTTATTCAAAATATGTATGCTGCACATTTCCAAAGAACTGATTCAGAAAACTTGTTTGGAGCAAGCTGGTGTAAAAGAGCAAAAAAGAAGCTGAGCTGCAAGGGTAACATTTGCCTGATCATTGTAGCAAGAGATTCACTATGGAGTCTTAGGCAAGCCGTCTACTTTGTCTCTAAGGCCCAATACATCCAATTTATAGCTTTTCCATAAAGAGGTTGAAGTCACCAAGCTGACCATTTTGCCCTCTTCCAGATGTCTGTGTGGATCCATTGAACAAGACCAAGGAATATCTAAAAGGGGTCATTTATTATCACAAACTATGCAACGGTAGTATGATTATGAGGATAACACCTAAAGTTGGTATGATGTAGTGGTTAGTGTGTTGGCTTTAGTAAGTAGAAAACAAAGAGAAAGGGGGATGTAGATGATGCCTGGAGTTCAGTTGAGGAATGAGGGTCTGCAATTAGCAAATGAACAAATAAACATACAGTCACAAACAGTAGATCAGCTGTTGATTGATTTGAACTTCCTGACATAATAATGACTTCTTCCTCTTCCTCTTCCTCTTCCTCTTCATCTTCCTCTTCCTCTTCCTCTTCCTCTTCCTCTTCCTCTTCCTCTGCCGCCACCACCACCACCAAATATTGGCGATCCTCATGGCAATCAGCTATGAAGATTGTCCTGAGAATATCATTATATCAGTGGTGCAGGTGTCATGCTGTGATGCAGAAGGCACATGGAAGGCCACTGCATTCAGTGGCCTTCCATGTTCCTTCTGCATCACAGCATGACGCCCGTACCACTGATCCAGTTCTACAAGTCACTTTCTGGTCCTGAGCCCTTTTGGCACACAAAGTCCTCCTCAGCCCCAGACCAGGATTGATGGAGCTGCTTTCCTCCCTCAAAATGAATTCAAGTGGGATTTAATCCTCTTTGGGGCCATCACCCTTTCCTGTGGACTTTGCAAAGGCTGTTAATCCTCATGGTGGCCAGGTTAGTTAATCGTTACTTGACAATCAGTTTGAGTTGCTGGCACTATGGTTTACTCGATTACCGTAGTGGGATAATCTAGTGAGACTGGTTAATGAGTTTAAAACATGATATTTACAGGAACGCTGTTTCAGATTAAATGTGAATGAAGCACTTGAACAACGTACTGTGTAAATGGGAAATACTAAATGTCGGATTGAGAAGTCATTTTTTGTTCAGTCATTTATTTTTGTTAAACTTTGCGATAACAGCAGGTGTTTGTGCTTATTGCTTGGGATCATGTATATTGCTACAGATTGCTAGCTCCCTTTCCTTCTTGCCTCACACCCCTATCACCTTTCTCTCTGTGGATATAATTTCCTGTTGTATATACTTTGCCTCCGGGGAGCAGAGAAGTCTGCATATGTATGCAAAGAATGCCTTGTTTATCTGGCTTTGTCGGCTATTTGTCCCAAGTCCTTCCCAGGGGTTAATTTATTTTTAATTACTCTGAAGTGGTTGCCAAAATTATTATTTTTTTTAAAAAAAGAGCTTATGTCTTTTTCTGGCAAATTTTTATTTAAGTAAATAATTACTTTAGGCAGAATAATTGATTGACGAAATGCTTTAGCGGATTCATTAATTAGACAGAGCTCTATAATTTCTTATTAACTGGTGCCTAATAAGTTAATTCTCTGATTAATAATAATGAAGTTCAGATATTATATTTAGAGTTAAACCTGTAACCTAAAGATACAAACAAGGGGGTGGGAGGAAAGAGAGAACAAAAAAAAAATCTGTAGTTCAAATAGGAGCAGAGGTAATAGTCCCCCTTGCTCAAAAGGTGGTGTTGTCTGACTATAGGGGGTGATGTCATCTCTATTTATAGGGCTGTCTGTGTCTGTAGACATTTCCATTATCATGTGGCAGGGCATGACTACACTCTATTACATTTACCACTGAAGCAGTACCTATTTATCTACTTGCAATTTCTTGCTTTTGAACTGCTAGGTTGGCAGGAGCTGGGACAGAGATGGGAGCTCACTCTTAACCACTAAGCCACTTTGGCCCGGGACATTTTTTAGACAGAGCTATTTGGCCACATAATCTGTGCCATGAGGTAGCATTTTTAAAAAAATAATAATACCATGAACTGATTACTCACACTTAACATTTCCCACATGATATAAAGCTACACAGAAAGGATACCTCTTTTAAATGACATTTCATACAAGCTCCTTGATCCATGCAAGAAATGCAGCAAGAAAGAACACACTGAACGTTTCCTATAAAAATGATAACCAAAATAGGGTACTTTGTATGATAACAGGCTTATTAATTTTAATTGACCACATTTTGACCCCATATCTTGGGAAGATTCTACAACAATTTGTTTCAAGGATCTATATTTCTTTCAAGAATAGTGAAACAGTTCTATGCAACTGCTGTGGTTCTGGAACCCGAGTCCGATGAGGAAGACTTTCTGCCAGCACCTCAGCCCGCTGGCAGCATGGAACTGCCTTCTCTTGATCAAGTTGATCAAGAAATGACAGGAGCACAGTCAGCAAATGCTGAGGTACCAAGTTTCAGTGAAGAGGAGGTGGAACCAAGCACATCAGAAAGATGAAGGCTGCCACTGTGAAATGAGCTACAGGTGTGAAGAAGAATGGCAAGGGCTCATTTGCAAAGACCACCCCCAGCTGTGAGCCCTGAGCCTGAACCCTCTTAAGGAGAAACCTATGCCAGCAGAAACCTTGTCAGAACAATCTTTGTGTGTCCTGTCTTTGCGCCACTCTGACCCATACCTCTTGCTGACCCTGGAAATTCGACTACACCTCTGTTTCATTTCTCCAATGACCGGCTTCCGAACTCGGCTGTTCTTGACCAACACTTCAACCTCAATCTTCAGACTGTTGCAAGACTCTACTCCTTGTGCAGTGGCTACTAGCCAACCTGCTGTACTGTGCAGGTAAGGGCACAACTGCAGCGCATAGGAGAAAGGTTAGATTTTCCAGTACAGATTTCCTTCTCAAATATGATAGACTGTTGCTTTATTCATCCCATATTCAGTCTTCCTTCCTCTTTGTATCTTGGTTTAGTTTCCCCTATACTCTGCAAACTAAACCTGAATAAATCTGTCAAATTCAATCTTATCCAATTTTTCATGTTTCCATTACTGGGATTATTTTTGGACAGTTCTGTAGAACAATATTCCTTATACATAAATAAATATTTTTGTGTACACTTTCAGAAGTACATTTTTTTTCTGGGCATTTCTCAAATGTATGCACTTTTAGATACTTTTGACCCACATGTTTGTGAAAAACATTTTAGTAGTATCTATCATTTTCTCATTTTTCAAATATGTGAATATTGTAAAATACATATTTTGGTTTGGAATATATTGGAACCTCAGAAATGTATGGATTTTTCTCTGAAGACTGTGTTCTGCCTTTGAATCATGAAAAGGTGAATACAGTAAATCCATAAAAGCAAGCAAGCAAACAAATCTGTTGAGTAAATTTCTCACCTATCTCCACTGCCGACAGTCTCCTTGTTCAACACAACACTATCACAAACTCCTGTCATTTGTTGCATTTTCTGACACCTCTTCTACAGGTATGCCTAGTGTGTTGTATATTCAGGGCCTGAATTTGTTTACAAGGCCTGCTTAGTCTACAAAACATGACAGTGAATAACAGACTCCTTGGCCAAAAATGTTCATCGGAACAATACACCAACTAGTTTCTCTGTGATAGACAAAAAGATGTTCATTTCAGAAAGCTTTTGAAGGGTCTTCAGGGTTTTTAAAGAGTTTTCAAAATTATGCTCTTCTTTCTATTCCAGTAAGTAAGTAAATAGGTAGGTAGGTAGGTCATCGTTGTTGGCTGCTACTCATATCCGAGCACACATTTTTCCTGGAGGTCATTTTCTTAGCTGGTTGATGCGTCTTTGATGACTTTACGAATATGCACATAACAATCAAACTAAAAATTTAGATTACAGTGTTGCCCTCTTAGCTCTAAACTTGAGCTTGGAAGACTTCCTTTTGAAGACTGTGACCCAAGAACAACCCAGCTGAGGCTCCATTGTGCGTGGGATTCCTGGTACTGAATTCCAAAACACTACTTTTTTTACCAGTTCTGGTAAAAAATCAGAAAAATGAAATAAAATCAAGCAAAGTTCTGGTTAAAAAAAAATCAGAAAAATGAAATAAAACCAAGCAATAAACTCATGGGGAAAATGTAGTCTACAATAAAGTCACTAAATTCAGTAGGGATAATTGACAGGTTTTGATCAAGAGGTCAATGCCAGCAGAAATAAATTGTCAACTAATGTCAGAAGCACCTTATGTTGGAGGCCTGCCCAGTCATGATGGGGGAGATCACTGTAAATGATAGGTAGCTGAGTAGACAGAATAATTTCTTAATTATTATTTTACTCTTTTTTTTAGCAAGCTGACAAGTTATTTGTTATTCCATGTGGACAATGGACATTGTACTTCTCTGCATGTTTTCTGTTTTATTGCTGTTTCCAAATTGTTGCAAGGGTTCTTTGGAAACCAGAGAAGCACTACAGAATTGTGTTATAGTTTCCAAGATAAAAAATTGGGGAATACATCCATTGATCAGGAACTCTTTGTTCCTGATCTAAACAATGGTCCAGGTTGTAAATAACTGTAAAAGCTCAGAGCTGAGGTTGATACCAAAAATATATAGCGCCTTGACATATACGCTGGTAGCAGCTGTGGGATGGTTTTACCAGTGCGAAGTTTAAGGAAATGCGTGTAATACAAGATTTTGTATTAAACAAAAATAAATGCATATACTGTAAGGTGTTAGTGCTAACTTTTGAAGCCCTAAACGGTTTGGAACCTTCTTACCTTGTGTAAGGTCTTCCCCTCAGGATAGTAGCCTGCATCACTTGTTCTTCTCTGTCAGCTCAGCTTCAGGTGCTGACTCCGAGACTGGCAAGAAAGGAGAAGAGGAGGAGAAGGGCCTTCTTGGTGGCAGCACCAATGCTGTAGAACACCATTCCAGCTGAGCTGTGCCAGGCTCCAATCCTACAGTCATGTAAAAAACAACTTTAAAAACTGCTCTTTGAGAAGGCCTTTGGGAATGTTTTTCCTATCTCTGGTTGCTAGAAATGCTGCCTGTCTCCTTTTCATCCCAAATAGGTTGTACTTTCAGGGTCCTAGATTGCAGTACTTCCTGCCTATTGTAATGTTTGGTGATGATTTTGTGAGTTTTATTGTATGCAATTTTTAATAATTCTTGATTGTTGTATGATTGGTTTTATGATATTAGCCACACTGAGTAGGGATATTTTTTCCCCTAGAGAGGCAGGATATAAGTGTAAGTAAATAAATAAATAAATAAATTTCCTTCTAATGCAGGTTTTTAGACCAGTTGTCCTAATATATTAACTTTTGTCTGTGTTTTGAATAGTCAATTTCATGGTGAGGTGAGTTCTTAATAATTTATTTACCACCTGGGTGAAATCTCCTTGCCATCTGGAAAAAAATGCGGGTGAGAGCAGGTGGAATTTAGTAGCTGGAAAAGAGATTAGAGTTTATTTTTGTATTTATTTCATCAACAGACTACATAGGTCAATGGATGCCTTCCCTTTATTACCTTTCAACTTCTTAATAGATAATGTAGATTCACTCTATGGTCTGTAAATCCTAACCATGGGAATATATCACCATGCTGATTCCACTAGTAAAATAAAAAGACAGACAGCTCAAAAACACTTAGTCAAAAATTTACAATTTGATGAGAAAAAGCAGGCCAGGCCGGTGAGGAATGGTGGCATATTCTGAATTGGTTCTTAATAACTAAGTTTAGGGTTTGTTGCCATGCAAAGGAACATGTTCCATCAAATAGCACCTTTAATGAGTGGGGGAGGAACACATCTATGAAGCCATGATGATAGAGAGTTAACACTCATAGATGTCCTGAATGCACGTAAACATCTGAGTTATTCCAGAGAGTTTAGCTTTCTTGCATTACTTTAACACTAACATAAGATGTTATCTGACTTTCCAATGAATGGAGTGTTTTCTCCAGGTATTTTGATGCGGATAATCAAAGAGTGTGTCTTGATTGCCGAATAAATTGGTTTTCAAATTGGTTTGTTGAGGAGTCAATGTAATGTCATGTGGTATTTGAGTTGGTGTGTGCGTCCATTGTGAGACTTGGTCTCATCAGTCCCCCCCCCCCGTGTAGTATATGGATGAAGGAACTGCAGTGGCTCAAGTGGTTAAGACACTGAACTTGATGACTGGAAGCTCGGCAGGTCAGTTCATCCTCATTGAATGCTTTTAATATTCCTCATGGGTTCACCCATGTCACACTCAATGAGGTTTGTTTGGTTTTGGTTTTTGGTAATTTTGGGTTGTTATTTTTTGCTGCATTTTGTTTTACATTCTGTGCTTATGGAGCCTGTCAACACAATAAATTGCTTTAGGCATGTTTGTTCATGTTGCTACAGTCTGAGGAATCAGCAGTCTTGCTGCCTACATAATCTCTTATTTGCATCCTAAATAATCTCTTGTTGATGCTACCTCTATAATCCAGGCTCAGAATAATTTTCTAGTCATTTAGAACACAAAATGCAATTGCAGTTCCCTGCAGATCATCTTTTGGTATTTCTTCAGAATAATTCCATAAGATATATGAGATACGTGAGGGACTCTGGTCTCCAGGGCAAAATGAAAGAGGCTTGCACATTAATTCAAACAACCAGAGCCATGATAGTACAGAGAGAAGCTATGATATCAAAATTGTGCATCTCGTTTTCTGAGATATCAGAGTCAAAAACTGAGACCAGGAGATGGATCCTTGTGTTGACAAACAGGCAAACATATGTTTGAAAGGAAACAAGCAAAAGCTAAGCTTAAACACCCAGTGGGTGGAGAGGCAAACCCAGGGTTTAAACATGTTTCAACACAAGATCCAACCTTCTCCTTCAGTGATTTTGTCTCCCTGGCTGGAGATAGAGAGGAATACAGCGCAGAAGAGTAGCGTGCCTTGGCGGGGCACCGTATAAAAATTTGTTTGGGGGCCCTTAGGAAGGGTAAAGATTTGTTTTGCTTACGCACGTTGGGGGCCCCCGTCGCCCGGGGGCCCCGTATAATTGATACGGCAGATACGGCGGTAGCTACGCCTCTGATACAGCAGTTCCCGATGGCCACAGCTGGTGGTCTCTTAAAAACTCTCTGGATAGGCTCACTGGTAGTGTGTAATGAGTGTAGGTAGATGAGTGTAGAAAGAGTATAGGATGATCAGGGGACTGGAAAGCAATATGAGGAATGACTGAAGGAACTGCCCATGTTTAGCCTTGAGAAAAGGAGACTGACAGGGGATAGGATAGTACTCTTCAAATACCTGAAAGAGATTCATAAGGTGGGATCTGTTCTCAGTCATCCCAGAGTGCAGGACACATAATTATGGGTTCAAACTGAAGGAAGCCAGATATAGGCTGAATATCAGGTGGGGGAAACATCTTAACAGTTAGAACAGTATGTCAGTGGAACAAAATGCCTTGAGAGTGGTGAGTGGTCCAAAACTGGAAGCATCCAAGAGAATATTTGACCACCATCTCTCAGATCTTCTTCTTTTTATTTGTACTCCAGCACTGAGCAGCGGGGTGGACTCAATGGCCTAAAACAGGGATTCTCAACCTGTGTCCCCAGGGGATGGATGCATCCCATGGCACTATTTCATGTGTGGGGGGACCACCTCCACCACACCAGGAAGTTCCATGTGGTGGAGGAAGGGCAAAATGGCCACCTGGTCCCCAAAGCTGTCTGAAGGAGTGAGACCTGGCCCCTGGCTTTAAAAGGTTGAGAACTCCTGGCTTAAAAGGACCCTTCCAACTTAGTTATTCTGTGATTTTATTACTCTACAATGGTTTTCCTAGGGACATTAGAGATGTCTCCAGGTTAGTCTGGAATCCAAAGTATGAGAAATTATATCCTTGGTTAGCTTTGCTTTCTGTTTGTTCTTGTGGTGGCTGATCTTAGTTTTACAGAACACGGTTTATTAGATATTTTTAAATGCCTAATCAGCCATGCTCTGTTGTGCAAAAGATGGTTTGAAAAAGCAGCTCTCCTGTCATATAGGAAAGACTGTATAGGAAAATGGCTAGTAACTTATTACTAGCATGTTTATCATAATATTGGATCCTGACACGGCCACACTTAAAATAGATTAATTGAGACTGATAATGGTTATTTTTGCCCCACTTTTAAATATGATTTTACTCTGCCTAACCTTGGTTGGATCAGACCTTGGAAAGTGATTTTTGAAAACTGATTTGTTATCTCTCTAAGCCCCCTCTCCTAAATTAACTGCTGTCACAGGTGAAATCTTTAGAAGTAACTATTAGTTTGCATGGTTGTCACCTTTAACTAATATAACATTGGAGTGTTTTAACTACATGAGTTAAGTGTATTTCATTTATGCCTTAACTGAAGGGCAGAATTAATTATAAGTAACTAGTTGTTTTCTACAAACTACTCTAAACACTGAATTAGAAGCAATCCTTTGTTTTGTTTGGTTGGTGTCATTGTTCATTTATTTTGCTTGCAGTGGTTGACTTGAACTTACAAACACCCTAAATGCATTCCCCATTGCTTTTATCCAAGACTAGAGTTAATCTCCCTTTATATTATCAGCAGCCGTAAATAAATATGATGGCTCATATCTAAGCCATCACCCTTGAACCACTGTCCAGTAGCAGCAGCCTGATTCCGAATGTTGCTGCTTGTATTGTGGCAATATATTTCTAGCTGTTGTCGGCAGTTGTTTTTTTTTAGGGGGGGGGAGGCTCACTACTGCAGGAAATGGCAGCAATTTCACAGAGTTGAAATTTTAACTTTCAAATGCATAGATGAAGCATGACCATCAATCTCTTCCTAGCAGTTCATGAGCTATCAGGCATTACCATCAAGTGGGAAAAGGTTGTTGCAAAGATGTTCAGTTGGTGGAAAAGTATGTTCAGCTTTCTGGGCTGATATCTGCTTTCCACCATTGGTCTCAAACCAGTGGCTGGATAAAATCTGATCTCTGATTAAAAAAATGTCCGACAGTTAAGCATCCCAGCACTGGCCTTGAGAAAAACATACATTAAGATTGGTCCAGAGCATGTAGTTTACAGCTTGGAAAGCTTCCAAAAGAGATGTAGGCAGCTCATCCAATTTTACTGCTCTCTCCTCATAACAAGAAAGGGACACGGTGGCTTTGTGGTTAAGATGCTGAGCTTAATGCCTGGAAGGTTGGCAGGTCAGCAGTTCAAGACCCGAGTGCTGCATGATGGAGTAAATGCCCATTATCTGTCCCAACTCCTGCCAACCTAGCATTTCTAAAACAAGAAATTGCAAATAGATAAATAGGTGGTGATGGGGTGCAGGCGCTACGCACATGCCTCACCGTTGCTTCGGGAGCTGCACTGGTTGCCAGTATGTCTCTGGGTGCAATTCAAGGTGCTGGTTATCATCTTTAAAGTCCTACATGGTAGTGGGCCAGGATACTTAAGAGACCGCCTCACCAAGCCCATTGGTTGGTGTAAGCTCCCTCTCTCTTTTAACCTCTCTTATAACCTCTCTTTTAACCTATTTTAATTTTAAGAGTGAGTTTTAACTTTTTAATTCCATTATTAATATGTCTTTTTAAAACTTAAACTTAATTTTCCCCTATACTTTTATTGATGATTTTATATGATATGGGTTGCCTTGGTAAGGAGGGCAGTATACAAATTTGAACGAACGAACGAACGAACGAACGAACGAACGAACGAACGAACGAACGAACGAACGAACGAACGAACGAACGAACGAACGAACGAACGAACGAACGAACGAACGAACGAACGAACGAACGAACGAACGAACGAACGAACGAACGAACGAACGAACGAACGAACGAACGAACGAACGAACGAACGAACGAACGAACGAACGAACGAACGAACGAACGAACGAACGAACGAACGAACGAACGAACGAACGAACGAACGAACGAACGAACGAACGAACGAACGAACGAACGAACGAACGAACGAACGAACGAACGAACGAACGAACGAACGAACGAACGAACGAACGAACGAACGAACGAACGAACGAACGAACGAACGAACGAACGAACGAACGAACGAACGAACGAACGAACGAACGAACGAATACTGCTGTGGCAGGAAAGGTAATTGTGTTCCAGACACTCCAGTGTCTACTTATGCCTGGCGCATGACCATCAAAACATCTTCAGATGCAGACAGTGCTGGCTCTTTGGCTGTAAACAGAGATGAGCACCATCCCCTAGAGTCAGATATGACTGGCTTTCAAGCAAGGGAGATATTTACCTTTACTACACTGAATTAAAACTGATTAACAATTAATTAGTTATCTGTGGTACAAATTCTACTCAATAGTTCCATGAGTTAGGTATCTTGCTACAGTGGCAGAGGCTGGGATATTGATTCCACACTGTGCATCCCAGCAAAAGATCCAGCCTATGTAGCCTTGGAAGAGTTGGGGCTGATGATTGTTGATTGTTGAGGCTGCCAGCATTGCTGCTCCAGTCAATAGCATCTTCATTGTCTCCATTGTGGTGCCCTATGGAACCACAAGAGGTGATGTTGGTCCACATGCCTTGTTCATAGGAAACACCTTCAAACAATTGTATCCTTTTACTGCCCACCAAGCACCACAAAGCATCACCATCTTCAGCATGTGCCGGAAAGGAGGTTGTTTTTCACAACATACTGGGCTTTGTTGTGAAGTATCCCTAACAAGCCCCCATGTCCCATGCTGTCCATTAAGAAAAGCAGTAGCACCAAACTACGGCCTGTGGGCTGGATCTGGCGTGCAACACCAAATCATTTGGCCTGTGCTGTCCTCACCACTTCTGGAAGCAGAAGTGAAATGTGCCTAGACATGCACAAAACACTCCCGTAAAGGTACCAGCAGCTGTCATAAATGTGTTTACGATAGCCGCGGGTGCATTTACGGCAGCGTTTTATGCATGTGTGGGTGAATTTTACTTATGTTTCCAGTGGGAGGAACCATATGACCAGTCCACTGAACCACATGGCCAGCCCATGGCCTGAAAAGTTTGGCCACCTCTGGCTTAGATCCCAAAAAAAACCCCAGAGCCTGCAGTGCCAACATTCTTTTATTGAGAATGTAATGCTACTGCCTGCTAGTTCAGTGGCGGATTTTTCCTCCTCCACTTTAATAATCTGAAAGGTCAGAATGCTTTAAATTGAAACCGTCACTATTCACAGTCCTTTTTCCATAAGTCATTTTACTACTGATGTGACATGATATCAATAATAATATGGTTTCTTGCTGCCTGCTACCGTAGTTTATGGAAAGGAATTTCGGAAAACATATTATTATAGAGAATAATGTATGGGCTGTGAGGAAACAAGGAAATAATTGCATGGAGAGGTCTTTGGAGCATCGTAAAACCAGGACTGGAGCTGCTTTGGTCTCTAATGTCACAAGGTGCTTAAGATTAAACTAATGCTTAATAAATCACCACAGCCCATTATGCTTTATGGGATTGTGTTTTTATTCATGGAAATGGCAACAACGCAGATGCAGGTTGCATGAAGGGAAGTGGGGTGAGAAGCCTTTTGGCTCCTTCAGGGTCAGTCTCATGTGTAAAACAGCTGCCCAAATGAGAAACTCAACAGTTGCAAAAATTTGATCGCCAACTTTGTTCAAAACAGGGACTGGATGGTTGGTGTTCAATTCCCGGATATTCCATGATGGAATGAGCTCCCTTTTCTGTCCCAGCTCCTGCCAACCTAGCAGTTTGAAAGCAAGAAATTGCAAGTAGATAAATAGGTACTGCTTCGGTGGAAAGGTAACAGCATTCTGTGCACTCTAGTGTCTAGTCATTGACCATGGAAACGTCTGCAGACACAGACAGCACTGGCTCTTTGGCTCTAAATGTAGATGAACACTGAACCCTAGAGTTGGATACAACTGGCTTTTGAGCAAGTAGGACCTTTACCTATCCTGTAGCTGAATTTAGTTGAGAATACATTCTGCAGATTCATAGGTACCACTTAAATAAATAGGTACCATTTCGGTGGGAAGGTAGGCCTGCCACATGTCCATGGAAATGTCTGCAGATGAAGACAGTGCTGGCTCTCCAGCTATAAACAGAGATGAGCACTGAACCCTTGAGTCAGATAAGACTGGCTTTTGAAAAGGACGACCTTTGTTTGTTCAAGCTTCTCACTAATATGGTATGTATAAATGCATGGGCTTTGCGAAATAACAATATAGAACCTGTAAATGAGAGGAAGTAGAGACAATGGACATCATCCTACTCCCCTCAATAGGTAGGTTGTCCACTCTAAGGTATGAAAGATAGGACTTAAGTCTGATTCTTGATCTCAGGAATGGATGAATCAACTCATATCAGTTTTGTTTACCTTATCTTTTTTTCTGCCTGAAAATTATGTCCTATTTCCACTTTTTTAAAATATCCACAAGAACATTATTAACATTTTATTGCAAAATTAATAACATTTCTGAGCATGTGTTTCCCAATACCCAGTGGTTTGTATGCAATTTGGTCTAAGCTGTGCAATTTTGCAAGCAATTTTCCTCAATATAATGCCTTCTAGTATGTTATGTTCATATATATATTGGATACAGATTTGCTTAATAGACAAATTTTGTATGCATTTTTAATTAGTGTTTTGGTTCATAAGAAAATATGAATTAGGGAAGTGTAATTTAGGAGAAATGTGAATTACAATAATTCCCCCCACCGCCGCCCCTTCTTTGCCACTTGTAGGACTGCAGCACCCAACACAGTAAACTCATGCTCAGGTTTATCCTTTGCATGCGTAATATTTCCCAAAATTCACTGACTTTAGTAGAATCTCATTGAAATCAGTAGTGTCTGTTTTTGGCTAACATGAAAGAAGCAGACCTTTAGACATAGTTCATTTTAGCTGGATCAGGTCAATATCCTTTTAAATAGGATGCTAATTTACATTTTGAAAATAAAAGAAAACAAGGAATACATGGCTCAGAATTTCCTATGATGATTTCCAAACTCCACTTCATCTTAAACAGAATGAGAGGTAAATGAATAGGAACATTCAAATCCAACATTCAGACCTGATTCCGGCCTACAAAATACACACAGCTTGTGTTTAGAGGTGAATAGCACAACTTGTCCTCCAGGGTTAGGATTCCTGAAAACCAGATGCCAGAGAACTGATATGGAAATGAAGTCTGTCTTTACCTCTCCATGACCAATCGCAAAGCAAAGTGCACTTGTCTACAAATATGAGATCATGCTGGAGCATAAGGCGATGTCTTTTGTTTGTTTTTTAAGGGATCCCAGTTCTTGAATGTGAAGCTGAGCGTCCTCTGTAGTTTGAACCTCAGTTGTGGTCACCTTTTAAAACTACTGATTATTATTTTATGGTCACATTTTCATGTCTCTGCTGATAATGGTTTAGTGTGACTCCTTTTTCAGAGCTTGGAAGCTCTGGTTTATTTTAACCATGCTGGTTAAGGGGCTCTGAGACTTGTAGACCCAGCAAGGAAATTTTCAAATCTGTTTCTTTCCATTACATGTCACTTAACTCTAGAACAGGGATTCTCAACCTTTTCAAGTGCAGGCTGGGTCACATTCCATCAGATAGGTGAGCAGCCTGGACTGGTAGTTCCCCCTGCCATAAAATGCTGCCATAAAACATGCCCACAACTGATGTAAACATGTTTACAGCAGCCATGGGTGCATTTACATCTGTCATAAACATGCTTATGACAGCCGTAAATGTGGACATGGCTGTTGCTGCCGCTTCCGGTGCTTCCGTCACTGGTGATGGGATCAAGGGTGGTAGGCCATATGAAATGGTGCTGTGGGCCAGATCCAGCCCACAGGCCATAGGTTGAGAACCCCTGCTCTAGAAGATATACTTCCATTCCTATCAGCTATCCTTACACCTCTTCCCCCCCAAAAAAAAATTCCATTCGGAATAAAACAGGTTCAAAATTGCACTCAAAAACAGAAACCTCCCAGGTTGGTTTTGATGTCTACACATATGCAAATGTTCATCATGGAGACAGCTTCACTGTCCATTCAGGAGAGCAAGAAAGAACCGTTTCCTTGAAGGAAGAGGAAGTGCCATCTTCTTCCGTGTCTGTGCCAGATGTGGAGCTGTCAAAATGAAGGCACCCTTTGGTGAGGTGACTTGAGGACACCAAACAGAGACCTATAAAGGCCAGGTATGGTCAAGGTGCCCCTAGCCTATCTCTTGATCTATCACCCCACTACTCATTAATTAATTACAGCATTTGTGTCACATTTGATATGTTCTCCCTCCCTCTAATGACAGCTGAAATGTGTTACAACAAATGTGTGAAGTGGATACTGTACTTCCTTCTCTCTGCTCACAGCCTTTTGATAGCTGACATATTCTCCTCATTTAGTGGAGTAAACATTTTCAAGTGGAGAAATCTGTTTCCGTTCTCAGTGCAGAGACAGGTTCTCTACACCTTTTCATACCTGAAAGGATGCTTCCTTCACTGGTGACCTGCTTGCCTTCATCTTAAGTAGTTTCTTCTTGACAGAAGCAGAACAACTTTAGAAAGGGAGAGCAACAAGCTGCTTTTTGAAGGAGCTCTTTGCCCAACTTGCTGAAGAGTGTTTAATGAACAAGTCCTTTAGAGCAGAGAGAGAAGGGTTGGGAAAGATAGGGCCAACACATATGAATTCACTGACCGCTCAAACCATGTGGTTGAGGGTCTTTCCCCAATTCCAGTCCCTGATGCACCCAGTATGGTATTCTACCACTATCAGTTTTTTCATACACGCAAATGTTTCCTTTCACAGTCTCTTTGAAGGGTATAGAACATACCATATATGCTCGACTATACGTTATCCTGAATATAAGCCAAGGTAACTAATTTGGACCTCTAAAAATAGGGAAATAGATTGACCCGAGTATAAGTCGGGGGTGGAAAATGCAGCTGCTGCTAGTGAGTTTCAGTAAATAAAAAACATGAAAATATGGTAAAATTAATTTATTCAGACATTTGTGTGGGTTTTGTTTTTGAGTTTTTACAGTAGTGTTAGTGCTTTTAAAAATGTATGTTTGAATTTGCACCACTACGGTTTTGGGACGCTTGGGGTTGTTGACCTGAATATAAGTCGAGTCCCTTTTTTGGATCTCATTTGGGGGGCTAAAACAATTAGACTTATACTCGAGTATATACAGTATCTGTTCTAGCTACCTACCATTATAAACATTTAGCAAATGTTCAAGTCATGCTAAATACTTAGCACATTCTTGCAAAAGGTGTTCCATCAAGTAGTTAATAACCTACAATTGTCCCTGGAATATGACCTTTTTCAACTAATGGCCTTGTATTTAAGATGCATTGCTTCTTATCTGAGCTCTGGAAGGCAAACTCCAGCCTAATATCAAAGTCTGATTGCTAAAACATAGGTTTCTGAGAAGATCCCCAATATTCAGGGGAAATGGGTTAATCAGAGGAATTATGTAGCCTAAGTGAGTACATCACTCTACCTAATGTGAAGATTGCCTTTGGCTCCTGTCCTTTGATTTTAAAAGTTATATCCCAGCTGCACTCCTGATCTCAAGTGGTTAAGACACTGAACTCACTGACTGGAAGGTCGGGGTTCAATTCCTGGGTACTGCATGATGGAGTGAGTGCCTGTCTCTGTCCCAGCTCCTGCCAACTTAGCAATTTGAAAGCAAGAAATTGTAAGTAGATAAATAGGGACCACTTTGGTGGGAATGGAAACAGTGTTCTGTGCACTCCGGTTTGAGGCATGCCTGCCACATGTCCATGGAAACCTCTGCAGATATAGACAGTGCTGACTCTTTGGTTATAAACAGAGATGAGCACTGAACCCTAGAGTCAGATACAACTTGCTTTCGAGGAAGGGTGACCTTTATCTTTGCCTTACTGCCTGTCTTTGTTCCTCCCCTGAATTTTCAAAATTCTTTCTATCCATCCATCTGAAATTCTGTTGGTTACCATAATAAGTCACAGCTAGAGTAGGGCCACTAAATCAGTAGAGATTTGGTGAGTCACCTCCTCTGGTCCACTGATTCACTGGATCTACTCTAGTTGCAACTTACTATGCTAAGCAAAAGGATTTGAACCTGCTTGCCTGTCTGCTTGCCTGCCTACTTAAATTTTCACCAGCTTTTCAATCACATATAAGCAATTGAAAGTGTGACCTTTTGGGGTAATTTAACAACCCATCTGCTGGTGCTAGAGGGAGAATTAGAACAATCCTCTACCCACAGTCTCACATTTTTCTCCCTATCCTACCTTCCAACCCAAGTCCAGCCTTGTTGAGCCGCTGTATGATCTGTCACCTGCTGGCTCCTTCTATGTCCTTGCCACAGAGGCAACAACTGACAGAAGGAGCATGTCGCTCAGCAGGAGCCCTGCCTGTACATTCTGTGATAACCTGCTGATGTGGCTCCCCATGGATCTGTGAGCTCTGTGCAAAAGGCAGTCAAGGTGTGCTTTGAAGCTTGAAACCTTGAGAATTTCAAACAAGCATGGGGACAAGCACATGGTCTATGGAAAATGAATATCTAACAGGGCTAAAAATTGCTCTTGACATCACTGTTAACTCTTCCTTCCCTCTCTCACCCATGCTTGGTTCTGTTTTTCTCTTATTAAATCCACTCACAACACCAAAGGGTCTTTTGAACCTTTTCAAAACACACATATAAGAATACACGAACCCTGTTCCTATTTCAACCAAAAAGTCTCTTCCACTGTCTTTCTTTTTGAAATGCTTCCTTTAAAAAAAAAAAATCCCTGTTTCCTCCCCCCCCCCCCCCCCATCACAGTATGTCTTGGAACAATGGGAAAGCCCATTTTGGAAATGTTAAGTGAACCGAGCAGAAATGTGAAATAATGGGTGGCAAAAATTTTCTTGAACCACATTTTGCCCTCCTGTTGTTCACAGCAGGGAGAACTGGAATAAGGCACAGCAAGGTCTCTCTAAGATATCTTTCAGAAAGAATATAGATTGTGGTCACCAATGAAAATAGGATAATACCAGTTTTGGTATATGAGAATAACATAGTGGAAAAGAAAAGGAGATATTATGATCAGCTGTAAAACAACTGGATATCAGGTTTATTTATTTATTTAATTTGTTTTGGTTGGAAATATGCCAGGGTTCCACGTGAGCTCACAAAGAGCATATGGTACTAGTTGGGAAATTCAGCCCTCTAATCACCTTCCAAAATCGAATCATTAATATATGTTTGGAATCCATGATAAACTTGTGGGATCCAGGGAAGCCGCTAAAGGCATGCTTCCGTGCCCTGACCGGGTGCATATGTGTGTTAGCCTTAGAACTAGCAAAGGTGCAGAATATTTGTGCAAATAACTAAGAAACCCATACTCTCATGTCTGGTTATTCAGTTGCCTGTGTAAAGTAGAGTCCAAATAGACAATTCTCGAAAACCTCTAGCCCATTTGTGCTAGCACAAATTGTGCTGGATATTCCATAGAGCAGAAAGATGGATACAAAAAAGTTCTGAAATAGCATGGGTAGAGGTTTTCACTTCACTAGCATTATATTGCATTTAAGCTCCTCTGTATCCTTGTTTCTGACTGTGGTGTTGACAGTATGTCTGACTGTCTTTTGATAGAGAAGACAACTTCATCTTGATTTAGGTATGACTTGCTCCATTCTACCCTTACATTGGCCCTCTTAGTTTCCGTAGTTCAATTATTCAACCTTCCACAACCTCCATTCATCTCCTTTCCTTTCCTCTCCTCTCCCTTGCCTTCTCTTTCCTTTTTCTTCCTGATTTGCTCACCAAGAAACAACAACCCAACAACCCGATAGATTTTCTGATAACCTTCCTTACAGTCTCCCTGGGTTATATTATGCTTTAATAGCATTTAAGCCAATCTGCCTGATGCTGTTGTAAAGGTCAATTAAATTCACCCTAAAATTCTCACTCTTGGCTCATTATACATGTGGAAGATGAATTAGAAGCATAGGCTGCTGCCCCAAGGGTTTCTGATATTTTACTAATGAATATAGCTTAAAGAACACGGTGGGGGGGGGGGGAGAAAACATTAAGGAGAGATCTTGGCAGCTATAACAGTGTCATGGAAAAAGCTCAGGATAGTCAGTGAGAGAGGAGGGTGTGTGTGTGTGGGGGGGTGGAATGATGTTGCACACAGATGAAATACCATTTTCTCAGAAGGAGACAAGGGTAGGGACAGGTTGGCGTAGAGGTTGAAATTTGTCACTTGCAGCCAATTAATGTTCATGAGAAGGGATGGAAGGAAAACACAGGTCACAGTGGGACAAAATTAGGGATGCCATACTGAACACCTCATTGGTCACCTGAGACACAATATGTGTCTACCTTGGCAGCAGGAGTCATGGATGGAAGACAACCTGGTTGTTTCTTTCTCTGTGGGAACCAATTGTAGCGGCACCCTGGTGTGAATTGATGGTAAGGACTTCTCCTGGGGTTCTTGTTTTGCAGTAATAAGATCCAAACCCTTGATATCTCTCCCTCCCTCCCTTTTTCTCTCTTTCTATATTGAGATGCAGATCAACATCTAGAGAAGGTCAATTAACAGGAGCTCCATTTCTAGGAGAATTTTCAGTCAAAAGTAACCATAAGCTGCAGATATTTCCTTAGGTCCTTCTTAGTAGTTTATGAATCCAATTGATGTCCCACGTGGCTGGAGGGGGGTACACAGAAAGAGCCTCCTCAAAGATTGTGAAGGTTTTGAACCACAATCAGGCATAACCTGATAACAGCAGCCTTGTGTTGCTGGCTAATCTTTCTCACCAGTGAAATGAACCACAGAATGAACTCACCAAAAGGTGCCTTCATCTTGACAGTTTCACATCTGGCCTAGCCATGGAAGAAGAAGTGGCCAGAGAATAAGATTTATTAGTGTTTCCTTCAGAGGATCAAATGGCATAGTCTGTCTTCCATGGAAATTGCAGCTCACTGTTGAGTTAAGTAATTTAGGATTTACAACCCATAGTTCCAGTCAATGGTGGGATTCAAAAAATTTTTACTACCTACTCTATTGGTGTGGTATGGTGGGCATGGCCAGGGGGAAAGCTGTGTGTTGCAACCAAATTAGGACTACTTCATTTCAAAACTTGGATTGGCAGGGCCAGCCGGAATTTCTGCTACCAGTTCTGGTGAATTGGTGTGAACCAGCTGAATCCTACCTACTGGTTCCAATGAAACCAAGTAAGAACCCACCTGTTTCTCTCTCTTGTTAAAGGTATATGACCAGGTCTTAAACCAGAGCTACCCTTATTGAACATGAGTGATGATCATGTTAACAACAAATAATACAGTTGGTATTGTTTGATGCTACTGAAGGAAACATCTCTTCCCCTTCATGCTTCTTTGTGTACCAAGAAAGTGTTGTGACACAGTTTTCCCCTACTCTGTACAAAACTGTGGAGACAGGGCAAAGTAGTTGGGACTGTCTTCCTTCTTTCTCCTTTTCTAAGCTGAACACAAAACTGTTAGTATTTTGGCACTGGTGTTCTCCCTCCCACAACCCTGTAGGGATAATGTGATTCAGTCTGTAAGCTCCAGCAAGTCACATCTGTAGTTTTCACACACAAAATTGACAAGAGTCCCATTTCAGAAATATGTGGTATCTCTTTCCAAAAATTGGGTCAATGTGCCTATTTTCACCATTTTCTTTTACTCCCTGTAGCTTTGGCAGTGTTTACCAGATTAGCATAAAATGGCACATCTGTAGATCTCATCAGAGTTGGCACATTTTGTAGTCTTTTGTAGAAGCCAGATTCCAGTTGATTAGATCAACAGATGTCACTTTTATCAGTGTTAAAATTGGTAAATGAATAATAGCAGAACCTCTTTTTTCCTTCTCTGATCCACCTCAGCTAAGACTGCTCTTGTGCTTCTTTAACATCTAAAATATGTTTAGTACAACAAAAGCACAAACTAGATTGATATCCAAAGTTTTTACAGAGGGAAGTAGTAAGGAATATTGTTGAGTTGGGGATAGAATGTGTCATCCTGAACATGCAGAGGACAGTACACTAGAACACCGGATAACGTTATGACTTGGTTCCACAAGTCATGGCGTTATCTGCTTTTTAGTGTTGTCCGATGCATGCATTGACTAATGCTAAAAAAAAGAGCCCTGAACTCAGGGACAAACCGTGTGGTTTGCCCCTGAAGTCAAACTGACCCTAGACTAGCGATTGCTAGTGAACTAGGGTCAGGGGAAAGGCATGCGGGTGCCTGCCTTTTCCCCAACCCTAATTCAGCCAGAACGATCACTGGACGAAGCCTAGCAGCGCCCAGGCTAGCTAGCCTGAGTGCCGCTAGTGGCTAGCGGCTTCAGACACAGCCCACACAGGCTGCAGAAGAAGGCTAGCCCAGCCCGGCTAGGCTGGGCTAGCCTTCTTCCAAAGCCCTTCCGCGCTGTGTTCGAAGCTGCTGGGCTTCGGACACAGCCCGCAAGGGCTGCAGGAAAAGGCTAGTCCAGCCTAGCCAGGCTGGGCTAGCCTTCTTCCGCAGCCCATTCACAGAAATGTTTGCAATCACCTGTGGGTGATGTGATGTCCTAATGGAGACCATATTTTGAACATGAATGGGATACTTTTAAATAGAAATTCAACAAACAGAAGAAGGAAATAAGAAAGAATGAGGAGGAGACTCTGGGAGGACCACAGTCACAGACTTTGAAGGCAAGCAGACTAGTTGAGCAAAAAAAGTATGGCTAGAAGGAAGAGGTTTGAGAAGAGGCTTAGATGTAAAGAAAAGGCTGTTCCAGATATGTCAGTGTGAAAGGTAATGAGAGATGAACAAGAGTTTCAGTTGCATCAAAAGATATAAAAGGGCAAATGGTATAGAAATGGCAAAGATGTAAGTAATAACTGATTAGATTTCTGGGGGAAAAGAAGGGAGGAGACATAAGTAAGATTAAAGTTTCAAGCAGTTTCCAAAAATGGGTAGAATCTGTAATAGAAATAGTAGTACAGGTCCCCTTTGAAACTGTGGCTAACAGTGAACCCTATATTTTGCACATATACCTGAGTCATAGAAGCAGGTGAGAGGTTTCAAATGCCTCCATCATTCTACATGAGAGCTACCAAATTGACTGCCTCTGTTCCTTTAAACATTACATTCAAGACAATAGCCTCTAGTGGCAATGCAACATAGAAATATATCTGCAGTATGCCAGTATTTCAGGGATTTTTATTGACTATTTTTTTGACCCATGGAGATGAATGGGATGCCCTGTAAAATACATTTAGTCTTTGGGATGGGGCAAGAGTTTTAAGAGAGAGAAAATAATCCTAAAGGAAATTGCAATTAAATATCAACATTCTTATCGCTTACAGTAGTAAACACACATTTTGTCTCTCCAGTATTAGGAAGCTCAATCTGAGGACACTTTAGTTAAATGGGGAAAAGACTGATTGTGTCTCAGATCCCAGAACGCTGATGCCAGCTAGGGTGTGGGACATCACTTCCTAAAAATCTGAGTATGCCACCTCTCTATATTAAAGAGTGGACTACACTGGTACAGATGTATAAGTAATGAGCTCTGTGATGATACTGAATTCTAAAATTGGCAAAGGGTAGCACTAGGTCATCTGCCGCAAAACCATGTTCCAAGCTCAGGGAATGAGCAACAAGTCTAAGCAAGGTAAATGTTATTTTTCATCACAAGTATTTTTGTGATGCAGCAATTTTGCCAGGTCATTGTACAAGTCTCATTGGATGCCCAATTAGCTCTCTAAAATGGCTTTTGAAAACTCTTCAGAATATATAAATAAACAGCCTGTAAATGAGGTTCACCTTCAGAACTTTAAGCTAAAGCGAAAATATGAATTGAATTTGGTGGTATTAGTCAGTGTGTTGCACAATTTTAAATTGTGGAGATATTTCATTTCATTTATTCGATTTGTATACCGCCCTACTCGGTGCAACCGACTCAGGGCGGTTTACAGAAACCATATATATAAGACAATCAAAAGTAATATAACATACAAAGGTCATACAGTATAATGCAATAAATATAACAATAGAGTACAGCAGTGCAATAAAACAAAACCACACTGCAAAATAAGGTTACAAAGTACAATTCCAGTTACATATACATGACATAATTTCAGTAATACGATACAATATAAAAATACAGTACGTGATCCAACAATGTCAGGGCTCTCACCTTAACCACAAGAAAATAACAGTTCATAAGCAGGTGGGTGAGTCTCGGGGCCGGACGCAGAGGTGGCCTCCCTCCAGCCGCAGGTGTTCTTGGCGGTGGCGGTGCGAAAGTCCTGCCACCACTGTGGCTTTTGAGCCCCTGCCGGGTGGAGCCTCCAGGAGCAGATGGGTGAGGAAATAAGTGTAAAGATTCAAAACAATTAAAATAGTAAAACAATTAGACTGTTTTTAACCGGAAGTGGGCTACTTCAGTAGATGGAATACTATCTTGAAGTACTGGTGATAACACAAACCTGAGGATGAATGAGAATAGAGATAAGGCGGTTGAGATCTTGTGGGACTATAAGATACAAAACCAATGAGTGTCTCGACACAATGCTCCAGACATTACTATGGTTGGGAAACAGTGGTTACACTGATTGTTGTGGCAATCCCAGATGATGTCCAGGTGGAAGAGTAAGAGATGGAGATGATTATGAGATCAGACATGCCCATGGCCCAGAAATTTTTGGGCATCCCTGATGTATACTCTTGATGATTATAATGAGATTGACAATGAAAAACACCACCACCACCACCACCACCATATATATATATATATTATTGAGGAAAAGAAGAAGGCTTGATTCGTTTAGATTGTTATACCAGGAGATGCACAATTTCAGGACAATCAACCGAAGAAAATCACAAAAATATCATAATTTGCAAATTGAAGTTGAGTGTTTAAAGGAAAAAAGAAATTAGTTGTTGTATCCATAAGAATTAGAACCATTGAAGCAATACCTAAAGAACTCCCTAGATATTTGGATATTTTGGATGTACTGGACTTAAATATCCTATCTTTGAGAGAGAAAACTTTACTAGGAACTGCCTAAATACTTAGACATTACCTTAGCATAGCCTTGCTTAAGTCTTTAATTGTTAATTTTATGCCAATCTTTGAATCCAATTGGGGAGAGATCTCCACATATCACAGGCTGTTGCCAGGATGTATTGGCTTCATGTTTTCTGTGAAGAAACTGAAATCCCTTTGGCATCCAATAGGATCCTCCCCCAACTTTTTTTTTACAGATATCTAAATAGATTCTAATTGATAACTAAACAAGAAAAGAAGTTCAGTGGAGGGGAAAGTAATGGGTCTGCAGGTGAAGTGAAAGCCCTATATAACATGTACGAATGGAGGCCACCTCCTGCATTGAATCTACTTGAGCAAGAGTGGGCACATCTGCTTCCCAGATGGCAAGCATAACATTGGCTTGTATCAGAGAATATCCAAGTGAGCTTGCCTAATTTGTGGAAAGTCAGCTTTGTCTGCATTAGAGCAGTGTGATACTGTGATAACAATTATTAACACATCAGTAAATTAACTGGCAAATTACCCTTAAAATTTACAGCCACATGGCCTTTCCTTTTGTCGCCTACTACTTTAGCAATAAGGGGACTGCGGTGGCTTGGTGGTTAAGACGCTGAACATGATGACTTCGAACTGTCAGGCTAGCAGTTTGAAAGCAAGAATTTACAATTAGATAAACAGGTATTGCTTGGGTGGGAAAGGTAACAGCATTCCGTGTACTTTGGCATCTAGTCATGGCTGCCACATGACCACAGAAACATCTGCAGATGCAGATAGTGTGTGTGTGTGTGTGTGTGTGTGTGTGTGTGTTGTTTCTTGTAAAGTAATACTTAATCACCAGCATTATACTGAAGGATGAAACTATCAAATACACATTCATAGTATCCAAACCTAAGCATCTTGATGTGGTTTTAAAAGAAGGGGATTTGCCTTGTAAAAAACAAGATCTGTTATTTGGAGCAAAGGGAAAAAACTAAATTCCCTTATACTGTACTGCAATTCCTAGAGCCTAAGAACATTATGGAATAAATAACTGTGTCCTTACAGTCATATCAAACCGCTATTCTGCTACCTAATCCTATTCATGTTTACTCAGAAGTAAGTCCTACTGTGGATTACTTCCATGCAAATGTGTCTAGGACTGTATGTTTAATGAGAGGCAGAAGTCCCACAGTGCTAGCTGGGCTTTTGTCAAGGTGTGTTATGTGTTTAGGATTGCAGCCTTAGCTGTTTAATCTATTGAACAAACTGATCAGAGCATCACATTCTAATACAGCATGGCCACAGATGAAGTTCTTAGCAGGGGTGAGACTGAACATCCAGTTCGCCCAACAATTTGGGAATGACTCTTAGTAAATGATAAGATGTGAAGGATTGGAGAGCGCTTGAATGTCATTTATGGGAATTGTGACCTTTCTTCTAAGGACAATCAAAGTCATGTGATTCAGTGATAGGACATTTTGTTCCCTTCTCTGGTGGTGTCTCCTAGGCTAACTGGAGAACATGAGCATGATTGTACTCTCTTGCTTAAAAAATAAATTGCAGAAATAATCTGGTAAAAGAAAATCTGACAGAGCTTTCAGAGTCCAAGTGTCCAGAACAACCATAAGCAATGAGGATGGCAATGGTGTTCCATCTTCTTCCTCTGTGTCTAGGCCAGATGCTTCATAATCCATGGTAAGCAGATACAGAATCAAATAGAAGTCCTTAGTATTAGCAGAGTCATAATTCTGTGGTCATATTCAGTAGTATGCATTTAAAGTCCCAGTTCATCTCCACATATATTTTTAAAGGATATCATGGAAGGTGGCATGCCTATCTGCTGACTTGCCGGCCTTCTAGCTAACAAGGTGAGCTTCTTAACCACTGAGCCACCGTAACCCCTTGGAAAAATGTTGACCCTCCAGATGTTTTTGGAGAGAGAAGTGTGCTGGGAGTTACAGTATGGAGGGTGCTCCACCCACCCTCATGAAGCCGTACTTGAAGTTTTGTCCTTAATAGCTTTAAGCGATACTCTCTGTGGTTGCGTGACAGGAGTTATGGTTATTGGCGTCAAAACAGCTGGAAGGCCAACAATTCCTCCCTCTGCTGGTGTTTTCTCCTCTCCTTCTTCCAGGTTTTGTGATGGGTCTACCAATCTCAATGGAACATTGTAAAGGCAGAGACAAAAATTTGTGGAGAGAAACTTGCACATAAGTTGCACACATCAGTAACACATCAGTAACACTAGCCCAGCTACCCGCCTCAACCACTAGGTTGTCAGTTACACTTTCTAAATACTCCTTTCCGTAGTCCTCCTGTCAAGATCCATTTGGCAAGACTGAGTGGCTGTGGGTAGGGGGTCCTGTGTTATCTCAGGAACTACCATCTTTGGTTCTGGATGGAGCAGCTTTGCCCCAAAATGACCCGGTACGTAATCTGGGGGTCCTCCTGGACTCGCGACTACTGTTCAAAGAGCAGGTGGCAGTCATGGCTAGGAGGACCTTTGCACAACTTCATGTGATTCGCCAGTTACGGCCGTTCCTAGACCGGGACTCCTTGCTCATGGTCACACATGCCTTAGTCACCTCCAGACTTGATTATTGTAATGTGCTCTACATGGGGCTGCCCTTGGTGACCATTCGGAGGCTACAGCTGGTCCAGAACGCAGCTGCATGAGTGGTGTTGGGGTGTGGGCGTTATGCCTGTGCCTCACCACTGCTGAGGGAGCTGCACTGGCTTCCAGTTTGCCTCTGGGTGCAATTCAAGGTGCTGGTTATTACCTTTAAAGCCCTACATGGTAGTGGACCAGGATACTTAAGAGACCGCATCGTCCCAAGGACATCTGTCCGTCCCACCAGAGTGGACCGGAGAGGCTCTCTGGTTGTGCCATCGGCTAGAGAGGCGCACCTCTCAGGCACTAGAAGGAGGGCCTTCTCTGTGTCCGCTCCGGCCCTGTGGAACCTTCTCCCAATAGAACTATACCTGGAAACAGAGCTGCTGTCCTTCAGGAAAGGATTGAAAACCTGGCTGGCAGGTCAGGTCTGGGGAATGGATCGATCAATTTCCCCAGCTGGCTGGATGGTTTGACACCCAATGCCTCCTAGCTATAATGCCTAGCTATAATGCCTGGTTTTTAATGTTAAGTTTTTAAGCTTCTTTTAAAACTTCTAAAACTTTTAATTTCTAAATTGGTTTTAAATTGTTGTCTTGCTGATTGTGTTGGGAATCGCCCCGAGTCCCTTCAGGGAGGAGGGCGATAAATAAATTTAAATAAATAAATAAATAAATAAATAAATTTGGATTTCTGTGTGCATGGACCAGTCACATTTTCTTCTGAACTAGACAAATCTTGCCTCCTTGGGCATTTCCCCCCTTCTCCTAGAGGAGGGATAAGAAAACCAAGTGGCAGAGGTCTGTAGATGGATTGCCAAGGTCAACACCGCATAGTGCCCTTGTCCGGTCTCCAAACAATGTTTTTTTTCTCCTTCTTCTTCTGTGTCATCCCAGCTGACAGCATTCCTCTCCCAAGGGCGAATCATAATACTCATTGCTTCTTTTAATTCATCTTCCTTCTACCAACTCACCCATCACCATTTAGCAGCATCTCTGGGCAGGTCAGAAGTCACAGAAAGGTTATTTGCTGAATGATTGATATTGATGTCCTTTGCTGGTGGCCCTGACCTCGTCAATTTCATGGTGTCCCTCTTTAGTTACATTTCCCCACACACACAGTTGTTAAAAACTGCCTGACTCCCAAGCAGTTGACCTTTGAATGGACAACGCTTGTCTCATCAGTTTTTCTCCTTTTGGACTCAGAACTTTGTCTTGGTGAGTGTGTTTTTAAGTGAAACGTTTGACTTGCAGAACCGTTGCTAGTGACCAAGACGAGGACATGTCTGAGTTTTGGACTACACCTTCTAGAATCTTATAGCCAGGGTTGCCAGTGATGCAACTGGCTATGGAACTGTGGGAACTGTAATCTAAAAGCAAAGATTTCCCATCTCCAGTTAGTACAGTGATGCATATCCTGTCTCAGTCTAGGAAAGGATGTGATTCATAAGCTATAATTACAGTGGAAAGCATGTCATTGGGGCAGAGAAATGATGGAGGCAGAAGAATCCTGGTTACCTCCAGGAGTACACAAGGTAACTTGTGTACTCCTGGAGGTAACTTGTGTACTCCTGGAGGTAACTTGTGTACTCCTGGAGGTGAAAGATTCTTCAGCTGTGACTATTAGGTGATAATACCTCTCTTCTGGCCATGGGCTGTTTTTAATATCTGGCTCTGCCATGAGTATGATAGTTGAAAGAATGGGTTGTGAGTTGAGAGGCCTCCATCCAATCTGTCTCTGAAATCCAGTGTGATAAAGTGGGTAGAATGGTGTATTAGAATACAGGAGTTATTGTTGTAATTGCATGTCATCACGTTGTCTCCAACTTATGAATGAGAGAGAAAATGTCTGTCCTGAACAGACCTGTTAAGGTCATAGTTTGTGATTTCCCTTAGGAAGTCAATCCATCTTCCTTACTTGGCCCTCCTCTTTTCCTGCTGCTTTCTGCCTGTCCCAGATTTATTGTCTTTTCTAGAGAGTCTTACCTTCTTATGATGTGCCCAAAGTAGGACAGTTTCAGTTTTATCATTTTTGCCTCCAGAGACAGTTCATGCTTCACTTGATCTAGACTGGGGATGGCTATCCTTGGCACTCCAGGTGTTCTTAGACTTCAAGTACCAGAAGCTCAAGTCAGCACTCCTGCTGATCAGGGTTTCTGGGGTTTGAAGTTCAAGAACACCTGGAGTGCCAAGGTTAGCCATCACTGCTCTAGACCAAGGGTTCTACAGCCTGCAGGCTGGCCCCGGTCCATGACACCATTCCCACTGGCCCATCACCATCTCCCCTGCACCCGTAAATAGAAGCAGGCCCACACATGCGCAAACGCAAACATGTCCATGACTGACATAAACACAGAAATGGGTGCACTTCCAGGGGGCATGGCCTGGCCCACTCAGCTGTTCTAGGGGCATGACCAGGCCCATGGCATAGAAAGGTTGGCCACCCCAGGTCTAGACCCCACTTGGTCTTTTTGTCAGTCCATAGTATCCACAAAGCTCTCCATGGAGATTTGAGGAAACCTGGATTCTAATCCCTGCTCACCCATGAAAGTCACGGGGGGGGGGGGGTCACCATGATAAAATGTTCTTAAAACATCTCACCCAGCTCTATAAATCTAGAGTTACCTTAAGTCAGAAATGACTTGACCACACATAGCAATAACACTGGTCTACCTTTATAAGATTGTTGTAAGATTTCGGGGGGGGGGGAGTATTATCCAGTTATTAAGTGCTCTGTTAACAATGGAAGAAAACCAGCTATGAATATAAAGAGTAATGGGGATGGGCAAGAGCTTGGCTTTAAGTCAGCACATTTCAGTAATGCTGCACATCCAGGTTAAGAAAAACTATTTTTGAGGCTCAGTGGCAAAGCCTGAAATGTCTAAGTCATTTATATTTTGGCAGTATGCCATGACACATGCACACACAAACACATGCACACAATTTGGGTCTGATGTCCTTACCTCTTAATATCTGTAATTTGCTCTGAAGTTAGCTCAATTGAGACTTTCTGCCTTCCTTACCTTTCCGCAGCCTGCCCTGTTGAGCAAATACTTTGTGTCTTTTCAATCCCTTCATCTAATATCGACCTGTTATTGCTTTTTTATCCTGTAAGAAAATTATTTTTTTTGGCTGGGAAAAACAGTCAAAAAGAAAAACTAGGCAAAACCGAGACACCACTTTATTTTTAGGTACTTGTAACACAATGCATTATTGAAAGGAAAAATAACAGATAGCTACAATGCTATAGGGCAATTTATAAATTACACTGCATCATACACACACAAAGTTGTCTGCTACCTGGTCAAATCCATGTGTGCTATACTAAATTCAAATCTGAAGCCTGATTCTGCCTAGGACATCAGGATCTTAAGTTAATTATGCATATAGACATATATGGCTGGGGATGGGAGGGGGGAAATTGGCTCAAAGGATCCTTCTGTCCTTCCCATTCATCTCTCACTGGCTTGTGGTGGGATGGGAGGGAATGGTTTTCAAAGGACCTCTCATTCCCCCCCTTCCTACCCTCCCCAGCTCCTGGAGTTAATTGTGGAAATTCATGGAAAAAGTGTAGAAAATTATTATTATTTCCTTTAAAATGTAAAAAATTGGGATGTGTCTTACACTCCAATTCATCTTATATGCCAGCAGACATGGCAAGTCTCCCCAGTCCTAGCCTCACCTTTATCCACACTGTTTTTCCTTGTTATTTAAATAGTTCTCATTTCATATTTGTAGAGACATGGTGGCTTAGTGGTTAAGATGCTTAGCTTGATGACTGGAAGGTGGGCAAGTCAGCAGTATGAAACCTGTGTGCTGTTGATGGATTGATCTTCCATCGTCTGTCCCATCATCTGTCCCCACTCCTGCCAATCTAGCTGTTCAAAAGCAGGAAACTGCAAGTAGATAAATAGGTACCATGCACTTCTGCATCTAGTCATGCATACCACATGTCCATGGAAATGTCTGCAGACACAGACTCTTTGACTGTACATGGAGCACTTCTTAGAGTCAGAAATAATCATTCCCTAGAGCAGCACCATTCCCTAGAGCAGTGGTGGGAACCTACGAGCCATCTCTGTGGGCACCCGTGCAGTTCCCCCAGCACAGAGTTTGCCCTGCCCCTCTGGCCAGGAGCACCATGGGAGTATTTCCTTCCTCCCCTGTTGCAATGTTGGCACTTTGAGATAAATAAGTGTGTTTTGGGCTGCAGTTTGGGCACTCAGACTCCAAAAGGTTCGCCATCAATGCCCTAGAGCAGTGATGGCGAACCTTGGCAATCCAGGTATTCTGGAACTTCAATTCCCAGAAGACCTGATGAGCAGGAGTGCTGACTTGGGCTTCTGGTTATTAAAGTCCAAGAACACCTGGAGTGCCAAGGTTCACCATCATAGCTGTAGGGTCTGGCATGACTGGCTTTTGAGCAAGGGAGACCTTTAGTTTTAATTTCATTTTTTCTTTCCGCAGCACTGATTCCCTACCCTATCTCTGCTCTATGCTTAATCCTTACCTTTGACTTGGCTGGTGTAATGTTTCCAGATGCTTGGCCATAAATTTTCATCAGGGACATTTTTCTTTCTCCATCTTTTTCTTTTAATTTGCTGTTCATAAAACTGTTCAGAAAACTGCTGAAGCTGTAACTGGCTCTGTTTTTTAGAGGCAGCAGCAAATCAGTCATGGCACCCACTCCGTTTCTCTCTCCACCATAGCTTAAGGAAACGTTTATGATCCCTAATTAAACAGAATTTCCCCTACAGTCACCCTTGCTGGCCAAGAGACAGGATTTAAGTGCCAGGCAACTGGGTTATCACAGCAGGTTTGAGGGGGACTTTGTCCCAGTGTAAATGATGTTTAATAGGACTATGAATCAGTACTTATGATGTGGCAGTCATGGCATGGACCAAATTCTGGCAAGTTGCGCTTGTTTGGCTTGAGTTTGAGTCAGCAATGGTAGCAACATGCTTTGTTCCAATAAGGTTGATGGCTGCCATACATTGACATTATGGGTTTTGTAGGGGGCCTAGTTAAAATAAGAGCACCATTCCAATTGTTTTCTTTCTGGTTCAAATGTGCATCTTGATGATAAAAAAAAGAAACCACTTTGGTCTTGTAGACAGGCTGCGCATTTCCTTTGTGATTCCTGCTTCATAAAATGTGGGCTTTCCCCTCAAATTGTACTCTACATGCTAGTCTAAAAACATCAAAAGCCCTTAAAAACAAGCTTGTCTGACTGAATTTTTCTCTATCATTGCATCTTTTAAATTCAATATAATTCATTAGATTGACAATAAACTTACTCATCTGGTGAGGGTTGAGCAAAAAAAAAAAAAAGGATTTCAGTTTGAGTGAGAATTTATTCATTGTGCACGTATTCTAATTGGAGCATTGAACAAAATGTGTAGTGAGAAATCCCTGCTCTTTTTACCCCTCCTGATGTTATTTGGGGCAGCAGGAAATATACATCCTATAGACAGCAGAATATGTCTGGCTGGACATCCTGCTACGATAAAAGAGTAGACCATACAGCCAGCAACTCAACACCAAGTGTTGGGCAGCGGTTAATAATCTGACTCCCTAAAGGGGCCAATGGCTACTGGCAGATGAGCCCCTTTAAGTTGGATGATGGCCCCCTCAGTCAAGGAAACGCCACTGGAAACCATCATATTGGTCCCAACAGCAAAATGATCAGAGGAGGAACTCTGATTCCCAACAGTCATGGAGGTGGAAGAGGCCATGCCAGATGAACTGGCTGTGCAGGTGCACCTTGATAATATTCTCAAGGCTGTGGCAGTCCATTGCAGTTAAATCCTGCATGTCTCATTTAATATGTGCCACAGGAGATGGCTCTGAGATCATAGTGTGTGGATCACTTCATGGCAAGCTGGGATCCACTTTAAACAAATTCATGCCAGTAGCATTTTTCCGGTGCCCTGGGGCTGGAAAGAAAACATATATTCAGATTGATTTGTGGCCAACGACACAGCAGAATTGAAAAAAATAATGCCCATGAAAAATGTACATATTTCAGGAATGTGCACATTCCACCATTTTAATCAGTGGTAGAAACTTCCATATGGTTTGGAACCAAGTCTTTTTAATCAGGATTTTTTTGCTGAATGAGTGTAGGGGGAGAGTGCAAGGACAGTTACACTCATCTTAATGTCTGAAGATCTTTCTTTTTGCCTGAGAGCACAGAACAGTGAAGTGTCTTGTTGATTTCCTTTTCCTTTTTATGAAACAACATGTCACACACTGCCTATATCCGTGTTACTCTATCCATTCATACACCAAGTACCTCTCCTGTCTTTCTACTGCTGATGTTGTGTAGTCCCTGATGTGCTTCAGAGATGGACATCCCAGTAGTCACAAAAGAATGGCTAATTACAAAGGTTAAAAGGAGAAGAGCATTGCCATTTAAAGTTTCAGAAAGTACATTATAAAGGAGAGAAATCTCTTTTTTTATTTTGATAAGTGTGCCAAGATTCTCAGAAAACAAAACAAAATAAACAAAATAAAATAAAAAAAGCACAGTAGCACTTTAAAGACTAACTGCTATATTTTTATTGTTAGCTTTCGTGGATCAAGTCCATTTCATCAGACAAAGAATGAAACTTACAGGCATGTTCTTTATATACCAAATTCAGGGGCTCAACGGGAGAAGGGGTGTGGTCAAGCAAGATGACAGACAAGCGATCACAAGATTGCAGTTTCACCCAGCCATTAACAACAATAGATTATTCAAATAAACTCTAAATGACTCCCTTTCAATCTCAAGGTTGCTGAGTAAGCCCACTACAGTATCTGATCAACTTGTGACCTGCATGTCAGGGGGCGGGGGAAACAAACACCTGTACCTGGCTTCTTTCTGTTTTACTAAAGAGAATTGGCAGGAAAGTTGTAATATAAAATCATATAGCAATCTGTGTATCAAATTTGATAATGTCCCAGAAACCCTTTACTAATATTTAGCCCCCTGTGATGGGTATCTAACAGATGGCTGTATTTTTGTTTCTGTTGTCTCCCTTTCAATCCTAGTTTTGTAATTTTTCTGTTCCAGAATTGCAACTTTCAGGTCTTGGCTAGAGTGTCCAGTTAGATTGAAGTGGTTTGAGACAGCTTTCTCCGTGTTGCCATTCCAGATATCTGATTTGTGTCCATTAATCCTTTTGCGTAAAGATTGTCCTGTTTGTCCTACATAAAGCACGGATGGACATTTCTGGCAAGAGATGGCATAAATCACATTGGCAGAAGCACAAGTAAAACTGCCTTTAATGTTGTGTGTGGTGCCATTGGGTCCAGTAATACTGTTTCCAGAGCGAATGTGGGGGCATAGTTGACATCTGGATTTGCAGCAGGGTCTAGTTCCCATATCCGTTCCACTTCTGTGTAGTCTGTTGTGTGTCAATAGTTGTTTGAGATTGGGGGTTTGTGTATAAGCAAGTAGGGGTCTGTCACCAAGAGCTTTGGAAAGTGAAGCACTCTTGTCCAAGATGGGTTGGAGATCCCTCATTATACATGTGAGGGGTATAAGTTGAGGGCTGAAGGTGACAACCAGTGGTGTGTGATTCCTTTCCCTTCTGGGCCTGTATATAAAGAACATGCCTGTAAGTTTCATTCTTTGTCTGATGAAGTGGACTTGATCCACAAAAGCTAACAATAAAAATATAGCAGTTAGTCTTTAAAGTGCTACTGTGTTTTTTATTTTATTTTGTTTTGTTTATTTTGTTTTGTTTTGTTTTCTGAGATGCCTGAACCACAGACTAACACGGCTATTATTCCAAAAAATTCATGTGCCAAGATTGTGCTAGGACAAGAGGAAAATCCTGTTTAAATACAGTTTTCCTTATACAGTTGTGCATTTTCACATGTGCTCGGAGTGAAAAGAACTTAAAGGTTGTGTTTTTTTAGAAGTCTTTAAATTTGTGAAAAACCAAAACTGGTGGATTGTTCTTCCCTGTTTGTTCATGATGCTAGGCAATTAGACAACCAGCTACAACCTTTCAGACGAACAACCATACTGGTTTGTTATCAGGGCAAGTGGTTTTATTTGTTAAGCAAAGTGACCATTCAGAGAAAGTTCTGCTCTTTAAGCAAGTTACTCTTTAAGCGAGGCACTCTTTATGCGAGGTTTTACTATACTTATATACCACCCCATAGCACTAGTGTACTCTCTGGGTGGTTCTCAAATCAATTAGCATTTTGCCCCAACCTGCTGGGTACTCACTTTACTGACCTCAGAAGGCTGGAAGGATGTCAGCCTTGATCCCTGGTAAAAATCGAACTCACAACCTTTTGTTTTCAGTACGGTAGTTTTAACCACTGCACCACCAGGCCTATGTGGTTTCTTTATAGAAATAGATATTCAATATTTAAGTAAAAGTCTAGCTGGAAAGTCTTCTACAGTAATACCTCGGATAACGTTTACCTTGGATAACGCTAAAATCGCATAACGTTAAGTAATCTGGGGAGGAGAATTGGATCGAATAACGTTAAGGTCCTATGGGATGGATCGGATAACAACCGCTAAAGCCTGTGTGGTTACAATGTATCTCTATGGAGCTTTAATGTTATCTGATCCAGCCCATAGGATTTTAACATGCATCGGATAACACTAAAAATCGGATAACACCAAGACTTGTGGAACCAAGTCTTAGCGTTATCCGAGGTATTACTGTAATTACATTTCTTTTCTTTGGCAAGTTAAGGGGCAGATCTCTATGACAGACCCTGTTTCTCCATAAACCTCCCAGTTCACACACTTAACACCAACCTTCCATGTGTCATTCCACTTCTCCTCAGTACAAATACTTTCTGTGGTACATCTTCTGGGCTGACACAAATGAAGCAAAGTTGCAAAGGGGAACACAGCTTGGAATAGCTACTTCTTGGCATGTAGGGTGCCATTAAATCCCCCTTGATGACATTTATTTAATGAAAGTGTCTTTTTTTGTGAGAAAGGTTGGCTAGCTTAAGAGTTTCAGGTTAAATGGCAGAACTCAGAATGCATGAGTCAGCCAAACCCCTGCAGCCAATGCCGATCCATAGTCCAGCTTTATGCTGGTTCTGATCCCTTGCAGATATGAAACTCTGGCACTTTTCTGTTGACATCCTACACTTGCTGTTAAGCAGTCATCTTTTTCATGCATCTGCCATTAAATGGCTTTTATCTAATATTTTAAAAATGATGATTATTGCCACACATTTCTCAGAACTGAACCAAGCAAATTAACGACTTCCATGAAGCATAAGAAATCAAGGAAGGGGTTTATGGATGTTATATGTTAAGAGTGGGGAACCTAAGTTTTTTTTAAAGTCTTCACTCTCAAATGTCAGGAGAAAATGTCAAAGAAATGGCTTTTTGGGAAATAATGAAAAAAAATCAAACAAATTGTCAAATGTAATTTTTAAATTGCCTTTTCCTGGCAGGATTTAATCTCTGTGTATATTAGTTGTTTCAGCTCTTTTGTTCTTCCTCTTGAAATAGGAAAGAATTCATTTGTACTTCCTTTTAAATTTGAAATCATGTGCTATGTTTGTATGTTCTGAAACAAGTGGAAAACATCTAAGACTCTGACCCAGGTCTGGAAATGTGCAACATCCAGAATGGCTACAGATGATGACACATACAACCAGTTGAAAGGAATTCAGAAGAGCATCACAACTTAGATGGAGATACATCAGTACAGAGTTGGCTGTTTACTGTGCACATGATTTAGATGTGGACATCTCTCAGTCTTAACTTCATTATTCCCAGAATCTCAATTCAATTTTTTCACTCTCTTTGGTGCAAAACTTTGTGATTTTGTTTCCCCAGGAACATTATAGGAACATTTTATTTTTGCATTTCTTCTTTAAGAGTGGACTTTATTATGCACTTTCCCTAACTTGTACATCCTCCATGTCCAAAGTGTGTGTTGATATTTTTCCCAGTTGCATTTCTGTTCAGTTATGACATTTAAACTTTATTCTTCCAGAATGCTATGCTAGGCTCACAAACATGAGCATTTGTGATGGGAAGGCCACTTCTTCAAAAGTGTTCCCCAAAGTGTGAAATCCCTACTTTTATCAAAAGTAGCATAAGAAACAAAAGATTGTTAATCTGAATTTGGATTTTTTTAAAAAAAAATTAGGATGAGTCTAAATCTTTATATACCTACACATGTATAAGTAAATATCTTTGAATTCATTACAGCTTGCTCTGATGCTGGGTGAAGATACATAGGACTCTGTTTTTGGGTACCTCCTTCTTCTCAATACTGCTAAACTGTTGTATTGATTTCTCACATTTAATTTCCAAGGGGTGTTGAATTTATTCCAGAGTTTGGTCTAAACTTTAGAAGAGCTATTTTGGGAATAGGCTTCAGCACTCTGGATAGCTCCTGAAGCATTAAGAATCCTTGTCCTCCTCTGTCACTCACATCTTAGAATGCATTTTTTCCTGAAGTAGGAAAAAGGCCATTGGCGTGAACTTGTTTAAGGTGGATCCCAACTTCTCATGAAGTGACCCACACACTATGATCACAGAGTCATCTCTTGCAGCACATATGAAATGAGACATGTGGAATTATCACCAGGACTGTAATGGACTGCTGCAGCCTTGAGGATATTATCAAGGTGCACCTTCACAGCAACTCCATCTGGCATGTCCTCTTCTGCCTCAATGACCATTGGGAATCAGAATAGTAAAGTGGTTCCTCCTGTTATGAAACCAGCCAGCCTCCTCTGCTCTGGACCTCCTAAACCAAAGTCCCCAGAGGGTGAGCTGGCTGGCAATGCAGCTAAGCTACTTCTCTTCTGCAAGGAGGTTTAATAGGTAGCATATTCAGAGGCTTGTGTGTGAATGCATTGCTGCTCTTACCCTTTAGTCCAATGAAGAGACGTTGTGGAAGCAAATGAAGGTTTATTGTAACAGGTTTCTTAAAGCATAGTCCATAGAGAAACGTAAATAAAAGGTCAGTAGCATAAGACAGTCCAGTAACAATCTACAGGTTCATTAGATAATCATGATGAAAACAAAGGAATAGTCCCCAGGCATAGATGTTAGCCCATAGACATCCAAAAACAAACTCCTTCTGCTCTCTCCAAGATGGAGATTCTCTAGTCAGGTGGGATACCTTTAACCAATCAGGGAACAGAGAAAACTTTCTCACAACATAGGATTGTTGACACACGTATACAGTGAGTGCTCTACCATGTAGTCACAACAACTGGGAACTCAGATAAGAGTGCTGGGAACACTGAACTGAAAACAATCTGTCTTATGATATGTAGTCTTGTGAGACAGAGAGAAGAAAGGATTTTTGAGGCCTAGTTTAAACTAGGTCCTCCCCAAGCTTTTAGAGCATTAGGAAAAAGATGTCATTTCATGACACCTCCTCCACTCATTTTGCGGTTGGGCCCAATATGATGGTTTCCAGTGGCATTTCCTCCACTGAGGGGGCCATCACACCACCTAAAGGGACTCATCCATCCATAGCTGTTGGCCCCTTTAGGGAGTCAGGTTATTTACCACTGTCCAACACTTGGCATTGAGTTGTTGGCTGTATGGTCTACTCTATATGGTCTGCTCTATTACCGTAGTGGGATGTCTGGCCAGACAAATATTAAGAATAGCATCTTGTAAAAATACAGTTCCTGACTTCCACTTCTGCAAATCAGAAGTGTATCACCTAGTCCACAAGTCACAGGACAAGGCAGCACATTTCTCTTTTGCATAGGCTGCAAAGCAACTGTGAGAAATCATATGTGCTGCAGCTGGATCGACTGAGTCTCCAGATCTCTCTGTTTCAGCACTTAGCAGAAATAAATTTATATCCAGGAATCATGAAGTCTGACATTGCTCAGCTTTGTGACAATATTTAATAACTCACATATGGTTTATTGCATTACTTTTAATGTCCTGGTTTGGGATGTTACAGAGTCACTTTTGCCCTCTATATCATATTGTCTAGACCTGGAGCCTTGATTTGTTCACATGACAGATTTCGTCTTGCACACAGAAACCAATTCCGATGGCGATCATATTAATCTAGTGCAGGCTCTATGAGGATGGCATCTTAGGAGGAAGGGGTTCTTTCAATATGCAACATTCACACTCCTCTGTTTTGCTTCCTTAAGAATAGCATTCAGAACCAAGATTTTGTATCTTTAAGATTGTGACCCAGGTTGTACCAACTACAATATAATCTTAAATAGAGGTAGGGAAGGAATATAAAGCCATTCTCTCTGTCTCATTCTAGAGTTGGTAGGAAAATTTGATTGTTAACATTTCCTATCTGAATTCAAACCCTGAGAATAATGTGAAAACCACAATTTACAGTTGAACTCCATAAACGTTGTGTATGATGTGTTGAGTTGTGGAGTGGAGAGGTATTGTTCATTATTTAGATCTAGATGACTGTGGGCTTGGTTTGACAGGGGGAAAGACAGCTTGCATTTCTTTATTCATGTCAGATCTTTGCTTTTTGTATTTTTTCAGCTAACAAGGAGATGAAAAATACTTATGGTGGATCTGGCTAGAAGGATGTGTTTCTGAAATAGGGGATCTAAGGTGTCAGAGGTAATGGTGTGCTTTGGAATATTATTTTAAAGCCTAACATTCTTCTAAGCCAGGGGTGTCCAAACTATGGCCCATGGGCAGGATCTAGCCCATGGCACCAAATCATCCAGTCCATGCTGCCTTCGCTGCTCCCGAAAGTGGAGATAAAATGCACATACACACAACACCCCTGCTTATGCACATAACACTGCTGTAAATGACCTGCGGCTGTCATAAATGTGTTTACGACAGCCACGGGTCATTTATGCCAGTGTTATGTGCATGTGCAGGTGTGTTATGTGCATGTGTGCTTTCCTTCCACTTCCAGTGGGAGGAACCACGTGACTGGCATACTCAACCACGTGACCACCACACAGCCTGAAAAGTTTGGTCACCCCATTTCTAAGCCCCTTTCTATACTCCTGGCCTCTACATCAGTGCCAGATGGCAAATTATAGGGGAGATTTCTTCCCGTGATATAATGTTTTGTCTGCAGATAGTGCTTCTTCTCCAAACACAGACCTCCCTCTCTGCCTGCCAAAAGTGTGGGGAAGAATTTCATTTCATACAATCTTGTATATGAGTCTTGTGCAATTTACATATTTCTTCATAATCCAAATGAAAAGAGTTTGAATCAGGAATATATGTAAATTGACAGACTTATCCATCCAGATCTAGAACTGTGAGTTTTAGATGTGGAATATTCACCGTCATATTCCTGGAAGGTTTAAGCCAGGACTAAGCCAGACTTAATCTTAGTGGTTCAGTCATACCACACTAAGCACCATGATTTTAACCAGCAAGTGACACCTAGAGTAGTACCACTGAATCAATGGAACTTGCTTAGGTTGTGTGTAGCTTGATAAAGACTTATATGGGTTGAAAGCTATAATTTGTTAGTGAATTTTAGTGATATCAACCCCTCTTTGCTTTTTGGATTTGTTTTACCTATTTATTGACTCACCAAATCCATACTGATCCAATGGGCCTACTCTAGTTGTCTCATACTACTAGATTTCACCCATTGTCTCACAACAGAGGTAACCTTCATGGTAGTGGACCAGGATACCTCAGGGACTGCATCATCCCTAGGACATTGACCCATCCCATGAGAGCAAACCAAGAAGGCACCATCTATATACCATCTGTTGGGGAGGTGCACCTCTCCACCATGAGGAAAAGGGCCTTCACACTTGTAGCCCCCACATTATGGAACCTCCTCCCAGTAGAATTACACCTCCAGGCCCAGTTGCTACCATTTAGGAGAGAATTGAAAACATGGTCTGGGGGCCAGGATTGCCAACAAGCTCTCTTTTCTGGCTCACCTGAGGTTCCCTCCTCTTGTAATTGGTTTTATTGAAGGGCTTTTAACTGTTTTTATATTGGTTTTAAGTTTAGCTGAGGAGCCAGGGAGGTTTTCGCTAAACTGCGTACACCGCCCAGAGTCTATTAATTGGGGTGGTATATAAATATAAATAAATAAATAATAAACCTGTTTATTTAAAATTGATATTCTTTATTAACAAAATCTGTTTCAGAGCTTTGAAAACTTCTTCTTCCTTTTCCTCTTCTTTTTTTGAATTGTTATTCTTGGAATCCTCCAGCTGGCATGGCCAATGGCATAGCCAACTCCCTAAACTGACTTTTAAAAGTTTCCTCACTAGAACAGATGAGTTGGACTAATAAAATGTGATTGTATAAAATCAATAAAAGAGAATTAAAGGGTGGGAAACAATACAATGAGCATATTAGCCAACTGGAAAAGTTGCATTAGAGAGGAATTCCAGAGATGAGATGGAAGGATTTATAACTCATTCAAAAGGCAAGCAAAGAGGAGCAGTCCTTCAATTCCACAGGGAAATTATTCTGTACCTTCAGGGAAGCAGCTGTAATGCATAAAGATGGCAGAAGGATTGATATAGTGGGACATGTAGGAATCTGTGGTATGAGATACATAGTAGCATTTTGGAGTGTGTGAATATAATTGCTTTGGAATAAAGAATTTTAAGCAATGAGCAAGTTATACATCTTTTTCTCTGTGTGTGAGAGAGAGGGTTATACCCTGTTGAATGCATGTACTGCCGCTTATTGTGCAATTTTTGTTACTTTCTCTTTCTGCCACTTTTCCCTTTTGCAAATGAGGTGAGATAGAAGCCCTTGGAAGAATATGCTATGTTGAGAAGAAACCATGTGCTCTATGAAACCTGGCTACAGACATCACCTCTGCTCTTAAACAAAACACACCTTGTCCCGTCCAAGGTCTGATGGGCAGTCACCTTGGTAAGAGGAGAGGAAGGCACTTGGATCATGCTGTTCTCTCTCAGGCCTTGTAGATGGCTACAATATGCCATCTCCCTGCATGACAGAGGTGGCAGATGTCCACTTCTCCTGGGAGGGAGGAAGAATCTGAGATAAAGCAAGAGAACTTGGGAGGTACTGAACTATGGAACAAAGCATGCTGGGAGGGCACTGAAAGAACAGGGCAAACTAATTTACATGCACAAAACAAGAGTTCCAGGCTGTTAACCATTCCTGGAAGCTTCTTTAGTGTTTCTGAGCAATGTTTGATCTCTCTCTCTTCTCTTTTATGACAGGTTCAACTGACCTGCTACCCCCTTCTTCCCCCTTTTTTCACTTCTTGGCAGGTTGAGCAAAGCAACCAGGTGTAGAGGAGAACAAACAGGAAGAGAAAAATGTAAAGAAGCCTCTCATGAGCATAGCAGCTGGACTTGATTTACACAGAGAATGGGCTGTATAAGTTCAGACTGCTCCTCAAATTGAGGAAACAGTATCATTTGCTCTCCAAGATAATTCAACCTATGGGTTACCACTAGGGGGCAGTAAAGGTAGAGGCAGAAAGGACACACTACCAGTGTGTCCTCAGAAGAAGGGAATGGTAAACCACTTCTAAGTATTCTCTATCTAGAATACCTTGAATAGAATCACCATGAGTCAGAATTGACTCGATGACACGCTATTATTGATTATTCTTAGGCTTGACCTAATTCTCTCTTCAGTCTTTGTCATGTAACCAGAGACAAAATAATCCACTTTTTCTTTCTCATAACAGTATATTTCTATTCATTAAAAACCCAGCCTTTCCAAATTCTAGTTTACCCATATGTTGACAATAAGAGTTCAGTCTCCCGCGTCAACTTTACAATCGGCCAGAAGAAAAGTCGCGGCCGCCTGGCCTGGATCAGCGGGTTTCCTACACAGCTGGCGGCGACGAGGGCGGCGGCTTTGGAGGGCACTTCAAGCTACCCATTGAGTTAGTTATTAAGCAGCAGAACCCGCCACAAAGGGGGCCGGTGAGGGTTTAGCGCAGGCCGGTGGAACCTCCTTCCCTGCGTTGAACAGGTCGCGGTCTGGAACGAAGGCTCCCCTGAGCCGTGCCTCTGTTTCGGTGTCCCTTCGGAAAACTTGGGTAGCGAAGGACAGACTCTGTGCCAAGCCCACCAGAGAGTAAACAAAGCAAAAAAAAAAAAAGACACGATGTGGCACCTTAAAGACTAACTCTTGCATTTTTAATCTTAGCTTTCTCCACCTCGTTGCATTTAAGAGTGAGACTTTGTGGCATTAATGTATACACATCTAGCACAGAGGTACATAAGGGTTGGATAAGTTTACAAATCAGTGTAGCTTTAACAACAGAAGATCCCTGATTTGGGTTAAGATTTATTACTATGAAGTTTGTTTCTGTTGTAAATGGTTAGTAGATGGTAAATGGTTAGTAGTTGTAAATTTCAGATTTTAATTTTTAAGAGTTTTAAGGTTTTTAGATGGAAGCTCCCACTTCCTAATCCTGGGCCTTATCTGCCCAGGGAAGGAAAAGATTAACGTCCTCTGGCCGGAAGGAGGAATGGATTTTAGTTCTTTGTGTTGTGTGTGTGTTATTGTTTTTTTTTTCCTGATTGTAAACCGTCCTGAGTCGTCACGGCGAGTGGGCGGTGATATAAATCTAAATAATAAATAAAAAATAAATAAATGCCTCCATCCCCTCCTCAACCCCCCCCTTTTCTGGTGGTGTCACCCCATCAAGTCTGACCCTTTGTGACCAAATGGACCACAACATGGCTTGTCTGTCATCCACCATCATCTGGAGTCTTCCCAAATCCACACATTGCATAAAGAATGCTATCTAACCATCTTATCCTCTGCTGCCCCCTTCTCCTTTTGCCTTCAATCTTTCTTAGCATCAGGGCCTCCTCCTCTGACTTCTTTCTTCTCATTTGGTGGCCAAAGTATTTAAACTTTCAGCTTTAGTATCTGTCCTTCCAAGGAGCAGTCAGGGTTGATTTCCTTAAAATTGTGGTGAGGCACTTGCAATTGTACTTTACTTTGTCGCAGACATCCAAACTGGAACAAGATGAAATGTAGAAAGAGAAAAGTTAAGAAAGGTCAGCACATTTCTCTGATAGTACTGGGAGCAGTCATTGAAAGGCCCATTTTGGCCATGAACATTCTGATCCTTACAGCCTTGTTCTAATGCAAAATTATAGTTCTAGAAGGAAAAGAACGCCTATGGGGATTAAGATGGCAGTGTATAAATACTTCCCAGACAATATTGTAAATGAAGAAAGGGAATTACTGGTTCACTTAGAGCAGTGGTCTGCAAACTTGGCTCTCCAGCTATTCTTGGACTTCAGTTCCCAGAAGCCTTGATCAGCAGGAGTGCTGACTTGGGCTTCTGGGAATTGCAGTCTAAGAACACCTGGAGAGCCAAGTTTGCAGACCCCTGACTTAGAGCATGGTGAGCAAAAAAGCAATGGCCCAGAGGTATAGAAGCAAGCATTTTTGCTTGTTAGCAAGAGATTCTCAACCATAAGACAAAGTGGACAGAGAACCTGGTTCTCCAGGGATGCATTAGAGATACTTTGGGTGTCAGAGGTTCAGGAATGTGCAAAACCACATGGTAGGAGAAAAGATGAATGACATGTTCTTTTCAAAATGCAGAAGGTTAAACCATTGACCCAACCTGACTACTCCTCCCAGTCTTACTGGATGGTATGATTCTGTTCAGGAACTGTTCATAAGGCTATTAATGGTTAAGCTTAATGTGGACTGCCCAGGGAACAAGAGGCATGCTTGAGTACTATTAAAAGCAATGAGTCTTAAGTGCCCTTGCTGTTTGATGGGTCTTAAAGATGGCTGGTTTCCTTACGGCATTGAAAATATTGGCTAGGAAAACTCTGCATTCATTTGTAGTCCCAAAGATTCATAATCATGGATAATTCTTAAGTGAAATGAATGATTCTCACTGGCAAGTAATCATCATTTAGTTCAGTCTTGGCGATCAGGACAAAAATTGCATCAATATTTTATTTTAATTAAAGACATAACTTGTTTCCTTTGAGCATTGAATTAAGGGCATTGAGAGCAGAGGAACAGGCTTGCTGGATTACACAGCAATTTATCTACAGGGCAGTGTTCATTTGCCACAAAGATGATGCCAAACCTCACAACAAAGCATTCCTTATTATAGAGACAAAGCTTTCCTATACATTGAGGTTCATTGTGGTTTCCCTCCCTAACTATCCCCGTTTTAATCCCCGTTACATAATCAGAATCCAGAGTCCTGGCTAGAGAGGTAAATGTTGTTTGTCTTCCTCTTGACACCACATTTTCTTCTTGATGATGACCTTTCCTTTTAAAGGAACACACTGCTCATACACACTCATGTGTACACATAAACACATACATGACAAGTACAAAAAGGTTGGTTAATTGAAGAAGAAGACCTTCTCCTATAATCTGCCAGGCAGCTGAATATAGAAAGAGACAGCCTGGTATAGAAAAAGGCAAATGAATTTCCATGAAGCCTTCTGAAGAGCAAAACACAGTCATAATGGAACCTGCTACCCTTTGATAATCCAATCTGAAAGCCCCTCCTGTGCTTGCATCTGGAGAAGTTCTTCTCTTACCTGGGGAATGCAATTGATGCTAGGCTGGCTCCTTTTTGTATATGTCTGCTGATTCAGAAACATCGGAACAGAAATCTGGATTTTCTCCCCGAGGGAGCGTCTGAAAATATATTTTGCCTCATGTTTTGCAAAGCAGAAGTGGGGGGGGGGGGAGAATAAGAGCATGAATTGTTTTAGAGCAGGATAATACTAAGTCTGAAATTACAACACAGAGAGCAATGGGGAGATAGTGGAAAGGAATGAACCATCTCAGGTAATTACTATTCTCCCCACACACACATTTCTTCCTTTTAAGGGTCCTCAATCCAGGCTTTTTCAAAACTTCTTCAAAGGGAAATGATCTCCTTCGTGGATTCTCTCGGGAAGAGCTTATGCTGTGGCCGAGTGAATGGCCTTTGTCAAGGCGCTTCTCTGAGCAGGACTGTAGTGCTTAATTTCATGTTACAATGTGTTATTCCAGTAGTTTGTTAATGAAGGGATTGAAGCTATTTTGCCTTGGGGTGATGAGCTGACCTCTAATGACTGGAGCTGAGAGAGAATGTTTTCCTCAGATCATGCTACCCCAAGACTATGCCAGCTCCTTGTGTTGCTCAAAAAAACAGCAGCTGGTTGAGGCCATTGCTGTTGACAGGATGTTGGCCCACATGGATGATTTGCCTCATCCAGTTTGGCAACCAGTGTTTTGCTAATTATACTCAGCAGGCCAGCTTTGCCTGGTATGGCATGGGTTTGTAATGTGGCGAAGCAGTGCCACACCATGCCCACAGGGACTCAGAGGGAGAAGGGCCTAGAGACCTTCTGAATAGCAACCTCAAAAAAAAGATATGCACAGAGGAGTTTCATGGCACCACAAGGCAACCAACACATCTTCAGGGCATGAAATCATTCCTTTTTGAGGGATGGAGGGGAATAAGAGGACAAATAAGACTGCCAGTTGAGAACTCTCCTGCTTCTTCAAGTTCCATATCTGATTCCAAATATTGGCTATCATCATGGTAATTAACCATCAAGATTGTCCTGGGAACGCTATAATGCAGTGACTTTCCACTTGCTGTCTGTATCACAGCATGACACTCGTACCACTGATTCAGTTCTGCGAGTCAAATTCTGGTCCTGAGGCCTTTTGGTCAGCCCCAGGCCAAGATTGATGAAGCTGCTGCCCTCCATCAAGATGGATTCAAGTGGGATTTAATCCACTTGGGGACCATCACCCTTCCCTGTGGACTTCGCCACCCATGCTCATTAGTTCTCAGGTTTGTCAGGTTATTTTACCACTGCCTGACGATCGGTGTTGAGCTGTTAGCAGTATAATCTACCCTATTACCATAGCAAGATAACCTGAGGGCTCTCCTACTCCCTGAAATATCAGGACTAGAGCTTCATGTCAAATGGTAGACCCCCATGATGTCCCATAAGGAAGATGTTTGTAGTGTCAAGAAGGTAAATATTTTAACCATTGTTGCCAAATAGTGTGTGATGGACAAACTTTTATGATGAATGTAAAGGTCAATATGTTGAATCCTTTGCAATGTCTCTGAGCATACAAGAAAATGAAAATGAAGGGAGGAAGGACAGAAGGAAGGAAGATGCAGGGAACATTGTTTAAAAATGTTGGGATGATTACTAATTGAATTAGCAGCTGACATTGAAAGAGACGGATCCATTTTGTTAGGTAAATGTTGCACAGTATGCTAGAATCTGGACTTCCAAATATTCAGTCTCACAAACTAAGATCAAATCAAAACATTTTCTTGGCAAGGAATGTATATAAGAAGGCTCAGCATAAATACTATACTCAGGATAGAGTAGAGGTGAACTAGCTTCAACAGCCATATGTCCAAGTTTGACAGTTGCAATCCCTCCAGTACTTTGCATGAGGAAACCAGTCTGTTAGGTTTAAAGATGCTATAAAACTCTTCTCTTTTCATTAGCAGATATATGACTTTGAAAAACCACAGCCACTTCTCAAATTCTCCTCAACCCACTGCAAATTCCTAGGCTTTTATTCTGTTCATGGAGGGCCAGCAGTTCAAAATCCAAGTACTACATGATGGAATGAGCACCCATCTCTGTTCCAGCTCCTGCCAACCTAGCAGTTTGAAAGCAAGAAAATGCCTGCAGATAAATAGGGACCACTTTAGTGGGAAGGTAAACAGTGTTCTGTGCATTTGGTGTCTAGGCATGCCTGCCACGTGTCCACGGAAATGTTTGCAAATGCTGGCTCTTTGGCTATAAACAGAGATGAGTACTGAACCTTAGAGTCACATACAACTGGCTTTCAAACAAGGGTGAACTTTACCTTTACCTTATATATCACCAGTGATGGGATGTAACAGGCTTGCACCAGTTTGCCAGAACCGGTAGAAACTTTTTCCAGTGTCCTGGAGAACCGGAAGCAGCTTTTGGGGAGAACCACCTTCGTGGCTTATCTTTTCACTGGTTCCCCCACTGCACATATGCGCCAAGCACTTGGTGTGCATGCATGCCTACAGTGCTTGGTGCATATTCATGGCCTCCTTGCTGTCCTCCCAAGTGGGGAGGAGGAAGAGAAGCTGCTAGCCTGAAGCTCCCTATAGCCTGCTCCCCAGGGTAAGTGACTCACCTTTGGATGTGGTGTGTCTGTGTGTATTTTAATGTATATTTAATACCTTTACCTATACTGACGTACTACTAAAAATGTCTGGTGGCCTGGTTTGGGGTTTTTAAGCAAAGTCTTGGAGTTACCTCATCAATAAACTACACCTGTGCTGTTCCAATTGCTGTTCCAATTGGAGAACCCTTAAGAAGGTACAGCTGTTTTACATTTACATTAAGGCATATTATCCTAGAGAACTGATTAGGCAAAGACTTAGTACCTAACTTCTTTAACTGTTGAAAAGTTGAAAAGTGCCAAATAGAAGCCATCTTGTGGTGAGTTCATTCTGTAGTTCCTTCCATCTTACCTAGTGTGAGAAAGATTAGCCAGAATAAGCTTTAAGCTCTGGTTTAAAAGCTCTGGTTGATTTGCGTTTGGGGTGGGTGGGTGGTTGTATTTTCATGTATTTTTTATTTTATTTATTTTAATTAATTTATTTAATTTATTTACGGGTTTGTGTTGTGGGTGTGTGAGTGGGTTGGTTGAGGGCTGTGTGTGTGTGTGTTTGCTTATTTTTTTATTTTTTTCTTTGGCCCCGCCCAACGTCATGACGCCGGCTCCGCCCACAACATCACAACGTTAGCTCCGCCCACACTGTGATGACATCACGGTGGGGTAGTAAATTTTTTGACATCCCACCACTGTATACCACTTTAGAGCTATGGTTTCATCCTCCTCTTCCATGAACTTGCCATTTGACTCTATTGAGCCATTGACAACAATGCTGGATTGCAAAATATATATTTTTTTGGAGTTGTGCAACCAATTACAAGCCGGGCAATATTTGGATTTTTATCAGGATTCTCTCCTTGAGATGTTAATTTGATACTTTAAGATGGTTTCCACAATGATAAATGATTCATCCAGGATACCTTAATTAAATATCCTCAAAGTACCACCTGTTCCAGAATTCTGTTGTCTTTTTAAAAAATGGAACAGCTAATTAATCAGTGGAAATCAAGACACAATCTTTATTGCAGGACACACATTGTCCTGATCATTACATTTTCAGACTAGAGGGAAGGAAGAGGAGGAGGAGAACAATAATATGGTCAATATATTGGATAGCTTAAAGTGAAAATGATGTGTTGGTTGGTAATATTAATCAGCTTCTGAATTTGTTTCATTTTTCTGGCTTTGCAGTGACACTTTTCAAAGGCAAACTCATGCCCCGAAGCTATTTCCTGAGCTTGGGATCGGTGCTGCCATTATGATTGCATTTGTCCTGCCAGCTGGATTTGCTCTGGTCTCCAGTCCAAGATCTTGGACTGGATTCTTCCCTGGTGGAAGTCCATTGACTTCAATTAAGACACACCAGGGAGAGCTTTGGACTGCTCTGTTGGCTAGCTTTGTGCCAGGGGCTGTGGAATGGGTTCATGAGAGTTGGCAGGCAGGAGGCTGGCAGTCACTTTGACAGTCCAATTCAACCGGAGAAAGATGACTTTTCACTCTCTTCTTCACACCAACCATCTTGCCAAGAAACTTCAGGGTTCCTGGGCTAGATTTAAGTTTCATTCTCAGGGATCCCTGCCAATATGGGTCTACGCTGCCCCATTTTCTAGGTATAATAATAATTTTGTGTCAGAAATTATTCTTGGTTGAAAGGAATTTCGCAGAAGAAACTCTACTCAAAGAACACCCGAATCGGGCTCCTTTCAAGAGCTGGGACAGAGTCAGGTGCTCAATCCATCATGGAGTACCCATGTCTCGAACTGCCAACTTGCCAGCCTTCTAGCTAACTAGGTGAGCTTCTTAACCACTGAGTCACTGCAGCCCCTTATTTAGAGGGTTTAAGAGTGCTTTGACATATAATTGGTATATGCAATATTTTTTAAGAGAGAAAGATAGATTTAATTCTGGCAAACTTCCAACAAGTTGAAGATTACAAGACAAGCACGGATTTTAGTTTATTTTTAAAAGCTGTCATTTGTTTCTAATAATAATTTGTCACAGAATGGTGTAGCCTTGAGCAAAGAAGGTGGTAGTGGGGGAACTGCTCCTTCATCCTTTCCATAAGAGCTATTTTCTGTACTCAAAATCAGCCATATGATTATTTCCTTCTTTTAAGGGTACAGGTACAAAGGGCTGGATCTTTCCATTCTAAAGGAAAACAGCTGGTGATACAGCTCAAGGGTGGAGTTTTAAGTTACTTTGAAGCTTTCCATAGTTGCTTTATCTTCTCTTTGTTTTTGTTTTTTGTAAAATGGTACATGTCATGTATAAAATGTAGTTTTACTCTGACACCTGTTCTTCAGGACAGATCACATTTGAAGTATGCATAACTGAACCAACCAATCCAATACCCAAACACCATCTTTTGGGAGATATTATAGGCTTAGGTTAAAAGTTGCCCTTGCTTGAAAGCCAGTCGTATCCAACTGTAGGGTTCAGTGCTCATCTCTGTTTACAGCCAAAGAGCCAGGGCTGTCTGTGTCTGCAGACGTTTCCATGGACCTGTGGTAGGCATAACTAGACACCAGAGTGCATGGAATGCTGCTTACTTTCCCACCAAAGTGGTCCCTATTTATCTCCTTACCATGTCTTGCTTTCTAACTGCTGGATTGGCAGGAACTGGAACAGAGACGGGGGCTCATTCCATCATGCAGTAGGGTATCAAACTCCAACCTTCCAACCTTCAAGTTCAGTGTCTTAACCACTTGAGCCACCACAGTCCCTATTATAGGATTAGAAAATATCTAAGTCTCAAATGCACAAATGAAACCCTCATTCCATAGTGGGAAAACATCATTAAAGCTCTCTTTTGCTTACCCTTCCTAGAACTCTCACTGAGTGAAGCCAAATTAACTTGCTCCCATTCAAATTTCCTCTGCAAATTTTTGATGCTAAATAGCCTCCAGACACTCTGCTCCTTACTGACATATAAGATGAATATCTGAGGTCTGTGTTTAACATCTTAGGATGCACTATTTCAACGTATAATTTTTGTTGGTAGTTTATATTTCATGTGGTCAGCATACAATGGTATTAGTGGTTGAGTGTTGACATAGAATAGTAGCAGGTGGTGTCTGACACAGCAAGAAATGCTTTATGACTGCATTAGAAACTGTTAAAAACGTTTTGCAACAGTTTTGACCACTTTAAAACAATATATTTAATGACAAGAGAGAGAGTTCAAGTATTTTGGTGGCATTATTACTTTTGATGCTATTATCTATTTTGTTATTATTATCTTTGAGACCCAGGTATTGTTATTGCCACAGGGAATACCATTGCTTTGACTATGTGAATTTTTGTTTGCAACGTGATGTCTCTACTTTTCACTATGCTCCCCAGGTTTCTCATCACTTGCCACCCAAGAATCAGTCGCCTTTTTATTTCATGGCTGTAATCACCATCTTCAGTGAGCTTTGATCCCAAGAAAGTAAAATCTGTCACTGCTTCTACTTCTTCCCCATCTATTTTCCAGGGACTGATAGGGCCTGTTGCCATTATCTTGGTTTTCTTGATATTGAGTCTCAAGCCAGATTTTTGACTTTCTTCTTTCAACCTAATCAGGAGCTTCTTTAGGTCCTCCTCACTTTCTGCCATTAGGGTGGTATCATCTGCCTATCTTAAATTGTTGATGTTTCTTCCAGCAATTTTGATCCCAAACTGTGATTCCTCCATCCCTGCATTGCACATTATGTGTTCTGTGTATAAGTTGAATAAGCAGGGTGACAAAATGCAGCCTTGTCTTACTCCTTTTCCTATTCCAAATCACTCCGTCATTCCATTTTCTGTCCTAACTGTTGCTTCTTGATTCATGTACAGATTTCTCATGAGGCCTATAAGGTGTTCCGGTATTCCCATCTCTTTAATTACTTGCCACATTTTGTTGTGGTCGACACAGTCAAAAGCCTTAGTGTAATCAATGAAACAGAAGTAGACTTGTTTCTGATATTCCTTCTTACTGCCTCTCAATTGAGATTCAACCAAGACTGTAGCCTTCCTTTCATCGTCCTAACCTCAGGCATTTGCTAGCCTTTCTGCAGCAAGCCAGTCTTCTATTTTAAGACATCCCCTCCCCTCCCCTTCATTCAGTGTTGTTTGCAGTGGCTGATGCTCTCTGGTGGAAGGGTTTTTATATGGAAATTACCTTCAGATATACCACAGAAATTGTGTCCCACTTGTTTCTTTTAACTTCCTTTTCGTGGAAATGATCAGGTGGGGTGGATGGACTGGGGAAATGCCTGATGTCTTTTGACTGAAGTTGCCACCTCTCAGCAGTGTTGCAACAGTCATTTTGTCCCAGTGGGCTCAAATTTTAAATCCTGTTTTCCTGAAGTCAGGGTCCCACATGCCCACAGCTGCAAAAATGTCATTTCTAGACACCCAAGAAATCAAAATATTTTAGAGCAGCAGCAGCCCGATTGTCAGGCTGGCAACCCTGAGCAATAACAGCCTTGAGTGGCAAAGACCACAGGGAAGGGTGATAGTCTCCAAATGAATTAAATCCTACTTGAATCCATCTTCATCAATCCTGGTCTGGGGCTGATGAGGACTTTGTATGCCAAAAGGACTCAGGACCAGAAAGTGACTCTCTGAACTGGATCAGTGAAACAGGTGTCATGCTGCGATATAGTAGGCAAATGGAAGTCCGCTGCATTATATTGTCCCCAGGACAATCTTCATGACTGATCACCCTATTGACAGCTACTATTCAGAATCAGATACAGCACTTGAAGAAGGAGAAGGAGAAGACAATGTTGGTGATGGCGACAATGGCAGCAATGGTGATGGTGGTCACTGTACCAGAGCTAGCAAAGGACTTGACTTCTGTCAAATAACATTTAATACATGGTTTTTTATAGTATTCCCCTTCCACTCTATTTAGCAACTGACCTCTCAAAATCCACATGCTCTCCCTGACATATATGCAGATTTCACTCATTGCTGTTTCTGAAACCACTGCCATTTCCAGCATTCTTATTTAGCCTTGAAAGGAAAATTGCCTCTATCCACCTCTGAGGAATCTAAAAGAAACATTTATCATTCTCCTTGTCATCTTGGCTGGGTCAGGGATAGGTACCGTAGAATGATGGCAGTCATCATCTTCCACACAGGTAGGTCAAAATGAGTTTCCTTGCCCACTCCGCTCACCATGACATTTGAACAACAGGTTGTTGAGGTGGTTATCTTGTTTCAGAAAAGACTTGATGCAGGAGAGTGGCTGGGAGCATTTTTTTTCCAGTAAGACAAAAGAAATGCTTGTGTACACCACAGGAAATCATGGTGCTCTCAAACCATATTCAACTCTCTTAAGAGGGTCAACTATGCTACTCGTAGAATGAGGAAACCATGTTGGGTGCAATGAAAGAGCATTCAACTGCTGGTTGTTACTTCATTTTGGTTGCCAGTTAGTGGGACAAGTAGTTATGGGATTTTTCTGCTTCAACTACCAAATTAACTTGGGTGACCATAGAACTACAGAACTGTGACTTGGCTGGGATTCATTAGCTGATCTGCCTCAAACAGCAAAAAGCTGTGGCCTCCTGCTACCTCTCAGTATCTATCCTAGTGGTTTTCACTCTTTACTGTGCTACTTGGAAGATTGTTTCTAACAGTGATAGTGGTGGAAATGAGCCAGAATAAGGGAAACATCAGAATAGTGCATCCAGAAATGTAACATAGGTCTAGAAGTATCAGTGGAAGCTACAAATACATTAAAGTAAAGTTAAAGATCATCCTTGCTCAAAAGCCAGTCGTATCCAACTCTAGGGTTCAGTCCTCATCTCTGTTTCATAGCTGAATAGCCAGCGCTGTCTGCATTTGCAGACTTTCCATTCACATGTGGCAGGCACGCCTAGACACCAAAGTGCATGGAACGGTGTTTACCTTCCCACCAAAGTGGTACCTATTTCTCTACTTGCAGTTTCTTGCTTTCGAACTGCTAGGTTGGCAGGAGGTGGGACAGAGACAGATGCTCATTCTATCATTTATTTATTTATTTTGTCCAATTTGTTATCCCACCCCAATTAGGTAAACCCAACTCTGGGCGGCTTACAACACTACCAAAAAAGACATGACTTAAAACAACAGTACATAGTAAATATCCAGCCAATCTGGCACTCCGACATGCCTTGTACATATTAAAATTCAATTCATCCATTACAATTAAGACTACAATTAATTAAATGTTAAAATGTTAAAAATTCAGTTAAAATTAAGTTAAAAAAATAAACTTTAAAAATTATACTTACACAAGTTTCAAAACAGCAATAGGTCGAAGCAGGGTGGGGTGGGGTGGCTGATTCAATTAGATCAGCCACCCAGCATGAGATCCAACGATCCCCACACTTGCCCTGCCAGCCAGGTTTTAAGGCCCTTCCAAAAGGGTAGGAGCTCTGTTCGTATGCGTAGTTCGATTGGCAGGAGGTTCCACAGGGCCGGGGCGGCTGTAGAGAAGGCCCTCCTCCTAGTGCTAGAGAGGTGTGCCTCTCTAGCCGATGGAATCCTAAGTGAGCCTCTCCAATCCGTCCTGGTGGGATGGGCAGAAGTTCTTGGGGCGACGCGGTCTCTAAGGTATCCTGGCCCACTACCATATAGGGCTTTAAAGGTAATAACCAGCACCTTGAATTGCACCCGGAAACATACTGGCAGCCAATGCAGCTGCCGAAGCAGTGGTGAGGCACGAGCATAACGCCCGCACCCCATCACTACCCGAGCAGCCGCATTCTGGACCAGTTGTAGTCTCCGAATGGTCACCAGGGGCAGCCCCATGTAGAGCGCATTACAATAATCAAGTCTGGAGGTGACCAGCGCATGTGTCGCTCAGAGTCGGGTTTGCCCGATTGGAGCGGAGTAGTAAATACGAGCAATAAATAAATAAATAAATAAATGTGTGACCTTAAGCAAGTCATCCTGGTCTAGGAGTGGGCATAACTGGTATATTACACGAAGTTGTGCAAAAGCCCTCCTGGCCACGACTGCCACCTGCTCCTTGAACAGTAGTCGTGAGTCCAGGAGGACCCCCAGATTACGCATCGGGTCTGTTTGGGGCAAAACTGCCCCATCCAGAACCAAAGCTGGCAGCTCCCGAGATAACACAGGACCCCTTACCCATAGCCACTCAGTCTTGCCGGGATTCAGCTGTAGCCTGTTTTCCCCCATCCAGACCCTGACAGCCTCCAGGCACCTGGAAAGGACTTCCACTGCACCGCTTTGGTCCCCACGGGCCGAGATGTACAACTGGGCATCATCTGCGTATTGATGATATCTTACCCCGTGCAGTACCTGGGTATCAAACTGCTGACCTTCCCAGTCAGCGTCTTAATACATGGATGTATTTATTATATATGCATTCAGTGCACAAACATCAGGTGGACATTCATTGAATGATAGATTTCCCCCCAGCCCAATTAGGATAAACCTTGTTTATACCACTCTTTTTATCTTTCTCTCTCTCTCTCTCTCTCTCTCTCTCTCTCTGTCACTCACTCACTCTTTTAATATTGTAGTACTGTATACAGTTTGCACCACCGTCCCCATATCCATGGGTTCAGTATCTGTGGTTTGAGTTATCAGCAGGTCTAAAAGTATTCAAAAATATTCAATAAACATTCCTGGGATACATAAAATGCATGTGTTTCTATGGTGCATTACCAGAGCTGGCCACTAGATGACACTGTCTGGAATATAAGATGTAAGGTTTGCTGTTATCTGTAGTTTCAGGTATCTGTGATAGGTCTTGGAATGTATCCCCCATGAATCGGGGGTGGGGCAATCTTTATATTGTTTACTTTCTTGTAGCTTATTATATATTTTTAAGGCCAGTCTACATGTGTTCCTCCCATTTACTCTCCATATTTTTAATTTTCTGTAGATTGACTCCAAGCGATCATATATCTGGGCTAAAAAATAATAATGTATTTTCTCTTATTGTTACTATCAGGAAACTCCTTGGCTAGAGTTGATTCATACCCCTGAGATTAATTCACACAACCATTCAACAAGTGAAAACATTGACAGCATTTTGACTCTTTTCCGTGTCAACTTTTTTTGGTAGCCAGGTAGTCTTTTTGAAAAGGCTATTGAGTTTAAGCGTATGTGTTACAGTATGTAAGTTGCAAACCCAGAGTCATAGGAGATAACACTTTTTTTGAAATTGTTGCAGTATAATAAATTGATATAATATGTTATCAGTTAAATGTGTTATTCTTGATGTTTTGAATTGTGGATAAAGAAGCACAAAGCCCACATTTATAAAAAGATATTTTTCTAACGTACTGAAAATAAACAGAAATACTAGGCAAACTCTTAGACATCTTTTTCATAGAACGACATATTAGCCTGTTCTGTTCATTTATCTATTCTAACATAGAATTACAGTTAGGGTAGTGTAGGAATTTTAATAATGATACATAATACTTCTACATGCACTGAACAGGTTGTAATTCTTTTAATAACTGTATTAAACTGCTGTTTTGTATAAAGAACAGACTCTAAAATGCTTACATGTTTTTTCTTTTTTCCCCCCTCCATCATTTCCCCCTCCTTCCTTTCTTCCATGAAAATGATATATTCAGTGAGTTTGGCCATTATGGCTCTGTGAACATTCACTAAATAAATCAGTTGCTGCCTAGGCCAGGGGTTCCCAACCTATGGCCCATGGGCCTATCCATTTCATGTGGCCCATGCTGCTGCACCCGGAAGTGGAAACGGATCCGTTTACATCAGCCATAAAATGCACCGTGGCTGTTGTAAACGTGGAAGTGGGTGCATTTATGGCAACTGTAAATGCACCTGCCTCTGCTTCCAGGGGTGTGGTCTGGCTCACTCAGCTGTCCATGGGCATGATCAGGCCCACGGTGTAAAAATGTTATGAACCCTTAGTCTAGGCACTAAGAATTGTTGCTGTCCTTAAAACTTCACATGGAGATTATAAATATTCAGTTCTCCCTACATCCTTGAGATTAAAGGTTTAACAACCTTAATTCTCCACATGTTGAGCAGTCCAACACATCTGGACAGCTTTAGCTTGGGGCAAAAACTACTACAACAACAATCTTGTGGCACATGAGAGATAGAAATATTATTTGTCATAACCTTTTGTGGGGTGTTTCTTTCGAAGATTTCAGTCCTTGAAAACACACATTAAAGATAACTTGGTATACTGTACGTTGACACAATATTCTTCTTTGAAAGGAGTAACTAGCACACTATTCTGAAATGTTCTGCTACCCCATTTCTGGATACTAGCATATTGGCGTAACATCTGCCTCACTATTTCTGCCCTGTGAGATCTTACTAATTTTGAAGCATATCCCTTCAATTTCCCTTGGTGATGTTCTATGCCATAAATATCAGATTTCATATTTGCTGTCTTGCCCCAGGCACTACACACACACACAAACACACACAAAAGTGTGTAGGGCAGTGGTTCCTAACGTGGACTTCAATTCCCAGAAACCTAAGTCAGTATGTTGGCTGATTGGTGCTTTGGGAAATAGACTTAGGTTTCTAGGAACTGAAGTCCAAAAACCAAAGGTTGGGAAATGCTGGTTTAGGGTGAACCTTGTATTATTGACAGCCCTTTCCATTTTATACAGTAACACCTATTACAGAACAGTGGCACCTTGCTTAAAGAGCATGATGTGTTCCACAGGATTGCTCTTTCAGCAAAACACCATTGTAAGTGACCAATTGTGACTTCTGGTGGGCAGGGGGCGGGGGGGGGGGATTGCAAACCCTGATCTAGTTGTTAAGAGAGTTTTTGTTTGGTTTTAGTTGTTAAGCGAGGCAACCATTCAGAGGAAACCCTGCTCTTTAAGCGAATTACTCTCTATGTGAGGTGCTCTTTATGCAAAGTTTTACTGTATAAAGCACAGCAAATCTTTCCACACACGTCTATGTTCACTGAAATGAGCAACCCATCAATCATTGTAATAAAGCAGATGATTATGAGATACTAATAACAGTACAGTGGAAGCACCCTTCTCAGAAAGCAATTGTACACAGAAGTTTCCCTCTTCCACGGATGGTAACGTCGCGAAGTGTAGGCATTAACCTCATCCTTTCACTCTTTGTCTCTTTGGGAATGGCAGCTTGATCACTTGGCTACATCATTATTTAGCCTGGCAGTGTCAATTAGCTGGGTTAATTAGCAAGTGCCTTCTGTGGAGGGAAATCTTGACTTGGTTTAAGTTAATGAAGCTTCCCACATGGTGGTAAAAAACGACTGAAATGTGTACATAAGAAAACGAAAGATCTGGGGGAAAATATGAATCTTCCAACTAGTCTTATCAGGGTTACTTAACTGATGGCTGTTACTTCCTACCACTTTCCAATTTTGTTAATTATTTGAGCTAACAGTTGCCTCTGAAATCCTGATAATGAGGAAACATTATAATGTTTATGTGTTAGGGAGGAACAAACCTATCTGTTTCTGCTCCTTGTCACTTTTAAATATAGTCAGCCACAAATCTGTTCAAACACACACACACACACATACATTATTTTGCCATTTCAACTCAACCTAACACTGGTATTTCATGAACAACTTTCATTAATATGCAAAAGCAAGCAAGGAGCTTCCACAGAACTGGGCAGAACCACAGGATTCTCTACTGCCTGGCCAAGAACAACCATGGCCTGTGTGGAAAGCTTTAAATAGAGTGGGTGCAGGGGTAGGAAGATCAAGGGCTGATCTTAGAAAGTGTGGTTTCCCTGAAGATGACAGCCAGTGTGAATGCAGAGAAGTACAAACTATCTCCCATATGATACAATGCACACAATGCCCCTCAACATGCACTGATGAGGGCCTTATGTTGGCAAGAGGAAATGCTGTTGATGTGGGCAGATGTCATCTATTCCTTTTTAATTCTATTTTATTTTTAGATGTGTTAATTTTTGCTTTGCATGTTATTATATGCTGGTGGTGCATCTGGCACAAATAAAGTAAGAATTAATATGCATATTTTGACAAGCTGGATTCTTTCACCTGAAAATACAATGGCAAATTTGAAGCATGAAATCTCAAAATAGGTTGGAAAAGTTGATGGGGGGGGGAGGAATTCTATGGGTCTCAGTTCTGTCCCCCTCCCCCAGTACATGGCTATAATTCATAAGTATAAAAATAAGTACTGTATGTTTCAATCTGTGTTCCAATCATGGAAATGCAAATTAAGTCAATCCATTTAAAATATAGACCAAAGAACATTTTCCTCCATTATAAATATTTTTGTAGGAATGATGTTTTGTTGTTGTGCACTGTCAAATTGCTTCCTAAATTTGACAATATCATAAACCTTCTCAAAGTATGTGGAGTCTCTAAGAAAAGCTTATCATAGGGGGTTGAACCCAGAACTCCTAAGTCATAGACACTCTTTCCACTCTACTGTCTTCATGGCCACTCATGAAGAACATAGATATATCTTTGAAGCTGCGACTTGTGCAGGGCAGTATTAAGTCATTTGCCTGTTATAACATGAGATTAGGGAGTCTGACGCTCAACCCCAGGTTTTATAGGCTGCAGTTGGTAATACTAAGCCTTTGGACTATACATAAAGATGCAGTTCAGTCCATCCAGGAATACATTCTGCCCAGTGTATTTCTGAGACCATCTCGTATCCCCAGGATTAGCTACAGTCCAATCTGAGCCCAGTAGTTGGAATTAGACCTTCTTTTTCCTATTTTCTCCCTTTTAAAAATCTGGCTTGGTTATCCTGCTATGGTAATAGAATAGACCAGGGTTCCTCAAACTTGGCTTTCCATGTGTTCTTCAACTTTAATTCCCAGAAGCCCTGATCAGTAGGTGTGCTGATTTTGGCTTCTGGGAATTGAAGTCCAAGTACACCTGGAAAGCCACGTTTGAGGAACCCTAGAATAGACCATACTGCCAGTGACTCAGTGCCAATTATCAGTGGCAATTAACTAACCTGACAACCTTGATGACTAATGACCTTGAGTGGTGAAGTCCACAGGGAAAGGTGATGGTCCCCAAGTGGATTAAATCCCACTAGAATTCATCTTGATGGAGGGCAGCAGCTACAACAATACTGGGCTGGGGCAGATGAGGACTTTGTTTGCCAAAAGGGCTATGGACCAGAAAGTGACACAAGGAACTGGATCAGTGATACAGGCTTCACACTGCTATGCTGAAGGCAAACAAAAAACTACCGCATTATATTGTTCCCAGAACGATCTTCATGGCTGATCGCCATGATGATAGCCATTATTTGGAATCCGATGCGACACTTGAAGAAGATAATGCTCTCTTTTAACACACATACACAGAATGAAAACCTTGCTGCATAGGAGTATGGTACATCTGGAGCTGGAGCTAGCAAAACACACCCCCAAATCAACTTTCTACAGAACAGCTTGCCACTTGGAGCAGCACCATACAATTTGACAGAAAAAGGTGTTATTTCACTGAGTGTCCTCTCATTTCCAGTGGAGTGCATGTTTACACAATAACCAGTTTCTCTTTGTGAGACACTTTTTCTCTCACAATTAGAACACATTCCTGATCCTATGGTGGTACAGTCAAGGATTGTTCACCAATTTCATCTGATGGCTTTATTTTCTATGCGAGATTTTCAGTGCATCGTTTAGAATTGAGCCTTATAGAGCATTCAAACGGACCTTCTAGAAGTGTTGCCTTTCCGGTTCTCACACTGTCATTGAGAAGTGGTGGCAGCACTGCAAAATAGGCTTGTTAACAAATGGGACAGTTAATGGCTGTGAGTAAAGGAGGGGATAAAATCCATTTTTCCATACAAAGAAAGATGTAACAACCCTTTAAAGAGACATAACAGCAACTCAGTGCCTTTTTAATACTTTATTCTGCTGGTTCCTCCCCACCCTCCTATGCATAACAGGGTGTGTTCTTTGTTTGTCTGCTTTTTTAAAATGTTATTTGGTTGCTTTAGTTCAGGGATTCTCAACCTGTGGCCTGTGAGCTGGATGTGACCTGCGGCACCATTTCATGTGGCCCCCCACTGCCTCCACCACACCAGGAAATGCCATGTGGTGGAGGAATAGCAAAATGTCCATTCGGCCCCTGAAGCTGTCTGAGGGAGCGTGACCTGGCCCCCGGTTTAAAAAGGTTGATAATATTAAACCAGTTTCTGCATAGGATCGTTGCCAGTTTTTCTTCCTTGTGTGCTGTTGTCTCATTTTGGAGTACTAGATATACTCAAGTATAAGTCTAGTTTTTTAGCCCCCAGAATGAGGTCCAAAAAGGGGACTCAACTTATACTTGGGTCAATGACCCTGAGGGTCCCAAAACTGTGGTGGTGCAAATTCAAACATACAGTAAAAAGAAAGAAACACTAACACTACCGTAAAAACTCAAAAACATACCCACACAAATGTCTACATTAATTAATTTTACCATATTTTCATGTATTTTTATTATTGAAAGTCACTAGCAGATGCTGCATTTTCCATCACTGACTTATACTCAGGCCAATCTATTTTCCTGCTATTAGATGTTCAAATTAGGCACCTCGACTTATATTCGAGATGACTTATAGTCGAGTATATACAGTAGATTGATTCTCACTTGCCTTGCCTACTCCATTTTTTGTGTGTGTGGGGAATAATTGTTAAGCATTCTTTATGGCATCTGGAGTGCTAGAAAACAGGAGTGGGGAAACACAAAATGAATGAGCTGAAAGAGGTTTTATTTCTTGTTCAAAACGAAAGGCCCAGTGCATAAAAAGTACAGAAGAGAGAGAAAGTAAAACAGGTGCCCCCAAAAGACCCTGAATGAAAGAATTATGAACATTTTCAATGTGTACATCCCCATTAATCTTCTTCAAAGGTAAACAAGCTTTGAACACGGAGGAAGAAATCAATAATATAAGACAGATAAAATTTGTTTGTTACCTCTCGTTATTTATTTGTGACAATTATGCTTCTATATACAAATCAAGTCAGTGTATAATAGGTTGGCAATGCTTCCCCAATATTGGATATGTCTTCTTGTTTACCAAGCTGTAACTGGCTGGAAATTGGTAAAAAAAAAGTTCCAACCTTTTGCAGAGCAAGGTTTTTTTAACTTTCTGTACTGCTTTTCTGAGAGGAGAGGCATCAAAAAACCCTCTTGGTCTCCGAAGACATTTTTTCTCATTACAAGAGGAAATGCCAATGTGGCAGCAAATATTAATGAGATTCAGGAAAGAATCGTTTCTTTTCAATCAATCTTTGTTTGCAATCAGGAGGACAATGTTGTTTCTAACCCTGGGGAGGAGGCTTGTTTTCTTTCCTTGTAGAAGGCTGAAACTGGAAAGATGTTGTTTGGGAAGGAAGGAAACACCACACTACAGTGAGGATGCTAACTTTTGTACATGCCTCTCCCCTGTGCCTTTCACGGCTGCCTCATCTTCAGCAGAGATGTGAACTTTTTAGAGAACAAGTGCCTAAACTGCAACCCAAAAAACACTTATTTTATCGCAAAGTGACAACACAGCAACAGGGGAGGAAGTAAACACTCCCATTGAGCTGCTGGGCACAGGGGCGGGGCAAACTCAGTGCTGGGGGAGGGAGGAAGTGTTCCCATTGGGCTGCTGGACAGAGAGGTGTGGTGAACTCTGTGCTGGGGTAGGGAGGAAGTGTTCCCATTGAGCTGCTGGCCACAGAGGCGGGGCAAACTCTGTGCTGTATATATTGCCAAGGCGTTCAGAATGGTCTTTCTTCACTTTCTAGAGTCCTATGACATGCAAAGAAAACCTTTCCCAGTTTCAAGCAAGGTTAGATTATGAGCCATACCTTTATTGATGGGATGAACCAAACAAGAAAGCTCTAAACTTGGTAACAATGGCAGAGAAAAAGAAAAAAAAACACATTCATGTTATGTTATACTAAGCAAAATAAATAAGTAAATGACCATCTATCAAGATCAACTAGTGTTCTGACATGGAGGGTTAATTATCCAGCTGAGTTTTGTCTGGTCAGTAGCCTGAGAACCTAAAATGAATAGTTCTTAGAATTTGGTATATCTATCTTACTCTAGGGCAGTGATGGATAACCTTGGCACTCCAGGTGTTCTTGGACTTCAATTCCCAGGAGCCCTGATCAGCAGGAGTGCTGACTTGGACTTCTGGTAATTGAAGTCCAAGAACATCACTGCTCTAGGGTGCCATGGTATCTTAATGGTTAAGATGCTGAGCTTGAGGACCAAAAGGTCAGCAGGTCAGCAGTTAAAGACCTGAGTGCTATGTCTTGGAGTGAGCACCTGTTGTCTTTCCCACCTCCTGCCAAACTAGCAGTTCAAAAGGTAGAAATTGCAAATACTGTAGATACCTTTTTGCTAGGAAAGGAGACAGTGTTTCATGTGCTCTGGTTTCTAGCCATGCCTGCTCCATGACCATGGAAATACAGTACCTGCAAATACTACAAAAGGAGATGATCATCCCCCCACCACTGGATATGATTGGCTTTTGAGCAAGGGAGACCTTTACTTTTATCTGCCCATATTCATTCATTCATTCGAACTTATATGAGGCCCTACTCGCAGACTGAGTAGAAGACTCTTTTTTGGCTACTAAATATGAGAAGAACAAGGGAAAACTCAAAGAATCATACTGCTATTGATCATTAACTCAGGATTAAATATAGTGGAAGCAAGGAATCTACTTCAGATGTGATGAATTCTCATAATAATTGGGTATTGCTGTTGTGCTCCAACTCCCACTAACCACATAATATCTAGCAATGTTCTCAGAGTCCATTTCCTATTAAAAGTGCAAACCTGGAATATAGTTCTTATAATCTTTAGCCAGGTTGTTGATCTCCAGTTCCCCTCAATTCCAACATGACAGCTAAAGTCCAGGCAAGTCCGTAGATCCTCCTACAGGTATATATGCAGCCTGGCAGTTCCTCCCCTGAATTTTGGACAGGAATGGAAGAGGGGACCTTGTGTAGACAAAGCATGCTGTTTCACCATTGATTTACAGCCTCTCTTCTCATATTAGTGAGTTGAATCCTGTACCCCATTTTCCAAATTCATGACCATATGCTCAGATGAATAGGACTGGGTGTGTATGGCCAGGAATACCCTCTGTTGAGTTTTGACATCTGTCTCATCCCACCCACCCACTGAAATGAATTGTTTTCTAGCAAAGTTTGTAGAGTCGTTCTCCACAAGGTGCCAACTTCTGACACCTTTTAGCCTCCTTTTATTTGCTTTTTCCCACTAAATATTCATCAGTAACATTTAAAACAAAGGAAGGAGATAATTACAAGGGGAGAAGGTTTTTTTCAAGATATTAAAGGTTAACAGAATTCTTGGCATTTGTGCCTTGTCAATTTCCATGTAATTATGCTCTCAATTCCCAGAATTCAGAGGCAACTCCGCCTGTTAACGCTCTACAATGGATGGTACCCCAGGAGTTTAATTTATGAGATCATTTCTCAAAATTTTCAGATTCAAGCCAAGCACCTCACTTAATAGCACTACTCATATTAATATTATTCTTGGATGAAGTATGCTGTGAGGGTCAACCTGAGTGGCAACCATATCAGAAATGTGTGTGTTAATAGAGTAGTATGGCTTACTAGAGTTACTTAAGAAGGAATGTTTTGGCTAACCCCTTATCCTGTGAAATTGAATCATTCTTCATCTTGAAAGATGAACATCTAGAGATCCTGACAGCTGTTATGAAGAAATATCTCAGGTGAGATTCAGATAACCATACTTCTCCAATGGTGTGACTGTAAATTATTATTCAGAATGATCATTTGAAATATCCATCACATTTTGGTCATCTTTGTGACTGGCTTTTGAATGGAAAAAGACAGGACTATTCAATAAAACACAGACAGAAATAGAGAATTCTTTTTCAGCCAGAATATCATGCATGGTTACTTTGAATCCCATTATAAAGATCTGGGAGGAATAGAACTTGAAATGGGAACTCGTAGGCTTAAACAAAACTTGTTAAATAACTGTTTTGAACTGCATCCCTGCCTTAATCTCCAGAAGGCAGGGATGGAAGGCTTGCCAAATATGGGATCATGGGAACTATGATTCAAAATTAAAACTCTTCAAAGCTCAGGGTGTGCAAAGAAATATTGTGGTGAATGCAAGAGTAATTATATGTTTAGGGACTGTGGTGGTTCAAATGTTTAAAACAATAAACTTGACGACTGGAAGGTCGGAATTGGATTCTCGAGTACTGCATGATGGAGTGAGCTTCCATCTCTGTCCCAGCTCCTGCCAGCCTAGCAGTTAAAAAGCAAGAAATTGCAAGTAGATAAATAGGGACGACTTCGATGGGAAGGTAAACAGTGTTCCATGCACTCATGTGTTGAGGCATGCCTGCCACATGTCCACAGAAACATCTGCAAACACAGACAGCACTGGCCCTTTGGCTGTAAATAGAGATGAGCACTGAACCCTAGAGTCAGATATGACTGCGTTTCAAGCAAGGGCGACCTTTACCTTTACCTAATTATATATTTGCAAATTAAGGTCTTTGCTATTTGCTATCCAGTTGTCATCTTTAAAAACCGTGTAGGTCAATCGATAACATGTTCAAATTAGGAACAATTTATGTAAACATGAGACTACGTCAGATTGCAGATACAAGGCTGTTGCATTTGAAAGTGCCTTCTTCCCTTCTGCTAAGCAGAAAATCCTATCTTGGTGACTTGTGATTCAGATGTAGTTGATTCCTTGGTATCTCTAGATAAGGCAGGAAGAAAGTGTTCCCTAGAAACCCAGAGTAGCAGCTGCCCGCATTGACAAAACTGGTCTACAGGGGGCAAAAGACTTATTCCTTTTATGGCACATTTCTATGTATAGTTGTACCTCCCTTAAAGAGCATAATGCGTTCCACAGGATTGCTCTTTAAGCGAAACACCATTGTAAATGATCAATTGGGGGGGGGGGATTGTGAACCCCGATTTATTTGTTAAGTGAGTTTTTGGTTGGTTTTATTTGTTAAGCGAAGCGAACATTCAGAGAAAATTCTGCTCTTTAAACGAGTTACTCTTTAAGCGAGGCACTCTTTATGCGAGGTTTGACTGTACCTAAGGCTTGCTTCAACATTTCCCCTGGACACACAGCTTTCCTGTATATGACTTGCAGGAGCATTCAAACCTGCAGCTCTTCTGTGCTTTGAGTTCTTTGTTTTCAAAAGATACCTAATTTTCCCTCATTAGATATGAGAGATGTCAGAAGACTGGAAACTTTGTCCAGCCTCTCACAACAACAAAAGAGATGAATGGACAATGTCGCTATCCACCTGTGCCTAGAAACACCTCTTGTATGTTTTGGTTAAGCATTTGCCTGGAACATCATCTGCTTCTGCTGCCGTATTCAAATCCGAATATAGGTTATCATCGTGGCGATCAGCCATGAAGACTGTCCTGAGAATACAATGTTGTGGCCTTTCATCTGCCTTCCACATTGCAACATGACCCCTGGACCACTGATCCAGTTCTGTGAGTCACTTTTCTGGTCCTGAGCCCTTTTGGCATGCACAGTGCTTGACAGCCCCAGGCCAGTATTGATGAAGCTGCTGCCCTCCATCAAGATGGATTCAAGTGGGATTTAATCCACTGGGGGACCATCACCCTTCCCTTTTGAAATTCAGCACATATAGCCATCAGTCCTTAGGGTTGTCAGGCTAGTTAACCACCGCCTGATACTCAGCATTGAGTCACTAGCATCTAAACATGGCCTATCGTCTTTAAAATCTTACATGATGCAGTAAAACCTCGCATACAGAGCACCTCGCTTAGAGACTAACTCGCTTAAAGAGCAGAATTTTCTCTGCATGGTTGCTTCACTTAATGACTAAAACTAATCAAAAACTTGCTTAACAACTAAATTGGGGTTCACAATCCCCCACCACCACCACCAGAAGTTACAATTGGTCACTTACAGTGGTGTTTCACTTAAAGAGTAAACGCGCTTAAAGAGCAATCCCATGGAACACATTATGCTCTTTAAGCGAGGTACCACTGTATTTGTGCCCTTGGTCTCCTCTTCCATGATTTGCATCATGTTTCCCTGACTTCTATATTATCTTGAAAAACAGCAAATAATGTCAGGAAATTTTTATATAGGTGTAGATATACATTTAGATATGTATCAGTGTGTAGAACTATTAAGGTCCTACTCAATGAATATATTAAGGAGGTATGAGAGAGGAAATTTTGAGCAAACAGTAGCAGTTGGTTACATGGCTGTGGCATGATCTAGGTCCTAGGTTGTTGGTTTTTTTGCTGAAGGCTCTGTTTGTTTGTTTCTTTGTTTTTTTTTGTTCAGTCACACAGTCAGGTCTGGCCCTTTGCAACCCCATGGACCACTGCACACCAGGCACCCCTATCCTCCACCATCCTCCGCAGCCCTCTCAGCTTTACACTCACTTTGTCAACAATTCTATCCAGCCATCTCATCCTCTGCCACCCCGTCTTCTTCTGTCCTCGAACTTTCCCAACATCAAGGCTTTCTCAAGTGACTCCTCTCTTCTCATTTGGTGTCCAAAGTATTTTAGCTTCATCGTCAATAGTTGTCCTTCCAACGAGCAGTCAGGGTTGATTTCTTTCAGGATCGACTTGTTTGATCTCTTTGCTGTCCAGGGGACTCTCAAAATTCTCATCTAGCACCACATTTCAAAGGTGTTTGTACTTCTGTGCTCAGCCTTCCTCATGGTCCAGTTCTCACAACCATACATTACTCAGGGAATATCATTGCTTTGACTATGCGGAGTTTTGTTGGCAGGGTGATATCTCTACTTTTTATTATGTTCCCTAGTTTTCTCACAGCTTGTTTCCCAAGAATTAATCATCTTTTTTATATCATGACTGCAGTCACCATCTGCAGTGATCTTGGATCCCAAGAAGGTAAAGTCTGCCACTACTTCCATTTCTTCCCCTTCCCCACGGAGTGATGGGGCTGGTTACCATTCATTGGGTTGGGTTTTTTTTTTTGTTGAGTCTCAGTCCAGCTTTTGCACTTTCCTCTTTCACCGTAATCAAGAGGTTCTTTAAATATTCTAATGCTCTGAGATGCAGTTAAAAGCTGAATAACTTTTATTGAAAGGAGGATATCCTCCCATTTTCTTTCTTTCTTTTTTTCCCCTGAGGAACATCTCAAGAAGAAGCAAAGCAATAATACCTATATCCTGCCCCATAACACTTAGTCCACTCTCTGGGCTGTTCACAAATTAGTTAGCATTTTGTCCCCAACATGTTGGGTACTCATTTTACTAACCATGGAAGGATAGAAGGCAGAGTCAACCTTAAGCTATGGCCATGATGGAACTCACAACCTTTTGGTTGCAGTATAGCAGTTTAACCACTGCCCCACCAATGCAAGGAGTCTAGAATCCACAGCTTTGGAAGATACATGTGGCCCCAAGTCCACGCTTAAATACCTTTCAAAGATGGAAACATATCTTTGATACACCCCCCCCCCCCCCAAAAAAAAATACTTCTGGTGAAAGTTGTCTTATGGCTTTGTATCAGCTCTGAAAAGTCAAGTCACTTTCTATATCCCCTCCTCCATCAAAACCTACACTTATTAGAATTCATTCTGGGTGGTATTGTTAAAGCTTTAAGTTAATGCAATATGCATACAGAATACTACTCATTGACTGATGGACAAAGACTTTTCCTCAGCTATCCTTATTCGGATCAAGTGCAGACAGGGAAAGGGAGGTGGAGGAGTGTATAGAGGGTATGCTTCATTTTTCAAAGCGTGAACGTAACAAAACCACTTCACAACCAATACAACCAATTTCTGACGGGCCTTTGGAAAAAAAACAGAAGGAAAGAAAAGAAAAGAAAACATAATATTGATTCGTACCAAGGACAGGAAAAGATCAATTCTGTTTAATAACCTCCCCTGTGCCAGCATGACTCAGGACATCTGAGACACCCAGGTTATGCATTTATTTATTTATTTATTTATAAATCTATATATGAATATTTAAGTATTAAGCCCCGTGTGCAGCCTCAGTGTTGTATGCATGATAATTATGTCAGCTATGCCGAGTATATCTAAAAGCCCAAGACAGCAAATCCAAAGCCTTCATTCTGTGAGTGATAAGAAGCAGAAATATGATTTGTGAAGGACTTTGTTGTATAGAATGGAGAAGCTAATAAGTGGGTAGAAATGGGAGACAGGAATGGTAGGCTGTGATGGCCATAAGGTTGGATTGACTGCAGTGGCTCAAGTGGTTAAAACACCGAATTTGAAGTTGACAGGTCAACAGTTTGAGACCCAAGTACTGCATGATGGAATGAGCTCCCGTCTCTGCCCCAGCTCCTGCCAATCTAGCAGTTTGAAAGCAAAAAATTGCAAGTAGATCAATAGGGACCACTTCAATGTGATGGTAGACAGTGTCCCGTGCACTCCAATGTCTAGGCATGCCTGCCAGATGTCCACGGAAACATCTGCAGATGCAGACAGCGCTGGTTCTTTGGCTGTAAACAGAGATAAGCACTGAACCATAAAGTTGGATACAACTGGCTTTCGAGCAAAGGTGACCTTTATCTATACTAAGTATACTTTACCATACAATGAGAGTCTCAAGATGGTGTGAGTGGATGGAGGGACTCTGCAACAGCAAGCTGTTGGTGGGGGAAAATCAAATTAAAAGTGTTCTCTGTGTTAAAAGGAAGAGGATGAAACACAGATAAAAATACCAAAGTTTGAAAAAAAAATTGCATGGATGAAATTGTCATTGGTCCCCTCTTCCCAATAAACACTGTGTTTTTTCTTCACATGCATTTTGTGTTGATCCTCCCCTCAGTAGCATTGCATTACATCAATATTTCTTCAGCTTGCAAACTCAAATGGTACAGTCCACTTTACCACCTCAGTATCATCTTTCTTCATAGACCACAGGTGGGCTGCCACGGGTCAAGATAACAGGAGCACCATACTGAGGGAAGGAAGAGGTGGCAGAATTTGGAAGGGGTAGATGAGGCCGTGCTGCTTCAAAACACAGCTGGAGAAACTCCAATATTTGAAAGCTTACTGTTGTTAAACATGTAAGCAAGCTAGCAAGCGAAACTTAAGAAACTCAACAAAGAAGGAAGACTTCTGCCTGCTTACGTTTTTAATTAAACATTTTAATATAAACAAAAGTTTAAAAAATACATAATTCAAAAATACAACACTTCTTCCTTGACTAAGCTAGATGTGAAATTGCCAAAACGAAGGCACCTTTGGGTGAGTTCATTCTGCAGTTCCTTTTGCCTGACCTAGTGTGAGAAAGAGTAGCCAAAAATACCACAACCTTCGAGGAGGCTCTTTCTGTGTACCCCAATACAACCCTAACAATACAACAGTAAAATTATTAATATTTATATAGAAAGAAGCAGGGACAAAATCAACATCTACTAATATGTGCACCAGGGATGGGATGTAACAGGTTCTCACCAGTTCGCCAGAACTGGCAGTAACTTTTCCCAGTGTCCCAGAGAACCGGTTGCAGCCTTTGGGGGGAACCACCTTCAGGGCTTACCTTTTCACGGGTTCCCTCACTGCGCATGCGTGCCAATCACTTAATGTAATTTTTATTTTATTTTATTTATTTTATTTTATTTACAGGTTTGTGTTGTGGGTGGGTGGGTGGGTGGGTCGAGGTGTGTGTGTGTGTGTATGTGTGCTTATTTTTATTTTATTATTATTTATTATTATTTGTTTTTCTTTGGCCCCGCCCACAACATCATGATGTCATGACATTAACTCCGCCCACACAGTGATGACATCACGGTGGGGTAGTAAAAAATTTGACATCCCACCACTGATGTGCACCCATCAAGAAATGGAACATTAATACCCTACCAAGTAATATAAACATAAATCTCACATATTTATTCTTCTCCCTTCTTTCCAAAAACTTAAATATTCATTCACTGTTTTTTCTGCAGTCCTTTAAGTTTCAGGAAGGGTTTTATTTTCTTCTTTTGCTTAAATGTGTATATGCATTCGAGGATGGAAGTCCTTCTCCTACATCAGAGGTTCCCAACCTAAGGCCCACAGGCCAGAACTGGCCCACAGAGCCATTTCATGTGTCCCCACCCCACCCCTCTAAGGGCATGTGAGAAACAAAATGAATGCCCCTTTAGAGCTGTTGGGACAAAATGGCCACCCCCTTCATGCAGGCAGGGCAAAATGGCCATCTGGCCCTTGAAGCTGACTGAGAAAGTGCAATCTAGCCCCCAGCTTGAAAAGGTTGAGAACCCCTGACCTACATTTATGAATGGGGCAGCCAATCACTTCCGGTTCTGACTACCTCATTTTGATATATATGGAGGCCGAGCCCTTTGGACAGTAAAGGACACCTTAGTGGTTGAGATACCTGGTTGTGGAGCCGGATGTTGAGAGTTTGGTTCCTCACTGTGCCTTTTGAGTAGTCATGGTCAAAAAGTAATTTGAACGAAAGAGCTGTTTCTCTTTAAAGTAGACAATGTATATTTATACAGCAAAATATACTGGGAATAAATATTGCAAATAACTGAGAAATTATTGAGTAAGATTTGTATTGGGGGGGGGTGTAATATCTGGACCCTTTTCAGTCAGGATTCAGGCCCGGATATGGTACGGAAACTGCACTGGTCGCTTTGGTGGATGATCTCTGGAGAGAGCGGGATGGAGGCCATCCGACCATCCTTGCTCTTCTCGATCTCTCAGCGGCCTTCGATACCGTGGATCACAACATTCTCTTGGGAAGGCTCCAAGGATTGGGGATCCAGGGCACTGTGTTGGCCTGGTTTTCCTCATTTCTGAGGGGCAGGACCCAGACGGTATGTCTGGAGAATGAGAGGTCCAGCCCTAGGCTCCTCCAATATGGGGTGCCTCAGGGCTCGGTACTCTCACCTCTCCTGTTTAACATCTATATGAAGCCGCTGGGTGAGATCATCCGTTCCCACGGGGTAAGGTACCATCAATATGCTGATGATACCCAACTGTACATCTCAGCCCGTGGGGACCCAAGCGGTGCAGTAGAAGTCCTCTCCAGGTGCCTGGAGGCTGTCAGGGTCTGGATGGGGGAAAACGGGCTACAGCTGAATCCCGGCAAGACTGAGTGGCTATGGGTGAGGGGCCCTGTGTTATCCCGGGAGCTTCCAGCTTTGGTTCTGGATGGGGCAGTTTTGCCCCAGACAGATCCGGTGCGTAATCTGGGGGTCCTCCTGGACTCACGACTACTGTTCGAAGAACAGGTGGCAGGCGTGGCCAGGAGGGTTTTTGCACAACTTCGTGTAATATACCAGTTACGCCCACTCCTGGATCGGGACTCCTTGCTCAGGGTCACACATGCACTGGTCACCTCCAGACTTGATTATTGTAATGCGCTCTACATGGGGCTGCCCTTGGTGACCATTCGGAAACTCCAGCTGGCCCAGAATGCGGCTGCTCGGGTAGTGATGGGGTGCGGGCGTTACGCTCGTGCCTCACCACTGCTTCGACAGCTGCACTGGTTGCCAGCATGTCTCCGGGTGCAATTCAAGGTGCTGGTCATTACCTTTAAAGCCCTATATGGTAGTGGGCCAGGATACCTCAGAGACCGCGTCACCCCAAGAACGTCTGTCCGTCCCACCAGGGCGGATCGGAGAGGCTCCCTTGCAATTCCATCAGCTAGAGAGGCTCGCCTCTCTAGCACCAGAAGGAGGGCCTTCTCCGTGACCGCCCCAGCCCTGTGGAACCTCCTGCCTATCGATCTACGTCAACAAACAGAGCTCCTGCCCTTCCGGAAAGGTCTTAAAACCTGGCTGGCAGGACAAGTTTGGGGATCCGGAAATACCGGATCTCATGTTGGGTGGCTTATCAGATGAGTCAGCCACCCGCTGTTCTTACCTTCCTACCCTGGTTCTGTTTTTAATAATTGCATAATTTTATAACTTGGAAATATTTAATTTCTTTTAGCTTGACTTTTAATTATTGTATTGGTTTATATTTTAACTGTGGGTGGGCTATCGTATATTGATTTGTGGTTTTATATTGAGTTGTGGTTTAGCTATGTATTTTTAAATTGTGTATGTAGGCCGCCCAGAGTTGGGTTTTTGACCCGATTGGGCGGGATAATAAGTCGAAGGAAATAAATAAATAAATAAATAAAGGTGGAACACAAACAGTGGTGGGCATCAGTAGGTTTGCACCAGTTCGCCATAACCGATAGCAGAAATTCTGGCTGGCCCTGCCCATCCAAGTTTTGAAATAAAGTAGTCCTAATTCCAGTGAAACACAGGGCTTTCCCCCTGGCCACACCCACCATACCATGCCCACAGTGTGGTAGTAAAACATTTTTGGAGCCAACTATTGAGCACAAAGCTAAACTAGTGGTAGCCCATTACATAATACAGTAAAATGCTAAAGACTTGGTTCCACAAGTCTTAGTGTTATCCGATTTTTAGTGTTATCTGATCCATGTTAAAATCCTATGGGATGGATCGGATAACGTTAAAGCTCCATAGAGATACATTGTAACCGCACAGGCTTTAGCGGTTGTTATCCGATCCATCCCATAGGACCTTAACGTTATTCGATCCAATTCCCCTCCCCAGATTACTTAACGTTATTCGATTTTAGCGTTAACCGATCCAATCGTTATCCGGTGTTTTACTGTACAGTAAAATCTCGCATAAAGAGCACCTGGCTTAAAGTGTAACTCGCTTAAAGAGCAGAATTTTCTCTGAATGTTCACTTTGCTTAACAAATAAAACCAAACAAAAACTCACGTAACAAATAAATCGGCGTTCGCAATCCCCCCTGCCAGAAGTCACAATTGGTCACTAACAATGATGTTTCATTTAAAGAGCAAACTCGCTTAAAGAGCAATCCTGTGGAACACATTATGCTCTTTAAGTGAGGTACAGCTGTACAAAGATTCATGACATACTTTCCTATTCCCATTTCATTTTATTTACTGTTTTCTATGGCCTCTCTTGAAGGCTTTTGCTGTGTGTGCTTCCAATTTCGTCAAGCGAGCAAACAAAAAAGTCTTTAAACTCCTAGCAAAACTAGGATGAGAATTGTCAAATTTCACCTTGTTCAGCATCATTTTGATCAATGATTCTGTTATATACAATCTCTCCCTGTGCGTTGAAACAGGGTCATGACAGTGTGTGACACCTTCTTTCTGTTATATAGAAGAAAGTCTGCTAGTTGCTCATGTTCTGCTGGTACCAAACTGACATGCTACATAAAGTGCTTATTTCTTCACTGAGGTTTCCCAGATATATTATTGGCAATTAAGAACACCTTCCTTCCTGTCTGCTTCTTTATTTCTTGCAGGGTTAGCCTAGCAGATGTATGGTGGCTAGCATAGCAGTTCTAAATTAAAAGTGGGTGTGAACAAACTTTTTCATGGTAGATAATTCTGACACCTTTCCAAAACGTGGCTGGGAGATGGAAGACATTTTTTCCTTCTTTCTCTGTCTTCTCTCCCTAGCAAATAGTCTTATCCTTGGTGCAGCTCCAGGTGCCAACACCGAAGATGGCTCAAAAGTCTTTAACCAGAAATAGAGCCTTCTTGGTGGTGGCACCTACACTGTGGAATACACTATAGGTGGAGCTGTGCCAGGCCCCATCACTGGCTACCTTTAAAAAACAATTTAAAATGTTCTTGTTCAAGGAGGTCTTTCAGGGTGTTGTTCTTTTGTCAATATAATAGCCAGTTAAATTCAGTTTTGATGTCCTCTGTTGCCAATTAGTTTAGTTTAGTTTAGTTTAGTTTAGTTTAGTTTAGTTTAGTTTAGTTTAGTTAATGATGCATTTGTTGTTGGTGGGTTTTGATTTGTATTGTTGTCATTTATTTTCTGTTTGATCACCATCCAGAGAGGGATAACACCCAGATGGGTAGTATATAAATTTAATAAATAAATAAGTATCCCCATATTTTACTGCTGTTGCAAATAGTGAAAGGAAAATTCTATTTCCACCCAGAGGAGGCAGAAGTTTGAGTCTTGTTCTAGGTTGGTGCTGAAAAGAATAAGGGTTTGGATACCAATCCTAAGTGATCCAAGATCACTGTGACTGACTACTGAGATGCTTTGGAAGTCAGCAGTTGAAAAAGTTCAAGGAGTAGAATTCCAAACATGTCTCCTGCCAACCTAGCAATCTGAAAGCAAGAAATTGCAAGTAGATAAACAGGTAACGGTTTGGCAAGAAAGGTAACAGTGTTCTGTGCATTCCGGCATCTAGCCATGCCTGCCACACGACAAAGGAAACAGCTGCAAATGCAGACAGCAATGCCTCTTTGGCTGTAAATGGAATTGAGTACTGCCCCCTAGAGTCAGACATGAATGGCTTTTGAACAAGAGAGACCTTTACCTTTATTAACTTCTTGGCTCTGGCTAGTATGCCTCAGATTGGGACACCTATCTGATGTGGACACTTTCTCTGGTGCTCCTTTTGCTGTGCGGATTTCCATGTGAGAATTGCCACCATACCAGCAAAGCTTCTTTCCACCAAAACTATTATCTCCCATTTTGACAGTCCCCAACACCCAGCCATCCGTGTTGTAGAAGTCTTCTCCATAAGGGTGGGAACTGTGAAGTTAATAGCTCACACTTAATCTCCCTAGGACAGTGATGGTAAAACATGGCACTCCAGGTGTTCTTGGACTTCAATTCCCAGAAGCCCAAGTCAGCACTGCTGCTGATCATGGTTTCTGGGAATTGAAGTTGAAGAACACCTGGAGTGTCAAGGTTCACCATCACTAGGAGAATCATGGTCCATTTCAGAGCATGATGTATCGAACCAGGAATTAAGTTATGGATAATATATCCTTCCCATCTCCCTTCTCCTCTTCTTACGCACAGCTTTAGGTATGGAGATTCTGGCATATTTTATACAAAATTCCCCATGGCGCTTGAGGCAGGAAACTCTAACTGGATATGAAACCTATTGAGTGAGACATCACTGGCAATTGAAGATGCATCTTCATTCTGTTCTTACTCTTGAGGACATTTATTATGTATATAGTATTGTTGCAAAGAATTAACCTACCACTGAGCACGCATGAGTCACAACAACCCTCCTATTATTAGTGTAAGGTTCTTTACATCTGGATGAGTCTGCTGAGATTTTGAATAGCATCTGACGGGAAGCTTCTTTTTTTGCAAATGCCACTCCCTGTGGAATTGAAGGATAGAAACATATTCTGCTATAAATTTCACCATCATCATTTGCTAGATTTTTAACAACTATTTTCACCCAACAAAGTACCAGATTTGTTTTCCCTCTCTTTCTCTCTCTCAGTCTCAATCTCTGTCAATGATGGTGAACCTTGGCACTCCATGTGTTCTTGGACTTCAATTCCCAGAAGCCCTGATCAGCAGGAGTGCTGACTTGGGCTTCTGGTCATTGAAGTCCAAGAACATTTGGAATGCCAAGGTTGACCATCACTCCTCTTTGTGATATCAGGGTATGTGTGTGAGGGGGGGGGGGAGTAATAGCTGTAGTCATTTCCCAGAAAAAAAATGCTGATTTTAAGAATATTTATTGAGTTGAAATACAATACAAGAGACTCTATTAATCCCCCAATAAAGATACTGTTAATATTTAACTGGCATTTATTGAAACTTACAGTAACTGTCCCATTAAATTTAAATTGACTGCACATTTGGGAGCCTTCCCCTAAAGCCTGTCTGGGACGTTGACACTCTCAGCGCCTATTATTTTATGCTGGGCACCTAGCCATTAAAAGAAGAAGAAGAAGAACATTCAGTTTGCACTTTAAAGTCGAGTGATTGGGGAGCTGTTTGCCCTCTTCTCTCCCCTCTGCTCCCTGCATCTTTATTACTTCAGTAAAGAATGTAATCACTATAACTATGTGTTGTCAAGTCAATTCAGAATTATGGCAACCCTTTCCAGGGTTTTCTAGGTAGAGAATATGTGGGAGGGATTTGTCATTCCCTTCTTCTGGGGGTTTGGGACAGCAATGGCTCAAGTGGCTAAGATGATGAACTAGACAACTGGAAGGTTGGAGTTCAATTCCTGAGTACTGAATGATGGAGTGAGCTCCTGTCTCTGTCCCAGCTCCTGCCAACCTAGCAGTTCAAAAGCAAGAAATTGCAAGTAGATAAATAGGGACCACTTCGGTGGGAAGGTAAACAGTGTTTCATGCTCTCAGGTATTGAGGCATGGCTGCCACATGTCCACAGAGATATCTGCAAATGCAGAACAGTGCTGGCTCTTTGGCTATAAACAGAGATGAGCACTGAACCCTAGAGTCAGATATGACTGGCTTTCGAGCAAGGGTGACCTTTACCTCTTCTGGAGGCTACCTGGGACTGTGAAAGAAAGAAGAGTGAATTACAAAAGAGGGCTGGAGTCATAAAACAAGGGTTTTCTTCAAGACAAATCTTCCTTCCTTCCTTCCTTCATTTGAGGCATTCCTCCATAACTTGGAACTGTCCAAATATCTTTTCTGATAACTCCAGCTAACAATGCCATTGAAAATATTTGCAGACACATAGGTTGATGGAGGCTGCTTTGAATGATGTTTTGTGATATGGTGATGGGATGAGTTCTAGGAGGAAATTTTCAGTCTTTGTTATTCACACACCCCCACACACACACACATAGAAACACACACGCCAAAAAAACCATAAGCCTTAAATGGACTGTAATTCAATGGGTCCATTTGGTGCATGGCACAGAGGCTGGGAAGCTGTAGTCTTCCAGATGTTGTGAGACTCCAACTTCTCTCAGCCCATAGCCAGGAGGCAAGGATGAAAGGAACTCAATGTCAACAAACCCTGGAATGCCACAGGCTCTGTTTCAGAGCAGAAACACTCAGTAAGTTGTTTATGTCTTCCTGGCCTTTTTGCTCTACGTATGTGCTTAGTTTCCCAAAAGCAATGAGGGACAATGTGGGGAGATGCTAGAGAATTTTGGTGTCAATTGCACAAACCAGAGAAAGAAAATGAGTCTCAGATCTGAGATGCAAGGGTGACCTTGGAGAACAGGAATATCTTCAACAGGCTGGCTTCCTGTGCCCAGATAACCTGTCACAAATATAAATGAGATATTGTTGGCCTGGTGTTTTTTTTTTTAAAGCAGTCTTTGGAATTTTTTAATCCATGGAAAGGTCATTGCAAAATAAGTGAATGCATGTTGAAGCTGATGGATCAGGTCCTTCAGCTGAAGCGAGGCAATTACAGAGTGTGGGGAAGCCTCGGCGAGTGAAAATTTGACTCCGGAAAGTGATGCTGTAAAGTGTTGACCCCTATTTTAATGTCTTGCTCCATTCCTATGTTGGGTCCAAGCAGGACTTGCATTTGCCTGTGATGCTGGTTAGCCAATCTATTTGTGTTGTCTGCCAGGAGAGGGGGCCTTTTGCCTTCTCAGAACGGGGAAAGAGATTTGATTACTCTCTCCTGCATTGCCTGCCAGCACAGGACTTTCTAGCTTTTAATTTACTATGAAGACTTGCTTCATAGCAAAGAGAGAGGAACAGGGAGAACCAATATGACTTCACTCGCAACAAACTGGTCAGGTCTCCCTTGCTTGAAAACCAGTAATGTCCGACTCTAGGGTTCTTCTTCTTCTTCTGTGTCTAGGCCAAATGTGAAACTTCCAAAATGAAGGCACCTTTAGATGAGTTCATTCTGCCGTTCCCTTGACCTGGCCTAGTCTGGGAAAGATTAGCCAGCAACACAAGGTTGCCATTACCAGGGTACACCCGATTGCGGTTCAAAAATACCACCAACTTAGAGGAGGCTCTTTCTGTGTACCCCTAGGTGTACTCTAGGGTGAGGTGCTCATTTCCATTTACAGCCAAAGAGTTAGCTCTGTCTGCATCTGCACACATTTCTGTAGTGATGTGGCAGGCACGACCTGATGCCAGAGCTGACAGAACACTGTTACCTTTCCCGCCGAAGTGGTCCCTATTTATCTACTTGCAACTTCTTGTTTTCGAACTGCTAGGTTGGCAGGAGCTGGGACAGATGATGGGAGATCACTCCATCACACACCACTTGGGTCTCAAAGTGCTGACCTGTCAACCTTTGAGTCTCCAAACTCAGCATCTTAATCACTCAGCCAGTGCCTGGTACCAGGCCCAAAACATCATGCCTATGCTCTGCGAGAGGCTGTCCTTGTAGCTGATTTTTTTTTCTTCAAAGAAAGACTCAGATTTCTTCGGTCTTGGCACCCAAAGATATGAGACATTTTCTCCTCTCATGCTTTTCCAGCATCACAGTTGGACTCAACCATCAACTTCTCCTCTCCTGGAGCTCCTGCATAATTGAAAAGCCTCTTGTTTTTTCTCCTCTATTTTACCTTGTTTGTTTGCATGCATATATGTTTATTGTATTTATCGTCTATAGACTTTTTTTAAAAAAAATCCTGAAGCAATTACATCTGTCAGGGATGAGACAAGCTGTGACAAGCTGTTTTATGTCTGTCTTGTACAGATGTAAAAGGAAAGGGGGAGAAAGAGAGGAGGAAGGAAAGGCAGATAAATGGAACAAGGAAGTTGGCAGAAATGTTATAGACTGGTGGGTGTGTTAAGTAAAATGAAGCAATCAAGGTGCATGTATGATTTCTACAGAATAAAACTTAGGCAGGTCTGGGGGCTACTGGAAGTTCAATAAGTTCTACCCCCACAATTGTCAGGATGAATTTAGCCTATCAAATTTCTTCTAGTTTCTGGCATTTTTACCCCAGGGTTTCGCACACCTACTGATTGGGGCTTCTGGGAATTGAAGTCCAAGAACTTCTGGGGCCCCAAGGTTGAGACATCCTGTACATTGCCGCATAGAACTGGAACTGTTTGCTGATGTGTCATTGAATTGGGGCTTCTGGTGACCACTGAGATATAGAAACCAGCCGTCCATTCTAAGCTCTGCAATAAACAACTATGATTATCCGGAGATGGAGTAAAACAGAATTTAAACTAGTATCACAAAGTTATTGTCTCAAAATAAAATAAAAAAGGAAAGATGCCATCTTTTTCTAGCTGGCCTATGTCTCTGTAACAGTGGACAGAAAGATTGGTTCATATTCATATTCGGTCACCTGGAGAACATCTTGCTTGCCATAGGAGGTCTACAGATAGGAATTCTCCCCATGGCCTGCATCACTTATAAAGAGGACCATAACATCATTACAGGGACTGCAGTGGCTCAAGTGGCTAAGATGCTGGTGAAAGGTCAGCAGTGGTGAAAGGTCAGATGCTGGTGAAAGGTCAGATGCTGGTGAAAGGTCAGAGGTGAAAGGTCAGCAGTTCGATACCTGACTACTGCAGGACAGAATGAGCTCCTGTCTTTGTCCCAGCTCCTGCCAAATGAGCAGTCTGAAACCAGGAAATTGCAAGTAGATAAATAGGGACCATTTTGGTGGGAAAGTAAACAGGGTTTTGTGGACTCTGGTGTCTAGTCATGCATTCCACTTGACCACGTAAATGTCTGAAGAAGCAGACAGCACTGGCTCTTTGGCTATGAAACAGAGATGAGCACTGAATGCTAGAGTTGGTTACGACTGGCTTTCGAGCAAGGGTGACCTTTACCTTTAACATCACTACATTTGGGGAAACTTCAGCTATGAATGGCACTTGATTCATCTGAATGGAATGGTGACTCCTTCAATCTCCTGAAAATTGTTGACCCAGTACCAATGGATATAATCTACTTTAGAATGAGTTTTTTGAAGAATATGTGTGCGTACAGTCTGAAATTAGAATGGAACAACTCTGTAGTGGAGGGCAAGCTAAGACTGCTGTATGTGGGGCAGTCTTTCCACAGTAGCTCAGATCAGGGTTCAGAAGCTACCAAGAAACCAGCCCACAGGAGGTCATGTCTCTCTCTTTGGGGAATCTGGGAGTCCACTTAGCTCTGTGCTGCAGACATAATCAATAACCTTCATACTTTATGTGCCTCAAGTCTGTTTCCCTCTGTCTCAATGAGCTTCCAGTAACCCAGTGAATAGCACCATGTGGGCTGGGATGGGAGACTGAAGCATGGAGGAGGTAAATGATGAATTACAGGGCTCCAAGGTAGTATTAAGTCAGCAAACCCAACTGCTTTCAGGCAAGATCTGTACACCCAGCCCACACATATGTGAAATATGCAAAGCTGCCTCACTTTTGCCTAGACCACAAGGTCAAATAGTCCATCTGTTCAGGTTGGATGTGACTTGGATGTGAGTTCTTGCCTTGCCCTAGAAAACATACCACAAAAGAATGTGGCACCTAATTTACCTTCAGGTCATGATTAGTCATTGAGTGTTCCCAACAATTTAGCAACTGGCAGTTTGTTTAGCATAGAGAAGCCCAGGCAAAGTGTACAACTAGCAAAGGCCAGGGAGAACCATGGATGTTTTAAAAACCAGAATGTGACAGCTAGCAAAACATTTTGCTCCTGATGACAAAGGGAGGTGAACCAAGCTGGTGGGCCTGGCAGAGCATCAGAGACAGCTGTATTAATGATAAAGTAGTCTCATGTTCATTCTAAGGATAATGAGCACCAAGGAAATATGACAAAAAACCAAAGGCATCATAGAGGATCAGATGGAGTAGGATGTCTGTTACGGCTAAAACATCAAAATTATCTGTTGCCAAACCGTGGTGTTGGATGTAATTATGAGCACTGAACCCTAGAGTCGGATATGACTAGCTTCTGACCAAGGGTGACCTTTATACTTATTATGATGATGAGCTCCATCTCTCCATCCCTCCGGCCATCCCTCCAGCCATTCAGCTTTCTATCTAACTTGCTTTCTGGCTTCATAGATAGAAAGGTGGATGGATATACCTTCAGAATTATTGTCAAACATTATTCACTGTGGTTAACTAAATGTATACCTAACATGATAATAGTCCATATTGGCTCACACACACCCAAAAAAATTAAGAAATTCTGACATAATGATATGCATACATTTATATTGGACTCAATTTTTTGCTAGGTGGGAGCAGGAGTTTGAAAACTTTTTGCATTTTTAGATTATGGTGCACCTTGCCATGCAAGAGGAAATTGTGTTTGTTCCTGATAGTACGTAACCATAGTTTACATATCTTGGCACATTGTAGTTCTGCCTAGCCACAATTTAGGGGTCAGACAGAATGATAATATGTGGTTAATATAAAAGGAAGAAAACTCTTTTGACATTCTCATGTAGCTGTTTAAGGAGGAAAGTACGGATGGGCAAGTCCAAAGTTTGCATGGAACTCAATCTCATAACGGTAAACTGTGGTTTAGCATTACAAGTAAACTGGACCAGAGAAAAGATTTCAGCAATGGGGGATGTTATTTAAGTGTTTTTTAATTTTTTAAAAATGAGGTTCTTCTTCAAGGGTCACAAGTTGGTGTTCTTATTTTTACAAGAACCCAATGAATTAGATCAAGCTAAGAGGTACTGTGGTGGCTTAGTGGTTAAGATGCTGAACTTGATGACTGGAAGGTCAGCTCTTTGGCTCTAAACAGAGATGAATACTGAACCCTAGAGTAAGATAAGACTGGCTAACAAATAGGTCAGTCTTAGAAGAAGTCAACCCTGACTGCTCCTTAGAAGGACAAATAGTAAAGATGAAGCTAAAGAACTTTGGACATCAAATGAGAAGAGAGGATTCACTTGAGAAAGCCCAGATGCTGGGAAAGGTGGAGGGCAAAAGAAGAAGGGAGATGGTGAAAAATGAGATGGCTAGATGGGCTCAGAGCATGGTGGGTTGAGGAAGATGGTGGAGGACAGAGGTGCCTGGTGGGCAACGGTCTATGAGCTCACAAAGGGTTAGAATCGATTGTGCGACTGAACAATAACAACAAAAAAGCATCTATTTGCTCGGGTAGTGGTGGGGTGCGGGGGTTATGCTCGTGCCTCACCGCTGCTTCAGGAGCTGCACTGGTTGCCAGTATGTCTCCGGGTGCAATTCAAGGTGCTGGTTATTACCTTTAAAGCCCTACATGGTAGTGGGCCAGGATACTTAAGAGACCGCGTCACCCCAAGACCATCTGTCCGTCCCACCAGGGCAGATTGGAGAGGCTCTCTTATCATTCAATCAGCTAGAGAGGCACATCTCTCTAGCACCAGAAGGAGGGCCTTCTTCGTGTCCGCCCCGGCCCTTTGGAACCTCCTGCCAAATGAGTTACGTCTACAGACAGAGCTCCTGCCCTTTCGGAAGGGCCTAAAAACCTGGCTGGCAGGGCAGGTGTGGGGCTCCAGTAATATGGGGTCCCATGTTGGGTGGCTGATCTGATGGGACAGCCACCCCTCCCTCGCTCTTTTAAACTTTTTAAACCTTTTAACTTTTTAAATCTTTTAGATTTTTGTAAATTCATAGTTTAATTCTTTTTAAATTGATTTTTAAATAATTTTGAACCTTAAGGTTTTAATTTATGAATTTGTTGGGGGATTGTTTAATTGTTTTGCATTGTGTATAGTCTCTCCCCCTTTTCTGTAAGCCACCTAGAGTCAGGTTCACCTGATTGGGGCGGGATAATAAATCTAAAATAATAATAATAATAAAATAAATAAATAAATTATGTTTAGGTCAAGTTCACCCAGCAAGTTTAATGGCTGTGTGAAGATTTGAACCCATGTCTCATGAGATCTAGTCCTGCCCTTTAACAACTACACCACAAAGTATGAAAGTTTGGGAGTTATGTTCTCAGGTAGTGATCCTTAATGCATGCCTATGTGTGCATTTTTCCTTCTCCAAAATTCTCAAGGATAAGATATACAGGACTATTTCCCCCCAGAAGGAAAAGATTACTTTACAATTGAGCCTGTAACCACTGGTCCGTATAGCTCTCGATTTTTTCCCTTCCCGTAGATCAAGAAAAGCTGTAACACATCTCCCCCTTCGACCAAATTGCAATGCTTTATTCTCCAAGGTTGTTAATCCACATTCTTTCATGAGTGCTGAAGCCACACATTCAGTAATCTTAAAAAGAGATTGGAAAGTGAGGAAATAAACAGTCTTGGAAAGAAATCCCCTCCTCTCGCGACCCATCAGCACAAGCAATAATAATAAAGCTTCATTATTTTATAGAGTGTCTTCTCTGCCTGGCGTATCTCAGAATGCTTGAGATTAAATAGCACAGTTAGCGAATTAAATAATAGTTTACAGAGTTTTGGATGACTCAGGGGATTAGTAATGGGGCTGTGGATCCTTTCGCATCTGGGTCACCAGCTTGGATTTCCAACTCATGTAGGTAGTGATTTTTAATAAGATGCAGAAGTCTAACAGCTAGCAGGTGCAGTACATGAAATAAATGGTTGACTTTGGGTTGAAGAGTGAATGTGCTCCTTAAATACTCCATTTTATACATAGAAAAGAGAAGAAATGAGCCTCTAATCCTAGTTTTGTTTAATAGGGCCATTCCACGTGATACATGCCTAAGTGATACATAGAAAGCCATACCTTATCTCCAAAGTCCTATATATACAGTTGTGCCTCGCTTAAAGAGCATAATGCGTTCCACAGGATTGCTCTTTAAACGAGTTTGCTTTTTAAGTGAAACACCATTGTAAATGACCAGTTGTGTGTGTGTGTGTGGGGGGGGGAATTGCACACCCTGATTTATATGTTAAGCAAGTTTTTGGTTGGTTTTATTTGTTAAGCGAAACGAACATTCAGAGAAATTTCTGCTCTTTAAGCAAGTTACTCTTTAAGCGAGGCACTCTTTATGCGAGGTTTCATAGTAATGCAAAGGTAAAACCTTTTAATCTTTTTAAATCTTTTAGATTTTTGTAAATTCATGGTTTAATTCTTTTTTAATTGACTTTTAAGTGATTTTGAACCTCAAGGTTTTAATTTATGAATTTTCTGTAAGCCGCCTAGAGTCAGGTTCGCCTGATTGGGTCAGGATAATAAATCTAAATAAATAAATAAATAAATAAAATAAAGGTCACCCTTGCTTGAAAGCCAGTTGTATCCAACTCTAGGGTCTGGTGCTCATCTCTGTTTATAGCCAAAGAGCCAGCACTGTGGTCATGTGGTAGGCATGACTAGATGCCATAGCTCATGGAACATTGCAGCCTTTCACACCAAAGTGGTACCTATTTATCTACTTGCAATTTCTTGCTTTCAAACTGCTGGGTTGGCAGGAGCTGGGGCAGATGACAGGAGCTCACTCCACTGTGTAGCACTCAGGTCTGGAACATCTGACCTTCCTACCTTCCGGTTCATAAGCTAAGTGTCTTAACCATTGATATATATTCTGTTTTTGGAAAGGATTGTGGTGGCTTAGTGGTTAAGACACTGCACTTGATGACTGGAGGGTTGGTGTACCACATGTCTAGTCATGCCTGCCACATGACCACAGAAATGTCTGCAGACCCAGACAGCACAGACTCTTTGGCTTTAAACAGAGATGAGCACTGAACCTAAGAGGTAGATATGACTGGCTTTCTAGCAGGTGTAACTTTTCCTTTTAATAAAATGTGGTGTCCCCTGTCAATGTGGATCCTGGAACCAGTGATGTCACTAGCACCCCCATATTCCTAGCTCACTGAACTGAAGCATCTATTTGCAAAGCAAGGGGTTGGGAGTTCCGGTCCTCTGTCGTGTCTGTGAAGTAATGAACAATCCAAAATAAAGGAAATGATAAACTAGTTCAGAGTCGTCTTGGAGAAGATATCATCAAGGTTGCCAGAAGTCAACTTGATGCATTCAATTACACTGCATCACAATAAATAAATATAGTCTCCTACTTGGTCCAATCCTGTGTCCTATACTAAATCAAGTGTGCTGAATCCAAATCTGAAGTCTGATTCTACCTAGGACATAAGGAACCTAAGTTAGCAAATCTCACCCTCTTGCTTAAGTTCTTGTGTTGAACATGTGGGGAATATTTGTCACAAATATAGCAAAAATTGTCTGGTTTGTTAACACAGCTGCACCTACTCATCTTTAGCTCAAAATAGACTCACTGTGGCCTAGTTGTACTATACAACTAGATGGTTTCACACCAGAAACAAGCCCTTGGTCCATCTCGCCTTATATACCTATTTCTGATGTCAGCTGAGTGACTTGCCCAGACATGCCTGGCCACTGCTGGTGCGTGCATGCCACCAGGGGATGTGATTCAGCTGAGGCGGCAGCAGGCATAATGGTAGCTGCAACTGTTATGATGTTTCAATGTAAAAATACATTATCCAATACCATTTGAACAGCCATAGCATGCCTATAACTTACAATATGCAAGAGTTAGGCAAATTCTGAGTTCAGATTTAGAATCAGCACACTTGATATCGTGTAAATCACATGTGTTATTCCCACTAGCAAAATCATTGTTGTGCAGTGTTACTACCGCAAAAGAATCACTAGTAACAGATTTACTTCCACCAAGAAATGGAATACAGTATCTGGTTGTAAAGGAGCTGGTTGCACAAGCATTAACTGTATGTGTGGTCTTTCATCTGCCAAAAGGACTACAGGGCTTTTCATTTCACTTCATAGAGAATACAGTCTCAGATTTCAAGTTCAAGCAAGCAGCTGTCAATTACTCTCAAATGCAGGGCAGCCAAGTAACTTACATTAATATCATTGGAGGAGGGGGTTAGCGCCTTCCACAAAAGGAGGAGGATGCTCAAAATAGGGCATTGTACAACAAAGACGAGGAAGCAAATAAACTGATGTTGTTAATGCAACTCAAGGGATGGCTCAAGGCACCGTGCTATGTGTGAATTGACTCTAAGTCAGATGCCTAATCTATTTGAGTGCATCGGGGTACCTATGCACAGCTGGTGGGAGGTGGTCAAACATGGTTGGCACACGTGCCCCAGCCAAGGTTGTGCCCCTGAAGTTAAATGAATGGGACATCTGTAGTTCTTTGGGTGTTTTAGCTTTTGCATTGGGTGTACATCTTAGGCCCAGGGGTGGCACCGGTGATGGAAGAGGAGGCTCTGAATGCTTGTGAAAGCAGCCTCTTTATAACCAGATATTCCATTGCTTGGTGGAAGAACATCTGTTTCTTAATGGAAGCACATCTGTTACTAGTGATTCTATTGCAGTAATAATTGAGTGCATCGGGTTGACTTCTGGCAATCCTGGTGGTAACTTCTCCAAGGTACGTACTCATCAGAATTGGGCATTTCAGTTCCACACTGTGCCTTCATGACAGTGAAGTCCATTCAATTCATAGACTGCAGTTCCAAGATTATTGAAATCCCTTAGGCTGGATCAGGAGCTTAGTCTAGCCCAGGGGTCCCCAACTAGTCACCCTGAACTCTATTTGTATGAGCCTTTCCAACCTGTGTTTTCTTTTACCACTGCGGGTTTACTTTTGATTTAAACTGGGAGTTTAATGCTTTTGCTACATTTTTGATTGAAGCCTCTACAAATGCAGAGTTTTTCCTTGCACTAAATGCAAGCACAGGATGCAAGGCTTTTATGCACACAAATAGCTGATGATTATTCTTTTGCAGGAAAACCCAAAATGTAATAAATGTCCATCACCTGGAGTGACTTTGAACAAAGGGGTGATAGATAGTTGTCCACCCCTGGTTTTGGGTGTAATTATAGCTTAGCAATAGGAAGATGAGCTCCATCCATCTATTCATTCATTCATTTAGCTTGCCTGATTGCTTGTTATAGACAGACAGACAGACAGACAGACAGACAGACAGACAGACAGATAGATAGATAGATAGATAGATAGATGTGCCCAATCCTTAGAGATTGGGCAGTCCAATGTGGGCCCCAGGTCACCAAAGGTGGGAGACCACTGATCTAGCCCCAAGCTATTGGCATAGACCAGCAAAGGATAAATTCAGGGTTCCATGTAAGGCACACACACACACACACCCAGTCTTACCTGGGCAATGTGACTGGATGGCACTCTGTGTCTCTCTTGCAAAGCACATGCTACCTGCAACCACCACCACCCCACACACACCTCCCTCTAAGTCCTTCTGCTTCATTCCAGAAGGGAAGGTGTTTAAGGAACCACCTGCAGAAGGCAAACCCCACCATCCTAATGTCTTAACTTTCCTCCACCCAAAACATGCACCAGGCAAAGGGGTGGGGGCTGAAAGACTTAAACCAGCATCTGGTGGCGCAGTGGTTAAACTGCTGCACTGCAGCCCAAAAGGTTGCCAGTTCGATCCTGACAGGGTAATCAAAGTTGATTCAGAGAAGACTAACATCTGAGGTTGATAAAATGAGTACCCAGCATGTCGCCCCCCCCCCCAAAAAAAAAGCCTAATTAACTCTGTGAGCTGCCCAGAGAGTGCAGTAAGCACTATGGGGCGGTGTATAAGTGTCAGTGCTATTAGCATAGCTATCCCCCCCCCCCCTTAAGCTGGGCCCCCAGCGCCCAGTATAGCAAGGATTAAAGCAGATAAGTTGCTCCCATCACTCCCTCGACTCCCCTCCCAGCGGGGTCCTTGCTTGAACCTCTCTGCGATCCCTACACCCGTTGTGTGTGTGTGTGTGTGTGTGTGTGTGTGTGTGTGTGTAGATCGCCGGTCAGCGCTGGAGCGGCTGCCATGACAACCCCTGGCAATCGGCTGGGGCGGGTGCGAGTGTGATAGTGTGTGAGAGAGAGAGTGAGAGAGAGAGAGAGTGTGTGTGTGCTGTGCGCGCCGGCGAGTGAGCGAGCGCGATCCGGGCGCCGTCGGCAGAGGCGGGGATGCTCCATCCAGCCCGGAGCGAGATCGGGGCGGGCAAGCGGGCAGCGCTGGTCGGAGACGCGGTTGCCTCGCTCGCCCCGTCCGGCTGACAGAGCCGGCGCTGGGGCTACTCTGTCTGGGGGCCCCGGGGCAGGATCGGGGCCGGATCGGGCCCACCCCGGGACCCAACCCTTGACAACGTGAACTCCCCGTTGGGGTCCCCAGCCTTCTGCCTGCCGCCGGACTCTGACGCACCCGTCCGTCCGATTTCCCCCTCCATCGCCGGCCCTGGGACGCCGCAGGGGCTGCGGGGCGGAGACCTCGCCCGAGGGCGATGCGCCCACTCTGAACCCGGCGGCGACGTTGCCTCGCCGTCCCAGGGGGATCTCTCCGGACCACCAGAGCGAGGCTGGATTTCTAGGGGAAGCCTGGATTGGGGCGGTGGGGGGGGTCTCCTCCGGCTCCCTGCCTCCTGTCTGAGATACCCCCCACCCTCTCCCGCACTTTTGCAGCGTCAGGTGTCTCTCTTCACCCCTATCAAACGATCCATCGCAAACCCCATTCATAGAACACGTTCTTGATTTTAATTTTGGAATTTTTTTTATTAATTTTGGGCATTGGAAAGGAAGGCAGGCAGAAAGGAGCGAGTCCTTCCTCCTCTTATTCCCCCCCCCCGCAGCCCAGGATGGGGGTCGGTGGGGGCTGCTTGGTCCTGCCCTGGCGGTGCCTGGTGGTCGTGGGTCTCAGGCTCCTCTTCCTTGTGCCCGCAGGAGTGCCCGTGCGCAGCGGAGAAGCCACCTTCCCCAAGGCGATGGACAACGTGACCGTCCGGCAAGGGGAGAGCGCCACCCTCAGGTAGGAACCGTCGCTTTCTTTTGAGTCTGCTTGGTCAGAGGATATGGGGCTGTGGGGGGGGGGATCTGATGGCTGGGGGTTTCCTTTGGTGCTTTATTGCGGACGATTGGGCGACGGACAGGTGTGCCACTAAAGGATGCTGAAATGGACCATCAAAGGATGCTGATATGGACCAGAGTGGAAGCTTACCTGGTCGGTCCAGGAGGCTGAGTTTCGGGTTGCAAAGTGGCCCCAATGCTAGCTGAAACCACTCACCAGTGGCGAGTGTGCATTATGACAAGCAACGTGTGTGGCTTCTGGGATGTCAGCCCGGCTGGAGAAATGATAAGGATTTGATTGTGAATTGGGTAACAGCTATGAGATTGTAAATGGTGAAGAACTGGAAAGCGCACATGCAGTTTGGAGTGGAGGAACAGTATAAGGAGTTATGGAATATGGCCATAAAGGACAAACTGACATGTGAACTATTTTTTAAAAAAAGTTGACAAAGAAAAAAATGAGTTCATAGATATTTGTGGAGAATGTACTGATTATGTATTTCATAAACCTAAAGGCGTGAAGCCTGGTCAAGAATATTTAACAGTTTGGAAATAGAGGATAAGATATCTATAAGTGAATAGATAAGCTGGTTTAGAGAATCATGGATAAGAGAATAAGGTCACAAGGTGGAGGGAGCACATCTGCTGCTTTCTGGCTAATGTTTGTGAAGAGGGTGACACATGGAGATATATGGAGGTGTGCCTTGTGGGAAGAAGGGAAGAACTTCACCGGAGATGTAGTCTGTGCATGGTTTGTGTCCAGGGGTGTGCTGGGCACCTTGGGAAGGTGATGGACAGGAAGTGATGGGGGTGCCTTTTGTGGGCATTGGGGAGGGGGGGGGAGAAATCCCATACATTCCCATTACCTCTGCCTGCCTCTGGGGAGTGCCCTGGGATGAGTCCCTGTATCCCTGTGGGCCAGCACACCACTGTTTGTGGCGGTCAAGAAACATTTTTGGGAAATGAGAGTGGGGTTTGAATCCTCTCCCACACACACACATTGTAAAGGTTCTAGCAATGCTGGATGAACCTGCAGTTCTTTGTTGCTTTCTCTACCATCTGATGATTGGGAGAGGGAAAATTCTTGGCTTAGTCAATGCCTTAAGAGTCAAGGCATGGGCGTCTCTCCCCTCTGGGTATTTCAGAACAATTTACTTTGTTGCATCTTCAGGACTTAAACCTAAGACGCCTGTGAAGTCTGATTTCACAGGCAAAAGAAAGATTGCTGTGGCCACTTCTCCGCACCATTTATGGGCTCTCAGCTCTAATTGTGGGTCTTGTCTAAAATCTGTTAGTGGCTTGGGGTTTGGGGACCTTTGGGGAGAGAGAGGCAGTGCACTGTCTCTGTGTCTCTGTCTGGGAAGGGGAAAGATTGCTAGGGTTTATCATCTGTGTGCCTTTAAACCAGGCTCTCTCAACCTTGGCCCTCCAGCTGTTCTTGGACTTCAATTATATCAGAAACCTAAGTCAGCAATTTTGCTGACTAGGGCTTCTGGGAATTGAAGTTCAAGAACAGCTGGAGGGCCAAGGTTGAGGAAGCCTGGTTTAAACTGAGCACAAAAGTCAGCCCATTGTCAGAGTCCTCCCCTTGCAAATATATAAGATCAGGAGGAACATATATACTGTATATTGTTTTTTCCTGATTCTATCCTTAATTTCGTTATATTTTGCATAGCTTTTGACTGTGACAATGACAGGACATTGGGATGAGACGAGAGATCAAAGATCTCTGCTAGTTGGAGGAATTAGGACAATTTGAAAAGAGGCTGAGGGCAATGACCACGCATCGGCAGTAGGCCTGATGGCATTTTCCCTCTTGGACTGCCAAGCAGAGAAACGTATTAACAGAGTGAAAGTTAGATAACCTCTATACACAATGTTAAGCTGCTTTTTCTCAGGAGGAGAAAAAACTTTATAACTATATGACCAATGTCACATCATGTTTCTTCCCAAAAGGTTGTTGGGGGTGCCAACTCCCTTTGACCCTCTTGGCAAGATCACAGTTTTTCAGGATCTTTTTGAAGAAAAGAAAGTTTGGTCTTCTTTCATGTCTAGGTCAGACTTTAAACTGCCCAAGTGAAGCCACCTTTTGGTTAATTCATACCGTAGTTCCTTTCACCTGACCTAGTGGGAGAAAGATTAGCCAGCACAACAAGATTGCTGTTGCCTGGAGTATGCCCCATTATGGTTCAAAAATACCACAATCTTCGGGGAGGCTCTTTCTATGTACCCCAGAAAGTTTGGTAAGTCAATCGTAGGCTGCAGTTCTAAACTCACTCACTAGAGTAGACCCTCTAGGACAGGGTTGGCCAACCTTGGTGCCCCAGGCATTCTTGGACTTAAATCCCAGAAGCCCTGATCAGCAGGTGAAGATGTCAGGGCTGTAGCCAGAAGGGGGGCAAGGGGGACTTGGCCCACCCTGAGTTATCAGTTTGCCCACCCTGGCAAGGGGTGGTTTCGCATAAGAATGCATTGAAAAGAGGCTTTGTTGCCCACCCTGAAAAAAAATATTCACTCTCCCACATTTAGAATCCTGGCTATGGCCCTGGAAGATATGATGGGGTAGCTGAGACCAACTAACCAACCAGTCAACTGATACTGTGTTAGAGATTGTTAGGAAAGCAACTGTAAAGGAAAAATTCTGATGTCATAATGCTTTTATACAAAACAATGGTGAGACTGTGTTTGGAATACTGTATACAGTTCTAATGGCCACACCTTAAAAAGGGAAGAGGTGGTATTGCAGAGCTAGAAAGTGATACAAAACTATTATCAAAATGATCAAGGAAGAGGGAAGTCCCCTCTCATATAGGTCTCTGTGGTGTTGGGACAGTGAATTTTATACTTTGTTGGAGCTGTCTAAGGTGATGGACCCTATTCAGCACTTTGGACAGCCCTTGTAAAATTCCCATGAAACCTTGAAGTGGAGTACAGTAATACCTCATATAACATTAGTATCGAATAACACTAAAATCGCATAACATTAAGGAATCTGGGGGGAAGAATTGCATCAGATAACATTAAGATCCTATGGGATGCTTCAGATAACAACCGCTAAAGCCTGTGTGGTTACAATGTATCTCTATGGATCCCATAGGATTTTAACATGCATCAGATAACACTAAAAATCATATAACACCAAGACTTGTGGAACCAGGTTTTAGTGTTATATGAGGTTTTACTGTAACTGTTTTGTTGGCTTCTGAGTCAGCAGTTTCCCCTGAGTTGTGGGGGGACAGGACTGGGACTTATAACAACATGTGGAGAAGAGTAGATCTTGGCATAGCTTTCTTCTTCACATATTATACTAGAAACAGTACTTATTTACATGGTACACACCTCAAAATGGAACTTACTACATCAGGACATAGAAGAGGCGACTAATATTAAAGGCTTTCAAATTAGACAGATTCATGGTGGAAAAGGCAATTGCTGAAGTAAAACAGGAGTGAGAAAATTCAAACGAATTCAGTTTTTGACCTTGCACACTTAGCACTGTCTACTTATACACTTAATTAACAGAATGGTAGAAAACAGACCTTTTTTCTGATCCAAAATGGTTCTCATGTTCTTATCAGTAAATGCACTTGGAATTATGCTTTTAATCTATAAAATAAAAATTTTCTACATATGTGAGGCTAGACGCCTTTTGGATACCCCAGGTTTTTAGACTATAAATCCCACAAACATTTTGTTGTTGTTGACCTTCCTGGACTAGAACTGAAGACTGTTATTGTTCCATATACATGATTCAGGTAGATCCATGTGACTCAGCAATGGCACTTGAAAACAAAACTTATATTAACTGTGCATAGTTCTCTGGACCGTGATTTAGAGTAAAGTTTTAACTTCCTTTAAAAATTCAAGAATGCCTAATGGAATATTTTTTTTTTTTTTCATGGGCATGGAAGTAATGGAAGAGGTTTGACTCAAAGGTTGAGTTGAGTAATTTGTGCTATTTGGGAAGGTGGTTATAATGTAATATTGATCACCGCAGGTGTCAAGAGTGTACTTCTGTGCATATATACACATACATTTTTTTTGTAAGTAAAATCAGGTCAAGATATGTGACCCTATTTGGAAAGAGAACTACAGACCCAAAAGGGAGGATAACTGTAGTGGATGATCACTGTAGCAACAGGTGCACGTACAGAAGACAGAGTAGAAGGGTGTTGTTGTTTTTACAGAGTAACCCAATGGCCAAAAATCAGTTGCTTAGTGCAGTAAATTGCTCTAAAGTAGGCCCAATGAACATGTGATGAATCAATTCCCCCATAAGTTCCATTGACTACCACTTACTGTACTTTAATACAGTATGTTGCAGTTAAAATAAGCTCATTTAAATCAATGGAACTTATGGAGGAGTTGACTTACAAAATCTCCATTGATTCAAAGGTCTTATTCTAGTATTGTTTACTATGCTAAGCAACAGGATTTTGGTTATTTTTTTTTCTTTGAAGTAAGTCTCACTGTATTAGGGAGCAATACTAGTATTTTGGGTCTCACAATTCAATAACAGGTGTGATATTGGTCCATGAAGTCCTCTCTAGTTGTTTTTGTTCATTTATGGTATTGTTCATCTGTTCTGTAATGCAAAAAACATGAAGAGTAAGAAAGAAGGAAGCTTTACAAAGGAATTTTGTCAAATATAAGGCTGTTGGTGGTTATTGGTTGTGATAACTATACAGTAATACCTCATATAACATTAGTATCGAATAACACTAAAATCGCATAACATCAAGGAATCTGGGGGGAAGAATTGCATCAGATAACATTAAGATCCTATGGGATGCTTCAGATAACAACCGCGAAAGCCTGTGTGGTTACAATGTATCTCTATGGATCCCATAGAGGATCAGATAACACTAAAAATCATATAACACGAAGACTTGTGGAACCAGGTTTTAGTGTTATATGAGGTTTTACTGTATAGCTATTTCCAGGACCAGAGTAAAGCTACTTACTAAGGAGTGTCTACAAAAATAAAGTTGGACTTCTATGTAAAAGTGAACAAGATGCACAGTTTGGGCCACAATCCCATGCATACTTATCCAGGATTTACCATCTGAGCTGAACCATAAGGAAAGCTGAGCACAGAATAATAGATGCCTTTGAGATGTGGTGTTGGAGGAGAGTTTTGAGAGTCCCCTGGACAGCGAGGAGAACAAATAGGTCAATCTTAGAAGAAATCAACTCTGACTGCTCCTTAGAAGGCCAAATAGTAAAGATGAAGCTAAAGTACTTTGGACATCAAATGAGAAGAGAGGATTCACTTGAGAAAGCCTTGATGTGGGAAGGGTGTAGGGCAAAATATGAAGGGGGTGGCCAAAAATGAGATGGCTAGATGGTATTGTAGACACAATTGGCACAGAGCTGAGCGAGTTGAGGAGGATGGTGGAGGATAGAAGTGCCTGGCGGTCAGTGGCCCATGGGGTCGCAAAGGGTCGGAATCGACTGTGCGACTGAACAACAACAAAAACAGATTAGGACTTAACTCTGAGAATACTATGTGTTGGATCACTCTGTTAAATAATAACAAACATAAAAAGATATTCTGCATTAATTTTATTTTAGTTTTGCTGAGTGGTTAATTCGTATTTTGTGATCTATATTTTATACCAGAGGTTCCTAATCTTTTCAAGCCAGGGGCCAGGTCACTCTCTCTCAGTCAGCTTTGAGGGCCGGATGGCCATTTTGCCCTGCTTGCACTATGGTGGTAGCCATTTCATCCCAACAGCTCCAAAGGAGTGGACATTTTGTTTCTCAAATGCCCTTGCAGCTGTAGGGGGGGCACATGAAATGGCACTGGGGGCCAGATCCAGCCGACAGGCTTTAGGTTGAGAACCTCTGTTTTATACACTTGTATATATATATAAAAAAAACCCAAACCCTACACCATCAGATTTGGAACCATGGTTTCTCAGGCTAAATAAAATAGAAGCTGTTTCAGCAAACAGGTGGAGTTGGAGTCCGGCTGTATTTTCCATATTTCTTTGAATAGATTTTGTAATCTTGTTTATTATATTTTTGTACCTCTGGAATAATCTTTAGGGAAATTATAGTTTGCAGGAGAAGATGCAAAACAGCTTCATCAGTGTGAAATTGTGACAAATCATGTAATCAGGAAGCTTCATGTCCATACTAAAAATTGGTCTTAATTATGCAAGCAAGAATTAGTTACAAAACTTCGTTCTTGTCCCAAAACATTTTGTATTAGTTTAATTAGATTTGGAAGCCGTTGAAAGATAGTTTGCCTTCCCTGGGGTCACCTTGGTCATGACACACATATTTTACAAATCTTTCTCTAATCTCCCTGGAACTTCCTAGCAGAAAACCAGATTGTGGTCAATGCCAGGGGGCATTTTATGTTCTAAGAACCCTGTAGACTTTGGCATGAGTCACCTGTGTTTGTAGCTGTGCATCTACCTTTCAGCTGTCATAATAAGGGAGAAGTAACACATAACACTACACAGTATTTCGAGTTCCTACCAAAATGGTCCTTGCCAATCCACCACATCTATTCTTGCATTTATTGTGTACTGGTATGATTTCATTCTACATGTTTATGCATGATGCCATTACAAGAACAAAAAAGTGGCTATATTTGAATGATAGGACACAATCACATTGCACAAATATTGCAAGATAAGAACATAAGTAAGTGTGGTTTATCAGCACGAGGATCAGGGCTTACTGATACCTGTGTCTACCGTGCCCTGCAGAAGCCTCGAAAATTCTATTTTTCAGGCTTCCTTTTCTAACTTTTCTCTAGTGCTGGGGTGGCCAAACTACAGCCTGTGGGCTGGATATGGCCCCCAACGCCATTCCATCAGGCCCACAACACCCTTGGCAAACCAGGAAGTAAATAGGGGCACTTCTACACATGTGTGTTTGCAGATACATGGTTTGGCACAGAAATCCTTGTGCCTGTGCAGTAACATCTGTATTTACTTCCTGGTTTGGCATGGACATGCTCGCACATGCACAGACGTATCCCTGCCAAACCAGGAAGTAAATATGGCTCTTTTCACACATGCACAGAATTGTCTGAAATGAACCAGGAAGTAAATATGACCACACATGCAGAAACATGCATGTTCCAGGGGCATGGTCTGGCCCACTCAGCTGTTCCAGGGTCGCAGGCCCAAAAAGTTTGTGCACCTCTGCTGTAGTAGAATAAATCCTTACAAATTCCTTCCTTGCTGAAGTTTTGTACAGTATTTCACACCTCTGTTCTCGAGCTAATTCAAGGATTAATTAAAAGCTTTTGAACTGGGAGCCACTGACAGTGAGAGAACTGTGTAAGAAGTGCTATAGCGCTAAGCTCCTCCCCACCTACTCAACAAAGCCTGGTTCAAAAAACAACAACACAAACCTGCCAAGGAGTTTACAGAAAGCAAGGAAGGAAGAGGAGAAAGTCCAGATATCCTTGAATTCTGCCTTGTAGCAGCTGAGCAGTGGAAAACACAGCAGAAAGAATCAGTGCTTAAATGCTATGTTTTTGCCTCCATGTGGACGAGCCCTGTGTTGAACTCCATAAGGGGAATACATGAACACTGTCTTTCACATATGGCTTTGCCCCTCCAAGTTGTGAAACTGCTGACACCAGTTTGGACTGGTGGAGCACCATGCAAATGTCTTGAATCAGCACTCTTTTAAAGAACTTTTTCTGCATGTGTGTGTGTGTGAGAGAGAGAGAGAGAGAAAGAGAGAGACTATATATACTCAAAATGCCTAGGCCTAGGAATCAAGATTTCTATAAACAGTGGTGGCAGCCATCCACAGTTACATGCACATACACATGCCTATGAATTTGGGCCTGATTTGTGGTTTGCCTATATGTGGCTACACGGCCAGCTGAGAAAGGGCAATTGTAAACTAGGAAACATATCCTAGGAGTTGTTTCCATGGTTATGACTGTCCCCCCCTTTTTTTTCTGGCGGCCATAATCAGGGAGTTGACCAGTGGCTCCCAGATGTACAGCTCTATTAATTGCATTTTTATTGATTTATTTGTAAGCTGGACTTCAGACTAGTCTTTCTCCCTCCCCCTTCTTTCTCCCCTTCCCTCCCTCTATGTAACAATCCTGGCTGTAATACCATGCATTGGAAGTAACACTAGTTGAAAAGAAAGGCTGTAGTACAGTTTAGAACTTGTATTTTACTTACAAGAAGTTTGGGAGTTAATCCCCAGCATTGCCAGGTCAAACTGGAAAGACTCTTGGATGAAACCTTGGTGATACAGTATCGAACAATGCAGAGATACTGAGTTAGATGGACTATTGATCTGAGAAGGTAGAGTGGTGGTTTTAAGTGAGTGGGCAGGAAATAGTCTGCTGTGAGAAATTCAGAGACCTCACCAACTGCTTCACTATCACGAAATTTCCCCTCAGCAACAAAAATATTGGACAAGAAGTAGCCAGAAGTCCACTTTCAGTTGTGGTTGTGCGGGGATAAGAGAGTACAGTAAAACACCGGATAACGATTGGATCGGATAACAATAAAATTGCATAACGTTAAGTAATCTGGGGAGGAGAAATGGATCGAATAATGTTAAGGTCCTATGGGATGGATCGGATAACAACCGCTAAAGCCTGTGTGGTTACAGTGTATCTCTATGGAGCTTTAATGTTATCCGATCCATCCCATAGGATTTTAACATGGATCGGATAACACTAAAAATAGGATAACACCAAGACTTGTGGAACCAAGTTTTAGCGTTATCCGATGTTTTACTGTACATGTATGTGCTAGAAGTGATGCAGCCCCCACCAACCTACCCATCAGCATCCTATTGAAAATGTGAAAGATCGATCTTGGGAGCCATGGCCCACAAAATTACCTTGGAGTCTTCAGCATACAGCTTCAAGGCTCTGCGTAGCCCACAATTAATATAAACCACCAAAAATGGACTTGGGAATAGACAACCAGAAAATAGGAAAGTCCCACCATTTGTGCTCAAAGATTATGTCTGACTCAACATAAGGTGGTTCTTCAAACTCTGAAATTTAGGTAAAGTCACCCTTGCTTGAAAGCCAGTTGTATCTGACTCTGCGGTTCAGTACTCATCCCTGTTTATAACCCAAGAGCCTGTGCTGTCTGCATTTGCAGACATTTCCATGGACATGTAGCAGGCATGACTAGACGCCGGGGTGCATGGAATGTTGTTTATCTTCCCACCAAACTTGGAAATTTATCTACTTGCAATTTCTTGCTTTCAAACGGCTAGGTTGGCAGGAGCTGGGACAGAGACAGAAGCTCACTTGGGTCTCGACCTGCTGATCTGCCATCCATTCAGTTGTCAGGTTCAATGTCTTATTTATTTATTTATTTATTTATTTATTTAGATTTATATCACCGCCCACTCACCGTGGTGACTCAGGGCGGTTCACAATCAGGAAAACAAAACAAAACAACAACAACAACACACACAACACAAACAGCTAAAATCCATTCCTCCTTCCGGCCAGAAGACGTTAGTCTTTTCCTTCCCTGGGCAGATAGGGCCCAGGATTAGGAAGTGGGAGCTTCCATCTAAAAACCTTAAAACTTTTAAAATTTAAAATTAAAATCTGAAAAAGATCTTAACCACTAAGTCACCGCAGTCCAAAAGGATGTCTACTAGCAGTATCAAAGAAAAGGTCTTGTGCAGCTTACCGTTTCCCCTTCAACGCTGTGCTTCCAAAGTAAAATACAGATCTTGGAAAAGTTACTTCCTTTGACTTCAGCTCCTAGTATTGCCAGCTTGGCTCCTGTAAAATTCCATGAATAAAGAACGGAAGCTATGCAGCAAAAACTAGCTTTGCTTCTAAGTAATATGCTGGAGGTAAAAGGACTTTGCTGTTATGCAAAGTGACCCCCTTTGGGGTCTTGTATGATTAGCTTCTTCCTATCACCAGTTCCTGCATCCCTGTTTCCTTCCCTGCCCTGACTTATTCCCTCTATTCTTGTCCAACCATCGGAATCCTTGTTATCAGATCTGTATTCATGTTCCCTTCCAGGGTTCAGGCTCGTGGCTTGCCGTTCCTATGAAATATTCATCTCATTTTGATGTTCGTAAAGTTCAGTGCCTGGTATTTTTCATCCTCTGAAATTATTTATTTCAGAGCTCTGGACTATAAAAATATAACTCTGACCTGCTTCCGTCCTCCCCTCCTCCTTCTCCTTGACTTTCCTGTGGATTGTTGCATTTTGAAAAGGCTTGGCATTTCAGATGTTCCTTCTGCATTAGTAGAGATTTTTTAAAACCCTGTTTCTGATGAGAGGCTGGGCGTGTGTGGGGGTTGTCGCTCATGGGACCCTGTTGATTTGCACATGATGGAGGCGTCTTGAAAACAATATTTCTCATCACCAGTGTGCCACAATATGCACATCCACATCTTCAGGTTGAAGCAACTAGGGCAGTGATGTTGAACCTTGGCATTCCAGGTGTTCTTGAACTTCAATTCCCAGAAGCCCTGATCAGCTGGTGTGCTGACTTGGGCTTCTGGTAATTGAAATCCAAGAACACCTGGATGCCAATGTTAGCCAAAACTGAACTAGGGTGAGGATAAGACTATATCAACCCTCCAGATATTTTAGATTTCATTTATTTATTTATTTATTATTTATTAGTTCAAATTTATATTGCCGCCCACTTGCCGTGGCAACTCAGGGTGGCTTACAGACAATACATTACATTACATTACATTACAATATGTTGGGGTGGGCACAGGGGTAGGGGCGGCAAGGTCCTCATCCTGCCCTGGCTTCTTCTCCTCCTGGCAGTTGGTATAGGCACCCAAACACTTCAAGCAAGCATGGTGAATGGTAAGAAATTATGGGAGCGATAGATCAAAGATCCTCCATTCTTATGCAATAACTACCCTTCTCTGAAATGGATGTAAAATCATGCAGGAATGCTAGTTAGGTGGAGGAGGGCATCTCATGCTCATGAAACTTTGTTTGAATTGCTTTCTTCCTTTGCTGTATCCTTTGCAAGGGATGAAATCAGTTAAGGATTTGAGTTGGTCCTACCAAGTAGGGCGGTATAGAAATTGAAATAATAATAATAATAATAATAATAATAATAATAATAATAATAATAATAATAATAATAATAATAATAATAATAATAATAATAATAATAATAATGAAATTGGGTCTCAAGTGGAGGCAAAATGGGGAATGTGAGCAGAACTCTGATGCCTCCCCATTGAACTTCCCTTGAAATGACATTACATTTTCATGTAGCATGGTGATAAAAGAGAATGGAAGGGAGCAGAATAGAATTAAACTGATTGTCAGTACTATGCATTCACTCAAGTGGAACAATGACCTGAGGCTGTTGGATGAAAAGTTTGGGCTTTCTTCTTCTTCTTCTTCTTCTTCTTCTTCTTCTTCTTCTTCTTCTTCTTCTTCTTCTTCTTCTTCTTCTTCTTCTTCTTCTTCTTCTTCTTCTTCTTCTTCTTCTTCTTCTTCTTCTTCTTCTTCTTCTTCTTCTTCTTCTTCTTCTTCTTCTTCTTCTTCTTCTTCTTCTTCTTCTTCTTCTTCTTCTTCTTCTTCTTCTTCTTCTTCTTCTTCTTCTTCTTCTTCTTCTTCTTCTTCTTCTTCTTCTTCTTCTTCTTCTTCTTCTTCTTCTTCTTCTTCTTCTTCTTCTTCTTCTTCTTCTTCTTCTTCTTCTTCTTCTTCTTCTTCTTCTTCTTCTTCTTCTTCTTCTTCTTCTTCTTCTTCTTCTTCTTCCTCTTCCTCTTCCTCTTCCTCTTCCTCTTCCTCTTCCTCTTCCTCTTCCTCTTCCTCTTCCTCTTCCTCTTCCTCTTCCTCTTCCTCCTCCCCCTCATCTGAATATACACAATCATAGACTGTCTTTAGAATATAATGTCATGGCCTTTCATCTTCTCCAGCAAAAATCCTTTTAACCCAGAGTAATCTTTAACACAAAATTATTATTATCTGCCTTCTGCATTGTAATATGAGCACTTTACCACTGATCCAGTTCTGTGAGTCACTTTCTGGTCTTGATCCCTTTTGGCACACAAAGTCCAGCATGGCCTTGGTACTCTCTGCCTGGCTTCGGGCCAGCGTGAACGTGAAGGGCTACTGTCTGGCTGTTTGAATATCCAAACCAACCAGATCAGGTAGGACATTAGTAAAAATGCTTCATTAGGGTATGGTACCTTTGCCAAAGGCACCAGATGTTTCCTCAGCATAGCTTAGCTCTCACTTCACCAGAGACAACAGTTCTAGAGTCCAAACATGCCTTTATTAATACACAGTGAGGAAGTCTCAACAGATTATAGCATGGAAAGGGGGGGGGGAGAGAAAAAGGACACTCCTCGCTGATCTCTCCCTTTATATCAGAACCCATTTTCCACCTTTAGTCCTCCTTCTTACGGATTCCAGCCAATCACCCTTTTGCATTACATGTCTGCTAGGCTAGGTCCAATTCCTCATAATTCAGCATATTATGTCTAGACTTTCTTCCCCAGCAACAACCCAAGAGTCAAATTCTTCTCTGCTCTCTGGGAACACAAAATCAGAAAGCACCTATTATAAAAAAAACAAGCACCCCCTCCTCTTCCTTTACACACCTTTCCCTGTGGACTTTGGCACCCAAAGCCATTAGTCCTCAGGGTTGTTAGGTTAGTTAACCACCACCAGACACTCAGTGTTGAGTCGCTGGCAGTATGGTCTACTCTATTACCATAGCAGGATAACCTGGCCAGACTGGTATTGCTTAACTTCGATTCCAAATATACAGTCAAACACTATGGGATTTGCTCTGCTTATAAAATGATAAACTCAGTTGTGTTGTGTTTTTTTTTTCTGATGACACAATGTAATTAGAATTTATTCTGCCCATTTTGCTCTCAAATATTTTTTTTTCTGTGCTGGAGGAGAAAAATAACCTTATTTTAAAAAATGTAGCTATATTTCTGGGTGCTGTTTCAGTGACATAGACAGTTTGGACATAATATTCTGGGCCAGGACATCACCCACCTCCATGCTCCCCACCCAATCATCTTCCAAAATGTTTACTACATGAGATTAATACTAGATCACATTATCACCATTATTGGTATATTAAATTAGCATGAAATCACCTCCAAATGAGAATTTGAAAAAAATATATGAGCGAAACAGAAACAACCCAGATAAAATGAAAGATTTTTATAGACGACTAATTCCTTTCCTTTTGGCGGTTGTATCTAAATGCTAGATCTAAGACAAGACACATTTGGAAAGTTATTTCCCTGCACACTCCGCTTCTTTCCCAGACATGCTGATCAGGAAAATAATTACTAATAGCAGGAGGTATTAGGATTCAGGAGTCTTTTCCTCACCTGTTCTGATGTCCCATCTGCAAGGACTTCACTCTCCTCATAGCTGGTTCTCTTATGGGTCCTCCTTTGAAGCAAGTCAAAGTGAGAGTGCCTGCTATATTTAGGAGCAGGTATTGTCCAAGAGAAGATTGCTAGCAGTGGCTCCAAGTCTTTAGGTTCACTTGGTGGCTCCAGGACAGTTCATTTTATGTCTCTTCCAGGAGAAAAAGTTTATTGCTGAATTGGAAAAGTCAGCAGAATAGAGAGATAACAGTGAAAGAAGCGGCTGAGATGAAAGTGGTCTGAAGTAGAAAAGTCCGTGATATGCACAGATTTTGAAAAGCAATTTATGTCTGCATAAAGCCAGAGTCCTTGTAGCTTGGCCAGGAGGTTGTTTCCCTTTATAGCTCTTTATAGCTCTGTGGTTTGTTACAGAATTGCTTCTACCTCCTATCTAGACATTGAAAATAATTCTGCATTACTCACTGATGGTAGTGATTTCTACTAGCATGCACACCTAGGACAAATGTGTAAATATTGACCAAATTAGATATACTGATGGTTTGTATCTTGACCCAGGGTTGGAAATAGTATCCCCCTGCTTGGCCCAATGAGTAGAGCAGTACCTGTATGGATCCCTTGAATGCAATTCAGTATTTCTGGGACTCATCATCATCGTTGTTAGCTGCTACTGGTGTCCAAGTATACATTTTTTCCTGAAAATCCTTTCCACAGTTGATGGATGTGACAAACAGGAAAAATGTCATTGGCATGAATTTGTTTAAGATGGGTCCAAGCTTGCTATGGAGTGACCCACACTCTGTGATCACGGAGCCATCTCCTGCAGCACGTATGAAATGAGACTTGCAGGATTTAACAGTGGGACTGCAATGGACTGCCACAGCCTTGAGGATATTAACAAGGTGAGACTTCACAGCCAGTCCATCTGGCACGGCTTCTTCCACCTCGATGACTGTTGGGAATCAGAATAGTGAAGTGGTTCCTCCTCTGCTCATTTTGCCATTGGTTTCCAGTGGCATTTCCTCCACTGAGGGGGACCATCACCCCCACCTAAAGGGCCTCATCTGCCCATAGCCATTGGCCCCTTTAGTGAGTCAGGTTATTTACCACCCCCCAACATTTGGTGTTGAGTCAATGGCTGTACAGTCTACTCCATTACCATAGCGGGTTGTGCGGCCAGACATAAGCTGGGACAAAAAAAAATCACAATTTTAAAAAAGCTCACTGCAGGAGGAAATGAAATTAAAAATGAATTCAGAATAAAATTCAAGACTCTTGAATCACTGAAGTGCTGGGGAGGATCTTTGAAAGTGAAGGTGATAAAATTTAGCAGCTGTTCTCAGCGTGTTTTAAGCTGCAGTATGAAGTGAGGGACTTCACTGGTGTGGTAAATTGTTTCAGCCTTGCCTGCTTCCTCATTTTAAAAACACACAATTTAGTTGTACTATTAGGATTGAATGTATGTGTGCAATTAAATGTTTGTGTTCTTATGGCTATGTCAGGATTCTAGTTTGGTGTATTGGAGTCTGTGTTTCTTCTCCGCCCACCTTTATGTTTTCTTTTCTTATTCGTATTGTACCATGTCTGGAGATGTCCCTGCCAAAGGTCACAATAGCAGTCTCTTGATACTCTTATTCTTCTAATCTCTGAGTTGGAGATGAAGCAAAGCAATCACATTTATATACCACCCCATAGCACTTAGTGCACTGTCTGGGCCATTCACACATTCGCATTTTGCCCCCAACATGGTAGGTATTCATCTTCCGGCGTGGGCTGGGCCACCGGGACAGGAGGATTCATCCAGGTGCACCCTTGCCTCTGGCACCCTGGGGTTCAAATAATAATTTTATTATTATTTTATCTGCCTGGTGCACTGCACTTTAGATTAAGCCATTGCTCCAAGCTCCCTCCTTCAGCTTGGAGCAATAGTTTATTCTAAAGTGCTGTGCACCAGGTGGAGCAAGTGAGGGGTGGTGACCAAGCAGTTCCTAGGCACACACCTGCTGATCAGGGCTTCTAGTGATTTAAGTCCAAGAACACCCAGAGAGCCAAGTTTGAGGACCCCTGCTCTGGTATTCCTCTCTCAGAGCTTTGGGGAGTTCAGGACTGGGAACTATTCTTCAGTCCTCGGGAAGGACTGAAATAAAACTCAACTGATAGTCTACTTTCCCCCTTTGCTTGTGGTTGGGTATGGCATCTGTATTTCAAGCAATAACATTCATTCATTCATTCATTCATTTCAATTTATATGCCGCCCTACTTGGTGAAAACCAACTCAGGGCGACTCACAACATACAATACAATACATGATTTGAACTGGTTGTAGGCCTAGGGCTTGGCAGGTGGCAGTTCCATAGCATTCCCAAATCTTCAATCCTGACCAGGATTCAACTCACAACAGTTTGGCTGCAGTGCAGCCATTTAACCACTGCACCATCAGGGCTCTTCTAAAAGATACCAGTGCCAACATTCAAAATGGTTTACAGGAGACTTTCTTCTGGCCATTACCATTCACAATGAGAAAACTAAAGAAGGAAAAACCCCATAGCCTTACTCCTCTTTCATCAGTTTGCCGCTTCTCACCCAAACACAAAGCTATTGTCAGGGCTGGTTTTTTTATCCAGTGAGTTATTAACCTAGTGAGCCCAAGAGGGTATCCTGTAGACCATCTTGACTGCTGACATCAGTGACATTGGCAGAGATCAGAGCAGACTGCTGATATTGGCTTGCTCTGCCAGGACAAAATCATTGTTGCATTCTTGTGCGACACTACTAACAACAGACTAAAGCAGGCTAACTTTACCCTTCAAAATAGTTTTATTGTTTGGTGCATTCTCCCCCCCTCCCCCCCCCCCAGTCTTTCAATTTCTTTGTTAAAATGTCACTGACATTTATTTAGAACAAGAGCCACTCAGTTCAACAGGGATTACTCTCAGGAAAGTGAGTATGAGGATTGCATCCTAAAGCTAGAATATCATGCTGTTTGGAAAGAAGAAAACGTACCCAGTGTGAAATGTAAAAGCATTACTAGCAACATAAATATGAAAGAGAGAAAATGCAAACTCAGTGAAGCTGTGGAAATGTTTAGATTGGCAAGGCAAAAGCCGAGCCTGTAACTCTCCGGCAACAGAAACTCAATGAGATTTGACTAGGGATGAGGGAACTCAAACTTCCTTCAATAATATCAATTGAGAACATGTTTGATGGCTTCTGTCATAGATGGCTGTTGTTTAGATTTCTAAATAATCAGTTTTACACCAGGAGAAGGCTCCCAATTATATGTTCTCTTTCTTTTGAACTAACACTGCAGTGATTTAAGAATAGTTGTAGACTTTTAAGAGGCCTGATACTAATTGTCAGAGCTCCAGGTAGACTGCACCTATTCACATGGGTGCAAAAGGTAGAGGTCACCCTTGCTCAAAAGCCAGTTGTATCCAACTCTAGGGTTCAGTGTTCATCTCTGTTTATAGCCAAAGAGCCAGTGCTGTCTGCGTTTGCAGATGTTTCCATGGACATGTGGCAGGTATGCCTCAACACCAGGGTGCACGGAACACTATTTACCTTCCCACCGAAGTGGTACCTATTTATTTACTTGCAATTTCTTGTTTTCGAACTGCTAGGTTGGCAGTAGCTGGGACAGAGATGGGAGCTCACTCTGTCATGCAGTACCCAAGAATCGAACTCTGGCCTTCCATTCAGCGAGTTCAGCATCTTAACCACTTGAGCCACCACAGTCCCTCATGTGGTGGCTCAAGTACATATTGTTGGCTACTTGGGTATTGCTTTCCAGTATCGTCTGGGCAAAATTCATAGTTAATCTGAAACACCAAATGAATGGGACTTGTTAAATCAATGCTGATGTAAGTTTCATTGATTTAATGGACCTCTTCCAGCTGGGGTTAACAAATAGATTTAACCCAACAGCTCTGTTGTACAGTGGTTACATATTTCTTTTACTCAACATTAATATATTCTGACTAGTCTCAACTGTTCCCCCAGTGTGATTATTCTATTCATAGTTGACCTTAGTGTGTTTATACAAGCTTTCAGTGGAAGGTCCTGCCTGGAATAGTCCCACACAATTATTAAGCCCTTTTAAGTAAGTTTTATCAATGGATGATGGGTATAAATTTAACCCTCCAATTGAAATGAATAGGATAGGAAGTGGTTAATTTCAGAATGGATCCTCATTAGTGTGACAGAAAGGCTTCTGAACTCATCAAGACATGTGAGATGATGGGTCTTGGCATGTGGCCATATCCTAAGCTTGCAGATTTAGAGGAATTTCCAAGATTATGTGAGGATTAGGCTCTGATTCCTGTGATTGTACTACTCCAAAGCCACTTAATCTGTCCCACTGAATGGAATGAGCATGAGTACAGGATTGGACTCTAAAGATAGTTATTTGAAGTCAAAACTGTTCCACTCTTAAGACATTCTGGAGAAGATGATAGCTAGTTGAAATTAGGACCGTTCCACCCTTAAAGCATCCTGGAGAAGAAGGGCATGCTTCAACAGATGAGAAGGCTTTTAGACAGTGAAGTAATTTCTTGACTGACACTAAGAAGTGATTAGGCATAATCCCGTGTGAATTTGCAAGAGATAATGCAGCCTATCTCTGTTGTATCATGGGAGCAGATGGCAGCTACACTGGGATAAGCATAAGGTATGCATAAACCATGTTCCAAAACAGTGGTTCAGAGCAACCCTGTGTTTTGCTCCCGGCCAAACCTATTGAGTTGATTGTTGTGATGCGTATGGTTGGCGAAGGTGTTGAAACAGAGACAAGGCAGGCCATTTCCACTGATGGATAACAGAGCACATGCAGGTAAAAATTCATTCCAGCAGGAGCAGCTGGTGAAATATTGCATTTACTCCCCTCCTTAGAAATGAGAAATTTTGACCAAGTCTACGCTTCCAACCATAAACAGACCAAACACCTGTGTCTCTTTTATCAGTCGCATGCAGGGCCCAGAATGGCGAAAAGACAACAGCCGTACACAGTTCATCCATTTGGATTTTGGAACCTCGTTCTGTGTTCGGTGTCCTGCCTGCCTGGCTGCCTGCTTGAATATTTGTCTTCTCTGTTGATGCATGCATTTTGGCCATGAGACTTACGTGTTTTCCTGCATCTACTCCAGAGGAAATCAGAGTTCTGTGTGATGAACAAGAAGGCATAATGAAAACAATGACTCTCTCTCAAGGTCAGGACTGGATTCTTGCAACTTTTCAATGCATGGTAAAGGTTTGGGACCAATTAAGAAAAAAGGAAAAAATAAAGATTAGATGCAAGCAGAGTGTATTTGAATTAAGGCTGTGTCTGGGGCTCTCTTAACAGACCATGTGGAAATTCTATTTTCACACTGTAAATCATCTTTCATGTCTGGATCAAACCCTGGACTGCCAAAATGAAGCCACTATCTTTGCTTTGTCATTGCCCAACTTAAGTCCTTATTCTGGCAGTAATTGGCAGACCAGTAAATGAGCCAGATTCTGTATCTTTCTACATTCACACAGTGTGTTGTTGTCTGCCAGAAATTGCCACTTGAGCATGTTGGTCTTGCAAGTAGACTGTAAATAACTTGATTCTCCCCTGGTGGGTGGGACGAGTAGACATAATGGTTAGGGGTGTCTGGGGATTGCTATTAATAAGAATAACATTTCTGAGCTCCCCAACGCTGGACAGGAATCAATTTACCTATGAATAAGAAAGATATAGTACAATAAGGAAGCAGAATTCTAGAATTGTAGCCAGGCATGTGTGTTTATGATGGGCTGCAGTGGCTTATGGTTAAGATGCGGATTTTGATGAGCGGAAGGTTGTCAGGTCACCAGTTCAAGACCCTAGTGCTGTGTGATGGAGTGAGCTCCTGCCATCTGTCCCAGCTCCTGCCAACCTAGCTGTTCCAAAGGAAGATAAATAGGTATCACTTTGGCAGGAAAGGTAACAGTGTTCCATGCACTCTGGTATCTAGTGAAGTCTGCCACATAATATTTTGCTCTGTGTTCCAAAGCACAAGTTGGAAAAAATTACTTTCTCTGACATCAAATCCAAATGACAAATATAGCCAATAGCCACATCATCTAAGAGATTCTGGGACTTTCAGTTAAAAAACACACACCACTTTTCCAAAACCTTGAATGGCTCAATATGAGAAGCTGCTATTTAAGTTGTCTCACCACATCTTCAAATTACAATATTTCTAGTGCTGTAGAGAACATGATGTGAAATTGAAAGTAGGGACCACCCATAGTTTGCCATTACTCTCTGGTAATTCCCTTAATAAGGATTAGCAAAATAGGATATGGCTACCACACAGAGTTACTTCAGCCTTTCTGTAAATCCTTGTAGTATTTATGCAATGTTCTCAGTTGCTTTGATAGTTTCTGACCAGGATAAGAATACAGAAAGTAAACAATCTTGAGAGGCTGGGACTGATACTGAGAGACCAGCTATATAAGATCACAGTTAGAAAATGACAGAACTATACTTCAGGAGTTATACTTCTTCAAGGCAATGACATCCACACAGTGAAATGTCAAATTAAGCTCTCTGTTCATCTTCATTGGCAGGTGGCTAGTGATTAAAAAGCTGAGTTTGATGACCAGAAGCTTGATTGATCAGCAGTTCGAGACCCAAGTGCTGTATGAGGGAGTAAATATCAGTTGTCTGTCTCAGCTCCTGCCTAGCAGTTTGAATGCAAGAAATTGCAAGTAGATAAATAGGTATTGCCTCAGCAGGAAAGGTAACAGTGTTCCATGCACTTCCACATCTGCCACATGGCCCCAGGAAGCCTCTGCAGACAAAGACAGTGCTGGTTCTTTGGCTGTAAATGGAGATGTGCACTGCCCCACCCTCTAAGTAGGATACAACTGGCTTCTGAGGAAGGAAGACCTTTTACCTTTTATCTCTAATGACCGCTGAAACCTCTCCTGAAAGACTTTGCCACCCTGAGCAGGCTGAGTCACTGTGATGAGACACAGTTTCTTGTTCTCTAGTAAAAATTTCCCCATATCCCTAAACACAGTCAGTCATTGAAAGAGAGAGAGTGGAGAGGTTCAACTGAAAAGTTATGACTTTAACCAAATGATAAACCATGTTGGATTTGAATATTTCTTGGTGAACTACTCCCTTAGGATTTTTGAGAACAATTGCTTAAATTTCTGCTCACAATTTGATTGTTTCAACCTCAATGGGAGTTTTATAAGATCATTAGGACTCACACTAAGATCGACAGATTAAATACACCTTGTAAACCACCTTTGGAAATGTTGTGCCTGTAGTTCTGATGCCTCTTGGATCAGACGCTTCCTGCCCAGTGTTTTAAGTTTTAACAACAAAGGATGAATGGGATCAGGGGTGAAGTTGGAGAACCAAATTGATTGATTGATTGATTGATTGATTTAGAAAAAAAATTCTGTACTGCATAGTAGAGTGGAGTTTTCTGTTCTGGTGATAATGTAGCTTATCTTGCATTGTTCACTGTGGTCAATCCCCATCAGAAAGATGACTTTTCAATATTCAGGATGAGACCCTGGAGTAAAGCTAAGGGTTGTGTGCGGCGGGGGGGGGGACCTTTGGAACTACAAGTCACAACATCCCCAAGTCAGAAAAATAAATTTCCCAAGGTCCGGAATTCACTGCAATGATGGGGCTTCTAGGAGTTGTGGTCAACAGGTAAATATTTTACATGTTGAGTGTCCCATTTACAGAGGCAGGTGTGAGGTGGGGCTGTTCCACCGAAGAATTAGCATGCATGTCCCTTGTCCATGCAGAAGTTGATGTTGTAGAACTCTCTCACACAGGCCAGTGTACCACATGCAGAAACAAAAGGAAATATTCAAACATACCACATTAAACACATAGGCAAAGATCTGCTCAAAACCAATTGTGTCTAACTCTAGGGAGTGGTGATCATCTCCATTTACAGCCAAAGAACCAGCATTGTCTGCATCTGCAGACATTTCCTTGGATATGTTACCATTATGACTAGACACTAGAGCACATAAAATGCTGTTACCTTTCCTGTTGAAGTGGTAACTATTTATCTACTTGCAATTTCATGCTTTCACTCTGTAACATTGGTAGGAGCTGGGACAGATGACAGGAGCTCACTCTGTCGCATAGCACTTGGGTCTCAAACTGCTGTCCTCCTGGCCTTCCAGTTGTCAGCCTCAGCTAGACACTGCCGCTGACGCCGCCCCCCCTGGCCCCCGTCACCGGCCGGGAGGAAGATAAAAGGAGCCTCCCTGGCCAGGGGAGGCCCGAAGAAACGCCGCCGCCGCGCCAGACGCCGCCGCCGCCGCCGCGCCCTCCCGGCCCCCGTCACCGGCCGGGAGGAAGATAAAAGGAGCCTCCCTGGCTGGGGGAGGCCCGAAGAAACGCCGCCGCCACGCCAGACGCCGCCCCCGCGCCCCCTGGCCCCCGTCACCGGCCGGGAGGAAGATAAAAGGAGCCTCCCTGGCCAGGGGAGGCCCGAAGAAACGCCGCCGTGCTAGATGCTGCCGCCTCCGCCACGCCCTCGCGGCCCCCGTCACCGGCCGGGAGGAAGATAAAAGGAGCCTCCCTGGCCGGGGGAGGCCCGAAGAAACGCCGCCGCCGCCGCTGCGCCAGATGCCGCCGCCGCCGCCGTGCCCTCCCGGCCCCCGTCACCGGCCGGGAGGAAGATAAAAGGAGCCTCCCTGGCCGGTGGAGGCCCGAAGAAACGCCGCCGCCGCACCAGACGCCACCGCCGCGCCCCCCCGGCCCCCATCACCGGCCGGGAGGAAGATAAAAGGAGCCTCCCTGGCCGGGGGAGGCCCGAAGAAACGCCGCCACCATGCCAGACGACGACGCCGCGCCCCCCCGCCCCCCGTCACTGGCCGGGAGGAAGATAAAAGGAGCCTCCCTGGCCAGGGGAGGCCCGAAGAAATGCCGCCGCCGCCGCGCTAGACGCCGCCGCCGCCACCGCCGCGCCCTCGCGGCCCCCGTCACCGGCCAGGAGGAAGATATAAGGAGCCTCCCTGGCCGGGGGAGGCCCGAAGAAACGCCGCCATCGCGCCAGACGCCGCCGCCGCACCCCCCGGCCCCCGTCACCGGCCGGGAGGAAGATAAAAGGAGCCTCCCTGGCCGGGGGAGGCCCGAAGAAACGCCGCCGCCACCGCCGCCACCGCCGCGCAAGACGCCGCCACTGCTCCCCTTTGTTGGACTTTGTTGGACTCTCCCTCAGCCACCCGGCCTCGAAGGGAGAGAACTTGGGAGTCTCTTGGGCGGCAATAGAGGACTTAATGGGGGGGGGGGTTTGGTGGGATATTGTTTTGTTTAGTATGGAAGCCGCCTAGAGTCAGGTTCGCCTGAGCGAGGCGGGGTATAAATTTGAAGAATAAATAAATAAATAAATAACCACTAAGCCACTGCATACATGATTACATAATGTAACAGAAAGAATGTGTGCCAGACGAATGTATAGAAGTAAAGAAATCTAAGGACATGACACTGCAATGTACTCTGCATTGCAACTCTGTCCATCACTTTTCAGAAGGATGTGGGCGTGCTCTGAAGCAGGAATTAGAAAGGCAGTCTTGATAGCCAGGCATGTAGTCATACAGAAGCAAATGGTCCTTCCAACAGCCCAAAACCTAGCTCATTTAAGGGTTTAATGAACAATGTCAGTACTTGAGGATTTATTTAAAATAAACTGGTAGCTCAGGCTGTTCTTAAGGACTCACAACATGTGCTTAGAGTAATAAGGACTAATGGTCAGCCTTGCTGTTGCATTCTGGGAAGGGTTTTCTTTTTCCAGGAGGAAAATGGAGAAATGCATCATTCTGAAAGGCCATGTTGACTAGAAACCTAGTTTTGATTAGGGATTAACGGATTTCCTGTGCTCATCACTTTTGTGCATGTTCATCCATAAGTACATTCTGTATTGTGGGTCTCCTTGATGCATTATTATAAATTATTATTATTATTGCCTCCCTTGATTAAATTTATTTTATTGCTACACAATGAAGGTTCATGTATTAGCATCCAATTAAATATGCATTTCTACATGTATTTTTGTTCAATGGATGCATTCTGATATTTGTCCAAGCCAAACATCCAGAAGTTGGGGAATGCAACAGATGGGCAAATTAGCCTGGGTCTTATCAGAATTCACAGAGACTGCATTTATTACAACTAGAAGCCCTTCATTGCAGTAAATTCCAGACTTTGGAAAAGTTATTTTTTGGGACACTTTGGAAAGAGCTCCACACAGAACATGTTACCATACATGTTACCATGTCTCAATGTTGAAAATCTGTGTAGCCATTGGAAATCATTTGTAAAGGTAAACACAGAGAACTCAGTGCCTAAAATCTTGATGCTTGGTGGAGTAAGTTGCAGTAGCATCAGTGGCAATTTGGAGAGTCAACTCCTCCATCTGGTCCATTGATTCAAGGAGTGCTATTCTTGTGAAACTTGCTATACTAAGTGACAGGATTTCAGCCAGAATGTTATGTTTTGCAGTGGAATATCTCTGATTGAAATTCTTTAGGTTAAACATAACTTCTTCTTTTTCTTTTTTTTTACATTGGTCTTTCCATGCGTAACTGTACCAGATCTGTTTTTGGGAGATAACTCACAAGTGGCATTTCTGGTTCGAGGCCAGAAGGCCTTGAGAATGTCAGACAGAATGTTTTTAGCTTTTTTCTGCATTGTAGCTGCTTTATGCAATTGCAGCTGAAATGGCCCTGCTCAGGGTCTGATTTTATTTTATTTTTATTTTTCATCAGTGCCTGAATAGGCCTGAATGAGAACAGCAATGGCAAATCAGGACTCTGTGTAAACAGCTCTCTCGGATTAGCATTGAACGACAGCTTGTGGAGCAGCTTGTAACAAGAGCTGCATTGACTCCATTTTAAAGTCTGGCATTCCTCTGTAGTCTTGGAGGGAAGCAGATTCAGCGGCATGGTTCAGGGCCTGAAGGTGACGAAATGTGCGTGCATCCAAGAAACAGAAATTTGTTAAAGGGGAGTTTGAAACAAAGAATTTAGGGAGAATTATCTGAGGGACGAAGCCTTCCTCTCACTTTGCAAGTCAACGGAGAGATGTTAGCCTATTCTCACTAAGTTTGCCCTTCACGGTGCCAATTGTCAGTAATTTAACTAACGTTTTGTAAATAATTGTGGCATTGAGACAGCTGTCACTGGGCCTGCTGTAAACATTCCTGTTGTCACAAAGAGAGAGAGAGAACGAGAACCTGGCAATGCCACCCAATTTCCCCTGGAATTGTAGCTCAGGCTGCCAGTTGGCTTTGGCACCCCAGGATGGCTGTGGCGAACACATGGAGACCAATGAGTTGCAGTAGCCATTGGTGGTAGTGTTGCTGCCCAGGGTGAGACTTGATGCTTTGATTCTGCGGAAAATAAACAGGAACGCTTGTTGAAACTTCTGATATAACTCGAACTCATAAACACTTTTTGGAAGTTTTTAGATGTCTTCCCAAAGAGGAAGCCATGGAATAAGGCCAGGCTCATCTTGCTGCTTAGAAACTCATTCTAGCAGTGCAAATGCTGATAGATGTGGTACAGTGGAAAGATGGCAGGCTTTCTCCTGACTCTTGTCTAATGGACAGCACTGCTAAGTTGATGTTTCTAGAACTGGACGAAGTTGTATAAAAGCTTCAGGATGCAATGACAGCTGGTGGCTACTAGCTGGGACAACACTACAGATGTTTAGCTGTGGGCGTTGAAAACGTAGCTAGAGTAGAAACATAAACAGGAGAGCAAGCAGTTGTATTGGAGCTAGCCAGATGAGGGAGGTGCCCATGTGTCCGTTCCATCTAGCCACAAACAGGTTGGTATTTGTGAATGAACGATGCTTCAAATGTTTGCCCTCTCTCCCCCACTGCACCTCTGTCTCTTCAAGCTTATTCTTCTCCCATGTCTCGATCAAACCCTGGACTGCCAAAATGAAGCCATTTTCTTGGCTTTGTTGTTGGCCAAATGTAAGTCCTCATTGGTGGATGTTTCTGGCAGAAATTGGCATACCAGTAAATGAGCCAGATTCTGTATCTCTCCACATTCACTCAGTGTGTTGTTGTTAACCAGCAGGCCCCACTTGAACATGTTGGTCTTGCATTCAGGAACTCTAACTCTCAGCCTATTCAGTGTCTTCCAAGTGATGTAGGGGAAGTTGAATTATTCAGCTATATCCTCCTTTAATTTGTTCCTTGTCCAGTGAGCTCCTTTCTCCATCTTCTAATTTGGTTTTGCTCTTGTGTGCCCTCAAGAATGTTTGTTCTTGCCGTAAAGCTCTTCCTGGATCTGAGCCTCAAGCTAAACATGCATATTTATAAACAAACAGTTATGACGAAACACCATAAGGCGCTAGTGTTCTTTTCTTCCAGAAATGTAAATCCTGTAGGATCTCACTACTGCTGTGAGAACAGGGATGACACACAAACATACAGAGAGTGAGCGAGCTTGGAGAGGGATTATTTCTGTTCTTGTGCTTCTGTTCAAACACTTTTTGATTTCTAGTAATAGTCTGTGCATAAGCTGTTTTCTTCCTTCCTCTTTTTGTGCCATTAAATCTACAGTGTTGTGTACAAGGAACACAGAGAGCTGAGAATATTATAAAGGAAGAGTGCATGCAACAGTGAACAGTGAGAGGTCTAGAAACAGATGGATGGACAGGTGGGCTTCCTGTAACTTGTCCCTTCTTGTCTCTTCCAACTGACCACTTGTTATGCAAATTGCTCTCTTTCCTCCTTCTGTGAGAAAGTCACTTAGCAATTGCTATTTTCCTTTCCTGGGAGGTAGCCACACATGGGGGCTTAGAACAGCTACCAGCTAATATATGTGTATTAGCCAGCTTGTGTGACCAAGTGGACCGCTTTTTCTCCTGCATTGCCTTTGAGTGGGTTGCTTAAAGCAGTGAGCACATTTTTTCAATTTTACCTAAATGCTTATTTCCAGAATAAACACAACATTTGTTTACTCCTATTTAAATAGTTCTAAGAGGACTATTGGGGTCATGGTGGCTTAGTGGTTAAGACGCTGAACTTGATGACTGGAAGGTCGGCAGGTCAACAGTTTGAGACTTGAGTCCTGCCAATGTAGCAGTTTGAAAGCTAGAAAGGTAACGGCATTTCGTGCACTCTGGTGTCTACTGATGCCTGCCACATGTCCACGGAAACGTCTGCAGGTGCAGACAGCACTGGCTCTTTGGCTGTAAGCAGAGATGAGCATTAAACCTTGGAGTCAGATATGACTGGCTTTTGAGTATAGGTGACCTAGCAATTACACTTACGGTATATACTGCCCCATAGTGCTTAATGCACTCTCTAGATGATTCACAAGGCCTTTAATATTTTGCCCCCAACATGCTTTACCTTTACCTTACTTCATAGGGTCACTTAAATTGACATGTAACAACAACAGCTTTCCTTAAAGTAGCAACATATCTTATGCCATCTCTGTAAGGACAGGGTAAAAAGATAAGGAAAGAAGGTTGACGGTTCAAGGACATGATGGGCTAATTTGTTGGTGTTGGTGTTCAGTTGAACTGTTGAGTCTGACCCTTTGCAACCCCATGGACCACTGCTCCTCTGTCCTCTGCCATTCCCTGCAGCCCACACAAGTCTACGCCCATTGCGTCAACGATGCCACTAGCCACATAACAAGTTGACTGGAACAGATAAATATTTTGGGAGGCAGAAAAGTCGATTTCTTTCCAGCCATATAGTTCATAATGGATGACTGGACTGTTGAGTTGTTCCTTCAGATCTATCTTTTGCAAAATCTATTGTCGTCACCTGTACAGCTTCTCCTTCACTTTATCTGCATTTTGCATCTCTCAAAGGACAGCCTGCGTGAGTGACTCTATGCGTTAACTGTATCAATCCCAATTCATTAGCTGTGTACAAAGTGTATACAGTATATACACTCAGTCAATCTCCACTTGTTTCAATAGCTGCTGTGGGCAGAATGCAAATTGAGGCTGGGAGCCAAGTTCAGAGGAAGTTGGTTGTAATAGCCAAACTGATTCACCTGTCTCTTAGCATGTCTTTTGTCTGTCTCTCCAGATGTCTTTGTATCAAGGAAAGTCTGATGCAGTTATGGATTTTATAGGCCAAGGGAGAGCAAAAGGGCCATGCACATTCAAAAGACACACTTGCATTTATGCTCAAAGAATAATTATGGGTGCTGGCTACATCTCTTTGAAGTCATTAGCAAAACTCTCATTGATTTTAATTGATCTTGATTGCAGCCTACAGCTGCTGAAAGTGAAGCACTTGAAAGTTGAATGACATCTGCACATCAGATGGGGCTATGGCAGACACCAGAACCCCCACAGGGTATGGAAGTTAATGGTGATAGGAAGTGGAGCATAGGGGAAAGGGCAGAGACATAGAAAGCCATTGAGAGATGTCAAAATTAACCTGATTACTCCTGCTGGCTTCAGGAGACTTGAATCTCCAAGATCCATTATTTTCTGACTATATGGCAAGATATTCTGGTAGTGATTGTTTCTTATTTTTCCACAGCAGCCGCACACTGTTGAAAACATCATTTGGCTAGTGTTTTGCACATTTGTGAACTAGAAGTCCTAAGACAGGGGTTCCCAACCTAAGGCCACTGGGCCAGATCTGTCCCCTAGTGCCATTTCATGTGATCCCTCACCCCTCCAAGGGCATTTGAGAAACAAAATTGCTACCCCTTTGACACTATTGGGACAAAATGGCCACACACACACACACACACACACACACACACACACACACACACACACACACACACACACACACACACACACACACACACACACACACACTGTGCAGACAGGCAAAATGGCCCTCCGGCCCTCAAAGCTGACTACAGTGTGACTCGGCCCTCAGCTTGAAAAGATTGGGAACCCTTGCCCTAAAAGAAGGGGGCCTTCTTTTTCCTTACTTCCCATTTTACCCCTTTGGGTGTTGAGGGCGCAAAAGGATTGGATATTTCAAATCAATGAGAATTTTGCTCTGCTGTCCCTAGCCCTTAGATTCCTGTTTCCTGAATCTTCTTCTCAGTCTCCATTCAAGCTAGCCTACAATAGGTCTGCTTTCCCTGCCAATAGCTTGACTAAAATTTAGACCTCACAAAGGTTCTAAGGCAGGGGGGTTCTCAAGGTTTTCGCACCATGGGCCAGACTACTCATCCTCAGACAGCTGAGTGGGCTGAGGCAATGGCGGTGGGTGCATTTCTACATTTGTTTCTGGAGTCGCCACCATGGGCTGGATGGTTGCGAACCCCTGATCTAAGTTCTCCCTTGTATGAAAGCCAGCCGTATCCGTGCTCATCTCCATTTATATCCAAAGAGACAGCACTGTCAGTGTCTGTAGACATGTCATGTTGCAGGCATAACTAGACACCAGAGCATACAAAACACTGAACATTTCCTGCCAAAATGGTACTTATTTATCTACTTGCAGTTCCTTGCTTTCAAACTGCTAGGTTGGCAGGAGCTGGGTCAGATGACAGGAGCTCACTCCACTGTGTAGCACTCAGGTCTGGAACTAAGCCACCACAGTCCCACCCTATGAAGTACAGGTGGAAAATTACTCCTGTCACAGGAGCTTTATTGAATCTTATTTCATTGTTGTCAGTGGGACAGTGTCTTTCTTTGCCTTTAAAAGCAACAGGTGATTTTAGAGAGACCAGGTTATGTTTTGAGACCTGCATAGCAGCTTCAAAGAGAAGGGAAAGACTAGCATCTTACCAGTCCCTGCCTCCTGGTATGATCACAACATTCTCTCCAACATTAGGCCAGCCAGACCTTCCTCCTTTTCTTAAATGATGGTACCAATCTTCCATTAAACATAAGAGTCTTTCTCCCTTAGTGTTGATGGAGTGGTGGACAATACTGTCCCATTTTAGTAGCCATTTGGATTTGCTATGATAGAAACATATGTAGGAAATATCACTTTCTGCTCTTTCTGTATACCCCAGTGTCTCATGAAGAAGCAAGTATGGACACACACCAAGTCTTTCGAGAAAATGGCTATCCAGTAGCCATCATCTAAGAAGACAAAGGCCCAAAGCTTTGGATGGTCTTGCACAGATTGTCTTCATCCCCCACCTTCACATACTCAGAACTTGGACTGCTGACTTGGGCTTCTGAGAATTGAAGTTCAAGAACACCTGGAGTGCCAAGGTTTGCCATCATGGTCCTAAGAGATTCAGAACATATGAAGTTGCTTTATGCTATGCAAAATCATTTCCATGTAAAATGAATGATGACTGTAGTGGCAGTGAATCATACAATGGTCTTCCCACCCTGTTTTTCACTTGTATGAACCACTGTGTGACTCTACCACTGAACTACCAGACTTCCTTTATGCTCATATAACATCTTGAACAGCCTTCTTGTATAGTGGTGAAAGGGGGGGGGGAGATAATTCAATCAAATAATAACCACCTGTTTTGGGGAAATCTACAGCTTAGGAATACTTTCTGAGCTATATGGTCCCCTGTGTCCATATTTGCCAATATATACTAATGTCAACCCAGCATTCTTAGCTAAGATGTTAGTCACATCTCCTCCATTCTATTTCCCACTTTTGTCTAACAGTATGATTCAGTAAATGCATAGATTCCCATGGTGCTTTTATAAGAAATCAGCTTAATTTCATTTTTTAACAGCACAGCCACTTTGACTGAGAATGTGGTATGGTGAGATTTAATGCCAAGATGTAGCTTGTCTGCATGTGGGTATGTGCTTGTTGATACCACTGCTGTTAATATAAAACCACTGCATCCAGACATACATTGGTTAGCGATTAGTTATGACAGAGTTATATTTCTAAAACTTTACTGATTTCACCCATCCTATTTTCAGTTTGATTTGCCGAGGTAACCCAGAGAAATGACATCTTGGAGCACAATACGTTTTTTGTAGATTTTGAGGGGAAAGATGAAATAGAATCAATGGAGTTCTTCTTTTTTTATTCTTTGGAGAGAGAAAGAAAATGATTAATTGCTGATATTTGGGTCAGGGTGTGACTCTGTAGAATCTTTGTATTTAAATCTTTGTGGGTAAAAACTACCATTAATTATTTTCCCCTGAAACCAGATTAGCCCCTCATTTACAAACCAAGAAAACCTGTAGAGAATAATGCAGAGGGAAATCTGTTTTTCCCAAACCTTCATTGGACTGCCTTGAAGAGACATCTGGCAAAGGTATAGAGATACTGAATATACTTGGGGGGACTTTTTTTACCCACTCTGAAACAAACCATTCAGATTCACAGTAGCTGGGTGAACATACTACTCTCTGAAACACAGTTACACTTCAGATTGTGTAATCTCCATATCTGTGAGGAAAAATTGCTACACTGAATAGTAGTGGATCATACAGTGGTCTCTCTTGTCCTAAAGAAGTACTAAAATGTGCATAAAATGCCTGTGCTAGGATGGAAAGACATATTCATTTCTTCAATGTATTTCTTAGGGTTTTTCTTTTTTCTTTTGAGATTATGGTCTTCCTAGTGGTACTTACAGTACAATAGCAACCTCCCTCCAGGGAAATGACCCTCAGCAGATGGCCAGCAGTGGTAACCTCTGGCCCCTTGAGTAGTCTGTACACTTGTCTTCTTTCCCTGGGACAAGATTTCTGGAGATTTAGATATATCCACCCTCATTAATTTTGATCTTCATGATCTCCCTCCCTCCCTCTGTCTCTCTCTCTCTGTGGGAGAGAGATAAAGAGAGAGGTCTACATGGAAAGTCCTAAATCCAATATTTGGCTCCTGCTTTTAGGACTTATTATTGACCTTGAAGTGAGTTGAATCAACCAAACCCTTCACTTAGAAGATACTAGAGATCAAAGCCATTACTTGATGGTAATGTGATAAGTGCAGCTGGGCCGGCTTTTCAATTCATAAAATCTTACTTTCCAAAAGTTCCCTCTAATACTTTTGGCAAGAGAGAGAAAGAATTTCACTGCAAGAAGAAGCTCAAGTAAGCGAGGAGAGAACGCATTAGCTCTCAAGCTAACAGCATGATCCTCTCCTATTATATTCTCCCCCACCCTTAGCCTTTGAAACAGAACAGTGGCCTGGAGCTTTCTCGGCAGATGGACAATGTGTGTGCCTTAACCACTTAACAGCCATTAGCCTAATTTTACGTATTGGAGCCAAATTAAATAATAAGTAAGAGGCTATGAAAAGCTGGTTTGGAGACTGTTACTGCCTTTCTCTTGATAACCCTTCTTGTAAGCAGATGCTCCCTCTCTACCCTGTTAACCTTGCAAAGGGGGTGGGTGTCTGTCTGAGTGTCTTCATGTGTATGCACCTCTTCCTTTGCTTTGATAAGAGAGGGTAATATATCTTTTTTTTGTGAGGGAGAAAGAAGAAATGGAAGTTTCATCCACTATGGTGGTGAGATCCAGGAAGGGGTAATTTTCTCAACCTCAATGGTAACTGCTGACATTATCCCTTCTTCTGATCCTTGCAACCGCGTGCAAGGATAAACAGCAAGTTGGGGTTGCATTCATGGCCTAGCTAGCTGATGAAAGATGCCAAATGAATCATTCCGCTTGGCAAATCCATCTGTACCTGCTGGGCACTGCTGTGACCACTTGGAGCTGGGTTTGGTGACAACGTTTCCAAATTGGATGTTTACGGAAGCAAGTTAGCAAATAAACCCTGAAACAAATGAAGGCAGCTGACAATGGCTTTTGCAAACTAAACCCACGCAGATACACTTCTTCTAGGCTCAGATATATGGATGTTGACTTGATGTCCTTGCAGGTGCTAACTCATTAAAATGTGGATGTCTTGCAGGCCCATAGAGCACAATGATTAGATGTTAGCTGGCTAAACAAGACATCTACTCAGCTACTTCGAGGAGGGCTTGTGGTTTAAGTGCAACATATATTTCTCATAGGTGCCACATTAGTCCCTTGCATCTATAGTTACACAGATCTCAAGTACCAGTGAAGACGGGATGACCCAAAACATTGTGCTGACCAAAGTGGAGTATCAATCAATCAATCTTTATTACAGTCCAAGACCAGCATAATACAGCAAAAGAACAGAGGCTAAAATACATATTTAAATACAAATTAAAAGGAATGTGCCTTCTCTGGGTTAAAGGAGTAACAGATTAAAGTTGAAGTCCAGGACCAGCATAGTACAGCAAAAGAGACAAAAGGCAGAATTTAAAACAAGGGTACTTAAAGTACATTTTAAAGGGAGTATGTCTGTTCTGAGTTATTGGTGTATTGGATCAATATATAAGATTAATGAGGCCACATCTACTACTAAGCCAAAGTGGAATAGTTTTCCTCCATGTCTAGGCCAGATGTGAAACTGACAAAATGAAGGCACCTTTTGGTGAGTTCATTCTGCAGTTCCTTTCACTTGACCTAGTATGAGAAAGATTAGCCAGCAACACAAGGTTGCCATTACCAGGGTATGCCCGATTGTGGTTCAAAAATACCACCATCTTCGTGGAGGCTCTTTCTATGTACCCCAGAGGAGTAGTAAAGGGCACTGTCTCATGTAGAAGCAAGGAAGGACACACACGAAGTCCTTTAAGATAATGGCCATCCAGTAGCCATCGTCTAAGAAGACAAAGGCCAAAAACTTGTTAACAGAAATCACACTCATATGGGCAGTCAAACAGCAGTCTTCTGAACACGATTGATCCTAACTGTTGTGTGACTGATTCCATAATCAAGTGCACGAAAGAGAGCCTGCTGGTTTGGGGAAACATTTGCACGATTGCCTTACTCATGCATAAGTAAAGACGATTCCAGCCCCAGTAAAGGGGAGCTTCATGTGTGATACCAGAAATAGCTATTTTAATTTGATAACATCTTCCCTTCACAAAATAAGTATGCAGTTAAAGATCACAATGAACTACTTTAATCAATTGTGCTAATTTATAGTGTGGTCTGGAGAAAACCATTTTTTATGAAAAGACAGTTACACAAAAAGTACTGAGTCATTTATCTTGGTGGAGCAGACTTGCATGAATGTGCATTTCTGAACATTCTAAATCAAGGGTCCCCAACCTTTTCAAGCCAGGGGCTGGAGTCACACTCTCTCAGTCAGCTTTGAGGGCCGCATGGCCATTTTGCACTCTCTGCATGAAGGGAGTTGCCATTTTGTCCCAACATCTTCAAAGGGGTGGCCATTTTGTTTCTCAAATGCCCTTGGAGGGGTGGGGTGGGCACATGAAATGTCACCATTGGCTGGATCCGTCCTGCTGCCCTTAGGTTGGGAACCGCTGTTCTAAATGAATATGTCATATCAAGACCCATCGGCCCCTCCTGGGCTGATAACACATGTGCATAGTTTGTCAAAAAGGATATAAGTCTGATTGAATTGTTAATAGGGGTTCTTGGATCGATATGGAACCAAGCTCCACATATGCATATGTTATGTTATAATTGATCTTCTTGATAAAATATCTTTTTCCTTCAAAACTTTTCTGGCTGTTTCATTTATGTTTAAAGAAACTTATAAACTGAGGACTTTTAAAGAGAGTTTTCAGGTGAAACATGTACATTCACATGATTGCATGGAAGAAATGAAACTACTTTGACAGCTGTTTCCCAAACTTTTAGAGGAAAATATGATACAAAAGCATAAATAAATATGAGGCAGTGCTTCAGAAATAGGCTAGTTCCTCACCTGTAATAAAGGGACCGGGTTTTTCATTTGTATTACTAGAGAGTGTTTCAGAAAAAAAATCCCCTGATTTTTATCTAGCAAGAACGTACGTATTATCTTGTAATTAATTGTGCACATTATGGATTATTGATCCATGGAGGCAGACAGTTCTTTTCATCTCTTCATGTATAATAATACTTAGTGCTCATTTACCACTTTCAAGAAAGAGGTGTTCACTGCCATCTACGTGAGCTCCATAACTGCTGTAAAAACTGAGTTTAGGGTGGTATTGTTAACCAGTTTCACAGATGAGGGCGGGGAACTGAGATTCGTACAGTTCTGGTTTGCTTAAGGGCACCAGGGGAACCACACACCTAAACTAAATGAGATTTAAACCCATGTTTATTTAGAGAACCACATTGTGTGATTTGAAGACTTGAGAAAACGTCAGAAGATGTGGGTTTTCCAGTTCACAGATTGGTACTTTAGGGAAATGTGTGCAGAAAATGGTAAAGAAAATACATTTCACACATAGACCTGGTCAGTGTAGGTGGCTTATTTGGATGGACCAACAACATATTACTGTTACATATTACTGTAATAGGCAGAGGCACAAACACCTTTGTTTTCTCCTAGCTGGTTTAAAAAGTAAAATAATAATAATAACCCAGGGAGAGAGGTGGCGTAGTCAAAGGATCCAGCCAGCTGAGCTGACCATCTGGCCCGCACCCCCCACATGCCCTGCCAGCCAGGTCTTCACCCCCTTCCTGAAAGGCAAAAACTCTGTCTGGAGACACAACTCACTTGGCAGGAGGTTCCATAGGGCTGGAGTGGACACAGAAAAGGCCCTTCTTCTCATGCTAGAGAGATGAGCCTCTCTAGCTGATGGTATGACCAGAGAGCCTCTCCGGTCTGCTCTGGTGGGATGGACAGATGTTCTCGGGGTGATGCGGTCTCTTAAGTATCCTGGCCCACTACCATGTAGGGCTTTAAAGGTGATAACCAGCACCTTGAATTGCACCTGGAGGCATACTCAGAGCCAGTGCAGCTCTCAGAGAAGTGGTGAGGCATGAGCATAACGTCCACACCCCATCACAACCCGAGCAGCTGCATTGTAGACCAGTTGAAGCCTCCGAATGGTCACCATACCACCCAGAAAATGTCCAATTTGGTCTTTATTTCTAAAGCAAAGAATATACACACTAAATCAATGTTTATATGGAGGAACACCAGGTGTTTCCAGGAACAAATCTCACCTGAGAACCCAGAAAATCACTCCCAACCAAAATGTGGCAATACTAGTCAACTCCATATGAGAAATCTTCCTATGTCTCTGCTGCCCTCAGCCTTCCTAAAAGGAATATCTATAAAACACATAGTTTCCGACCATGAGTGTATTCAGCCGAATTCACTTAGAATTTCCTTTCAGACTTTTATGGCAGAGATGTAAATGTTTGTTCACATTATATTTTTATTTCCAGAAACATTAGGCCTGCTTTCTAGATGATGATTTTTATGTTTCTAAGATCCCTGGGAAATGCTGACATTCTCAATAAGTGGGAGATTTACACAGGCACCAGATAAACTACTGTTACACACCCCGCCCGAGACTTTCAAGGTCAAAGATGATGCTCTGGCAATTAGTGTAACACTGTTCATCTATGCCCACAAAGGAATGGGCATACTCGGTGGACTGTGTTATCTCACACCGCTGCAGGGACCATGACCACAATGACTCCATAAGCTGTGATTGGCTAATTGAATTGGCCTCTGGCTGCTTAGTGTTTGTGTATAAATTTGGGTGATGGAACCTGTCTTGGTTTCTTCTTGATTCTGTATGCATGTGTGCAAGTGTTTCTCTCCCCTTCCCATCCTGAGTCATGCTCCTAAGTAGACCCCTGCTAGATTGGTAAAATATTGATCTTCCATTAAATTTTCTTATTTTTGTTTGATGCGCCTTTTCCAAATTGTTGTTTTTCTTTTTGCACCTTTATAAATCTATCTCATTTGAAATAGTGTTATGTTCTCTTCATGTCATGAACCTTAATGTAAGTTGTTCACTTTTTTTGACTTTCTGATATATTGCTCCTAGATAACCCTCCCCTCCCCTGAAGAACAGTAGGAATGTTGCTTTCTTGTTTCCTCTGACTATCAGGGATATCTGGTAAAGTCTAAGAGTCCCCCTGACACAAAGACAGTTGGCTAGAAGAGGTAATGGGAGCAGTGTCTCCCTCGCAAAGTCAGTTTGACTTGTTGGAAATGTCACAGTTGACTAGGGAACAAGGAACTGAGCTCAGTGGTGGATGCTTGCCCAGGCTCTCTGAATTTCCCCCAACCTTCTGGGTCTTCCCAATAATTGTTATTGTTAGTAGCTGTTGAGCTGTATTCTTTGTATTATGTATTACTAATGCATTTACATTACCATTTCCCACTCCTCCTGTCTGCAGACTTTTAAATTATTAAAAATATGAATTTAAAATTATTAGAAAATCCCAGCTGTAGGTTTTTTTGGCTCTGTAACTCAGTGGAGACAGGGACTCTGCTGCATCCTGACTTTCCTTTCCTCCCTTTCTCTTTCTTTTATTCAAGAGAAACTGCAACTTTTTTCCTTCACTTTTTATATTATGGCTCCTACAAACCTTGGGGAAACCTCCCCAAAACGCTACCAATGGCATTCTGGACAGCAGCCTAGACCTAAAACCAGGCCCGTGCTGGCCAGGCGGGATACCGGGATGAGTCGATGTGTACTCATACTTATAACTTATAACTTAAAGGGCCACATCACCTTGGAAGTTTCAGCCTCCGTTTCAGCCCCTCTCGCCGGGCTCCCTTCCACCCTGTGGGAGAAAGTCTGAAGCACTTTGGCAGCAGTGCAGAGATAATAATAACTCTTGGATTGAAAAAACAAAAACAACACAAAACTATTATTATTATCTCTGTGGTGCTGCCGAAGTTTTTTGGACTTTCTCCCACCGGGCAGAGGGGAACCCGGTGAGAGGAGCCAAAGTGGGAGTGAAAACTGCCAAGGTGGTGTGGCCCTTTAAGTTATAAGTTATAAGTAGGAGTGCATGGCAACACGTCCTAGTATCTCGGAAGGGGATACCTATAACATTAGAGCAGCCTTCTTCTCCTAATATTGGCTATCATTATGGTGATCAACCATGAAGTTTGTCTGGGAACAATATAATGCAGTGACCTTCCATTTACCTTCCGCATCCAACTCCATGATCCAGCTCCATGAGTCACTTTCTGGTCCTGAGCCCTTTTGGCACACAAAATCCTCCTCAGCCCCAGGCCAGAAGCAAGATCCAAGTGGGATTAAATCCACTTAGGGACAGTCATCTACTATTATAGATATAGGATGCTTTTAGGAATGTTGTTATTAGTGCTTCTGGGAAGCTACCTCTAGTGCTATGGTTCCCAACATTTCAGACCAAGACGTTCTTGAACTGAAACTCCCAGAAATATTAACCATTGGCTGTGCTGGCCAGGATTTCTCAGATCTATAGTTCAAGGACATCCAGGGCCCCAAGGTTGGAAAGCACTGCTCTAGTGCCTGTAGCTTGTTGAAGGAGGCCGATGTGTTTTGGGTTTGAGCATAATTGTGAGGCAATGCACTGTGCAGGTTCAAAGAAAAGAATAGGATGGAAAGAAACCTCATCCTTAATAATAGAAAAAGGACGTCATTTGCTGGTTTTCAGGGTGAGAAGGAACTAGTTACAAGCTGTACATTAAAAATAATTCCTTATTTCCTTAGTGGTAAACTTGATGACTGGAGGTTGGCAGGTCAGCAGTTTCAGACCCAAGTCTCTGTCCCAGCTCATGCCAACCTAGCAATTAGAAACCAAGAAATTGCAAGTATATAGATAGGTACCACTTTGGTGGGAAGGTAAACAACATACCATGCACTCTGGTGTTGAGTCATGCCTGCCACATGTCTACAGAAATGTCTGGAGACACAGACAGTGCTGGCTCTTTGGCTATAAACAGAGATGAGCACTGAACCCTAGAGTCGGATACAGCTGGCTTTTGAGCAAGGGAGACCTTTACCTTTACCTAACAAAAGCTGAATATGGCATTTGTGCATGTATCACATTTTACTTAAGTGTCTACCAAATTCTCCTGTGAAATCCCACAGACTCGACCCATCTCTCTCTCTCGTTCTCTCTGTAGCATTTTAATACCACCTGACATGGTGATTGAGACAGTGAATAAACATATAATATAGATACTATGATAAAATCAACATAAACAAACACAAAACCAAACAAACAGGTGGCAGTCAACAGTATACAAAATTAAACATTAGTATAATGCAGAAATTAAAAGACAGAATCAGAAAACCAGCTGGCTAGATGGAGGAGCTCTTAAAGCTTGTGTTTCTTTTGCAACTCAAAAGTATAATAAACAGTTGAAGAGTTTAGGAGATTTCTGCCTGAAAATTAAAACTGAAATAAAATCATGCATGTATACGGGCCAGCAGAAGAATGTAGTACATGTTGCCTAGTTGATCTTTTCTCTTAGATCATGTCTTAGTCCTTAACTCATTCTTGTTAAAATACAAATATCATACGAAGTTGTTCTGTGTAGTATCTAAGATAATATCACTTCAAGACTTACTTCAACATAACAGGATTAGCCTTTGCTGGAATTTGTACATTGAAATAGCTGTGAGATCTAGTTGGCCAGTGAGTAACTTCTGAAACAGAAAATATTACATCAGATACTTCTCTCTTTCTCCCTCTGGTCTGGAAATAAAGTCTGAAAGTATAGTTTAGTCTTCTTCTGCTAGTACTTGGATGTAAGAGGGAATGGTGATTGGAAGCCTTGTGGGCATTCAAGAAGAGTTACCTTTTACACGTCAGGGCTCTGTGCCGGCTTGCCTTTATTGACTGGCGGTAATTTAGGAGCAAGGGCAGTTGTTCTCCAGGGAGCTTCTTTGCCAACATCTGTGACATTTCAAGCTGGTCTTGGAGATGGTAAACTGAACAGTTGGCAGCACAAAAGCTGCAGCGTCAAGCAGTTGACCTGCCAATCCAAATAACAGTGGTTAGGGCATATTTAGTTTGAAGAAGAGACAGAGGCAGACTGAGAAAGAGAGGAAAAGAGAGGTTGAGGAGAAGGTCAAGTAGACTAAAGGCTTACAGCTATATCTGCCTCTCTGTAGAGCCCATGTTCCACATTTTATTACTCCAGCTGGACAGGGGGGACAAGACCACCACCTAGACCAGGGGTGCCCAAACCTTTTTGGCCAAGGGCTGGTAAATGTGGTTGAGCAGGCCAGTCACATGTTTCCTGTCACCGGAAGCAGTAGTAAAATGCACCCATCCATCCACAAAACACTGTCATAAATGCACCCATGGCTGTCATAAATGTGTAGAATAGAGTAAATATAATTGTTTTATTTGGTCTAGTATCGGTAAACATCCTAATGAAACTTAATGCCATCAGGCAAAGAGCCAGCACTGTCTATGTTTGCAAATGTTTCTGTGGTCATGTGGCAGACATAACCAGGTGCCCGGGTGCACAGAATACTGTTACATTTCCTATTTATCTACTTACAATTCCTTGCTTTCAAAATTGCCATGTTGGCAGGAGCTGTGACAGACAACATTGCAGAGCACTCAAATCTTGAACTCCTGACCTGTCAAACTTCTGGTCGTCAAGCTCAGGGTCTTAACCACTAAGCCACAGCGGAATTACGAAGTTGGATATGCATGTACCTAAATATGTAGGTTGTGACGTAGATTTGTAAAATGAGAGGGATCCACATGACATAACATTCACAGAAGCAAGGTTATGTAGTTAGTTTTGAGTATGGAGTAGCAGCCCAGCAATACTGAGGACAACCAAGAGGCTTCTTGAAGGAATCAAAATGGATTTTTCCTCCTCTACTGTTTTACTTCCTCATCCATGGTTCAGCTTCTCCTTGACTTAGATCTGCCTTAAGTAAGAAAACTAGATTCCAACTTTAATTCTATCACTAGAGCAGATGCAGCATGGCACAACACTAAATTAATTTGCTACTTCCCATCTTTCTTTGTTACTGGCAGACACACAGGTGTTTTAAACAACTGCCAAAAAGAAGTCACAGACAGTGTACTTTTATATCTCAACTCACCCAAATGAGTTTTGTGCTGCATTTTGCTATTACGCATATGTGCACCTGTACCCATACAATGATCTACTGTTCCCCTGTTTTCTAATAGCAGAGAGTTTTGATAGCTTTCTTGTTGGATAGTACCTGATATATCTTTTTTATTTTTACTCTCAGCAGTGCGGTCTGCAAAACCAGGTACTGTACTATGATCCACATTTCAAACCATTTTCTCAAACTCTGGACAGCATGATTTAGGAAATAAAAGAGAAGGTGAGGTCTGTGAATGAGGGGAGGCAAGGATGTAAAGGTTGACTTCTTTCTATGGCTGCTGGGGTGGTTTTTGGTTAAGTATTTGTATTGCCTGAGAAGCTGTCATTGATTTCTCCGTGAATGGAAACTTCGCAGAGGTGCATTAATGGAGAAATGTGGCTCCTGCAAAACCAGTATGAAAGATGTAGGTAGTTTCATTGCTTATTTTTTCAATCTCTGATGTATTATTTTTATGCTTTCCTCTACTCTGTTCTATATAGAGCTGCATAAACTGAGGGGGTAAAAGTTTGAACATGAGAAGATGAAGGAGAGACATGAAAACGAAATATCAGGAATTTTCAAACCTATCTTGTTGCCTTCCACTTAATTGGTGCTCCGAGAGATGCCTTATTTTATTCAGTTGGTTTCGACATCCAGAGGCTTCTCACACAAATGACTGATCTTGGGGTACATAATGAAGCAAAACAAAAGTGGTGTTTGAGGATACTCATTGCTGCCACCACCTTTTGTAAGAAAAGCTTCCATGGTGATGGGGAGTTTGCAGACTGTAAATATTGGGAGATACTTAAAACCAGCTCCAGAGTCTAGTGTTTGCCTGCTTATACCCTCATGTGGAAGGCCTGTTAGTTACCCTGGACACGTTTGTGCCTGAAAGGAAGACAAAGCTACACATGATGTTAGCTCTTGTCAATGTTTGATAAACTGTTCTTCCCCTCTGCCAGAATATTAGAGCTAGAATAGCCACTGGCCATAGAGACTGGATTTTTTGAGAACTACAGTCTAAACTTGCAGGTTCTTGCTGGCCTGGCAGGATACTGGTACATATCACCACATGCCACAACTTATAACTTAAAGGGCCACACCACCTCGGCAGTTTCCGCTCCCGCTTCAGCTCCTCTTACTGGGCTCCCCTCCCCTCTGTGGGAGAAAGTCTCTAAAGCACTTTGGCAGTGGCTGTTGTGATCCAGCCCTGCTCTGACTCCAAAGAGGACCTGGATCAGGGAAGTCCCTATGCCCAGTCCGGTTCTGCCTGCACCCGAGCCTGAGGATGCACTGAGCTGGGGGTCTCAGCCTGTGCCTGGCCCAAGTCTGTTCTCCCCAGCAGCTGACCTGTCAGATCAGGAGTCTGGCTCTGATAGGGATCATCCCTCAGTCCTGGAGAGGGGTGGAAACAGATACACCTGACACACAGGCAGGCCAGGGCAAGGCACCAAAGAAGGCTCCCAGCTGATACTGATTTGCTGGGAGGCTTATAAGCAAGCTTCCTGCAGCCTGCCAGTGTCAGTACAACTCTTGTGCAAAGACCGATCTCTTGATTGATCCCAGACTGCTTGTCGTGACTCTGACATGCCTGCCATGACCCTGACTACTCTGCAACCTGTGACGACACCCCTGGACACCCTTTGGATTTGACTGCTGACTCGGACTAGCAGTAAAGAGACCTTGCCTTGCCTTCATGACTTTGGTATCTGGACTATCCTTGAACAAGACTCACTGTGTAACGCCACTGTGCGGCGACCATGCTTGTCTGTATGGGTTAGCACACTGGCGTGCAGATAATAACAATAATTTCAAGTTATTGTTTTTTTCAATCGAAGCCTTATTATTATTTCCACACCACTGCTCAAGCACTTTAGACTTTCTCCTACATGGCAGAGGGGAGCCCGATGAGAGGTGCCAAAGCAGGAGCAAAAACTGGCGAGGTGGCATGGCCCTATAAGTTATAAGTAGGGGTGCGTGGCAACACTCCCAGGTATCCCCCGAGGCCAGCACAGGCCTGGAAAGCACTGTTTCCCAACCTTTGGTTTTTGGACTTCAAATCCCAGAAGCCTAAGTCAATTTCCCAAAGTACCGATCAACCATTGTACTGACTTAGGGAATTGAAGCCCCCTTATGGGGACCAGGCCCCATGTTGGAAAACACTGGTCTAAAGAAAAAGTGCTAATTTTACAAAGTAGCATTTCAAGGATCTGCATTTTCATGCAAAGCCTATATAGTATTCTACTAACAAAGAGCATCAAAAAAGTGTCAGAGAATATTTTGTCTCTGTACAGAAGTGGTTTTGTTAGGTATTCATGGTTGTCATTTTGGTTGGAGAGATGAGATCCACACATCTTTCTTCAACCTAGGATTGCATTTCCTTTTGAATTATTAGGTATGTTTTCATAGCAAAGTAGTCCAGCAAAGATCTGGAGAGATACAGACTATGTGTCCCTGCTATAATGCTTCCAGTTTTCCTAAGCTCTTAAAGTTTGCCAGTTATGCATTTCAATCATATACTATTGCAACTGTTAAAACTCTGCTGCTCCATTTTTTTCTATGAAAAATTGAACAGAGAGCTTATTTTTAAAGCAAACATGTTAAACACACTGGCCAAACCCAGTGTAATGCCAACATTATTCCAACAGTGTAAAATTTAATCCATGAATTGTGTTCAATTAAGTTTATACATGTTCTTGTTGCATTTTCAAGTCATATGTCTGCCACATGACAAGAAAAACAGGCACCTGTTACTTAACTTGGGGAAATTCATCTGCAAAACGTACAATATCAGTACTATGCCAGTGGATATTAGCAACAAGGTTCTAGCCTTGTCTTGTTTTTAAATCTACACGTCACCTCTCCTATCTATAGAGAATACATGCTGAGACCTGGTGTAGATACCTGAAATGGTGGATAACAGTGAACTCTATGTTATAAATTGCTGACAGTGACCTCTAGTGGCCATGTTGGGTAATGCACCATAGAAATATGTATTTTAGGATTTTTATTAAATATTGTTAGACAAGCAGATAACTGAAACTGGATTTTGAACCTAAAAATACTGGAGGAGGAACAGTCTGTATTTATTTTAAGTTATTGGTTTTTTTAAATTTATGAAAGCAACTTTGTAATTGTACAAAATCTTGCTAGGAAATACATTGAGAAATGTGTCTGATGTATAATTTTCTTCATTTGAAAGGATTGCTTCCCCACCTCCCTTGCACAATTGCAGATATATCCTTCCTCCTACAAAAATTATGAATCCTGATGTTTCAAAATCTACTCTGGCAAAGATATCTAACCTGTGTATTTTCTAAAATGCAATATCTATATCTGGAGTAGATTCAACAAGAGGCAGATTGTCCAAGAATCCCTGTTATATAAATTGTTACAAACTCTTCTTCTGGGCAACTACAGGTGAGCAGCCCCATATATAATAGTGGAAAGGGAGTGTAACCGAATGTAAGCATAGCTTGGGTCAATGTGTTTAAAGAAAGGCAGGCAGCTTCCTGAAAAGTAAGATGCAAGGTCGATGTCTATCAACCAAGGGCTAAAGCAAAATGTATTTACAAGACCGCAGTCGATGAGTTGATATTGGCCTCCAGTTCAGCTCAGCAGCAGAATTACAAGCTGAGCAAATGTCCGGTGATTGGCAGCCTGCCAGATGATCCAGAGCTGAGACATTAGTGGAGGGAAAGGAGTTTATTGCTAACTTTCAAAGAGCTGGCTGGAAGAGTCTTGAACTTTCTTTTCCTTTATTCATGTCAGATGCACCACCAGCATATAATAATGTACAAAGCTAAAATTAACACATCTAAAAACAAAATAGAATTAAAAAGGGCTAGATAATATCTGGCCAATATCAGGCCACTTCAACAGCATTTCCTCTTGCCAACATAAGGTCCTCCTCAGTTCCCATTTAGGGACATCATATCATATGGGAGATCATTTGTACTTCTCCGTATTCACACAAGGAAACTACAGGGAACCTCCACTTTCTCAGATTAGACATTGATCTTCCTACCTCTGCATGTAGTCTATTTAAAGCTTTCCACACAGGCCATAATTGTTCTTGGCCAGGCGGTAGAGAGTCATGTGGTTCTGCCTAGTTCTCTGGTAGCTCCTTGATCACCTTCCATAGTTCTAAGGTTGTCTGTGGGGGCTGGTTGTTCAGAGGGGCAGAAGTTGTGAGGAAGTTATGCCTTGATTTCAGTCTCTGCTTTGGTGGTTGGTGATCAAATAGCAGGTGTGTTTCCGAGGATCTTTCTTTGATCCACTGTTTCTGAGCAGCACTTTCTTGATGGAATTTTGATGGAGGGATACCAGCTAAGCAATGTACTTTTTGTATTGGGGTTGGTTTTAGACATCCTGTGACCAACTGGCAACAGAGATTTTTCACCAGCTAATCCATTCAACGCAGAAGCACCAGAAGTAGTCTTGAACAAGAAAGATGTTAGAAATTGAAAGAGCAGGGAAGCTGTAGGCATTTTGCTTGATTACTTTCCCAATTGATACAAAGAGAGTTGGGTTTGGGGGCACTTTAGAGAGAATATGTTGATTTAAAGAACGCCTGAATGCCAACACTGTCTCTGTTTGTTTTTCTTCTTTCCCTCCCCTCCCCTTCTTTTCACTGAAGCCTTGTAAAAAATTTATGAACCATTAATGGTTCAGAGATTTCTCTCTTTCGCTCCAAAGCAAATTTTACGAGGCCTTTTTCTCACATATCTGACCCAATTTAGCACCCGTAAGAAAAAGCCAAAGAAAGTGGACACATTCCTGTTGATTGAAATAGCTTGCTGAACTCTTCCCTTTGGAAAGAGCCGGAGAGATGGGAATGGGTTCAGACATTCTTCCCTCCTGGATCACATGGAGTTGAATTATATTGGATCCACATGCATATTTAGGAGAGGAGAGTCTCTGAAGGAAAGAGGCAAAGGGGGCGACGCCTCACCTCTGGTCATCCTTCTTGCCCTACTCTGTACCTGTAGAAAGGAATGTTCAGCACTTTGTCTAACATCTTCCTTAGAAATTCGTAGCTGAGTAAGAAATTGATTATGTTCAAGTAAACAGGGTCCTTTTTCTCTCATAGTACATTGTACGATGTCATCATCCATGTTAGGGCATTTTGAATGGTATTGTACAAAGATTCCTGCCCAATGTGTTAGTATAGCTTTAAGACTCTTGCAGAGCCTTAAACACAGGTGTTTGGGATTGAGGCACAGACTGATTACACGGCTGTGTCTACCTGGTGTATGTGCCTCAGCAACAGCACAGCTGTAGCCACTTAGTGGTATAGCATAGCAACAGCACAGTATAACTATGGCCAACTAGGGAAGGTTATACTGAGGAGGGTAAACTGCTGAGGAGGATATTCTACTGTGAAGGAAGAACTGCTGTAGGACTGTGTAGGACTGCTGTAGGACTGACCACTGACTTAAGAGGAGAAAGACGTGCTGCGTGAATCTCCGTTTCTCTGAGAACTATTAGGTACCTCATACTACTGAGAAGAAGCACACTGACTTTGGCAACCTGCAGTCAGTGTTCTGCTAGCAAGACTCTGTACGTGCTCTTTGGACTGGAGCCATCAGGGGATTCCAAGCTCTGTTGCAACTGTGGGGCTTGGAGACAGACTGGTACCTATGTATATAGTTCTGTGATTGTTGTGTTTCCCTCACTCACAAGTAAACTGCACTATTCACTGAAGCTGTATGTGCGTGTGTCTTTGTACCCAAATCTTTTGCTGCGCAATAGCCTAATCGCTACTCTGCTATGCTGACACACATACTGCCAGGAAAATCCCTGACAATCTGCAAGCCCAAAATGTATCTCAAGTAGAAGAAAACCAGCCCACCTGTGTAGTTGTAACTAGACAGCACAGCCTGCCCAGTCACAGAAAAAAGATGTCTCATCTGCAGTGGTGTCTCATCCAGCAACCATGTAATCTTAGAGATCTCTTCTGGCTGACAGCTACAGGTGGATGAGTCCCTTCAGGTGGGGTGGTGGCCCCCTCAGTGGAGGAATTGCCACTGGAAACCATCCTATTGGGCCCAACGGCAAAATGAGTGGTGGAGGAACTCTGATTCCCAACGGTCATGGAGGCAGAAAAGGCTATGCCACATAGACTGGCAGTCCATTGCATGGGGCTGCCCTTGGTGACCATTCGGAGGCTTCAGCTGGTCCAGAATGCAGCTGCACGAGTAGTGGTGGGATGTGGGCATTTTGCCCATGCTTCACCACTGCTGAAGGAACTGCTCTGGCTCCCAGTTTGCCTCCGGGTGCAATTAAAGGTGCTGGTTATTACTTTTAAAGCCCTACATGGCAGTGGACCAGGATACTTAAGAGACCACATCGTCCCAAGGACATCTGCCCGTCCCACCAGAGTGGACCAGAGAGGCTCTCTGGTTGTGCCATCAGCCAGACAGGCACACCTCACTGGCACGAGAAAGAGGGCCTTCTTGGTGTCCGCTCCGGCCCTCTGGAACCTCCTCCCAATAGAACTACGCCTGCAGACAGAGTTGCTGCCCTTTAGAAAAGGAGTGAAAACCTGGCTGGCAGGTTTGGTATGGGGAATGGATGGTTCAATTTCCCCAGCCAATTGGTTGGTTTGACCCCAGTATGCTTATGCTACAATTTCTAGCTTTTAATACTAAGTTTTTAAAAAAGTTTTTAGAGTTCATATTTTTTTTTAATGATTTTATAATTGTTGTAAATCACCCTGGGTCCCTTGTGGGAGGAGGGTGATAAACAAATTCAAATAAATAAATAAATCCTGCATGTCTCATTTCATATGTGCTGCAGGAGATGGCTCTGTGATCATAGTGTGTGGGTCACTTCGTGGCAAGCTGGGATCCACCTAAAACAAATTCATGCAAATGACATTTTTCCTGCTTCAGGAAAAAATGCCTTCTTGGATACGGGTTGCAGACAACGATGATAATTGTGACAAAGAGTGGGAAAACATAAAAGTGCTATTGTTAAATCATTCACTTCAGTGATGGGATGTAACAGGTTCTCACCAGTTCTCCAGAACTGGTAGTAACTTTTCCCAGTATCCTGGAAAACCGGTAGCAGCTTTTGGGGGGAACCACCTTCGGGGCTTACCTTTTCACTGGTTGCCCCACTACGCATGTGCGCCAAGCACTTGGTGTGCATGCACGCCTACCAAGTGGGGAGGAGGAAGAGAAGCTGCTAGCCTGAAGCTCCCTATAGCCTGCTCCCCAGGGTAAGTGACTCACCTTTGGATGTGGTGTGTCTGTGTGTATTTTAATGTGTATTTAATACCTTTAACCTATATTGACATGCTACCACAGTTCCTAAAAAGGCCTGGTGGCCTGGCTTGGGGTTTTCAAGCAAAGTCTTGGAGTTACCTCATCAATAAGCTACACCTGTGCTGTTCCAATTGCTGTTCCAATTGGAGAATCCTTAAGGAGGTACAGCTGTTTTACATTTACATTAAAGCATATTATCCTAGAGAACTGGTTAGGCAAAGACTTAGTACCTAACTTCCTTAACTGTTGAAAAGTGCCAAAATGAAGCCACCTTGTGGTGAGTTCATTCTGTAGTTCCTTTCAACCTAGTATTTTATTTTCTATTACCATATTTTTATTTTTGGCCCCGCCCACATCATGATGTCATGATGTTAGCTCCGCCCACACTGTGATGTCATGGTGGGGTAGTAAAATTTTTGACATCCCACCACTGATTCACTTGTTAGAACAAGGAAAGAAGCAGTCAGGGTTGATTTTCTTTAGGATGGAGTGTTAGTAGGTTATGTTATCATGCCTGTTCAAAAAAATAAATAAATCCTGAAACTGTCCTAAAAACATTTCTCCTGCCCTACCCAATAACTCTCCTGTGGCTTCACATTTCAGGGGCAATTAATCAGTGAGGATAATTGGAATTTTAAATAAGATGGTCCAATTGATCCTAAGTGATATTTTCATGGAAGTAAATCATAGTACTGAGATTTGGTGAATGCCCCATAGAGACAGTGGCCAAAATCATATTCTATACTGGAACTGTTGCACAAAGCTGTTTTATGTTGTTGTTGTTTTGTGGTTGGCTGGTTGTGCTTTTGCACTTTTACTTTAATAGAATTGTATAATTTCATGGGATTTTGACACTATCTTTGTAAAACTGATATTTGGGAAGTAAAGAAACTTATTTTACTGACTTCTTTGCAGAAGAAGAGAGGACAATTTCCTTCATTTCTAATCTGAAATTTCTAGTTGTTAACTTCTGTCTAAGTGCACCCTGGGTATTTTGCTACAAGGTATCCTCATGGCAAATATATTCTGGATTAAATGTGGTCCCAAAGGGTGAGTTAAAAAAAACCAAACGGAACAAAACCCTTAGGCTTTTTTTAAAAAACAGAGCATGTTTTATTTGTTTGGACAAGTTCAAACTAACCTCCATGAACTGAAATATTTTCTATTTTTTTTTTTGGAAAGTTTAAATAATCTGCATATTGTCCCTCAAACAAAAGTTAGAATTTCTGAGGCACTCAGATGAATCTTGAATGAGAACATTATGTGGTAAATAATTTTGATTCAGACCTAGTGCCCATAATGCATTTGCTTCAAAGATGCGAAGTTGACAACACAAAGTCTAGTGGTGCCTTAAAGAATTTACGTAAGATGCATCTGATGAAGTGAAAGCATATGCTAAATGAAACTTATTGTTTTTAAAATGCCACCATCCTGTTTTATCTGTCATAGGCTAGAGTGGCTATGGCTTTGAGCAGGGTGGCCAACCTACAGTCTGCGGGCCAGCCCCAGCCCGCAGCACCATTTCATATGGCCCACCACCATCCTCACTCCCACCAGAAGTGGAAGTGGATGTGTTTATTACAGACGTAAAATGAGCCTGCCGTAAATGCTGCTGTAAATGCATTTGTGGCTGTCTTAAATGTCTTTTCAACAGTTGCAGATGCATTTTACAGCAGTGTTTCCAGCGGGAGCAACTGCATGACCAGCCCACTCAGCTGTCTGGGGTGCGAAAAGGTTGGGGACCCCTGCCCTTGAGGATCGATTACCATACCATGTTCTGTATCATGCTGCCCTTGAAGATGCTCTAGAAATTTCACCTGCTGCAGAAGATTAGTTTTATGAACGAACAAATTATGTCAGAATGTTTCCTTGCAACCATTACTGTAACCCTGCAGAAAATGCTAGCAGTTCTTCTGGCATCTGATTTGTAGTGGTTAAGGGAAAGAGCAGTGACTAATAGTTGGCCTTAATCTGATGCAGCATAGGCATTTTAAAAGTTCTTGCTGCCTACAATTTGATCAGGCATTTTAGCATTTTGCTAGTAGGAACATGGATGAATTTGAATAATCCTGATGATGTCTGAAAACATACCAGGACATGACCCATTAGCACAGGCAAGATGTATCACTGGTGACTTTAAGATTCATTTCTGAAGACAAGATATTTGGTGGCAGGGCAGACGACAAATTATGCCATTTTTCTATGTAGGTCTTAATTTTCCCAAGGGGTTTCCAACTGCTAATGTGCTCCGTCTTTGGCTCTATTTGCTGTGAATTCAGCAGCAAAAGACATTTGAATTATTTAATGGCCTAGGAAGACAGACATGTAAAGCCATTAGGCTAGGGGACAGCTCCCATGGGATCTTCAAGACTTTTCTAATCCACCCAAAAAAAAAAAATATCCTGAGCTTCAACCAGTAGTGACAAAAGATGTCGTGTTAAAAAATGTCATGGGGAATATGAGGAGGTAAATGAAAATGGGTCAGCCACTTAAGGAGAAAGCGACACTTAACATTACTGTCTTTTAGTAATGTTGACTTTGAGATTTCTCTATGGGATAGAGTTCAAGACTACTTATTGTAAACGTACAGGCCGTAATGCTTTAAGGCAAGAGAGTGAGAGGAGGTTTATAATGAATACTATCGTCTTCAAGACCTCTCTTGAAAATCGGGGCATATATTTCCCCCTTTCCATTACACAGTGGAATGTGATTCTGATGGGGGAAAGTAAAATATAGGCTTTACACTATCAAGTGTCAAATCAGTGCTAAACTAAACACAGCTTCCCCCAAGGGAATGAGATGGGTTTTAAAAAATTGCAAAGTATATAAAGAATTATTGTCTGTGGTCCTGAACCCCTCCTTGTAATTACTTACTTGGTTACTTGGTTGATCTGTGTTTCAGACGTCAATATACATAGTTCGATGTGGTGGATTGAAGCATCAACTCCCACTGTTTCCGATCCTGTGCCAATCTCTTCCAGGGCCTCGGGAGCTTTGCCCTGAACTGGTCTTTCCATTGGTTGCTGGCCTTCCTAGTGGTCACTTTATGTCAAGTGGTATCCACTCTGTGGTAGTTTTCATCCACCTGCCATCTTTAAAGCAGCACACATGTACGATGTAGGCCGTGCATGTGTGCTTCTAATTAGAATTACCAATGTCCTCAAAATGTCTTGATTAATCAAATTGTACAAATCATTCTACCATCAGGCAAAGGAATCATTGTGATTGTAAGGAGCTAACTTTGATTGTACAAGGGAGCAAAATTATTAGTTCCTCAGTTTGTTAGTACAGTATCTTGTTTTACTCTCCAGAAGAGGGAGAAGGTTTTCCTCACAGGAAAGTGTGACACATTCCTGAATTCTATGAATCTTGACTTCAGGTAGGGGCACAATGTGCAGATCTGCATAAGGCTGTTCACAAAGCAAAACTGGAAACAAAATGGATCTTCTACAAAAGTTTGAATGCATATGTCAGTTCCTTGTAAGCCTACCCATTGACGTCTTAAGCATGCTTGCTAATCAGATGCTGAATATACTCCATGTTGTAAACATAAACACAAGAATGGAATTGAATTTCTTGTTTGACACTCTTCCAATTAAACATAGTATTAACGAACTTCAAGAATATCAGAAATTGATAAACAGATTTTGTAATGGAGAGAAGAGGCCAAGGGTAGCCAAGGCAATGTGGTATTTATCTCAAAAGGAGGGAGGAATGGGGTTACCAAATATTCAAAATTATTACAAAGCTTTTCAGATTAGGAATGTTGTAAAGATATTAATGAATGAAGAAGTAAGCTGGGAAGGAATAGAAATGAGGGAGCTATCACAAATGGGAAAAGCATCATTTCTGAGTAATGAAAAGAAAAAATCAGATAACAAAGGAGTACAAAATAGGTTTTTAAAGACAATGATGGAGGAGTGGAAGAAAGTCAAGAATTATATAGTCCCGGGCATTTCACCAGTTTTAGAACTAGGCGATTTCAATAATTTTCCGATAAGAATGGATCAAAGGATTAGAACCGTGTTAGCAAATAAAAAAATACAATCTTTAAGAGATTGGATAAGAGTCTGCACAGACAATGATGAAAGGAAGGACCTTTTTCAACAATTGGAATTAAATTGGTTCCAAATTTATCAGATAAACAAATGGAATAAGGAGAATGTACAAGGAAGAGAGTTAGAAAGAGATTTGACAGATTTTGAGGAAATGTTGGATAAAATAAGAAAAGAGAAGAAAGGTATAAAAGGGATTATTAGTAAACTATACAAAATTTTTAATAAGGCAGGGAATAGACAAGAGATTCTTAAAAATAATTGGGAGCAAGATTTAAACGTAACAATCCCTGAGAAGAAATGGCAAGAAATTTGGCAAAGGAGAGTAATGAGAACCTTGTCAGTTCGGGTTAAAGAACATAATTACAAGTTGCTATGGCGCTGGTATCTGACCCCGGTTAGGCTGCATCAAATAGATAACAAGAAAAGTGATAACTGTTGGAGATGCAATCAAGATAAGGGGACATATTTACACATGTGGTGGAACTGTAATGAGTTAAAAAACTTTTGGAGTAATATAGAAAAAGAAATCAGTTGTATATTTGAACAGAAGCTTATACTAGGGCCGGAACCAGCGCTATTGACACTCACTGAGGATGTTAAGATGAATAAAGATGATAAAGAATTAATGTTAATTATGATGTCAGCTGCCAGACAATGTATAGCAAAGAAATGGAAAAGTGAGCTCAATGTGAAAATAGAAGACTGGTACAAAGAGATGTGGCAACTGGCATTAAATGACAAACTGACATGGGAACTGAAGGTTAGAAAAGGAATAGCCCGGAAAGATAAATTTTGGAGAACTTGGAGAAAATTTGTTGAGTATGTAATAGTGAAAAACCAAGGGGTTAAACCTGTGCCGGATCAGGCCTGTTTCTGGGAAAATTGAATTGCTGTATTCCTGGACATTGTACATAGCACTTGGGTGTAATTCTTCTTTTCTTTTTTCTATATTATGCTACTTAATTATATAACATTAAGTTGGTTAAATCAAGTGTACAAAGCAAGAGAATTGATAATGTTGTTTTTTTTTTCTTCGTGTATTATGTATTTACTTTTATGTTACTGTAGTTTTATTCTTTGTATTCTGTGAAAATTATAAAAATCAATAAAAAAAGAATGGAAATGGCATCCTATGTCAGACTAATGTTGCTGATAATCTTTTTCTTGGTATAGTGGATAGAGTAAGGGACTAGGACTCAGGAGACTTGGATTTGAATGCCTCACTCTGCCACAGAAATTCAGCGGGGATGCAGAAACTGGTAGAACTACTCCGTAAATATCTCACTTACTTTGAAAGCACAATTGGGGTCACTATAGGTCTGTCCTTGCTTGATGGCATATATCAGCAATGTTGCCAAGCACTTCATATGTCAATTTTTTGTTGTTCAGTCGCACAGTCGATTCCGACCCTCTGCGACCCCATGGACCACTGACCGCCAGGCACTCCTGTCCTCCACCATCCCCCTCAACTCGCTCAGCTCTGCGCCCACTGCCTCCACAATACCATCTAGCCATCTCATCCTGGGCCGTCCCCTTCTTCTTTTGCCCTCGACCCTTCCAAGCATCAAAGCTTTCTCAAGTGAATCCTCTCTTCTCATTTGATGTCCAAAGTACTTTAGCCTCATCTTTATTATTTGACCTTCTAAGGAACAGTCAGGGATGATTTCTTCTAAGATTGACCTATTTGTTCTCCTCGCTGTCCAGGGGACTCTCAAAACTCTCCTCCAACACCACATCTCAAAGGCGTCTATTCTTCTCCGTTCAGCTTTCCTAATGGTCCAACTCTCGCAACCATACATTAATTCTACATTTGGGTTTACTATCTGAGACTCTTGCAGATGGCTATGACGGTATGTTGAGCTGCCCTAGAAGATAGCTTGGGAGCTTTGGTTCAGAAAATAGCAGTCAGATGTTTGACTTTGTCTGAACACATAGGTTTTGATTTTAAAAATCTTTACCAGTTTCCATTAATTTCTGAGTTCCTTTTGAGGTGTTAGCCATGACTGTTAAAGCTTTATCTGGCTTTGACTCAGGATACTTAACCAATTGGTATCTTCTGTATGAACTTGTGCAGCAATTAATATCACATATTCTTCTGCAGACCCCTCAGTCAATAGAGATAATGCTTGTGGAAATTGTTTAGTGGTAGTAAATTTAAATATGTTTTTTCAGCAAATGAGAGTAACCAATACACATTTTCCCTCCTGTTGGCCCATTCAGAGAGACCTCCCTGTTCTCATGGGCTTTTAGCAGCTAATGCAATTGCTGCTAATATTATTTTATGGAAATCTGTTTCACTTCTGAGATCATGAACATTTACAGTTAATTACACATTTTATCACTGTTTATTTTTGTGCTGAATTATTTTTATTGTGGGTTGGCTGACATTTTTAGCGGAAAAGAGATATAAAATTACTTGAAATTACTAAAATCAAAATTGGATGAGAATCCCTTCTAAACTACAGCTCTATATAAGTGGCCTTAGCTGAAGCTTCCAGGCATAGAAGCCTAGTCCAGCTTCTGTCTTATCGATTCATCGATCAAACAAATGACTTACTCTTTTTTTAAAGCACCTGAATTACTCTAAGTGAATTCCTTTTAATTTTCCTCTTAACCTGAATTGCCTTGGCATAATGGATGCAAAGGAAATGTAAGAAGACAGTCTTTGTTTCCTCCCTCCTCCTCCTCCTCCTCCTCCCTCCTCCTCCTCCTCCTCCTCCTCCTCCTCCTCCTCCTTCTTCTTCTTCTTCTTCTTCTTCTTCTTCTTCTTCTTCTTCTTCTTCTTCTTCTTCTTCTTCTTCTTCTTCTTCTTCTTCTTCTTCTTCTTCTTCTTCTTCTTCTTCTTCTCCTCCTCCTCCTCCTCCTCCTCCTCCTCCTCCTCCTCCTCCTCCAGCAGAATTCTTTAGGTTTATTTATTTATTTATTTTAATTTGTTTATCGCCCTCCTCCCTGAAGGGACCCAGGATGATTCACAACACGTCAGCATATCAACAACAATTTAAAACCAGTTCAAAAATTAAAAGTTTTAAAAGTTTTAAAAGAAGCTTAAAAAAACTTATCATTAAAAAATGCAGCTATCCGATAGACCTGAATAGAAATCTAAAATACCGTACTTGCTGGTGTACAAGACCCAGTCCCCTCCTTTAAAATACACTGGGAAGGTGGAGTGCATCTTGTACTGTATATAGTGGCCTATAGTGGGCTATTTTGGTAATAATGGGGTGCGTCTTATACTCAGGCAAATATGGTACTTTTTTGTAAATGTCTCTGAGATGATCACTGGCTTTCAAATCAATTAGTTCCATCTGAAAATAAAACTTACATCTTAAGTGCTACTTCAAATGAAACATTATTTCCTTTCCATTTTCATGGCAATCAGTGAATCTGTTCTGGAACTCCACCTGTTTGATGGGTGGAGTATCTAGAAATATTCAGCACATAAAATGCTTTGTATCCTCTTTTTTTTTTTGGGGGGGGGGGGCATACTAAACCTTTTCCTCTCCTTTTCTCAACATTTTTTGCAAAAGCAGGCCAGACATCTGTACCCAGCCACACAGCCGCTTTATCTTTTTTAGGGAGAGGTAAAGTTTGCCTTTGCTTGAAAGCCAGTTGTATCTGACTTTAGGGTTCAGTGTTCCTCTCTGTTTACAGAGCCAGTGCTATCTACAGGGCCATAGCCAGAGGGGGGGCGGCGGCAAAAACCCTCCTGAGCTAACAGGGGCCCCCACCCACCCCAGGATGCCAATGTTGTGTGTGTATGTGTGTGACATTGTTGCCCCTCCTGAATTTTTTTTTGCCTCCCCCCCCATCTAGAATCCTGGCTATGGCACTGCCTGTCTGTATCTGCAGATGTTACCATGGAGATGTGTGAAGCATGACTAAACACTGGAGTGCATAGAAATGCTGTTTACCTTCCCACCGAAGTGGTACCTATTTATCTACTTGCAATTTCTTGCTTTCAAACTGCTAGGTTGGCAGGAGCTGGGACATTGTGCAGTACTCGAGTCCCTAACTGCTGACCTTCCATTCGTCGAGTTCAGCATCTTCTTAACCACTAAGCCACCACAGTCCCTTTTAAAAAGTGTGTATCTTTTTTACAGACGTACGTAACATTCAGCTTGGTGACATATGGAGAAGGCGAGTGAAAAAGCTGAGTCGAGCAAGTATCTCAGCTCAGCTGACTAACAAAGCAACCAGAGTGGCGAAAATGCTAGTATGGAGGATAAAACCAGGAGGTGGCTGACAGTAGGAGCCATGGAAACCAGAAGAAACTATGCTGCTATTGTGTTGTTGTTTTAGTAGTAAAGAGACATGAAAAACAGAAGTAGATGTTGCCACTTAGGGCAGGGAGAAGAGTGTGAATCTGAGGGGAAATGTCTTCAGGGTGACAGTAGTAAACATACAGGTCAAAGAATTACATGAAAAGAGCTTGAAGGCAGCATGAGGTCTGTGGGCTACAAGTTGGGAACCCCTTTTGTAAAACATCCCCCCCTTGATCGATACCTCATTATTTGGATTATGCTAACATTTCATGTCCCCACAGTTTCCTGATGTCTGTACCCATAGAAAGCAAATACATTCAGGTTCTTTTTTCTTTTGTGTCCAGATCAAACTTTAAACTGCCAGAATTAAGCCACCTACAGTGGTACCACGCTTAAAGAGCATAATGCATTCCATGGGATTACTCTTTAAGCGAGTTTGGTCATTATGTGAAACACCATTGTAAGTGACCGATTGTGACTTCTGGAAGGGGGGATTGCAAACTCCGATTTAGTTGTTAAGTGAGTTTTTGGTTGGTTTTAGTTGTTAAGCAAGGTGACCATTCAGAGAAAATTCTGTTCTTTAAGTGAGCTGTGCTCTATGTGAGGCGCTCTTTATGCGAGGTTTTACTGTACTTGGCTGTGCCATTGGCCAAACTAAAATCCTCATCAGTACAAGTTTCCAGTTATATTCACCAGACCAGTAGATGAGCCAAATTCTGTATCTTTCTGCATTCAGACAGTGTCTCGTTCTCCAGAAACCACCCAGTTCTTCTTCCGTGTCTAGGCCAGACATGAAACTGCCAAAATGAAGCCACCTTTTGGTGGGTTCATTCTGCAGTTCCCTCTGCCTGACCTAGTGTGAGAAAGATGATCCAGCAATTTTCTCATTAGCAGGGTATGCCCGATTGTGATACAAAACCCCCACTATCTTCAACAAGATTCTTTCTGTGTACCACGGTTTCCCAGATTCTGTAACTCTCTACATTCCTACAGTGTGTTGTTGTCTGCCAGCAGGCCCCATTTGAGCATGTTGTCCTTACATTGAGACACTCCAACCTTCAGCCAATTCAGGGTCTGTCACATGAAATGTCAAGTTCCTCAGCCATGTCCTCCTTTAATGTTATTCCTTGTCCAGTGAGCTCTTTCCTCCATCTTCTAATTTGGTTTTGCTCCTCTGTACCCTCAAGAAAGTTTCTTCATGCCATAAAACAATATGTCCAGGTAAAAGACACAAAGGTAAACTCCCCCCCCCCATTTCCTGCATAACAGCAGGAGGACATTGTGTGTGTTCGTGGTCTCAAGGCAACCCCTGAGGTCCAGTGTGCCAAAGGAATGTTCAACACACAAGCGATGTGTGCTGAGGAATTATTTGTCAAAAGCTTAGGCTTACAGATTCCTTCAAAGACATGTTGATGGAAGCATCTCTCTAGGAGGGAAAAGAAGAAGACTCCAAGCCACTGTCTTAGCTGGCTTTCATGTAAATCTCCCTTCCAGTTCTTTTTAATGTTCTTTCGTGCAGGTTTTAGCTAGTTGGTGTTTTCCCAGAGGTGTTCATGGTTCAGCACTGGAAGTACGTTGTTCATGTCTGCAACAGCTTAAAAGTAAGCTTGGGGACCCTTTAAGAAGGTAAAGTGATATGTAAGGGAAAAATACTTTAATTGCAGCCTTAACAGGAATTAGAGAATTCTTTTTCAGAACAATACTCCAGTTATGGCATTTGTTGTCAGAACAAGGCACCACAAGGGGGGGGAAACGGAATCGGTCAAGGATGCAAGAAACAGACAGGATGACAGGAGAGGTCTTTCCCATTGGAAAGATTCCATTTCCCGCTATGCAGCAAAAATGTCTCTGATTTATTGCAATTGTAAAGTGAGAGCAATATCAAAGCACTGAGAATTAAAATAATGTGTGGCATTATGTGTGATATACAACAGGCAGTCCCTCCTGACATTTATGGGAAACTGTCAGCGGAGAGGATGAGATAAATAGACATGTCCCATGCTCCTCCCGACACCTCCAACACACAATCTTCAGTCTTGGAAGGAGACAAAATATCACACACAGGATGTGGAGATGGGGGGGCAGGGATAAGACTTGCCTTTCTCCTTATTATCCAGGCTTCCCTAAATCTGCAAAACTAAGATGGCTTTCCCTAAACCTACAAATCAATGATGACTCACTGTAGAGAGCTGCACTAAAGCAACTCTAGAATTAATGTATCTGTTCCTTTCGCAGCTATCTGTAGAGGCACACACCAGTTTTTCAGGTGAAACCTTTTATGCTCAAGGAATGTGAGTGCTTGCTTGTGTGAACAAACAGGCTGCACTCACTTATCCTTGCTCACAAGTCCAGATGAACTAACAAAGGTCAGTCATTGATGTAAAGTAAAGGCAAAGGTCACCCTTGCTTGAAAGCCAGTCGTATCTGACTCTAGGGTTCAGTGCTCATCTCCATTTATAGCCAAAGAACCAGCACTGTCTACATCTGCAAATGTTTCTGTGGACACGTGACAGACATGATTAGAGACCGGAGCGCACAAAACACTGTTTACCTTCAAACTTTTTATCTACTTGCAATTACTTGCTCTTGAACTGCTAGGTTGGCAGGAGCCAGGAAAGAGATGGGAGCTCACTCCATCATGCAGCACTCAGGTCTTGAACTTCTGACTTGTTGATCTTGTCAAGTTCAGTGTCTTAACCACTAAGCAACTGCAGTACCTATGGTATTGATGTAGCAGTTGCCAAATAATGATGTGCAAATGGAAGAAAGAGAAAGTGTGTGAGGCAGGTTAGGTGGGGTTCTGCACGACCTCCTAAACAAATATTCTGGCTGCTACATGCATGGAAACTCTTTGTACTCAACCACTGAACTCTAAGGTGTAGAAGAGCCAGCCAGCCAGGATTAAAAGCCATATGGGAGGAGGGTCAAATTTTCTTCCTTTCCCAACATTACTTACTCTGTTATCCCATATCTAGACACATGGAGAAACATAGCAGGATTCGATCAGGATATATATTTTTTAATTCTAATGGGCAAATCAGAATTTGTGTGGCTTTGAGTACCAAAAGGAATAAGTGCACCAAAAGTAGGACAAAGAGAAAGGCTTTACTCCATGTATGCATATGGGCTTCCCTTTCAGCAAGATATAAACAGACAAAGGTTTTTTATAGACAGCTGAATACACACAATTCACAATTGTGGCTTTCTGGCAACCTGCTTTGGCTCTGAGACTACCAGTAGCCCAACTCTGCATGGAAATAAATCATTTTGATTCTGGGTGGCCTGGCTGCACTTGCAGGCATGAATGAGGCATATTCTATCTCTTTAATTTATTTGTAGCCGAAATGAACTCACTAAAGCTTGCCTTTGAGGAATGAGTGTTGCAAGCCTTTAATTAATGTTTATAAAGCACTCAATGATCCTTTGATAATAGATGCTGTAGAAGAGCAATGTTGCACCATTATTAACAGCATCATAAAAAAATAATATTTACACAGTCTTTATCATTCAGCATGCCCCATGCTAACTCTTGAAGAGGGAAGGAAAACAACTGGACAAAGTAGCCTAAAATTGTCTATGGGTGATATTACAGCTCTACAATGCACAGGGAATTTTGTTGGCCTGTCAGTCCTCCTGGAGGATTTTATTTGGTATAATCCTACAGTTTCCCCAAGTACAGCTCTTCACAATACCACACATGTAGAATATGAGAAATGAAATAACTTCTGAGTTAGACCAAGTATACTGTTGTCCATTGTGTTTTGTTATTTGGGCAAGGTTTCCGCTGTGCTTCCAATCTCTGATTTCCAAGCTCCCAAACTGCTTTGATGGCCAGATTTTCAGTGATGAAAAACAGAGGACATAATGGAGATTTTTCTTTTTTTTTTTTGGGGGGGGGGCAAAGAGAGAAAGAAAGCAGAGGGATGACAAAACCAAAGGGAAGGGTGATTGCCCTGTACGAATGATCCTGTTCACAATTCTATACACATTTTCTCTGGGTATAGGAGTAAGAATGAAAAATCAAATATCATTTATGGATGTTTTGCAAGGACATCAAATGACTGTTGCATTGAGCCATGTATTTTGGATACGAGCACCAAATATTGATCAAGGATTGCAAGCAGCTCACCCTGGAGAGCCAGAAAATTGTGGGCTAGACATGGCGCTGATTGCTTGGCTTGAGATGTGTCAGTTCTGATTTAGTGAAATCCTATTTCTGTAATAACTATTGTTACGGAAAGTGGAGAAGGGCATCGTAAGGTGTAGGTAGTAATAGTTGTCTCCTTTGGTTGTGCCAATCAGATTAAGATAGTTCTAAAGTAACAAAAGACAAGAACTGAAGCCAGGGAAAAGGGTAGAGTGGTGGTGGTGGTGGTGATGATGATGAGGAAGAGGAACAGGGAGAAGGAGAAGGAGAAGAAGGTGGTCCTTGGTTATGAACTAAACTATTAATTTTATTTCAGTTCTCAACTGTGAAAGAAATGGTTGGTTTGTATCGAATAAGAATAAGAATAAGAATAAGAATAAGAATAAGAATAAGAATAAGAATAAGAATAAGAATAAGAATAAGAATAAGAATAAGAATAAGAATAAGAATAAGAATAAGAATAAGAATTTACACTTGGATTATGTTAAAACACAGCAGGAAGTTGATTATTTATTAGTTAGTATGGTCTGTCATCCAAATCATAATACTCACACAACTATTTGGAGAGGGAAGAAAAAACCAAAATCAGTTCAAGGAGGGGTATTAAGAGTCCTAGAGAAAGAAAAGAAACTGATTTTACCTATGGCAATGACAAGTGTGTGTATAAAAGAGCCTAGATTTCCTCTTTGTTGGCAGAACCCTGATAGAATTGATTTCAATTAGTTAGAGAAGACCCACACAGACACACACGCTCCTACATCCAGATCCTTAAAAAAAAAAGGCTACTAGACTCCTTCCTCGCATTGGGCTAAGTAGGGGATTTTGTACCTACTAGTTCCAAAGCTGCCTCTGCTCAAGGGAGTGCAGCCGGAATGAGGGATAAGCGAAGGCTAGATCGGCAGATAAACATGATGGATAAAGCCAGCCCAATGAATGTGAGAGACAGAGGGAGGGGGATTGCTTTGGATTAAGTTTCTGAACGATAAATTGCAACCATGTTTCTTATCATTTGACATTAATGTGGCAGTGGGCAACAGGGAATATTTGGTTCCACCTCCACAGGAACCAGATCAGCAAGACTTCAAGGGCACCTTCTTGAATTTTTAATAATTTAGGAAATAACAGTTTTAATTCTGAAATTTGGCAGACACTTGGATGGTGCTGACTGTTCTCTGCTTTGATTCTTTGTGCTGAAAAGAACAATTATGGGGAGAAAAACATCTACTCCAGCTATTTGCTTTTTAATATGCTCTAGTGGTATTGCAACGTTGAGCTGCTACTTTTCCTCACTGTTTCTAGATCTGTGTTTCCCAACCTTTGGTTTTTGGACTTTGATTCCCAGAAGCCAGAGTCAATTCCCAAAATCACTGATCAGGCAGAAGCCACTGATTTAGGCTTCTGGGAATTGAAATCCAAAACCCAAAGTTTGGGAAAACACTGTTCTAGATGGTTTCTAGACTTTTTTCTATCCTATCTAGCCTACTTCTAAAGTAGCATTGCTCTCACTTACTCTTGCTCTCATTTGACTGCATTTGTCCTCGATGATCACAGATCTAGAATTGAGATGGAGGTATTTTGGAAGGAGGTGAAAAATAGTTGCTGATGCTTCCTCTTGCATTAATAAAAAGGGTAACCTTGGGAGGGATGTTGAGAAGCTGTGCTCTTAAAAGAAAACACTGCATCACTGGTCTAATCCATGTACTAAATCAAGTGCACTGAATCCAAATCTGAAGTCCAGTTCTGCTCTAGGGTGTCAGGATCTTAAGTTAGCAAATCTCACCCTCTTGGTTAGGTTTTTTCATTGATCACTCAGGGTATATTTGCCACAAATGTAGCAAAAATTGTCCAGTTTATTAACACAGCTGTCCCTATTTATCTTTAGCTCAAAACAGACTCGCTAAGGCCTAGCTGTACTATCCAATAAGATGGTTATGCACTAAAGACAAGCCCTTGGTCCATCTCGCCTTATATACTGATTTCTGGTGTGATCTCACTGACTTGTCCAGAAATGCCCAGGCACTGCTGGAACATGCATGCTACCAGGGGACATTATTCAGCTGAGGCGGCAGCAGGCATAGTGGTAGCTGCAACTGTTATAATGTTCTCATGTAAAATTATGTTACCCAATTACCGACCATTTGAACAGCTATAGTATGCCTTAAAATCTGTACGTGATAGGCATATTCTGAGTTCAGATTTAGAATCAGCATACTCAATATCATGTATTTTTTATGATGAATGCACACTCTTCCTCACTTGCTTTGGGACCTCTCAGGCGTTCATTCCAAGTTAGATTATTCCCAAATCCCCTCTAGAACTCACCCAAAGCTCATGGCAAGGAATGTATGTTCACCATACGCCCGGCTGACCAAAACCTGGGGCTTCTCTGTATACAGAGCCCAGCCAAGTTACTTTTTATGAGAGGTAAGGTAGCATTCAAAAAGAGGCCAGTAGACTTACTGTCTTGTTACCCCTGCATCCCATTTCCATGTGTTGATTGAAGAAAATATGTTTTTTGAAGTTGTAGCATGGTTCTTGATGAATCAGGCTACAGATCTCAGCATAGAAAAATAACCTAATCAAAATTTCGTTTTAGAGAAAGGATGCTTTAAGACATGTTCTCCCCTAAATAAACAGAATCTATCTATCTGTTCTAAGTTACCATAATTAAGACTTCCAGAGATAAGGCCTGGTTGGATGGCCTTTCTCCCTCATATCAATGTTTCCTTGTCGACCACCATTTTTGTCTCTCTTTCTGGCCCTTTTCTGGACCCTCGCCAGGTATATGGTGAACCTGGGTAATTGGGATACATCCAATCAGATCCTAGAATTTATGTAAACAACTCTGGTCCTATTGATGAGGCCTGGCACCTCCCAGTCTGTTTCTTCCCATCCGGTCCCAAGGAGTAAAAACAAACAAGTGGCCTTTTAGCTGGCACAAGAAGCCACATCTCTACTATAGACTAAAACCTAATAAACTCCATTTTGGATATGTGAAGGACTTGGGGCCTCATTTTATCACATTTTCTCAGTAGCAAAATTGTTGTGCAGTGAAATTGGTAATAATATGATGTTAAGTCCAAATAAAGGCAGATAAGCATGAAGACAATGTCTTTTTGACTAATCAGGTGATTAGTCATAGTCTTGCTATGGTGCTTTGGTGAAAGAGATAATCCAATTGCTACTCTGTGTAGACTGGATATAACAACTCTAGTTTTGGGTTCTCATCACTGAGGACACATGATGTCAAGTGAGAGAGAGCAAGTGAGGACAATGCAAATGAGTATGTGGCCATAAAAACAGTCAGCCTTTTATATCAGATATTTTATGACAAGATGAGTTGTAAAATCCCCTCCGCGTTGTCATCATTTTTATGGTTCTTTCTCCTGTGACTTTAAAAGAACCTGGGAACACAAACATAAATCAGGTACCATATTTCCTATCAAGCACCTCCATGCTAGAAAATAGCTTTTTTGCTGATAAATTTCTATTGGGTGAGGGGAAAGGGATAAAGTGGAAGGAGTTTCCATTTTTAACATTTATTTAATCTTCCCAACTTTTGTATGTGCTTGACTGAAAAATATAGCAAAACAATGAAGCAAACAAAAACAGGAACCTCTTTTAGCCTTCTACAGAGTTGTTGCTGCTATTGTTACATGTCATCTCCAACATATGTCGACCATCTGAATGAGAGATCTTCACAATATCTTGTCCTTAAGAGCTCTCCTCAACCCCTACAAGTTAATGTTTGTGGCTTCCCTTAGGACAGGGATTCCCAACCTTTTCAAGTCAGGGACCGGATCACACTCTCTCAGTCAACTTCGAGGGCTGGATAGCCATTTTGCCCTGCCTGCACGATGGGGGTGGCCATTTTGTCTCAACAATTTCAAAGGAGTGGTCATTTTGTTTCTTGAATGCCCTTGGAGGGGTGTGTGAGCCACGTGAAATGGCACCAAGGGCCAGATCTAGCCTGCAGGCCTTAGGCTGGGAACCCTTTGGCCTTCCTTGTTTTCTGATACCATTAGTCTTTCCCAGGATTACTGTCTTTTTCAGAGAGTCATTCCTTCTCATGATATGCCCAAAGTAGGACAATTACAATTTCATCATTTTTTGCCTCCAGAGATAGTTCAAGCTTGACTCGTTCTAGGACCCACTTGTTTGTCTTTTTGGCAGGCCAGGGTATATCCCAAAGCTCTCTGTGAACTGTAGACTTGGGAACCTCTTTCTTTTGTTCTTGAAGAGCCTTTAAAATACAGAGCAGTATAGATTTCTGACACCTTTGGAAGACAGTTCTGTGTTTAGATCAGGATAAAAGAACTGATTTATATACAAGCATGCTTAATTGAAAGCAGCAAAATGGGTCAAAATCAAGAGCAGACATACTTGGATGGTATTTGACAAGTATCTCACCCAGTCCTTGGCAAAAGAGGGCCCAGAATACATGTACATCTTAATTCTTGTCCCATCCATGCACAAGAAAATGGGGGGGGGGTGTCCACAAAACTGTTCTCCATATGACATGAGAAAGCAGTGCTCTTTGAGGTGCTGTTGACAAGAGAATGAGAATTAACTATATTTTAGTACAAATGGGGCACATTTTTTGCAAATAATGTGAATAATCCAAAGGCACAAAATGTCAATGGCTGCTGCTTTATGGGCTGGATTGTTATAGATCAGAAGCACTGGAGGCTTTGCATCTTTTTACACAAGTGACCATGATTCTGCAGTCTCGAATGGTGTATGGTTTGTTTCTCCAAGAGAGAAGAGGCAGTAGTTTTATGCAGATTGCAGAGACCTTGTAGAGGGGTGGAAGTGGGGAATTAGCATTATGCTGACACTTGTCTGGACATGAGGAATCTTGTGTGGTGCAGGCTCCAATGTCACTGTGGCAGTGAATCTGGCCCAGATAGTATTGGGAACTTTACAGGAGACAGAGAAGATGCTAAATCTTGCCTTCCAAATAGGTTCAGCACTTTGGAGAGCTCCTGTAATCATCAGACCAGAGAAGGTTCACCATCAGTTATTTATTTTATTTATTTCGTTTTATTTCTATGCCATCTCTCTCTGTAAAATGACTCAAGGCAGCTCACAGGAGTTAAAATATGGGTATGGTTAAAGACACAGTAAATCCCACTGGCAGCTTCACCAGCTTCCACCAACCCTGTGGGATGTGGAAATACATCAAGCAGGAGTCGAGACAAACTATATCAGAAGTTTTCTGAATCTGGTCTTCCAGATGCTGTCGGACTGCAACTCCTGGCAGCTCTAAGCCATGATAGGTAATGGAGGTACAGTCTGACAATATCTATATCCATGGTTCCCAACATTAGTCACACTCCACACCCGGGGGGGGGGGGAATTTGATTTATAAGGGAGGCAATTCAAGAATGAGTTAGAGCAGGAGTTCCCAAACTTTTTACACTATGGGCCTGACCACGCCTCCCGGGTAGCTGAGTGGGCCAGACCACACACCCCGAAAGTGGAAGCAAATATGCTGCTTCCGCATTTATGACAGCCATGGGGGCATTTATGGCTTATGTAAACCCGTTTATGCATGTGTGTGTGCATTTTATGGCTGTCGTAAATGTGCCCACTTCCACTTCCAGGTGGCACCATGAAATGGTGCCATGGCCCGGCACCAGCCCATAGGCCATAGGTTGGGAACTCCTGAGTGAGACCAAATTAATGGCCTTCTAGACTTCTTCCTCATGAATAGGAGTTCACTTTCTGAATAATGATTATATGTCACAGGGGGCAACATCAGGATTTTAGAGAGGCTTAGTTGGGGTGTGGCCAAAGATTTGAAACCATTGGCTTCGTTGGTCAACTTGACATAAACTTAGAACAAGGAATTTACCAAGATCTTTTGCTTCTCTAGCCCAGAATTGTGGCCTCCCCCTCCTTTTTTTTTTTTTTTTTTTTTTGCAAGAGGCAGGGAAGAGGGCAGCAATGGAAATAAGTCATCATCCTCCCACCTTATTGCTTTTGTTGCTGGTGTCCATCTTCACTGGTCCTGGTTTGCTAATTGCAAGATCCTGTCAGCTTCATTTTCGTTCCTTGCCACTTTCTGGAATTGCCGAGCATTAGACCCATAATGTCACGTCATATTGTCAATTTGAGACTGCTTTTGCAGCTATTATGGAAATAATTGCTGTATGCGGCCAAAAGTGCATATTCTCGCCTAATGGATAAGGTGCCAACTGATGACACTCGAGGGTTGGTAGCAGGGTTTTAAAGCTTCGCCAGGGTAATGCAAGGTGCTTGCGTAAAGCTTTACACAAATGGCATCTTGGCAAACAGGACTGGGCTTTGTGTTCCTTGTGGGTGTTGATGTGTTCACTGCATCTGAACCTGCTCATAAGAACAGATCAGAGTTTGACAACATGCCTTTTCTTAAGCTGTATCTCCCACAGTCTTTCAATCATCATAGTAATTTTGTGGTGGGTTTTTTTTTTTTTTTGAGAATTATAGTCCAAAAAGTAACATTTCTAAACTCTGAACAGGATGAATATGCATCATCATCATCATCATCATCATCATCATCATCATCATCATCATCATCATCATCATCATCATCATTTTTTACTTATATGCTGCCGTACTCGGTAAAACTGACTCAGGACGGCTCACAACATACAATCAAATACAATGTTACAATTCAATAGAACAGCATAATGTCACAGTATAATCAGATATCATACATCAATAATTCAAAACAATAAAATATCATAAAATACCATAGAATAAAATAAAGCCCCAATATACGTCATAAGGTTACAAAAATATTATGAAAAACAGGAACATTCATCCAGCTCACGCCACCCCAGTCGCTCCTGGAACGGAAGTAAAACATGCCTGTACATGTACACGTGGGCAAGATGAACTAGCATCAGGGGTCAGATCTGGCCCATGGTGCGTAGTTTAGGCACCCTTGGTTTAATCAGAGAAAATGGCACCTTAAAATCTATCTCATCCTGTTGCAAAACATATTGCAAGCGGCGTTTTACTTCCGCTTACAGTAGGAGGAACCATGTGACTGGTGTATCTCCTCTCTCTCTCTCTCTCTCTCTCTCTCTCTCTCTCTCTCTCTCTGTGGGAGTGTGTGCACGTGCAAATCACACAGTGGGGAAACAGCTGTAAGAAAAATAGCTTCAGTCCAAATCCCCCTGGGTATCACATTAGTTTTGGTTTCTTGTGTTGTTCTGCATGTGTGTTGAAGGTACTTTACTGCCTGAGGAAAGCAGCAAGTTGGCATCTGCTCTCGTACACAGAGTCCACGAATTGTGCCAATCTACTTCTGGATCCTTTAGGGCCCTGGTGGCCAACCTCGGCACTCCAGCTGCTCTTGGACTTCAAGAAGCTGTGGTGACTCAGTGGTTAAGAAACTCGTCTTGTTAGCTGGAAGGCTGTCAAGACATCAGTTCAAGACCCGGGTACTGCATGACGTTAGGAGCACCCATCTCTGTCCCAGCTCCTGCCAACCTACCTAGCAAATAAAAAGCAAGAAATTGAAATTAGATAAATGAGAACCACTTTGGTGGGGAAAAGATCTTGGGGACATGAAAGGAGCCTCATTCGGGCATCCCCTGGGCAGAGTTTCTCCAGCAAAAATCCTTTCAATCCAGAATACTTTCTGACATGAAATTACTGTATTATTATTGAACTTCAATTACCAGAACCCCAAGTCAGCACACCTTCTGATCAGAGCTTCTGAGAATTGAAGTCCAAGAACAGCTGGAGTGCCGAGATTCACCATCACTGGGGCCTTCTACCCCAACTTATAACATTATTGCTTCATATGCACACAAGAGTGCACAAGAAGACTCTCTTAAGTTAAAAAGTTACATTTTTTGAGAGAGAGAGTGAATTTTCACAGTCTTCGGCAGGCCATTTTTTGCCCATCCCTGCATTACACATTGAGATGGATACAGAACTAGAAATTAAACCTTTCTTTAATATTGACAAGGCAAGAACATTTTCCACTGCCCGTGAAAGCAGCCTGTTAGCTGAAAAGATATGGATCTCACCTCAAGGCAAAGTGTTGCCTTCTCCAACAGAGCTAAGCAAAATGTGAAAATCCCTGGCAACTAACCTCACCTGCTCTAATGCAAAGGTTGTCAAATAAAACAATAAATGCCTCATCAGTTTCACCCATCCTCATTCCTTAGT